>CM055828.1:19831818-20475820 GCA_029582265.1 Zoroaster sp. YZ-2022 | reverse complement strand
TATTATTACGAAAAGACCACCATTGACACTTATCGTTTTAAGAGTAGGGATTATAACCCGGTGTTTCTGGTTTATGACTACTGTTTTGGCAGTCATTTAAAGAATTTTTTTAAATTGATTTATCGAAAACCATCTTTAATGAAGGTAGCCCATCCAGCATTACTGGTTCAGTTTTATTTAAAGATGTACTGTCCGTGCTCTTCGAGTTTCACCGTGACAAACATATTTGTTTCCATTTGCTATTTTTCTAGCAGTACAAAAGTTACCCACTTCAAAAAAATCATCTATGAAATAGATTTATTTGCGAAACGCCAATAATTCGTGCGCGTTAGAGCCGCGGCGCAAATGCAACGAACATTAAATTGTTTGTTAAAGTTGTAGACATCTAATATCGAAAAAAGAAACACTTTTGTTAAAACAACACATTCCATGTGAAAATTTGTTATGACATTTTTATTTTATTTGAAGAGCACCGACAGTACATCTTTAAAGGTTGCATTGAATAATATTGTAAACTTAAAGGGGTATACATGATTGTTTTTGGTTGATACATCCACTTAATGTTCTGTATATACATAAAAAACTAACCTTGTGAAATTTTCTTATCCGTAGGTGCTCACACTTTAGAAAAAAGGATGAAAACCTTACATGTTTTTTCAGTTAAATCATAACAGAATGTTACCTGAGAAGTTATTATGTGCAAATTTCTTGTTTAAAGTGATTTATTTTTTGGGCATTTTCACTACAACGTGAGCATCTCCAACACGGAAACTTCAACGAAGGTTAATTGATACCATTATAAACTTCACACTGAGTAAGATTTCACATTGTAATTAATACATTTTGTCAATTGTGAATGGCCAAATAACTTTTTATGCTCTGAGCGACTTATGTAACTTGTTACCAAAGTGGGTCACATATACACTACTCCAAAAGCAACTTCTTATATTTTGTAAAAAATACATACCGTATGTATTTTTTACGAATAGTATTTTTGTTAAAGCAGTATACATGTAGGGGAGGGTAATTATAGGAGGGGTGGTTAATTAGAGGAGGGGGGTGGTTGTGATTGTGGACGTCATTTTCCCCAGTTGCAGCACTTGTGTCCCTAAGCAAGGCACTTTACCCTGATTGCGTTGTCCTTCGGATGGGACATTAAGCCTGTGGTCCCGTGTACTACACTTTGTATTGCACGTAAAAGACCACCATTGACACTTATCGTTTTAAGAGTAGGGATTATAACCCGGTGTTTCTGGTTTATGACTACTGTTTTGGCAGTCATTTAAAGAATTTTTTTAAATTGATTTATCGAAAACCATCTTTAATGAAGGTAGCCCATCCAGCATTACTGGTTCAGTTTCATTTAAAGATGTACTGTCCGTGCTCTTTTAGAGTTTGACCGTGAAAAACATTTTTTGTTTCCATTTGCTATTTTTCTAGCAGTACAAAAGTTACCCACTTCAAATAATTCATCTATGTATAGATTTATTTGCGAACGCCAATAATTCGTGCGCGTTAGAGGCGCGGCGCTAATGCAACCAACATTAATTAGGTTTTGCAAGTAGTAGACGTATAAAATCGAAAAAACAAACACTTTTGCTAAAACAACACATTCCATTAGAAAATTTGTTATGACAATTTCAATTTATTTGAAGAGCACCGACAGTACATCTTTAACGGTTGCATTGAATAATATTGTAAACTTAAAGGGGTAGACATGATTGTTTTTTGGTTGATACATCCACTTAAATGTTCTGTATATACATAAAAAACTAACCTTGGGAAATTTTCTTTTCCTTGCATGTTCACACTTTAGAAAAAAGGATGAAAACCTTACATGTTTTTTCAGTTAAATCATAACAGAATGTTACCTGAGAAGTTATTATGTGCAAATTTCTTGTTTAAAGTGATTTATTTTTTGGGCATTTTCACTACAACGTGAGCATCTCCAACACGGAAACTTCAACGAAGGTTAATTGATACCATTATAAACTTCACACTGAGTAAGATTTCACCTTGTAATTAATACATTTTGTCAATTGTGAATGGCCAAATAACTTTTTATGCTCTGAGCGACTTATGTAACTTGTTACCAAAGTGGGTCACATATACACTACTCCAAAAGCAACTTCTTATATTTTGTAAAAAATACATACCGTATGTATTTTTACGAATAGTATTTTGTTAAAGCAGTATACATGTAGGGGAGGGTAATTATAGGAGGGTGGTTAATTAGAGGAGGGGTGGTTGTGATTGTGGACGTCATTTTCCCAGTTGCAGCACTTGTGTCCCTAAGCAAGGCACTTTACCCTGATTGCGTTGTCCTTCGGATGGGACATTAAGCCTGTGGTCCCGTGTACTACACTTTGTATTGCACGTAAAAGACCACCATTGACACTTATCGTTTTAAGAGTAGGGATTATAACCCGGTGTTTCTGGTTTATGACTACTGTTTTGGCAGTCATTTAAAGAATTTTTTTAAATTGATTTATCGAAAACCATCTTTAATGAAGGTAGCCCATCCAGCATTACTGGTTCAGTTTCATTTAAAGATGTACTGTCCGTGCTCTTTTAGAGTTTGACCGTGAAAACATTTTTGTTTCCATTTGCTATTTTTCTAGCAGTACACAAAGTTACCCACTTCAAATAATTCATCTATGTATAGATTTATTTGCGAACGCCAATAATTCGTGCGCGTTAGAGGCGCGGCGCTAATGCAACCAACATTAATTAGGTTTTGCAAGTAGTAGACGTATAAAATCGAAAAACAAACACTTTTGCTAAAACAACACATTCCATTAGAAAATTTGTTATGACAATTTCAATTTATTTGAAGAGCACCGACAGTACATCTTTAACGGTTGCATTGAATAATATTGTAAACTTAAAGGGGTAGACATGATTGTTTTTTGGTTGATACATCCACTTAAATGTTCTGTATATACATAAAAAACTAACCTTGGGAAATTTTCTTTTCCTTGCATGTTCACACTTTAGAAAAAAGGATGAAAACCTTACATGTTTTTTCAGTTAAATCATAACAGAATGTTACCTGAGAAGTTATTATGTGCAAATTTCTTGTTTAAAGTGATTTATTTTTTGGGCATTTTCACTACAACGTGAGCATCTCCAACACGGAAACTTCAACGAAGGTTAATTGATACCATTATAAACTTCACACTGAGTAAGATTTCACATTGTAATGAAAAAATGTTGTACTCGAGTATTTACCAATGTTGTATACGGTCTTTAAAAAGATTGCAGAAATACAAATGTACCTTGAAATGGTATGCATCATTTTTGATATTTTTTGTAATTCTATATTTTATTAGTCACTCCCACTGGCCAGAAAACCACATTGCATTATTTTCAATGATTTTTTAATGTCAGTTCCTTCATTGAACAAAAGGAACATTTCATTTTTATTGTAAGAAATGAAATGCATGGACACTCGTTGGTTCAGTTTTATTTAAAGATGTACTGTCCATGCTCTTCGAGTTTCACCGTGACAAACATATTTGTTTCCATTTGCTATTTTTCTAGCAGTACAAAAGTTACCCACTTCAAAAAAATCATCTATGAAATAGATTTATTTGCGAACGCCAATAATTCGTGCGCGTTAGAGCCGCGGCGCAAATGCAACGAACATTAAATTGTTTGTTAAAGTTGTAGACATCTAATATCGAAAAAAGAAACACTTTTGTTAAAACAACACATTCCATTTGAAAATTTGTTATGACATTTTTATTTTATTTGAAGAGCACCGACAGTACATCTTTAAAGGTTGCATTGAATAATATTGTAAACTTAAAGGGGTATACATGATTGTTTTGGTTGATACATCCACTTAATGTTCTGTATATACATAAAAAACTAACCTTGTGAAATTTTCTTATCCGTAGGTGCTCACACTTTAGAAAAAAGGATGAAAACCTTACATGTTTTTTCAGTTAAATCATAACAGAATGTTACCTGAGAAGTTATTATGTGCAAATTTCTTGTTTAAAGTGATTTATTTTGTGGGCATTTTCACTACAACGTGAGCATCTCCAACACGGAAACTTCAACGAAGGTTAATTGATACCATTATAAACTTCACACTGAGTAAGATTTCACATTGTAATTAATACATTTTGTAATCGAGTAATTACCAATGTTGTATAGGGGCTTTAAAAGATGGCAGAAATACATTGAAATGGTATGCATCATATTTGATATTTATTGTAATTCTATATGTTATTAGTCATTCCCACTGGCCATAAAACTAAAATGCATTATTTTCATTTATTTTTTAATATCAGTTCCTTCATTGAACAGAAGGAACATTTTTTTTTTTTTTGAAATGAAATGCATGGACACTCGTTGGTTCAGTTTTATTTAAAGATGTACTGTCCGTGCTCTTCGAGTTTCACCGTGAAAAACATTTTTGTTTCCATTTGCTATTTTTCTAGCAGTACAAAAGTTACCAACTTCAAATAATTCATCTATGAAATAGTGTTATTTGCGAACGCCAATAATTTGTGCGCGTTAGAGCCGCGGCGCAAATGCAACCAACATTAAAATGTTTTTTTAAGTTGTTGACATCTAATATCGAAAAAAGAACACTTTTTGAAAACAACACATTCCATGTGAAAATTTGTTATGACAATTTTAATTTATTTGAAGAGCACCGACAGTACATCTTTAAAGGTTGCATTGAATAATATTGTAAACTTAAAGGGTAGACATGATTGTTTTTTGGTTGATACATCCACTTACATGTTCTGTATATACATAAAAAAAACTAACCTTGTGAAATTTTATTTTCCTTGGATGCTCACACTTTAGAAAAAAGGATGAAAACCTTACATGTTTTTTCAGTTAATTCATAAAAGAATGGTACCTGAAAAGTTTTTATTGAACAAAAGCTCACACTTTAGAAAAAAGGATGAAAACCTTACATGTTTTTTCAGTTAAATCATAAAAGAATGGTACATGAAAAGTTTTTAGGTGCAAATTTCTGGTTTAAAGTGATTTCTTTTTGGCATTTTCACTACAACGTGAGCATCTCCAACACGGAAACTTCAACGAAGGTTAATTGATACCATTTATAAACTTCACACTGAGTAAGATTTCACATTGTAATTTAAAAATGTTGTACTCAGTATTTACCAATGTTGTATACGGTCTTTAAAAAGATGGCAGAAATACATTGAAATGGTATGCATCATATTTGATATTTATTGTAATTCTATGTTTTATTACAGTCACTCCCACTGGCCAGAAAACCACATTGCATTATTTTCATTTATTTGTTAATGTCAGTTCCTTCATTGAACAAAAGTAACAGTTTTTAATTGTTTTTAAAGAAATGCACTGCATGGACACTCGTTGGTTCAGTTTCATTTAAAGATGTACAGTACTGTCTGAGCTCTTTTCGAGTTTCACCGTGAAAAACCTTTTTGTTTCCATTAGCTATTTTTCTAGCAGTACAAAATTTATTTGCGAACGCAACCAACATTAATTTGGTTTTGCAAGTTGTAGACATCTAAAATAGACCAAAACCTTTTGTTAACACACATTCCATTTGAAAATGTGAGCAAACACAATAATTTGTTGAAGAGCACGGACAGTACATCTTGTAATGGTTGCATTGCTTAATATTGTATACTTAAAGGGGTATATATGTTTGTTTTTTGGTTGATACCATCTACTTAATGTTCTGTATATACATAAAAAACTAACCTTGTGAAAGTTTCATATCCCGTAGGTGCTCACGCTTTAGAAAAAAACATTGTAAAACCTTAAATGTTTTGTCAAGTGAATCATAAAAGAATGGAACCTAAAAATTTGTTTTGGAACATTTCCGGTTTAAAGTGATTTCTTTTGTCATTTTACCTACGTGAGCATCTCCAGCACGGAAACTTCAAAGGTTTCACACCATTAGGCATATAAACAATTCACACTGAGTAAGATTTCAATTTGTAATTAATAAATTGCAATGGTATGCATCGAAATTGATATTTATTGTAAATCTGTAATTTATTAGTCACTCCCAGTGTCCAGAAAACCACAATGCAGTATTCAGTTAAAGCACCCCCCCCCTCCCCTCAAAAAAGGAGAAATACACACATTTACTTGCTTATATTGCATGAAATTTAGCTTGAAATAGGCCCATTGCCTAACAATAGACCCCCGATTTATGACAGTAGGTTGACATGGAAAAGCATTGACACAAATTTGAGGGCTCATATTATGTGGGGCTTCTAAACATTCAGCATCTGGTGATATGATTCCTCTGAAGGCGATTGGATGTAACCCAGGGTTACGCGAAAACAGACGGTAAAGGTCATCGGTTGACCATTGGAAGTTAAAGTAAAGAGAGAGAAGACATTCAATCTTTACTACCCTACGATTTACAAAATGGTCAAGCGTGTGCGTTATGTTATAATGGCCAAGGGGAGGGGATTGGGTGTAAAGTATATGGTAAAGCTATGCGCACTTTACCGGGACCAGCCTATAAATCATGGTTCAAATTTTCCGGGGATTTTTGCATGACGTAACCGCTGCCTATATAACTAGGTCACTGTAGGTGTCATTACTGGGTGTGTCCCTTATACGCTGCCATTCCCACAACACAAGGCTGGTCGTAACTCGTAGTAACATCATGTCATCTTCAATGTTTAATTTGGTTCTGCTGGCAGTACTTTAAGGAGATCCACTTGATTGTGATTCAGTTCGCATTTGGTAATCCTACAGGGTGTAGGCCCTACTGTCAACTGGTTTTAATTTGTATTATTTTGTCTTGTGTAATCATTGTATCATTTGATCATATTTGTTTTTTTAATGTCTTTTGTACCCTGTGAAATAATAAATGAAATGAAATGAAATGTCATACGATTTAAATGCACGTCAAGTTCGTCAAGTGTACCTGATCACGTACAGCCGTGCTTCTACCGACGTTTCTCGTCAAGGTTTGGCAGATAAAGTTGTGACTGCATTTGAAACATGCGGCACCGCACGGGTACTTCAATGGGCGTGTTCTCAAGAATTTCACGCCGATGGCGGGCTGCATTATCACATGTCGTTGAAACTTGACAGAACCCAGCGGTGGTTAAAGTTCGTAATCATTTAGCTCAGCACGACGGTCTGGCCGTAAATTTTTCATCAATTCACCACAACTATTACAGTGCATGGAAATATGTCACTAAAACTGATCAAGCGTACATACAGTCCCAGGTCCATCCAGATTTAACCACTTCGTTGGCACCCCTCACTAATGATGCATCTAAGGCTGTTGTCCAGGCCACTCACACATGGGTAAATTCAGGGGCTGTTAATGAAGGCGAGCCATCGGAGAACACAGCTCGAGGACGGAAGCGAGCACCCAGACTTACTGCATATGATGTATCACAAATGGTCGTCGAAAAGGGCTTTCACACTCGCCTGCAATTGCTGGTGTATGCAGAGCAGCAGAGACGAGAAGGGAAGAGTGATCTTCTCCGCTTTATTGTCAACCGGGGCAAGCGAGCCGTCGAAGAGGCGATAAAGGTGATCATATTAGTACTGAACCATTCAATATAGTTTACTATCAGCAACTTTAACAATCCCCATTTCCCCCATTTCCCATCACCCCATGTCATGACTGATATTACATTTTGAACAAATTGTAGTTAATAAAGCTGGTCTAATTACTAAACCATTCAATATAGTTTACATTCAGCAACTTTTAACCATTTCCCATTTGACCCCATCGCTTGCTCCGTTTATTGACGGTTAATTTCACCCCCACACAGTTGTAAATCCTCATCTCTGAGATTGTGTTAATTTACTCGCTTAATGAAGTTCTCTAATTACATCCTTTTGTAGGTTGGCTGGGAAATAGCAGAGTGTGAAGAAATGGTGAGGAGATCTAACCTGAGCAGACTAGACATGCTACGTGAAGCTGGCAAAGACGGTTGTGTATGTGAAGGCAAGTGGCTTCAGTGTGCTAGTGAAATTCTTGTCAAGAATGGTCTACACATAAATGCTTTTGCCGAAAGTATCTATGTGTTATTGTTACATGGAAGGGGAAAATATCGAAACTTGATGATTACAGGCCCTGCCAATTGTGGCAAGACATTCATGTTCAATCCCGTGCGTGAAATATATGAGACATTTACTAATCCTGCAACAGGTACTTTTGCATGGGTAGGAGCTGAGTTAGCTGAAGTTATCTTTTTGAATGATTTCCGTTGGAATCCCAAACTGCTCCCTTGGCATGACCTCTTATTGTTACTTGAAGGCCAAACAGTACATTTACCTGCACCTAAGTCCCACTACGCATGTGACATCATCTTTGAGAAAAGCACACCCATATTTTCTACAGGCAAGCAACCTTTAGTGTACATTAGCGGTGGGAGTGTAGATGAACGCGAAACGGAAATGATGAGTGTTCGTTGGAAATGTTTTCATTTTCATACCAAATACCAGCGTGTCAACAAGTAAATGTAGCGTCATGTGGCTATTGTTTTTCTCATCTTGTGCTAGACAATGTAAACCCAATAAATCTGTAATAGGTCTTTAAAACATCCTGGGTAGCAGAGTAAATGTTGCTTTGCTCACAGGATTTGGTCGACCCTGCCCATAGCGAGACCAGTAAGGAGTTGCTCTTTGAGTAGTGTAGATTTACATAAACTTTTTTTAATTATGTGACCCGCTCTGAGAATAGGTGATATGTCACAAACATCAAAAATTTCAATTGTCAATTGTGAATGGCCAAATAACTTTTTATGCTCTGAGCGACTTATGTAACTTGTTACCAAAGTGGGTCACATATACACTACTCCAAAAGCAACTTCTTATATTTTGTAAAAAATACATACCGTATGTATTTTTTACGAATAGTATTTTGTTAAAGCAGTATACATGTAGGGAGGGTAATTATAGGAGGGGTGGTTAATTAGAGGAGGGGGGTGGTTGTGATTGTGGACGTCATTTCCCCAGTTGCAGCACTTGTGTCCCTAAGCAAGGCACTTTACCCTGATTGCGTTGTCCTTCGGATGGGACATTAAGCCTGTGGTCCCGTGTACTACACTTTGTATTGCACGTAAAAGACCACCATTGACACTTATCGTTTTAAGAGTAGGGATTATAACCCGGTGTTTCTGGTTTATGACTACTGTTTTGGCAGTCATTTAAAGAATTTTTTTAAATTGATTTATCGAAAACCATCTTTAATGAAGGTAGCCCATCCAGCATTACTGGTTCAGTTTTATTTAAAGATGTACTGTCCGTGCTCTTCGAGTTTCACCGTGACAAACATATTTGTTTCCATTTGCTATTTTTCTAGCAGTACAAAAGTTACCCACTTCAAAAAAATCATCTATGAAATAGATTTATTGCGAACGCCAATAATTCGTGCGCGTTAGAGCCGCGGCGCAAATGCAACGAACATTAAATTGTTTGTTAAAGTTGTAGACATCTAATATCGAAAAAGAAACACTTTTGTTAAAACAACACATTCCATGTGAAAATTTGTTATGACATTTTTATTTTATTTGAAGAGCACCGACAGTACATCTTTAAAGGTTGCATTGAATAATATTGTAAACTTAAAGGGGTATACATGATTGTTTTTGGTTGATACATCCACTTAATGTTCTGTATATACATAAAAAACTAACCTTGTGAAATTTTCTTATCCGTAGGTGCTCACACTTTAGAAAAAAGGATGAAAACCTTACATGTTTTTTCAGTTAAATCATAACAGAATGTTACCTGAGAAGTTATTATGTGCAAATTTCTTGTTTAAAGTGATTTATTTTTTGGGCATTTTCACTACAACGTGAGCATCTCCAACACGGAAACTTCAACGAAGGTTAATTGATACCATTATAAACTTCACACTGAGTAAGATTTCACATTGTAATTAATACATTTTGTCAATTGTGAATGGCCAAATAACTTTTTATGCTCTGAGCGACTTATGTAACTTGTTACCAAAGTGGGTCACATATACACTACTCCAAAGCAACTTCTTATATTTTGTAAAAATACATACCGTATGTATTTTTTACGAATAGTATTTTTGTTAAAGCAGTATACATGTAGGGGAGGGTAATTATAGGAGGGGTGGTTAATTAGAGGAGGGGGGTGGTTGTGATTGTGGACGTCATTTTCCCCAGTTGCAGCACTTGTGTCCCTAAGCAAGGCACTTTACCCTGATTGCGTTGTCCTTCGGATGGGACATTAAGCCTGTGGTCCCGTGTACTACACTTTGTATTGCACGTAAAAGACCACCATTGACACTTATCGTTTTAAGAGTAGGGATTATAACCCGGTGTTTCTGGTTTATGACTACTGTTTTGGCAGTCATTTAAAGAATTTTTTTAAATTGATTTATCGAAAACCATCTTTAATGAAGGTAGCCCATCCAGCATTACTGGTTCAGTTTCATTTAAAGATGTACTGTCCGTGCTCTTTTAGAGTTTGACCGTGAAAAACATTTTTTGTTTCCATTTGCTATTTTTCTAGCAGTACAAAAGTTACCCACTTCAAATAATTCATCTATGTATAGATTTATTTGCGAACGCCAATAATTCGTGCGCGTTAGAGGCGCGGCGCTAATGCAACCAACATTAATTAGGTTTTGCAAGTAGTAGACGTATAAAATCGAAAAAACAAACACTTTTGCTAAAACAACACATTCCATTAGAAAATTTGTTATGACAATTTCAATTTATTTGAAGAGCACCGACAGTACATCTTTAACGGTTGCATTGAATAATATTGTAAACTTAAAGGGGTAGACATGATTGTTTTTTGGTTGATACATCCACTTAAATGTTCTGTATATACATAAAAAACTAACCTTGGGAAATTTTCTTTTCCTTGCATGTTCACACTTTAGAAAAAAGGATGAAAACCTTACATGTTTTTTCAGTTAAATCATAACAGAATGTTACCTGAGAAGTTATTATGTGCAAATTTCTTGTTTAAAGTGATTTATTTTTTGGGCATTTTCACTACAACGTGAGCATCTCCAACACGGAAACTTCAACGAAGGTTAATTGATACCATTATAAACTTCACACTGAGTAAGATTTCACATTGTAATTAATACATTTTGTCAATTGTGAATGGCCAAATAACTTTTTATGCTCTGAGCGACTTATGTAACTTGTTACCAAAGTGGGTCACATATACACTACTCCAAAAGCAACTTCTTATATTTTGTAAAAAATACATACCGTATGTATTTTTTACGAATAGTATTTTTGTTAAAGCAGTATACATGTAGGGGAGGGTAATTATAGGAGGGGTGGTTAATTAGAGGAGGGGGGTGGTTGTGATTGTGGACGTCATTTTCCCCAGTTGCAGCACTTGTGTCCCTAAGCAAGGCACTTTACCCTGATTGCGTTGTCCTTCGGATGGGACATTAAGCCTGTGGTCCCGTGTACTACACTTTGTATTGCACGTAAAAGACCACCATTGACACTTATCGTTTTAAGAGTAGGGATTATAACCCGGTGTTTCTGGTTTATGACTACTGTTTTGGCAGTCATTTAAAGAATTTTTTTAAATTGATTTATCGAAAACCATCTTTAATGAAGGTAGCCCATCCAGCATTACTGGTTCAGTTTCATTTAAAGATGTACTGTCCGTGCTCTTTTAGAGTTTGACCGTGAAAAACATTTTTGTTTCCATTTGCTATTTTTCTAGCAGTACAAAAGTTACCCACTTCAAATAATTCATCTATGTATAGATTTATTTGCGAACGCCAATAATTCGTGCGCGTTAGAGGCGCGGCGCTAATGCAACCAACATTAATTAGGTTTTGCAAGTAGTAGACGTATAAAATCGAAAAAACAAACACTTTTGCTAAAACAACACATTCCATTAGAAAATTTGTTATGACAATTTCAATTTATTTGAAGAGCACCGACAGTACATCTTTAACGGTTGCATTGAATAATATTGTAAACTTAAAGGGGTAGACATGATTGTTTTTTGGTTGATACATCCACTTAAATGTTCTGTATATACATAAAAAACTAACCTTGGGAAATTTTCTTTTCCTTGCATGTTCACACTTTAGAAAAAAGGATGAAAACCTTACATGTTTTTTCAGTTAAATCATAACAGAATGTTACCTGAGAAGTTATTATGTGCAAATTTCTTGTTTAAAGTGATTTATTTTTTGGGCATTTTCACTACAACGTGAGCATCTCCAACACGGAAACTTCAACGAAGGTTAATTGATACCATTATAAACTTCACACTGAGTAAGATTTCACATTGTAATGAAAAAATGTTGTACTCGAGTATTTACCAATGTTGTATACGGTCTTTAAAAAGATTGCAGAAATACAAATGTACCTTGAAATGGTATGCATCATTTTTGATATTTTTTGTAATTCTATATTTTATTAGTCACTCCCACTGGCCAGAAAACCACATTGCATTATTTTCAATGATTTTTTAATGTCAGTTCCTTCATTGAACAAAAGGAACATTTCATTTTTATTGTAAGAAATGAAATGCATGGACACTCGTTGGTTCAGTTTTATTTAAAGATGTACTGTCCATGCTCTTCGAGTTTCACCGTGACAAACATATTTGTTTCCATTTGCTATTTTTCTAGCAGTACAAAAGTTACCCACTTCAAAAAAATCATCTATGAAATAGATTTATTTGCGAACGCCAATAATTCGTGGCGTTAGAGCCGCACAATGCAACGAACATTAAATTGTTTGTTAAAGTTGTAGACATCTAATATCGAAAAAAGAAACACTTTTGTTAAAACAACACATTCCATTTGAAAATTTGTTATGACATTTTTATTTTATTTGAAGAGCACCGACAGTACATCTTTAAAGGTTGCATTGAATAATATTGTAAACTTAAAGGGGTATACATGATTGTTTTTGGTTGATACATCCACTTAATGTTCTGTATATACATAAAAAACTAACCTTGTGAAATTTTCTTATCCGTAGGTGCTCACACTTTAGAAAAAAGGATGAAAACCTTACATGTTTTTTCAGTTAAATCATAACAGAATGTTACCTGAGAAGTTATTATGTGCAAATTTCTTGTTTAAAGTGATTTATTTTTTGGGCATTTTCACTACAACGTGAGCATCTCCAACACGGAAACTTCAACGAAGGTTAATTGATACCATTATAAACTTCACACTGAGTAAGATTTCACATTGTAATTAATACATTTTGTAATCGAGTAATTACCAATGTTGTATAGGGGCTTTAAAAAGATGGCAGAAATACATTGAAATGGTATGCATCATATTTGATATTTATTGTAATTCTATATGTTATTAGTCATTCCCACTGGCCATAAAACTAAAATGCATTATTTTCATTTATTTTTTAATATCAGTTCCTTCATTGAACAGAAGGAACATTTTTTTTTTTTTGAAATGAAATGCATGGACACTCGTTGGTTCAGTTTTATTTAAAGATGTACTGTCCGTGCTCTTCGAGTTTCACCGTGAAAAACATTTTTGTTTCCATTTGCTATTTTTCTAGCAGTACAAAAGTTACCAACTTCAAATAATTCATCTATGAAATAGTGTTATTTGCGAACGCCAATAATTTGTGCGCGTTAGAGCATGGCGCAAATGCAACCAACATTAAAATGTTTTTTAAGTTGTTGACATCTAATATCGAAAAAAGAAACACTTTTTTGAAAACAACACATTCCATGTGAAAATTTGTTATGACAATTTTAATTTATTTGAAGAGCACCGACAGTACATCTTTAAAGGTTGCATTGAATAATATTGTAAACTTAAAGGGGTAGACATGATTGTTTTTTGGTTGATACATCCACTTACATGTTCTGTATATACATAAAAAAAACTAACCTTGTGAAATTTTATTTTCCTTGGATGCTCACACTTTAGAAAAAAGGATGAAAACCTTACATGTTTTTTCAGTTAATTCATAAAAGAATGGTACCTGAAAAGTTTTTATTGAACAAAAGCTCACACTTTAGAAAAAAGGATGAAAACCTTACATGTTTTTTCAGTTAAATCATAAAAGAATGGTACATGAAAAGTTTTTAGGTGCAAATTTCTGGTTTAAAGTGATTTCTTTTTTTGGCATTTTCACTACAACGTGAGCATCTCCAACACGGAAACTTCAACGAAGGTTAATTGATACCATTTATAAACTTCACACTGAGTAAGATTTCACATTGTAATTTAAAAATGTTGTACTCGAGTATTTACCAATGTTGTATACGGTCTTTAAAAAGATGGCAGAAATACATTGAAATGGTATGCATCATATTTGATATTTATTGTAATTCTATGTTTTATTACAGTCACTCCCACTGGCCAGAAAACCACATTGCATTATTTTCATTTATTTGTTAATGTCAGTTCCTTCATTGAACAAAAGTAACAGTTTTTAATTGTTTTTAAAGAAATGCACTGCATGGACACTCGTTGGTTCAGTTTCATTTAAAGATGTACAGTACTGTCTGAGCTCTTTTCGAGTTTCACCGTGAAAAACCTTTTTGTTTCCATTAGCTATTTTTCTAGCAGTACAAAATTTAATTTCGAACGCAACCAAAATTAATTTGGTTTTGCAAGTTGTAGACATCTAAAATAGACCAAAACCTTTTTAACACACATTCCATTTGAAAATGTGAGCAAACACAATAATTTGTTGAAGAGCACGGACAGTACATCTTGTAATGGTTGCATTGCTTAATATTGTATACTTAAAGGGGTATATATGTTTGTTTTTTGGTTGATACCATCTACTTAATGTTCTGTATATACATAAAAAAACTAACCTTGTGAAAGTTTCATATCCGTAGGTGCTCACGCTTTAGAAAAAAACATTGTAAAACCTTAAATGTTTTGTCAAGTGAATCATAAAAGAATGGAACCTAAAAATTTGTTTTGGAACATTTCCGGTTTAAAGTGATTTCTTTTGTCATTTTACCTACGTGAGCATCTCCAGCACGGAAACTTCAAAGGTTTCACACCATTAGGCATATAAACAATTCACACTGAGTAAGATTTCAATTTGTAATTAATAAATTGCAATGGTATGCATCGAAATTGATATTTATTGTAAATCTGTAATTTATTAGTCACTCCCAGTGTCCAGAAAACCACAATGCAGTATTCAGTTAAAGCACCCCCCCCCCTCCCCTCAAAAAAGGAGAAATACACACATTTACTTGCTTATATTGCATGAAATTTAGCTTGAAATAGGCCCATTGCCTAACAATAGACCCCCGATTTATGACAGTAGGTTGACATGGAAAAGCATTGACACAAATTTGAGGGCTCATATAACCCTTTCAATACCAACAGATATTTGTCACTAATGCATTGGTTACCACACTGTTGTCAGTGAAATGACTCTCTTGTTTACCAGAGGTATTTTACTAAGTTTGTGTGTTTAGCGCCCTCGCATGACAATGGATTGAAAGGCAGTTATTAGTCTTTCAGGTGATATGAAATACTGTATGGGCAGGGTCACAGAAGAGTACTTTTACAAGCAACTTAGAGGCAACTAATGGTACTGCAGGCTAACAAAATGCTCGGGATGCACATTTTTCTGACAGTGTAAAAACATTACAATGAAAAAGAAGCGAATATATAAATGTTAGTATTTTATTGTCTTGCAGATTGCCTGGAACTGATTGCCTGTGCATTGACTCATGTGACACTGCCTCTTTCAATGTCCATTAAAAGAAGTGTACAATAACAGATAAATAGTACAATTATCATGGCCAATATATGAAATCAGTAATTAATATGTGCACATATAAGAGCTGTCAAATCACTTCAAGTTGGATGGAGTTACAAGTGCAATGCAACTCCCCCTCCCCCCTCCCCCCTCTTCAATGTTGAGTTGGGTTGGCGGTCGTCCAACATTGAAGAGGGGGAGGGGGGCAGAGATTGCAAGGAATGAACTTGAATCATTGGCTGTGAAATTTCTCGAAGCATATGGCACTACACACATTGGCTTATTACAATGTTTACATATCATACGAGTTTGTCTTCTCTTAAACTTTGTACAGCTGTGCTTCTCCGACGTTTCTCGTAAGGTCTGGCCGATAAAGTTGTTACTGCGTTTGAAACATGTGGCATCGCACGGGTAAATTCAGGGGCTGTTAATGGAGGGCGAGTTGGGTTTGCAGTGTTTACATATCATACGAAAAGGCCCAACATTGAAGAGGGGGTGGAGAGGAGGGCAGAGATTGCAAGGGAATGAACTTGAATCATTGGCTGTGAAATTTCTCGAAGCATATGGCACTACACATTGGCTTATTACAATGTTTACATATCATACGAGTTTGTCTTCTCTTAAACTTTGTACAGCTGTGCTTCTCCGGACGTTTCTCGTAAAGGTCTGGCCGATAAAGTTGTTACTGCGTTTGAAACATGTGGCATCGCACGGGTACATGTACTTCAATGGGCGTGTTCTCAAGAATTTCACACCGATTGCGGGCTGCATCATCACATGTCGTTGAAACTTGACAGAACTCAGCGGTGGTTAAAGGTTCATAATTATTTAGCTCACCACAACTATTACAGTGCATGGAAATATGTCACTAAAACTGATCAAGCGTACATACAGTCCCAGGGCCATCCAGATTTAACCACTGATCGTTTGCACCCCTCACTAATGTTGCATCTAAGGCTGTTGTCCAGGCCACTCACACATGGGTAAATTCAGGGCTGTTAATGGAGGCGAGTTGGGTTTGCAGTGTTTACATATCATACGAAGTCGTCCAACATTGAAGAGGGGGTGGAGAGGAGGGCAGAGATTGCAAGGGAATGAACTTGAATCATTGGCTGTGAAATTTCTCGAAGCATATGGCACTACACATTGGCTTATTACAATGTTTACATATCATACGAGTTTGTCTTCTCTTAAACTTTGTACAGCTGTGCTTCTCCCGACGTTTCTCGTAAAGGTCTGGCCGATAAAGTTGTTACTGCGTTTGAAACATGTGGCATCGCACGGGTACATGTACTTCAATGGGCGTGTTCTCAAGAATTTCACACCGATTGCGGGCTGCATCATCACATGTCGTTGAAACTTGACAGAACTCAGCGGTGGTTAAAGGTTCATAATTATTTAGCTCACCACAACTATTACAGTGCATGGAAATATGTCACTAAAACTGATCAAGCGTACATACAGTCCCAGGGCCATCCAGATTTAACCACTGATCGTTTGCACCCTCACTAATGTTGCATCTAAGGCTGTTGTCCAGGCCACTCACACATGGGTAAATTCAGGGGCTGTTAATGGAGGGCGAGTTGGGTTTGCAGTGTTTACATATCATACGAAAAGGTCCAACATTGAAGAGGGGGTGAGAGGGAGGCAGAGATTGCAAGGGAATGAACTTGAATCATTGGCTGTGAAATTTCTCGAAGCATATGGCACTACACACATTGGCATATTACAATCTGAACAGATCAAACGAGTTTGTCTTCTCGAAAACTTTGTACAGCTGTGCTTCTACCGACGTTTCTCGTCAGGGTCTGGGCGATGAAGTTGTTACTGCATTTGAAACATGTGGCATCGCACGGTACATGTACTTCAATGGGCGTGTTCTCAAGAATTTCACACCGATTCGGGCTGCATCATCACATGTCGTTGAAACTTGACAGAACTCAGCGGTGGTTAAAGGTTCATAATTATTTAGCTCACCACAACTATTACAGTGCATGGAAATATGTCACTAAAACTGATCAAGCGTACATACAGTCCCAGGGCCATCCAGATTTAACCACTGATCGTTTGCACCCTCACTAATGTTGCATCTAATGCGGGTGTACAGGCCACTCACAAGGGGCTAAAATCTGTGGCTGATAAGGGAGGCCGAGTTGGGTTTGCAGTGTTTACATATCATACGAGTGCGTCCAACATTGAAGAGGGGGAGGGGGGTGAGAGGAGGCAGAGATTGCAAGGGAATGAACTTGAATCATTGGCTGTGAAATTTCTCGAAGCATGGCACTACACACATTGGCTTATGACAATGTTTACATATCATACGAGTTTGTCTTCTCTTAAACTTTGTACTGCATACAACACAGTTCCGTTTCTTGCGACTGCGTCCAGGAAAGTGTGGATGTTGACTTGAAGGCCTGGAACTCGCGAGTTGATTTGCATGCTGTGCTGGGTTATACTTCCAGGTGGAAAGGAGACCCTCTATCACCTTCACCGAATTCCAAACCTGACAAGCGACTGTTTGTAGGGATGCTATTGTAGACGATAGTAGCATTCAATAAACAAATGTCTAGCATGGTGACGAATAATCTTTTCCACCATTTTAGTGTTCGGTGATTGTGCGTATAATATTTGCATAATTGGCCTGCTAGATCACACCCTCCCATGTATTTATTATAATCATTGACTATGGATGGTTTTTTTTGCTCACGATATCCAGTCGAACTCTTCCTGCTGCGAATCTGTTTTGTGGTGACACTGCAATCACCATAGTTTGTCAGGAGAGTGACACGCTTCGTATCCTGCCATACGACGCATAGTTGGCCTGCTTTTGATAAAACTGGGGATCAGCATCTCTTGTCATGTGGTGTTTTTTGGGGTTTGCAAAATCTGGAATGCCTCGTGTGGTGTATCGCACAGTTCCACAAGCTCCAAATCCTAGCTGTGACAACTTGGATACCAGAGCCGGACTATTGAACCAATTATCCATATAGATGCAATGTCCCTTATGTTCTAGTCCTTTCAGTAGATTCAAGACTATTTTGCCTTGTGCGGGAAGATTGGGTGGATGGTGCGTTGCAGCATAAGCAATGGTGGTTTTACTTGGTGGCGACATTGGTTTGAGACCCCGTGAACAAGCTCCATGCACAAGTGTACCCGGTTCTGACTCGTTCAAAGAAAAGTATTTCAATCCCCATTTGGCAGCCTTTCGTGGCATGTACTGTTTGAAGCCGATTCGTCCATTGAATTTTACCATAGTCTCGTCCGGTGAGAGGTTTCTTCCAGGCTTATAGATCCGAAGAAAGGATGGCAGTACAATGTCCAGTAGAGGCGAACTTTGAAAAGTTTGTCAGGGGATTTGTCTTCAGCTTGGTTGTTGGCGAGGTGCAAAATCGAAGGATTGCCGTGAATCTATTACGAGCCATGGTCGGCGAATACAGGGACTTCGCAGGGACTTCGGACGTGGACCAATGCATGCTGTATCGGGTCTTTTGTTGATGCCCATGGATAGAAGTAATGCGACGAAAGCCATCATTTCGGGAACATTTGTCAGAGTCCAAGCACTAGGCGGATTGGCTGTGTCTGCAGACAAAGTTTGGGCTGCATAACGATTGGTCTCTTCTACCATCAATTCCCATACTGCTTGACAAATGTACAGTTGCAAGATTTGGAGGGGTGAGAACTTACTGTAATCTTGAGTACAACCGGTGTGTTCTGTAAATTGCACGGGCGGTCGCTTACGCTTATAGTCCGGGGCACTTGCTGCACGCCATCCAGACCGGAAATTCTGCTTTTCCGATGAAGATGATGAGGTTGGGATATGCTCCTCATCACTGTCTTCCGACGTAGGTGGGGAAGATTCGTCTGAGGACATGTCAGACCCGCTATCAGCAAAGATTTCTTCCAAAATATGTTCTCTCTCATCGTCGTCCATGTCTGATCGTGAAGGGACGCGTTGTGGTAACTATTTAAACCCACGCGCGCGTGCCTTTTGTAACCGCACTGCCAAAAGAGGGCGCTGTTGACATAGTGATTACCACCAAGATGGCCATAGTGCCATTTGGCACTGCGGGGACCAAGGGACCTGCACTTTTGTGTGCCAAAAATACTCCATGGTATCCAACTGGAATGTAACTTTGAGCCAATTTGGCACAATGGGATTGAAAGGGATAAAGTGATAGTGACATCTTATATTCTCAAAAAATATGTTTGATAACAGTTCAGAGCGCCCCCTAGTGGCATTTTTAAAAAAGGGATTATTTTCCAATGTCAGAAATTGAACCAAAGCAAGTACTAACGTTATTTTTTCATGATCATGAGGAAGTTTCATTGTGTCATATATATGACCTTCAAATCACCTGTTCTGACCTTTACTTCCGGTCTAAACAGGAATTCCAAAGTCAACACATTCTAATGCAAAATTGATATATTTTTGAATATGAAATTGATATTGTTATAATAAAAGATGATACACCTTCGCAAAATATGATATTGACATCATCGTTGATAATTTGATTGAACCGGAAGTGGACTCGAACACCGTGTGTTTGTTCCAACAAACACTTAAGCTCTAGTTTTTACTTCTTCTTCTCAGTGGCGGCTGTCCGGCAACAAAGGCATACTTGCTAAGCATATACAGCTTTCAAACTTAACACATGAACAGAACAAGCTGACGAAACCAAATCAACATGATGCCATTTTTCTATTACGGAATACGGAGCCCCTAAGGGGACAGGTAAGAAGAAATCGGGAAGGACAAAAAAAGGGGAAAATGTATTTCGTTCCCTCGAATTAATATTTCGTTCCCTCGAAATAACATTTCGTTCCCTCGAAATAACATTTCGTTCCCTCGAATTCATTTCGTTCCCTCAAAATATTATTTCATTCCCTCGAAATTAATTTCGTTCCCTCGAAATAACATTTCATTCCCTCGAAATAACATTTCGTTCCCTCGAAATAACATTTCGTTCCCTCGAAATAACATTTCGTTCCCTCGAAATAACATTTCGTGGGAATGAAATAAATTATTTCGTTCCCACGAAATCATTTCGTTCCCTCGAAATCATTTCGTTCCCTCGAAATAATTTCGTTCCCTCGAAATAATATTTCGTTACCTCGAAATAATTGAGCTGTACAGAATCCTTGATATGCCATTTAATTTATTGGGATATGACAATTATTTCCGAGGTCGCCGTAGCACTGGGAGCCCCTAATGCCCCAGTCACATTTGCCCTACGGCTAGGATACGGCAGCCGTAGACCCCCAAAATGGAGAGATACCTGCGGCGGCCGCAGAGGATTTGCGGGGGCCTCAGGGTGGCCTTAGGGCGTATCCCTCTCTTTTACGGACCGTAGGGGTCGCCGTGAGATTATAGCGCGGCGTTATAACTTTTTTCTTTTCCAGGTTCGCCGTAGCAATTAGACACGCCGTAGCCATAAATACTCCAGGCGCTGACGTCAGTCTGGCCGCAGGGTCGCCGTACGCTCGCCGTAGGGTCTCCCTGCGGCGACCGTACGGCGACCGTGGGTCTGCCGTGCTATTTGTCAAAACCCTACGGCCGCCGCATGGTCGCCTTGAGGCAACCGTGCGTCATCACTTAAAAGGCCGTACGGCAGCCGCAGGTTTTCTGTCTCCAAAAATTCTAAATACGCCGTGCGGCTACCTTTACATATGTGACTGCTAGTGTATGACACCGTGGGAATGCTGCGGCGGCCCGATAATTGCTACTGGCCGTAGATATTATAGACCCTACGGCCGCCTTGGCAAATGTGACTGGGGCATTAAGGGACAGATGGAAACAAATAAATAAAATAATATTATTTTATAATATTATTTTATAATATTATTTTATATTCTTTGTTGCATGGTTTTGTGTCACAGTATCATTTTGTGTCACAAGTAGAACAAATAACATTATTCTTAACAGTCATACACTGTTATGCCCCAGTCACATTTGCCAAGGCGGCCGTAGGGTCTATAATATCTACGGCCAGTAGCAATTATCGGGCCGCCGCAGCATTCTCACGGTGTCATACACTAGCAGTCACATATGTAAAGGTAGCCGCACGGCGTATTTAGAATTTTTGGAGACAGAAAACCTGCGGCTGCCGTACGGCCTTTTAAGTGATGACGCACGGTTGCCTCAAGGCGACCCTGCGGCGGCCGTAGTGTTTTGACAAATAGCAAGGCAGACCACGGTCGCCGTACGGTCGCCGCAGGAGACCTACGGCGAGCGTACGGGTACCGTAGGGCCGCCTTGAGGCTGCCCTATGGTGGCCGTGGGGTTCCTACGGCCGCCGCAACATTTTGGGGGTCCACAAAAGTAATAACACCCTAGGGCAAGCGTACGGCAAACGCAAGGCCACCGTATGGCCAACGTATGGTCGACGTGGAACCGCCTACGGCATGGTTACGGCGTGTCTAATTGCTACGGCGAACCTGGAAAAGAAAAAAGTTATAACGCCGCGCTATAATCTCACGGCGACCCCTACGGTCCGTAAAAGATAGGGATACGCCCTAAGGCCACCCTGAGGCCCCCGCAAATCCTCTGCGGCCGCCGCAGGTATCTCTCCATTTTGGGGGTCTACGGCTGCCGTATCCTAGCCGTAGGGCAAATGTGACTGGGGCATAAGCACGAACAGACATTTGTAGAAAAAACCTATTTAGTTTCGCGTTTTGATGCTTGCCAAAGAAGTTATATTTCGTGTGGGTCCTCAGTGTTGTAGTTTTGCATCGGTCATGAATATTGTGGGGGAGTCAAGGTACATGACTACCAGTACCACTGGGCCAAAAAATGAGGAAAAATGCTTATTATAGGCTTGATAGACCATCGATCAACTATGGAGAAAGGCATAGACTGAACAAACCGGTGCTTAGCAGCATCTACCTGGACATGGTGGATTCTGGGTGAGTATCTTAATCATGATCAATATAATTTGCATTGCCATCGGTAGACATAACAATGAATTAACATTATGTACATGTGTACATAATGAACACAATCATGACAATGTCCCCTGGCAATTATGTGAAACCCCTGATTACATACTGTACATATTTGACAGGAAACATTGTGAAAGTGAAGCTTCTATGTCGGTTTAGATTCTTATATTATGAAACATTTTTATTTGGTTGGGACACATGCCTAATGACCAAATTAATTTGTCCAAAGTGCTTTTTAGAGAAACAAAAAAAAATATAAACAAATTATTGAAAAATTCAAGAAGTTACCATGACATAACTTTATGAAACACGAGGGGGAGCACCTATTTTTAATAATTTTCACAGATTTTCACATACATTTTTCAAGAGATCTAATGTTAACGTGTTACAGGGTTGAAGTTAATGTTCATTATCAAATACCAATGATGAACATTTCATTTAGTTTTAATGGTTGTTTATTACAAAAAATTAAGGTTTAGTACAATTTGTTATTATTTTTTGCTATAGCAGTACTGGCATTTCAGTCCAAGAGAAGGGGTGTATCTGATAACCACCTTTCCAATCCATGTCAGTTAAACAACATTTATTTAAATCTAAGCCCTTACTCCTCTTTTCAAACTTTTTTTTTTTTTTAGAAAGAGGACAGAAACATCTTGCAACTTCAGCTATGCAGAATTGATGCTGGGTGTGATTTTCGACATAATGAAGCACTAGTTGTCAGTCAATGGAATTGGTAATTTGGGCCCCCTTATACTTGTATTGCTTGTTTGCCCCTCCCCTTCCCTAGTTCTTGGATTCTATAGTGCTGCAATGATAGACCAAAGAATTTTAGAAAACAAATGTGTTGGTTCATCACCAGTGGCAGTACATGCCATCACCAAGAACTTGGGGGGAGGGGGCAGGCATTTTATTCCAAAATTACCGATTCCAATGACAACCCCTGAATGTCACCCATTCTGAACTCACTAAATCGTACATACAGAGTGTACATTTATTTTAAATGCAGATTGTTTCTGTTTTCTTGTCAACAAAGGATCAATCATGGTTGGGTTCATTTACACTGAAGTCATTTCACTTGTTACATGTGTAAGACCAGTACACTCATTTCTAGATTGGTTACAAGTAGGTTAAACAGGTCAACAAAGTGGTTTCAGTTGATTGTGGGGGAGGGAAATGTGGAACCACAAAAGTCAAGTCATGAAACCCAACAGACAGTTAAAATAAATATGTATTTCATTGTTTTATTAGCAATTTACAAGCACCCATACAACTCTTTGATTATTTCAGTGTCTAAAAAATTATGTACAAAATGGCATCTGATCTTTAGGTTGTAATTCTGTAGTATGGATGCAGCTACAAACATTTTGCCAATCATGTGTACAACCTTGAAAAT
This sequence comes from Zoroaster sp. YZ-2022, assembly GCA_029582265.1. NCBI lineage: Eukaryota > Metazoa > Echinodermata > Asteroidea > Forcipulatida > Zoroasteridae > Zoroaster > Zoroaster sp. YZ-2022. The sequence continues at coordinate 20,451,796 of CM055828.1, read as the reverse complement.
GTAAAAATCAATGTAGAATTTGTTTTCAAATTTTATGAATTATTTTTTAATTATTTGCAAATTAGGTGAAAACAAAGACAATTTACAAGCATGTCACAATAAGGAGATGCTTGATTACAGTGTCACTATCATTGTCAATTTATCATTATATTTTTGTTATAAACTTGACCTGAAAGTGAAGTATATTATAAATAAAGATCACTCTCAGTATAAAAACATGAAGTCCATCAATTAAATTAATTTTACAAGACTTAATGTACAAGACTTAATACCAAGACATAAATACCAATGTTGGCTTCATTTAAATCTAGAATTGAAAGGTTTTTCCATACAAAAATTAAAAGGGCAAACAATTATCAAATTTGATCCAGTGGATATAATTACATTTAATTTTGTTTGAATTGGGAATTATTTACTTTTTGCAGGGGGCAGGGGAAGATGGAAAGCACGGATGCAAGCTTTCTTCCAACTTTATCATGTAGTAGTTATAAGCTTGTTTTCTAATAAAAGGCTAATTAGCTGATATCCATACAAGCAACCCCCAGCTCCCCCAAACAATTTAACCCACACTTTCTGCTCTTTGAATTTGCAGCCAAGTTTAATCCAGTTACTATACATGTAGTCCCCTTCTACGCTAAATCAACTTTGTGACCTTATGCCCATAATAATGCTGAATAGGTTGATCTGGCTGCCTACAACCCTGGCAAACTATTTTCATATGAGTGATTTTTAATGTTGATTTATCATCTAGCATGGTTTTTGAAAAGTATGTGTTGGGCTAGTGTCAATATTTAAAATAAAAAACAGTGTTCCAAGTCACACTTGTTAATTTCTAATTTATTGCTTAAATCTCACAACCTTTTCAAGTTCAACAGCCAATATCTCAAGAACTAAATACAGACCCCTCCACCAGGACGGTTCAAATTTAAGTCTGGTAAACATACATTGTACAATGTACGTTTATGGCACGACAGCTTGGTTTATCAGAATGATGCCACCATTTCAGCAAACATCCTTTTCAAATACGAATAGATTTGACCCCACGCTTTTTGGATTTTGGGCATATCGGGAGATTGTTAATGCAATATTCAAACCATATTTTGTCACAAAAACATAATAAATCTAAATATTCAACCGCATTTCTGTTCCTCTTTAAAAGATATGGCATACAAATTGAAACTCGAGTTGTTGGACGCTGATTTACTGATGCAAAATAATTGTTTAACTTGCATTTAGTGTTTCATGTTAGTTTGCAAAGACCTTTCGAATTTTTGTTTTCTGCCACAGGTAAGGCAGTCATGCATACAAAGAACTGGGGCAGCACTGGGGAGTCTTGGCTTCCATGCTCTTATGCAGCGGACGTTCAGCCTTACCTGCTCCTCAAGCACCCACCAAAACATCCTAAACCAACCCATCCCGACTTTGAGCCCCTCCAAATACATAAACTGCAGCGAGACCTCATCAAAGCAAGGCCCTACTTTGATGAGTGTGAGACTACTGAGTGGCAAGAACTTCTCTCTGGCTTTGAAACAGAACGTCAGTCAAGTAAGACAATATTTGAATATTTGAGTACAATGATAATGAAAATACTAGTGACAAAAGAAACAGTTCACCAATATTATTTTCATGATGAAGGCCTACTTCAAAACTATTGATTTTTGTTTCCATTTTGCAAATTTGCAAATTCGCAAATTCTACTGAAACAACAATTGATGGGTATATATGCATCGATCAATCTCAATTGAGTCACTAAGCATGTAGGTATGTATTTTGGTAACAATTCTCCCAAGTTCCTCCCTATACAAATGAAATTCAGAGATGATATCAGAGTGTGAACAAAACATGCCACCCGGTACGAGAAATTTGTTACACTTTTTTGAAATATTTGTTCATTTAGTCATGATATTGGCTGTTTTAATATTAACTGATTCAAACCAAACATGTTAATCTGAAACTTTACAGGAAACCTTGCACCCCACCATCCTCCCATCGCAGCAATTCTTGGTGCAAAGATTGCTGCTGCAGGATCACCATCGGCCGATACAATGGCTCCATCGGAGGACGACTTCCCACCTGATGATTGTCTCCAGCCATATCAGGTATGTTTCCCTCCCAGTGCCGACCAATACTTTCTTTTTTGTTGCTTTACAAGTTTTTCAGATGAAGAGGGTTATCAGATAAGAAAAACATTTTTAAAAAGTGGGAACCTTCAAGCAAGTAGAACAAATACAAATGTAAATTTCTACATGGATATTCTTCACTTTGAAGTTGTGTGACAAATATTTCCTTCATGCTTCTACGAAAAGCATTTGTGGGGAAAACCTATTTTTTTCGCTAAAATGTTTGCTAACCTATCTCACTTTGCGATGGTGAAGATAGTTACGACAAATCCTCCGTCTCCCGATCCACTGTACGAAAGTAGTACCGGTACTCCCCCAGCTCACAATCTACTCCGCGGCAGTAGAAAATTAAGCAGGACAAGTTCTTCCAGAACTATTATAAGCAGGACAAGTTTACTTTCATAAAATCACAATCAGAACAATATTTGTTTGAGCTTAGTTGACAGACCCTGCGAGAAAAGGTGTTTTTGAAAAGTAACATTGAAGTTCAATTACGTAGTGGAGAATTAACAATATATATTATATACATGCTTATTCATTTGCAAGGTTCGTCTTGGGAAAAAGGTGGCAACCAAAAAATCAACCGAGCTGGTTGTGGGGAAGATGGTGGCTACTCATCTTGAGGAGTACTCTCATGAGTGGCCCCAAATAGGAGAGGTCAGCCTCATCGATGGGGACACTGTGGAGCTTCGCTGGTTTACAGGCACCTACACCAGCAAGTGGAGTGAGATTCAAGTAAGGGCACCTGGTAAGAAGAAGGGTTCTGGCTCATTTAAAACTACCATAAGTAAGTCAGACATAATTGGAGAGCCCTTTGACCTTACCAGGTGCAAAAAACTACCCAACGAAGTTTTAAGGTGTCTGAAATCAAAATATGAGGAATTATATGTGTAGTATTTACGTTTGAATGGTACCCTTAAAACAAAGACTATTGGCAATACATGTAAGTACTAGTAGGGAGACCGCCAACATAGGGCTAGATAGCTCAGTTGGTAGAGCGCCGACACGTTATCCTGGAGGTTGCAGACTGTTCAAGTCCCGCTCTCGTCAATTTGTCTTTGTTTACCTAAAATGTATCTAAAAAGTGCCCAGTCAGGTTTCCCTTGTGGTTTATTGCAATATTTATAGGAAAAAGTCGCATCCCCTCATGATGTATCCCGGCATTGCTTGTTCCCAGGTTGTTCCAGAATTTGAGTGTGATCCCTGGCTATATGGCAGTGTACCATTACCAGATTTTTAGGTGTTCGGCTTAATGAAACGTGGTACATTTTAATCATTACATCAATATAAAGCTCTTGGCTAATTGTAGATATGTTGTAAAAAGTGTGACCCCATTTGAACTTTATTTCCTGTAAAAACCGGAAGTTGAAGTTTCATATGACAAACCTTCATGCATAAAGATCAACAAAAGGTACAAATAAAAATTGCATATTTGCACACAATATTGACTTTATTTTTCAGTTACGTAATCACTTTATTACGTTCAACCGAACACCGTGAGTTGTTGAACAACCTCAATTTCTAGTTCTTTTAAAGAAGATTAGCGCACCTGATATAAGTTCGGCTGGCTGAGTCACCAGAATGTGGGTTCGCATGATGCTTGTGTACAATAATTGCTCCTCTTTTCCCAGGTGTTAAAGCACTATGATTTAATTGACTATTAAAGTAGCCTACATCATCTGAAACGCCGATTAGTATAATTAATAATATGAGGGCCAGCCTTTTTGTTGTTATTAAGTGCCAATCCTTGATAGATTTTTTCATTCATGTTTCAAGGAAATCTTGGAATACTTAAATAACAATTTAAACAAAACATCTTATTGTATTTTGTAATTATAATGCCATTCTGCAAGCCAATTATTATGTATATAATGTACAAATGATGAGTTTATTCCTGCATTAAATTTGGTTCCGAACGAGAAATGTTTCTCTCTCATTTTTATTATTGCACAATCAGTAGTATCCCGACATTATTGCAGTCTACAGAGAGCCTTTGCCAACTCTCGGACCTGGATAATATTATCTCGTGAGAACTGGTTCCATTCAGAGATAAAATTATCCCACATTCAGCCTTTAGCCAACTCTTGGAACTGGATAATATTATCTCGCAAGAACTGGTTGCATTCAGAGATAATATTATCCCACATTCAGCCTTAGCCAACTCTCGGACGTGGATAATATTATCTCGTGAGAACTGGTTGCATTCAGAGATAATATTATCCCACATTCAGCCTTAGCCAAGTCTCGGACCTGGATAATATTATCTCGTGAGAACTGGTTGCATTCACAGATAATATTATCCCACATTCAGCCTTAGCCAACTCTCGGACCTGGATAATATTATCTCGTGAGAACTGGTTGCATTCAGAGATAATATTATCCCACATTCAGCCTCAGCCAAGTCTCGTACCTGGATAGTTTTATCTCGTGAGAACTGGTTGCATTCACAGATAATATTATCCCACATTCAGCCTTTAGCCAACTCTCGGACCTGGATAGTATTATCTCGTGAGAACTTGTTGCATTCAGAGATAATATTATCCCACATTCAGCCTTAGCCAACTCTCGGACGTGGATAATATTATCTCGTGAGAACTGGTTGCATTCAGAGATAATATTATCCCACATTCAGCCTTAGCCAACTCTCGGACCTGGATAATATTATCTCGTGAGAACTGGTTGCATTCACAGATAATATTATCCCACCTTCAGCCTTAGCCAACTCTCGGACCTGGATAATATTATCTCGTGAGAACTGGTTGCATTCACAGATAATATTATCCCACATTCAGCCTTAGCCAACTCTCGGACCTGGATAGTATTATCTCGTGAGAACTGGTTGCATTCACAGATAATATTATCCCACCTTCAGCCTTAGCCAACTCTCGGACGTGGATAATATTATCTCGAGAGAACTGGTTGTATTCAGAGATAATATTATCCCACATTCAGCCTTAGCCAACTCTCGGACCTGGATAGTATTATCTCGTGAGAACTGGTTGCATTCAGGGATAATATTGTCCCACATTCAGCCTTAGCCAACTCTCGGACCTGGATAGTATTATCTCGTGAGAACTGGTTGCATTCACAGATAATATTATCCCACCTTCAGCCTTAGCCAACTCTCGGACGTGGATAATATTATCTCGAGAGAACTGGTTGTATTCAGAGATAATATTATCCCGCATTCAGCCTTAGCCAACTCTCGGACGTGGGTAATATTATCTCGTGAGAACTGGTTGCATTCACAGATAATATTATCCCACATTCAGCCTTAGCCAACTCTCGGACCTGGATAGTATTATCTCGTGAGAACTGGTTGCATTCAGGGATAATATTGTCCCACATTCAGCCTTAGCCAACTCTCGGACCTGGATAGTATTATCTCGTGAGAACTGGTTGCATTCAGGGATAATATTATCCCACATTCAGCCTTTAGCCATCTCTCGGAACTGGATAATATTATCTCGTGAGAACTGGTTGCATTCAGAGATAATATTATCCCACACTCAGCCTTAGCCAAATCTGGGACGTGGATAATATTATCTCGTGAAAATTGGTTGCATTTAGAGATAATATTATCCCGCATTCCGCCTTAGCCAAGTCTCGGACCTGGATAATATTATCTCGTGAGAACTGGTTGCATTCAGAGATAATATTATCCCACCTTCAGCCTTAGCCAAGTCTCGTACGTGGATAATATCATCTCGTGAGAACTGGTTGCATTCAGAGATAATATTATCCCACCTTCAGCCTTAGCCAAGTCTCGTACGTGGATAATATTATTTCGTTTGAACTGGTTGCATTTAGGGATAATATTATCCCACGTTGTTGGATTCGTTTTCTTCATAGAGCCATATACTCATAACTTCGATGTGTGACTTATCGACATCGTTGGAACTGTAATTTACGACGGTTTTAACAAACAATCACAGAGACCTACAATCTTAAAAGGGTATTTTTAAAAGACAGTTTCGGGATTTATTCTACTCAAGTAGTAAGGAGTCAAGAGCCATTAATCATTGTGACGAATCACTAACACACATAGTGAATCACTTAAAGACCACATTTGTGTGTAATGTTTTTACTGTTTGTAATTATCATTCAATGAATATGAATGAAATTAGATGTTCGAACCAAATTCTAAATTTTATGGAAAAAATGGAGTTCACATGAGTTCACTTTGGTAGTATTTGCTGTTTAGCATGGTTTTTGAAAAGTATGTGTTGGGCTAGTGTCAATATTTAAAATAAAAAACAGCGTTCCAAGTCACACTTGTTAATTTCTAATTTATTGCTTAAATCTCACAACTTTTTCAAGTTCAACAGCCAATATCTCAAGAACTAAATGACATATTAGAAAACAAAAAACACAATTGAATTCCTTACATTAATAGCTTGTAATTCTTGTGAAATTAATAATAATAATAATAAAAATAAAGAATTTTATCGCGCACATATCCACCCTGCTGGGCGATCAAGGCGCGGAAACAAAGAAAAACATGAATACAAACAATATACAATGATAGCATAGGGCGTAAATAAAAATTATGTACCGAGATACATGTACCTACAATGCAATTACAAATACACATCATCTTTGAAGAGTTGTGACATAAGATGAGTTTTAAGCATCGACTTAAATCTGGTTATACTATGACAAGATTTGAGTTTAGTTGGAAGATGATTCCAGAGTCTCGGAGCTGCGACAGAAAACGACCTATCACCCCAGTTCCGTTTTGAAGTTGGTTCCTGTAGGAGTGACATGTTGCTGGAGCACAAATTGCGTGATGGAGTGTAGACTTTAAGCAGTTCAGAAATATAAATTGGAGCAATGTTATTAAAAGATTTGTGAACAATTAGCTTAAGTTTAAAAACAATTCTCTGTGAAACAGGAAGCCAGTGCAGTTCTTTCAAGATTGGCGTGATATGGCATGACTTTCTGGACAAAGTCACAACACGAGCTGCTGTGTTTTGTATGTGCTGAAGACGAGATATTTGATTCTGCGGGAGACCGTAAAGGAGAGCATTCCCGTTATCGAGCCGTGATGTGACAAACGCATGTATAATTTGTTCAGCAGCACTTTTATTCAAGTATTTCCTAATTCGGCTTATATTTCTGATATGAAATGATGATATGCGAACAATGTTGGAGATATGTGGTTTTAAAGTCATTGTCGAGTCAAATATAACACCCAAATTACGTGCTTGTAATGAGGGGGTTATCTGCGAGACTTATCATAAATGCTTTGCCAATGGTCCAATTAGTGGCACACGAAGTAACGATTTTACAAATTTTAAAAGGTCATATCTCATAGCTTTAATTTGATGTATAAGTTGACAAATTTGTTATTTTTTCAATAATCATGAGGAGGTCATATATGACCTTCAAACCACCTAATCTGACCTTTACTTCCTGTCCAAACAGGAAGTTCAAATTCAACACATTCTAACGCAAAATTGATATGTCTTTTGAATATGAAATTGATATTGTTATAATAAAAGATGATAAACCCTTGCACAATATAATATTTACATCATCGTTGAAAATTTGATTGAACCGGAAGTGGACTCGAACACCGTGTGTTTGTTCTAACAAACACTTAAGCTCTAGTTTTTTTTGGGCTATTTTTCTCGTCCTAAATATCTAACTAAATTTATAACATTTCCTACGTTCAGGTAAATTTAATTTTGGCGAGGTCAATTGCCTGTTTTGTTTGTTAACCCTAATGTGCACACAGGGGCACTTTTGACTGGTTTTTACTGTCATTTTGACCTACCTCAACAATACAAGACAATGCTTTTACCAGTCAAAACGGTGGACTGATTGTGACCTGTGAATGTAATTACTACATGTAAGGTTTGACAGTGTTCGACTTTTAAGTGCACGACATATACCTTGGCAAGTACATGTATATCAACATATTGACTGAGTTTGACCCCTGCAGTCATAGGAGGGTTAAATAAAGCTAGCCCATTTAATTTAATTAACAGTTTTTGGTCAAAATGTTTCGAATCCTATACAGATAGTGTACGAAAGCGCATTTTCGAACTTTTGTTGCCATATTACTCATCCAAAATGCTATTTATTATAAACATAACTCACTGAAGTCCTTTTTCAAAATAATTAAACACCCAGGACTCTGCCTTTCATCTTTACTTCCGGTCCAAACCGAAAGTTCAAGTTTAAAAAGCTCTTTATAAATTGATGCAAATCTGAAAGGGTATTGGAAAAAAACATTCTGGGTTTATATGTTAAGTAGGATCTGCTCTTTTCAAAAATATATTTGGTGACGTCATCGCTCTTAACAGCGCCCTCTAGCGGCAGGTTTAAAAAAGTCACTTTTTGCTATCTTGAGAAAACATTAGACAGAATTTTACCAAATTTGCCACAATTGACACCCATATTATGAGGAAAATTTTGTGAAGAATGAATGATCACGTCAAATGATTGAACCGGAACTTACGGTTGGAAGAATTTAAAATTATATAGGATGACTGAACCGGAAGTTAATGTATTCAGTATAGCACATATGTTACTTTAATTATATATTATGAAAACTCATATCTCCTGAAGTAACATTTGTCTTTTAACAACTTTAGGTGATGACGTCATCACATATGATGCACACTCAAACACCCTGAGTTTGTTTTCTACAAACTCAATACCTCTAGTTTTTAGGTGTTCGAGCGACAGCCAAAACATAGTTGCGGAGTTCACAGAACCTTAAAACTGATGAGGTCACCAGATATCGAATTATAATATTTCCAAAAAATGGAGCTCCTGATATGGACGATTTTTTTAGCCGTCGTATTTGTACACGTTGTATAGGGCGAGGTGAACCTATATATTATCCATATTGCGGTTTCACCTGGCGCTATACTTTGTGTACACATGAGTCCTTCATATCGAGGATTCACCTGGCGCTATACTTTGTGTACATATGAGCTGGTTAAAAAATACTTCATATCGAGGATTCACCCGGCGCTATACTTTGTGTACATACGAGCTGGTAAAAAAAATCATCTGTCAAGGGTTCTTATTCTTCTCACGAAGATGTTTTTGTCCAGAGACAAAAAACATAGTTGCAAAGTTCACAGAACCTTACAACTTAACACATAGTTAGACCATAACATGTAGTTTCAGGTAAAGTTGTGGCGTCATAATGATGTCATCAAATATCGAATTACACTAAATCAAAGTGTAATATTTCTAAAAATCATATCTCATGAACCACAAAAGATATCTTTACAATCTTTGCATCATCGTATAGATCTTGAATCATGTGACATTTCGTACACATACATGACCAGATTGTCTCAACTGTCTTGGGCATTTATGAATAATTAATACAATTTCTCCCCAAAATGTTCCAAGGAAATTTTAAAATATAAAACAGGCCATTTTGCCTCCAAGTTCGATTCACAAACCCCCGATTCCGAGTATTCGAGTCTTCAAACCTTGAGTCCGAGTCCTTAGTGTCGATTCCGAGTCTCGAGTCCGATTCCAAAGTCCTCAAAAATGTAACTTAATAGCAAAATATAACTCAGGGTTCAGACATCCGATAGTAAGGCCAAAAACGTCTCCAGTTTCTGGTCATAGATCAGCTTCAAAATCGGTGCGGTGATGCCAACCAGTAAAACACGACCGAATTTCCCATACACAAAGTATGGTGGCTAATAGAGGCCTCACAAATCGGGCAAATGTTCATACACCTATGTGAATTTTTTTTTTAAACACATCACGGCAGAATTCCAATCGATCCAGCAATTTTGGCTGTAATTGGATATCGTTTCATAGCAAATAAATAAAAAAATAAAAATATAAAAAAATAAGAAAAACAAATGCCAACGCGCGAGTCTGAGGCGACGCGCGCGGAGACAAAAAAAAAACCGGAGACTTTTTTGGCCTAACTAACTTTCACTGTTAAACATCTTGCTTGTGATTTCAAGCACTCTAGTTCCCTGTGTTTCTTTTACATTAATTATCCCGGACCCTCGACCATGAATAATGCAATCCTTGCAAGGACGCTTCTTTTGCTCGTGCATATCCAGCGCAAGCATAATGAATAATTCAACACCAGCAAGAGCGAGCGAGCATGTGTGCGTGCGTGCGTGCGTGCCAACACCCTCCCGCAATGTGGTAGAAGCAGTCACCGTGACCATGCCGTGACTGACCCGAAAACAAATTTAAAAAAAACAATAACATTAGAAATACAAAAAAAACAAAAAACTAGAGGTATTGAGTTTGTAGAAAACAAACCCAGGTTCGAGTGCCATGGTCGAGCGGTGTAGTACATCGGATTTGTGTTCCGATGGCTGAGTCGTCAGAATGTGGGTTCGAATCCCAGCCGCGACCATGGTGCTTGTGTCCTTGAGCAACACACTTTACCATAATTGCTTCTCTCCACCCAGGAGTAAATGGGTACCTGTGAGGGCAGAGTTGGTTGTTGTGTTTGATTAGCCCATATGCGCCAAAATGGCAGCAATTGAGCTGTATACTCCCCAGGGAGCTGAGATGGTTTCAGGAATGATTTATGCGCCTGATGAGCAGGGGTAATAATGTACAGCGCTTTGATACCTTGTTTAAGAGCGCTTTAAAATGCCCTACATTATCTTATGAGATGATGCCATCACCTAAAGTTAAGACTTCAGGAGATAATGAGTTTTCATAATATATAATTAAAATGACATTAAATGCGCTATAATGAATACATTAACTTCCGGTTCAGTCATGTGACCGAATTTATACTTAACATAATTGTTCCTCATAATATGGGTTTCAATTGTGCCAAATTTTGGTAAAATTCTGTCTCATGTTTTCTCAAGATAGCAAAAAGTGACTTTTTAAAACCTGCCGCTAGAGGACGTCACCAAATATATTTTTGAAAAGAGCAGATCCCACTTAACATATCTTTTGTTATAACAATATAAATTTCATATATTCAAAAGACGTATAAATTTTGCGTTAGAAAGTGTTGAATTTGAACCTCCTGTTTAGACCGGAAGTAAAGGTCAGATCAGGTGATTTGTATATATATGACCTCGTCATGATCATGAAAAAATAACGTTAGTACCTGTTTTGGTTCAATATCCGAGATCGAAAAATAACCTCTTTTGTAAAACTGCCGCTAGGGGGCGCTATGAACGTTGATGTCATCAAACATTTTTTTGAAAAGATAAGATGTCACTTGTCACTTTATTCACAGAAGTCATATTCAAATTTCCTGTGGTTTTTTATATAGAAAATTATTTTTCTAAACCCGCCGCCAGAGGGCGCTGTGATCGATGATGACGTCATTAGTCACATTTTTTAAAAGGTCACATGTCAATAGTAATTTCGTCCACGGAAGGCACGCCCAAATACCATATCATGTTGGCTGCAGACCGTATAAAACTGCTTCAGAAATTTTTTCACTTAAACTTCCGGTTTCGACCGGAAGGAGAGGTCAGATTGGGTCATGTCTGTGTACGAAATGTCACATAATTCAAGATCTGTAAGATGATGCAAAGATTATGTAAATATGTTTTGTGGTTCATGAGATATGATTTTTTGAAATATTAAAATTGGATTTTAGTGTATTTAGATATCTTATGACTTCACAACTTTACCTAAAACTATGTCATAAATTTATTGACAACTTCATTTATGGTCCAAGTATGTGTCAAGTTTGAAGGCTCTTTGAACTTTGGAACTACGTTTTTTAAGTCTCATCGAGGAGAAGAAAAAAAAACGAACAATTTCAAGAGGTGTTCGCGGTGTCGCACGAACACCTAAAAAAACGAACAATATCAAGAGGTGTTCGCGCTGTCGCTCGAACACCTAATAAAATTTAACGTTAAAAGTGCATGGTTTGTCGATGTCTTTACCAGAAATATGAAAGCAAATCTGGAATGTGGCTGGCTCTTTCTAGGCTTCTTTCATGAGCTGCCACATTTGTTGATCAATAAGCTTTTTGATCAATGTATATGTGATATTATTTAACACGCACACACAGATCCTTGACATTTGATTGGTGAAACACACATCACGTGTCATACACCAGTTTTGCCATTGCACATTCGCTCCAAAGGTACAGGGTTCCTATAGCAAAACGCGTATAAGACAGTAAATACTATACTACTTACGAAACATGTGCTATGCTCTTACTAGTCTTAGTGCATGCATGCGCGCTCATATTTTACTTTGACATAAATAATTAACAAGGTAACATTTTGGTAACATCTCAACTAATCTATTGCATAAGGTTATTATAAGAAATATCAAACAACAAGGATCTGTGTGAGCATTTATATACAACAAATATTGAGTGCTTTTTCTTTCGTCCAATGAGAGCATTTTATAATATATTGTCACTTGATTTAGAAAGTTCTCCCATTGAACTCAAAGCTTTAAGGCACCCAATATTTTTGTGTGTTCATGTAGTACATTATAGGCTACGTGTTATACCCACAGATCAAAGAAAAACACGTCCGAACACGATGTCTCGTAGTGCTTTTCTTACTGTGCGCCTTCTTAAGCTTTCGAAGTCCTTGTTCCAAAGCGCTGGAATACTCAGCCCAATCTTGCAATAGCAACCAGTCAGGCCCACCACGGGGTGTGCGTTTTCGGATATTTTTGGAACCGGATACCCGAAATCAGGAAACTTCGGATACCCGTTTTCATTTTTTGTTGTTGAAAACATGCCTACGGTGGTGTACAAATACATGTACTGTAAATGGTAACAAAATTGACCTTTATAATACAGAGGATACCATACTTAAATCGATCTTTTATTTACTGTTATTTTTTGTTAAAGTAAACCTCTTGGTGAAATAAGTACCTGTATTGTACATTTATTTACTGAAAATTATTTTTGAAATAAAACTGATCGCTGCAAATTGTTTGATAACCCAAGTTACAACTAGATATAAGTTTTTGTCACAACAAAAACAAGGTGTTCGGTCGAAGTTAAAATGGTTACGTCATCAATTCGAAGTGTTGGAGAAGTCAAATGTTAACGTCTGTTGAAGTTCTCGCGAGAAGTTTATTTGAATACAATACAATACTGAATTTAGAAATTATTTTAATATTAAACTTTGACTTCCGGTTTGGACAGGAAGTAAGGTCAAATTAGGGTCACCTTTGTGTAAATACTTTTGACAATTAACAATCTGTACAATGGTACAAAAATGTAAATTTACCTCCTGTGGTTGTTGAAATATGATTTTTTTTAATATTAAACTTTCACTTCCGGTTTGGACAGGAAGTAAGGTCAAATTGGGGTATAAATATTTTTTGACAATTAACGATCTGTATAATGGTACAAAATTTGTGAATTTATCTCTTGTGGTTGTTGAGATATGATTTTTTGAAAATATTAAACTTTGACTTCCGGTTTGGACAGGAAGTAAGGTCAAATTGGGGTCACCTTTGTGTAAATATTTTTCGACAATTAACAATCTGTATAATGGTGCAAAAATTGTGAATTTACCTCTTGTGGTTGTTGAGATATGATTTTTTTTAAATATTAAACTTTGACTTCCGGTTTGGACAGGAAGTAAGGTCAAATTGGGGTATAAATATTTTTTGACAATTAACGATCTGTATAATGGTACAAAATTTGTGAATTTACCTCTTGTGGTTGTTGAGATATGATTTTTTGAAAATATTAAACTTTGACTTCCGGTTTGGACAGGAAGTAAGGTCAAATTGGGGTCACCTTTTTGTAAATATTTTTTGACAATTAACGATCTGTACAATGGTACAAAAATTGTGAATTTACCTCTTGTGGTTGTTGAGATATGATTTTTATTAATGTTAAACTTTGACTTCCGGTTTGGACAGGAAGTAAGGTCAAATTGGGGTCATGTTTTTGTAAATATTTTCGACAATTAACAATCTATACAATAGTGCAAAAAATTTCCATTTACCTGTTGTGGTTGTTGAGATATGATTTTTTTAAATATTAAACTTTGACTTCCGGTTTGGACAGGAAGTAAGGTCAAATCGGGGTCACTCACAACTCGAGTTTCATCTACTTGTTAAGTTCTAAGTACATGCCAAGTTTCAAGTTCATGTGAAGTTTGCAAGTATGTGTTTTTTTGCGGACAGACGTCGGGGAGAAGAAGAAGAAGAAGAAGTAAAACTAGATATAAGTTTTTGTCACAACAAAAACAAGGTGTTCGGTTGAAGTTAAAATGGTTACGTCATCAATTCGTTTTTTAATATTAAACTTTGACTTCCGGTTTGGACAGGAAGTAAGGTCAAATTGGGTTCAGCTTTGTGTAAATATTTTCGACAATTAACAATCTGTATAATGGTACAAAAATTATGAATTTACCTCTTGTGGTTGTTGAGATATGATTTTTTTTAAATATTAAACTTTGACTTCCGGTTTGGACAGGAAGTAAGGTCAAATTGGGGTCACCTTTTTGTAAATATTTTTCGACAATTAACGATCTGTACAATGGTACAAAAATTGTGAATTTACCTCTTGTGGTTGTTGAGATATGATTTTTTTAAGTGTTAAACTTTGACTTCCAGTTTGGACAGGAAGTAAGGTCAAATTGGGGTCACCTTTGTGTAAATATTTTTCGACAATTAACAATCTGTATAATGGTACAAAAATTGTGAATTTACCTCTTGTGGTTGTTGAGATATTTTTTTTTTTAAATATTAAACTTTGACTTCCAGTTTGGACAGGAAGTAAGGTCAAATTGGGGTCACCTTTGTGTAAATATTTTTCGACAATTAACAATCTGTATAATGGTACAAAAATTGTGAATTTACCTCTTGTGGTTGTTGAGATATCATTTTTTTAAATGTTAAAATTTGACTTCCGGTTTGGACAGGAAGTAAGGTCAAATTGGGGTCATGTTTTGTAAATATTTTTCGACAATTAACAATCTATACAATAGTGCAAAAAATGTCCATTTACCTGTTGTGGTTGTTGAGATATGATTTTTTTAAATATTAAACTTTGACTTCCGGTTTGGACAGGAAGTAAGGTCAAATCGGGGTCACTCACAACTCGAGTTTCATCTACTTGTTAAGTTCTAAGTACATGCCAAGTTTCAAGTTCATGTGAAGTTTGCAAGTATGTGTTTGTTACCGGACAGTTATTGGGGAGAAGAAGAAGTAAAAAAAAAAAAAACGTACAAAAACAATAGGTGTTTCGGGTACATACCCGAACACCTAACTAGATATAAGTTTTTGTCACAACAAAAACAAGGTGTTCGGTTGAAGTTAAAATGGTTACGTCATCAATTCGAAGTGTTGGATAAGTCAAATGTTAACGTCTGTTGAAGTTCTCGCGAGAAGTTTATGTGAATACAATACAATACTGAATTTAGAAATTATTTTAATATTAAACTTTGACTTCCGGTTTGGACAGGAAGTAAGGTCAAATTGGGGTCACCTTTGTGTAAATACTTTTGACAATTAACAATCTGTACAATGGTACAAAAATGTCAATTTACCTCTTGTGGTTGCTGAGATATGATTTTTTTAATATTAAACTTTGTCTTCCGGTGTGGACAGGAAGTAAGGTCAAATTGGGGTCATCTTTTTGTAAAATTGTTTTGACAATTAACGATCTGTACAATGGTACAAAATTGTGAATTTACCTCTTGTGGTTGTTGAGATATGATTTTTTAAATGTTAAACTTTGACTTCCGGTTTGGACAGGAAGTAAGGTCAAGTGGGGTCATGTTTTCTAAATATTTTTCGACAATTAACAATCTATACAATAGTGCAAAAAATTTCCATTTACCTGTTGTGGTTGTTGAGATATGATTTTTTTAAATATTAAACTTTGACTTCCGGTTTGGACAGGAAGTAAGGTCAAATCGGGGTCACTCACAACTCGAGTCTCATCTACTTGTTAAGTTCTAAGTACATACCAAGTTTCAAGTTCATGTGAAGTTTGCAAGTATGTGTTTTTTTGCGGACAGACGTCGGGGAGAAGAAGAAGAAGAAGTAAAACTAGATATAAGTTTTTGTCACAACAAAAACAAGGTGTTCGGTTGAAGTTAAAATGGTTACGTCATCAATTCGTTTTTTAATATTAAACTTTGACTTCCGGTTTTGGACAGGAAGTAAGGTCAAGTGGGGTCAGCTTTGTGTAAATATTTTCGACAATTAACAATCTGTATAATGGTACAAAAATTATGAATTTACCTCTTGTGGTTGTTGAGATATGATTTTTTTAAAATATTAAACTTTGACTTCCGGTTTGGACAGGAAGTAAGGTCAAATTGGGGTCACCTTTTTGTAAATATTTTTCGACAATTAACGATCTGTACAATGGTACAAAAATTGTGAATTTACCTCTTGTGGTTGTTGAGATATGATTTTTTTAAGTGTTAAACTTTGACTTCCAGTTTGGACAGGAAGTAAGGTCAAATTGGGGTCACCTTTGTGTAAATATTTTTCGACAATTAACAATCTGTATAATGGTACAAAAATTGTGAATTTACCTCTTGTGGTTGTTGAGATATTTTTTTTAAATATTAAACTTTGACTTCCGGTTTGGACAGGAAGTAAGGTCAAGTGGGTGCGCCTTTTTGTAAATATTGTTTGACAATTAACGATCTGTACAATGGTACAAAATTGTGAATTACCTCTTGTGGTTGTTGAGATATCATTTTTAAATGTTAAAATTTGACTTCAGGTTTGGACAGGAAGTAAGGTCAAATTGGGGTCATGTTTTGTAAATATTTTCGACAATTAACAATCTATACAATAGTGCAAAAATGTCCATTTACCTGTTGTGGTTGTTGAGATATGATTTTTAAATATTAAACTTTGACTTCCGGTTTTGGACAGGAAGTAAGGTCAAATCAGGTCACTCACAACTCGTGTTTCATCTACTTGTTAAGTTCTAAGTACATGCCAAGTTTCAAGTTCATGTGAAGTTTGCAAGTATGTGTTTGTTACCGGACAGTTATTGGGGAGAAGAAGAAGTAAAAAAAAAAAAAAAACGTACAAAAACAATAGGTGTTTCGGGTACATACCCGAACACCTAACTAGATATAAGTTTTTGTCACAACAAAAACAAGGTGTTCGGTTGAAGTTAAAATGGTTACGTCATCAATTCGAAGTGTTGGATAAGTCAAATGTTAACGTCTGTTGAAGTTCTCGCGAGAAGTTTATGTGAATACAATACAATACTGAATTTAGAAATTATTTTAATATTAAACTTTGACTTCCGGTTTGGACAGGAAGTAAGGTCAAATTGGGGTCACCTTTGTGTAAATACTTTTGACAATTAACAATCTGTACAATGGTACAAAAATGTCAATTTACCTCTTGTGGTTGCTGAGATATGATTTTTAATATTAAACTTTGTCTTCCGGTGTGGACAGGAAGTAAGGTCAAATTAGGGTCATCTTTTGTAAAATTGTTTTGACAAATAACGATCTGTACAATAGTGCAAAGATTGTGAATTTACCTCTTGTGGTTGTTGAGATATGATTGTTTTAAATATTAAACTTTGACTTCCGGTTTGCACAGGAAGTAAGGTCAAATGGGGTCATCTTTTGTAAAATTGTTTTGACAAATAACGATCTGTACAATGGTGCAAAAAATGTCAATTTACCTCTTGTGGTTGTTGAGATAGGATTTTTTTAAATATTAAACTTTGACTTCCGGTTTGGACAGGAAGTAAGGTCATAATGGGGTCACCTTTTTGTAAATATTTTTCAACAATTAACAATCTATACAATGGTGCAACAAATGTCAATTTACCTTCTGTGGTTGTTGAGATATGATTTTTAAAATATTAAACTTTGACTTCCGGTTTGGACAGGAAGTAAGGTCAAATTAGGGTCACCGTTTGTAAATATTTTTGACAATTAACGATCTGTTACAATGGTACAAAAATTGTGAATTTACCTCTTCTGGTTGTTGAGATATAATTTTTAAATTATTAAACTTTGACTTCCGGTTTGGACAGGAAGTAAGGTCAAATTAGGGTCACCTTTTGTAAATATTTTTGACAATTAACGATCTGTACAATGGTATAAAATTGTGAATTTACCTCTTGTGGTTGTTGAGATATGATTTTGTTAAATATTAAACTTTGACTTCCGGTTTGGACAGGAAGTAAGGTCAAATGGGGTCACTCACAACTCGTGTTTCGTCTACTTGTTAAGTTCTAAGTACATGCCAAGTTTCAAGTTCATGTGAAGTTTGGCAAGTATGTGTTTTGTTACCGGACAGTTATTGGGGAGAAGAAGAAGAAGAAGAAGTAAAAAAACAAAAAACCGAATTAAAAACAATAGGTGTTTCTGGGCACACATGCCCGAACACCTAAAAACCGAACAAAATAAACACAGGTGTTTCAGGGTACATGCCCGAACACCTAAATATACGATGTACAAAAAGTCCCATTGATCACACGCACGCACGACCGGACGCACGCAGCAGCCTACCTGAACATAACTTATTAGGAGAACTAGAATATCATGTCAGTGCACTATCGTCACTGGTGTGTGCGTGATCAGAGCGCTGGTTGGTTGTTCATGTTCACAAAACACTTTGTTGAATTATGTCATTGGTCAAATGCGATGTGGGTGGAACCCGTTGGCTTTGATTATGATTTTTTAGGACATGTTTTGGCCCTGATTTTGGCCGTACTAAAATAATCTTACATTATAAGTGTAACTCTCCAGCTAGGCCACGTCTCTTGTGTTTGTCGTAAGTGTTTGCCGGTGCCTCGAGGGTTCCCTTGCCCCCCCGACGTTTCCCGGCAGCGTCGAAAAATCCGAGTGTGTCTTGGCCCGCTCTTAGAAATCCTTGGACGTAGTCGTTTCTGCGCGAGAGCGGAAAAAGGTCGTTTCAGCAATTTTCCCGATCTTTTCTGCCATGCCGCGACCGTAACATTTAATACCCGAACCTGCACCCGCTGCCTATGCGTGTTTCCCATGTGGCACTGTCTGGCGACGTTTCATTCGCGTAATGCAACACATCGTCCACTACCGTGCCATGGTCCAACAGTTTAGTGCATCGGATTTGTGTTCTGATGGCTGAGTCGTCAGAATGTGGGTTCGAATCCCAACCGCGACCATCCCAACCATGGTGCTTGCGTTGCTTGAGCAAGACACTTAATTGCTTCTCTCCACCCAGGGGTAAATGGGTACCTGCGAGGGCAGAGTTGGTTGTTGTGTTTGATTAGCCCTATATGCGCTGTAATGGCAGCAATTGAGCTGTATACTCCCCAGGGAGCTGAGATGGTTTCATGAATGATTTATGAGCCTGATGAGCAGGGGTAATAATATAATGCGCCTTGAGCACCAGTTTGGTGGATACGTGCGCTATATAAGTCCATATTATTATTATTATTATTATTATTATTATTATTATTACCATATCTCCGACATCGAACAGCCGTTTACGGTCCCTGTATTCTTCAAACAAGCTATAAATTACCCAATTATGATCGGCACGTACTTGCCCCACTAATCCAGTAGCTGCGAACAATAGGCAAACATTTATGGGCGTAAAGGGCCAAAATTTAAAAAAATATCCAGCATATACATTAAAGAAGCCTACAAAGGACAAAACAACAGCCAAGAACAAATTTGTCCAATAGAAAGACAAGCACAAACAAAGGACAAAACACAAAGAGTACAAAATGACCAATAGAAAGACAAATTAAAATGGCAATAAGAGGACAATTTTTAGAAAGACAAAGACAAAAAATCAAACAAAGGACAAAACGACAAGAGGACAAATTTACAAAAAGACAAAAGTCAAAAATCAAGCAAAGGTCGAAACGACATCACGAGGACAAATTTACAAATAAGGACAACATAACAAGAAGACAAATTTTCAAAAAGAGGAAGACAAAATCAAACAAAGGACAAAACGACAAGAGGACAAACTTACAAAAAGACAAAGTCAAAATCAAGCAAAGGACGAACGACATCAAGAGGACAAATTTACAAATAAGGACAAAATAACAAGAAGACAAATGTTCAAAAAGACGAAGTCAAAATCAAACAAAGGATAAAACGACAAGAGGACAAATTTACAAAAAGACAAAGTCAAAAATCAAGCAAATGACGAAACGACATCAAGAGGACAAATTTACAAAAGACAAAGTCAAAACTAAACAACCTGAAAGACTAACGCTAGTCGAATACAGACATTGTGTGGCAAAAACCATAAGGACAGTCACACACACGCAAAGGACGTTTTCCCAATCGAACAAAGGTCGATCGCGAGAGGACAAACTTTTATGTCTAACTAATGTTGAACCCTGGGTGCGTACGTCACTACACTTTTCGCTCCCCCAACCGGTGTCTCTCCACCTGGTTTCAGGCGCTGTACATTTTTTTTTTCATTTCATTTTATTAACACATATTCTAATGTTGACAACAAGAATGTTGTTACAAATAATTACACAATATCAAGAGGGTCCTACAATATGCAAAGACAAAATTAGTAACATGAAAAGACTAATTATAAGAGAATACATGTGTGATTAGTTCAGAATATATTTTGAGTGAAAAAGTGGCGGTTGGGTACTGCATTTTCATAATAGTTACCTACCCTCGGCATATGATTCAGAACAAATTCCACTCGATCATCTAGTTCACCGTCCTGTATTTCACTATAAGTTTTCCGAATTGAGATGCCATATTCTTGTAAAGTCTCTTTATAGTTCTCTCACTGACACAGAAGCACCTGGCTGTGTCTTTCACAGAAACAATTCAAGTGACCTGTAATGGGTAGTACGGAAGTCATGTAAAAAGTTAGTCAGCTTTCGTAAACTATTTGTAAATTCCTCTTTCGTGCTGTGTGTAAAACATGTTTTAGTTATTTAAAAAAAAACACTTCTACAATACACCTGTCCTCATGGCTTATCAGCCAATTCATAAAAAGACCGACTGCTCATTATGAATGGTTCAATTGCACTTTCTAAAAACTAGCCCGCATGGCTTTATGGGTAGCAACATACTGTTTTGTACGCGCATTTCTTAGGAGCAAAAGGTCTTGTTCGTGAGCCAAATATTCTGATAAATTTCTTCTAAAGTTGTTTTTGATATAAGTTCATACATCAGAGCCATGCTCATACTGTGTGCTGTTGAAGACTCATCGAGGACGGATTTGGAATTCTGAAGTGAACTTTCACAGATTTCCGTAAAAAATGAAGCGACCCGACGAAGTGGGTTCGCTTTTGTAACAAACGAACAACACCCGTGTAACTTAAAGTTCAAGGTGACATATTGGTATAGGAAAGCTGACGATGACAGAAATATTGTTCTGTTCCGACCTGGTAGGTCGGAAGAGCTATTGTTTCTGTCAAGATTTTTATTTTTTAGCTGTTCCGACAGGTCGGAAGAGCTATTGTTTCTGTCAAGATTTTATTAGCTGTTCCGACCTGGTAGGTCAGAAGAGCTATTGTTTCTGTCAAGATTTTTATTTTTAAAATTATTATTATACTTTCTTTCCGCGCAAAACCCCATTGACTTAACACGTGCACTTTCTTGGCGGCAAATGGCCTTCTTAGCATTGTCAGAAAGAGTCAACTCATATACCATATGGAAGCTTATGCCTTGACTTAGTTTCTAAATGTCATTAGACTAACATTCTTAATTAATTAGCTTAGTTATAGTCACGTGAATATTTAATTAGGCAATCTTGGAGTAACCATAGCTCAAAAAGTGTACAACCGATCATCAAACTTTTTTCGGTTATACATTTGTGAATTACTGCAGATGTGCCTTTTAGCCTAGAATGTCTTGTAACGTCATCATGACATCATTTATAGCGCGTTTTGTATGTGTACAAAACACATGCACTATGTGACCAAGTCACTTCATTAATCGCAAGTGAATCTTAATATGTCTTTGTACATAGTACACACACAAATATCACGGTGGGCTGAAGCGAGGTCGAATTAAAAACGATGTCTGAACGGGTTTTCGTTATTGGATTTTTCCTCTCGGTAACCAACGTACCAGCGGTTTGCCCCGGTGACTGCGGTGATGCACAACTTGTCCGTACATGTGAGACTTGTGTCGTTGTAACGTTACGTTAGGATTATTCGGAAGAAAGACGATCACCGTTTAACCCTTTGTTTACCGCCGAGACTTTTTGAGTCCCAGCGCATTCAAACTTCACTTGCATGTTGGGACGTTTGAGTCCTTCACTATACCGTACGGTGTAAGCAGTGGTTTGTAACACTGGCGAAGTCTACTGTGAGTCTGACGCATCAGCTTTTCCTAAAACTGCAGGAGTAGTGACGCACTCATGAAAAGGTAGGTACTAAAGAACGGTGTTTTTTATAAGTTGACCTCATAAATCCCCAAATTGTTTTTGTAAGGTCTTTATGACCTAAACCTATTAGTGAGAAACCAATCTTTTGGGTGTAGGAATTTTGTTGTTGTCAAAATAGGCATGAATTTGTGTGGGACCAACTCGTACCTTCACTCGCACCAAGTGCACTTTAAGCGGACGTGTCACCATGTACACGGATACAAATAAAGGAACATAGTCACAGATTTGAGTGATGTAACATAATGTTGATGGTGTATACAACGTTTTGTATAGCTGTAGTTGGCAGGGGGAACAAGAAACTCGACATGGAATGAAATTTAGATGAGTGCCATCCATTAACATTGTCATCAATCATATCCTAAATTTTAGGCCATTCTCAGACGGTCCTACTAAAAACCAAAAACTGACGACAACTCACGACAACTCACGACAACTCAGGACAACTCGGGACAACTTGTTGTGAGTTGTCGTCAGTCATGTCAGTTGTCGTCGGTTGTCGGTTTTTAGTAGGACCCGGTCCTATTAAAAACCGACAACTCACGATAACCACATTTTCACAAACTGAAAGCCTGTATGTATGCCACTGTCCCTTATAAACATATTTTTAACTTTATTTTTGAGTTTCCAGTGCATTTAGAACGTGTTGTTGTGAGTTGTCAGTTGTCGGTTTTTAGTAGGACCCTTCTCAGATAACAATCAAATTAAATAAAATCTTTCTGGACAATTATTTGACATGAAAAAGTCCAAATATTAATGAAACATAAAGTAAACTTAATGTTAACACTAGTATTTGGTGAAAAAATGTGAGGTTAAGCATTATACATGATTCAGAAATTTCAATCACAATATTTACTCAAGAGTAATTCCATTTGGATAGAAACATTCTGTGATCAACATACTCAAATTTAAAGTTTTTAATTTAAAGTTTCAAACAAACTCCTGTCAACGTTATAGCGTTATAGCATTAAATGGAGCAGCGAACATATCTACAAAAATAGCATTGTAATTTTCTTTTAGGATACTCTATTAGAATTAAAAAAAATTAACAAGGAAGTGTGCTTTTTCATTTACAGACTAGACCCTGAACTCAAAAAGACCCCAGTCTCCCTATGGACACAGAGTCATCCGACGAGGCTCCATCCTAACAGCCGGCACTGAAGTCGGCCCTACCCTTGAAGGACAACATCTGGTACCCTCCAGGACGGCACTTTTGGCAGAGCGTATTTGCTGGGTTCGTGACAATTTGGGACTTCTTAAAATCAAATCGTACGGTTAGTGAGGACAACGCCCAGCATATTACAGTAACCTGAAAGGGTAATTTGTGAAATCTTTTATTACATGTATTTTGGTTCTTTGTCAGAAGAGACAGTGAAAGAGAATGTTGTGTCATTTTCAAAGTTCTTCTCGTTTTAAGTAACCCTTCATAAATTGTCATTGACTTGCGTGTCCACAAAGTAAAATCATCCCCATGGTAAAACAAGCAAGAATTGGTCTGTGTTCAAAGTAAAGATTTGCAGATAAACATCTATTTGTGAAAAATGTTTGTGGTACAATTTGTTCATTAAAACATAATACTAAATCTATTATTTTCCAATAATTTTCTACTGCAGGTTCAACCTCCAGTCGTTGAAAGGCAGCATCGTCCCCAGCTGAAGCGACCTGATGAACCAGGGACTTCATAAGAAGACATATAGAAGGTGGAAGCTGCTGTTTGCGGGAAGAAGGGCTGGAACAAACCTGGTATTGACAAAAATAACTTTCCTAAATGAAAATAATTTCTTAGGATAATTGGCTTTACATTTCAATAAAAAGGAACTATTTTTGTCATCTCCTTACAGGACATTGTGGTGTACAAGATAACTGTACAGTTTAATCTGATCACATCAGTGATTTTTTTTATTACATCTGTTTGCAGTTTGAAAATAAATCTTGAAATTTTACTCTTCTTTATTAAAAGTGCCCATCCCAGAAGAGTTTTATCAAACTGAAATGTCTTACAGCAGAAAAATATGAAGAGACAGCAACAATGTTGTACTTTTTAATTTTATTTATTTTGCGATAACATGTCAACCAACACTGGAACCAACATCATCGGCATTATATGGTTTGGTGAAAATCATCGGCACTATTATGCATATGCATAAAATAACACAATTTCTTACGAACGAGTAAGTATAGGTTATTAAAGGGAAGTATCGTCGCGATCAGAGCAGACTTTCAGCAGGGTATGGAATCATTATCCATCATTTAAAGATGACTGCAAATTACTGGCTTCTTTATATAGCAGAAACGGTAATATGACCTTATCATGTGGGAAATTATTTCCAGTCACGGAGTTAATCCAAAACAAACACTACGATTCCATGACCTGTGACGAGATTTTTTTATATCGATTTCTGGGGAAAAACACATAAAATGCTGGTTTTCAAAGTTTTTTAAAGTTATGAAAAATACCATTGGAGGTGAATCTTTATCAAGAATATATTTGAAGTTGATGTCATGATTGATTTGAGTTTCATGAATAAAGAGTTTAACTCATGATTGTACATGAAATAATAGTTTCTCTTGTATTTATTGTGTAAATGGTCCAAGTCACATTTCATTTAGACCGTCACATCGACCTAAAAATCGGGCACTGCATCTTTAAGGTCTCAACCCAATGGTCAATTTCAAGATCAGGGTTCACCTATAACTTAGGTTGGGGTCGCATCACAACATCTATAGTCCAACAAGAACGGAATAGCTTTTGGTGTTCGTCCGTAGGACAAACACCGGTAAAAAAAAAAAATTGATCAAGAGCTTTAGTGATGATAAAAAAGGGTTAAGTAGTATGCCGCCCTCTTGTGACAATCATTAACTGTCAAGATTTTGAGGTTTGTAGCGCAAATAGCGTGCAGCACCGTTACAAGAGGCCTCGTTTAAACCAATTAATTGTAATCCTACGAATGTTAATGATCCCAAACGGTTTTTATAATGTACCAAATCCCCCAAAAGATGTCAATGCAGTAAATATAGAAACAAAATTATTTAAGCATTCGCTTGTACACGGAAGCTGCAGAGTGAACCTGTGGTTAACTTGTTGGCCTCAAATACTGAACAAATAATTATGAATCAGGACACCAAATAATATTTTATGTTTAATGTTTTAATCATATGGCACATTGCGCACAAACAAGTATGAAGGACCGGGAACGAACCCATACTCGGACAACACTTGACTGCTCGACCATCACACTCCAATACCTCCAACATCCCTAACTACAAACAATACTTTATAATTATAGTCTTTCTCAGTGGCGTAACTAGACTCTAATTTTCAAGAGGAAATTCAGCCTTTGTTAATTTTCGTTTTTAATTTATTCTCACTAATCCTCGACGAATTTATTTCATTCAAGGTATCAAATGAAGCTAATAACTTTACTAATCCCTAAAAATAGCAATTTAACATTTAAATTAATTTTTGATCGTCTAATCGACCTAAAATCGGCCAATACATCTTTAAGGCCTGAACCCAATGTTCAATGTCAAGATCAGGTTAGGCCTACAACTTAGCTGGAGGGTCGCGTCATAATCATAGTCCAACAACAACGGAATAGGCTTGTACCCGTCCGTAGGACAAACACATAGTGTCTAGTTTATTATTCTTTCCAGCAAAATCTCATTGCATTAACACGTGCATTTTCTTGGCGGCAAATTGCCTTCTTAGCATTGTCAGAAAGAGTCAACTCATATACTATATGGAAGCTTATGCCTTGACTTAGTTTCTAAATGTCATTAGACTAAAATTATTAATTAATTAGCTTAGTTATAGTCACGTGAATATTTAATTAGGCAATCTTTTAATAACTATAGCTCAAGAAGTATACACCCGATCATCAAACTTTCTTCAGTTATACATTTGTGGGGTATTGTAGATGTGCCTTTTGGCGTAAATGTCTTGTGACGTCATCATGACATCATTTATAGCGCATTTTGTATCTGTGTACAAACACATGCACTGAAAAAGTTGATGTGACCAAGTCGCCCTTCATATTCGGCAGTAATTCTCCATGTTCAAATCGATTTAATGGGTTGGCTGACCAAGCTGGATTAGAAGCACAAGAACCAACTGCTGAGAGTTATCGATCAATACTATCAAGAGTTAATTGATACAGACATCAGTGTCAGATCGAATCATCCTAACAGTGATCAACCAAATTCATCTCTCAAAAAAGCCATCTCGACAGTGTCAAACATAACTTTCGATCAACAGATCCATGACTACCGAGCCAAACAGACTTCAAAGTTCAAGGAAGGATCTACAAACAGTACACACATGTAATTCTTCAGCGACTCCATGGTTAAGCGCATTAATGGACAGAAGCTGAGCCAGTCCAAAGTTGTAACGGTAATCTCACGTCCCGGTGCCACAATCGAGGATTTGTCGATAAAGATCATGGATGGATCCATCCGACTTCAGACATCTGAACTTATCATTCATGTTGGTACAAACAACTCTCGGGATGATGCAGAAACAATATCAAAAAAACTCGAATCTCTATGCGAAATGGCACAGGAGAAATATACCATCTGTGATATCACAATATCCTCAATCATGCACAGACATCCAGAGAATAGGCGAGAATACGATAAAATAGTGTATGCAAATAAACTCATCGGACAAATCTGCAGCTCGCACAACTGGAAATTCATCAATAATGACAACATTACTCAGCGATTACTCGCTCCCGACGGAGTCCATCTTGGTCGCATTGGCATTAAGGTGTTTGCATGTAACGTTATCAGACATCTGCGGGGTTTCCCACCGATCAAGAAGAACATAGTCATAAATTTCACCCCGATCGATGATGATAAGTCCAAGTCCCCATCGCTTACCTCCAGATCACAGTCCCGAAAGAGCCCCCCTACAGTCCAAACTCTGTTCTCCAGCAGTAGGCCTACACTCAGATCACATGGTAACAATAATTCTCCTGTACCCAAGCATCAGGATTTTCATCATCACCATTGGAAGTCCCGAAACAAACATCAGGCCTCGTCACGACAGGCTTGTCACCTACATGTACGTCCATTTTATCGTCATCCACTGCCATCACAAGAAACCGAATGGCAACGCTATCAGCGCATGACACAAATGGACTGCAGAAGATAAATGCTTATGAAAGTACACATGCCCAAGAAACCCTACCCACAACAGCACCGGACCCGGAAGCGGTATCTGACTACAGTACATCAACTGATCATCACCGAAAACAAAAGACCAAAGTAACTGTCAGAGACGGTATAATTTCAAATTCAATTTCAGGTTCTTTTCACTCGCTCATTTGAATGTAATGAGCTTAATGAACAAACTTGATCAGTTGAAAAATTATCTTGTCTAAAGCTCCATTTGACATCTTTTGTTTGAATGAAACGTTTTGTGATGGTTCAATTTCTGATGAAATTAACCTTCCAGGTTATGAAATTGTCCGAAAAGATAGAAACCGCCATGGTGGTGGAGTTGCAATGTATATTCGTAGTAATTTAACTTATATCCGGCGTATCGACCTGGAGACAGACGATATCGAATGCATTTAAGTTGAGGTAAAGCACAAGCACAGAGAAAATCTATACTTGTCTGCTCTGTTTATAGACCCCCGTCGACCCGGGCGGCATTTGTTGACAAATTAAATGATTTACTTGATAAAGCGTCTAGTGATTTTAAAGAAATGCTATTTTTGGTGATTTTAATTGTGACATCTTAAATGTTAATACGTCTTTTAACTTATTGTCTTGTTTAATCTTTATCAGCTATCCCAACTTATTCAAGATCCCACGCAGTCACACCACTACTAATAGTGCAATTGATCTGTTTTACCTCTCAGCCGGAATTAATAACTGAAAGTGGAGTTCTGCCTATCGTAATAAGTGATCATTATCTTATCTATGGTATACATGAATGGACAACTCCGAAAACAAAAAGGCGGTTGTATTAATTTTAGATCATTTGAGAACATAAACTATGATGCGTTTGCCGATGATTTGCCTATGTATGCGTCAACGCGACCGTGCCCACAAACAGCTAAAAGGTCTAGTCTACCTGGATGACTGGGACACATACAAGCAGTCAGGTAACATGGTGACATTGAAAATTCGTTCGAGAAGAAAGTAACTATTATGTATCTGCAATTGAGTCAAACAAAGGTAACTCATCTGCCTTTTGGAGAACAATCAAGGAATCCTTCCCAACAAACGAAAGCAAGTTCCAAAACCATGTTGTAATAGATGGGGAACAATTGGAAGGTCCGCTGATATTGCTAATGCATTCAATGAACGCACTTTTTCGACCATTGCAGAACGGTGGCTATGGTTAATAATTCTATTCAGACTAGAACTACTATATATCAGTGTGTCCGAAGAGGGCAAAAAAACACAACCGGAAGCACTGGACCATCACCATCACCACGAATTTAACAAATTTACGTTGTCAGAAGTCACTGAAGCTTTTGTACAAAAACAGATTGATTCAATGCCAATCGGAAAAGCAACAGGACCTGATGGTTTAAGTGACTGTAAAGCTTCTGAAACTTGCTTGTCCGTATGTAGTCAGCACATTAACGTATATTTTAAATTTGTCAATAAGTTAGGTCAATACACCTAATGCTTGAAACATGCTCTGTAATTCCAATACATAAGGGTGGAGACAAAAGTTGT
Source organism: Zoroaster sp. YZ-2022 (assembly GCA_029582265.1). Lineage (NCBI taxonomy): Eukaryota > Metazoa > Echinodermata > Asteroidea > Forcipulatida > Zoroasteridae > Zoroaster > Zoroaster sp. YZ-2022. The sequence goes on along the minus strand of CM055828.1, from coordinate 20,422,718 downwards.
ATTAATAACTATCGGCCTATTTCCATTCTTCCGATCGTCTCCAAAATTTTGGAGAGGCAGTACACTGGTGAGTTATTCCTACCTTGATGAACACAATATGATTCCCTCTTGCCAATCGGGTTTCAGACCCCTGCATTCAACAGAGACCACCTGCATGAATTCATTAATAAATGTCTTCATGCGGTAGATCACGAAATCACTGGTGCTGTTTTCATTGATCTAAGCAAAGCATTTACCATTCAAACATCTTAGGTCAGAGAAGCCATTCGATGAATTTATCTGCCTCAGTTATGAACTGGTTTAAGTCTTATTTAGCCGATCGCAAACGATTAGTTTGCAAAAAAATACTGTTCTGAGACTTCCCTCTCAGAACTGGCGTTCCACAGGGATCAATTTTAGACCTCTTTTTATTCATAATTTATAATGAGTGGTCTCCCACAGTGCATTCCTTAAGAACTGCCAGTTGCACATGTACGCAGATGACTCGACAATAACATGTAGTTCCTGCCAGTTGTCGAAATTGAACATAGCTTTTAATGTAGCAATGGCAAATATTCACGATTGGGCTGCTGGGAATAAGTTGACAATTAACGGTACAAAAACGAAATCTATGGTAATTTGCTCTAGATACAAAGGTAGCCTCAACTAATCTTAATATTGTCATTAACAACGACTCTGTGGGAAAAGGTTACTTTCTTCCTACATACTTGCCGTCAGAAAATTCATTTCTTTTCTATTTCTCCCTCCTGTAATAACATACAAATAGTAAATAACAGCAAATAAGGGACACAGGACACAAGAGTTTCCTTTCTAAGAACAGTTATATGGTCGTGCGGTGAACCTTGGGCACTTGAGGATCGCAAAAGAAAGTGTAATGTGGCAGAGTATTAGTGTAAGACACCCGAATTGGCTGAGTTTTCCTAGCCGCAAATTGGCCATATTTTCAGCTCGCAACCGGCTGTGTTCTCTAGCTTCGCAAAATCGGCTGGAGTTCTCTAGCTCGGAAATCGGCTATTAGTTCTCTAGCTCAAAATCGGCTGTGTTCTCTGCTCGCAAATCGGCTGTGTATCTAGCTCGCAATCGGCTGCTGTGTTCTCTAGCCTGCAAATCGGCTGTGTTCTCTAGCTCACAAATCGGCCGAAAGGAATGGTAACAATTGACTCATGATTGTAGCAAAACGCCTATAAGCCTGAAAAGGGCTATTTTGCGAGACCACGTAATAACTGAGATCGGAGGAACAAACCCCTGTGCGTCGTTCTGGGGGTACAGTGTGATCAATTCGCAAAGCCAAAGACAAAAATGTCGGTGTACGGTTAAAACTGAATTTGGAGCCAGTGCGGGTGGTGGTAAACCAAATGCTCAATAGTGCCAGTCATGAACAGAATTAATAAAGTGTTTACCATCGGGGCAAATGGAGGCCCAAAAATATGCGGAAGTCCACTTGGAATGATAAGAGTGCCTCTACCGTTGTATAGATAAGTGTTTGTGAACGTTCACTATAAGTGAGACAGGTGGGCACAAATAGTTAAGTCATCAGACCAGGTGTGGCAAAAAGCGTCTACGCCTGAAGAACCTCTACACCAGAATCTGGAATTAAATTTGTTTACTTTTGAAATTAGTAGGGCAGCAATCGATCCTGCACAAATTGGGCCCCATAGACGATCAATAAGATCGAACGATGACTGGTCGATGGACCAATCGTCGAAATCAAAGACTCTGCTAATACTGTCAGCAATGTGGTTACTGTTCCGAGGTATCCATTCTGGTAAAATAACAATATTGTGCCTAAATGTGCGAAAAAATGGATAAGGACATATTGTAAATCTGGCTTAGGACTACTATGGATAAGAATACGCGTACGTTGGCATTGTCGGTGTACCACCTGATTTTTAGATGAGCTTAACGCATCTCGCAGTTCTAATAGTATTTTAAAAACTGCCAACTCGCGCCAAGTGGAACTGCGCGTTTTCTCCGTCTCTGACCAAGTACCGTTAATTATCTGTTTTTAAAACCAGCTACGTAGCCACCATATCCGGTGTCACTCTGCGTCCGAGTGAACAGCACGAGCAGGAGCGTGCTGATGTGTAATGGAGAATCCGTTCATTAATTCAAAATTGATTGCCAAATGTCAATTCGGTGATTACAGAGTCTGAAATAACAATAGAATCGCACCAAGATGCTCTGCTCGCGATAGAACGATACATGGCTCGCGTCATTAGGCGGGTAACTGGGCCGAGAGCAAGGGACATGGAGATTAACTGACCGGTAATTCGAGCAAGAGATCTGGCTTGTATTGGTTTAGAGAGGGCGTGGTTGTAAACAATATCCTGAATGGTCGACAAAGCTTAGACATTTTTGACGTGAACAGAAAATGTCAAAGAACGGGAATCGAGAAGGAGACCTAAGTATTTGATGGTGTTCTGTGGGTGCCAAAAACATTTGGTTTTGTTGGGAACAAGGCCGCTGTGAATGAGCGAGTCTTTAACAATGGCCGAGTTATGTAATGCGGATTGGCGATCAGGGGATATTATTAGACCGTCATCAATATACATGAAACAAAGAAATGCCGAGGGCGCGCCAGAAATAGACGAGGGGCCTTGTAAGCTTGGTGAATAAATAACAAGCACTAGTTAAGCCAAAAGGAGTACACGAAAACGTAGTACCTGGTATCATTTTGGTGAAATCTCCATGAAAAACCAAGATATTTATGGTGTTCGGAAAATATGTCTATGTGGTGATAACCGGACTCTAGATCGAAACTAAAATAGTGTTGGTTAAAGTCGAGAACTTGGGAGATGTGCTTTAGGTCTTCATACTTGAACTTAGTTTTTAGGACAAACTTATTTGGATGACGCAAGTCCAGAACGAGTCTCAATTTCTTTTCCGTTGCTACGGTAAGGGGGTTGCAGCAAAACGGGGGGCTATGAACCTGAAAAATACGTTTGCTAAGAAGTTCGGCAATGGCGGATTGAACAAATTCGGGGTGCTCCAAGCTAGATCGGTTGTTTTTAGCAAAAATTGGTGGGGGCGTGAAAATGAGAGGAATCTTGTAACCCGATTCAATAACATCAATCACAAATTCGGTAGCCTTCAAAGAATACTTCCAATAATCTATGCATGTAATTAATCTACCTTGAACTCCTTGTGGAGGGAAGGACGACCTTATAGCAATGTTCCCAGTCCCTAAGTTCTAGGGGCTGGTGTTGGTCCAGACTGTCTTTGCTGGCGCTGTAGAATTCGGAGGGAGGGCATGCCGATCGCACGTGACCTTGTATGCCCGCACTGGAAGCATATGCGGTTGTCGAAGGTTGATGAACTTCGGTAGGAACGAAAAAATGGTTGCCGCTGATAAGGAATAGCAGTAAAAGATACCGGTGGCCTTGACGAGAATGGAGAAGAGCCGAGTGCCTTGGTGCTACCTGGGCGCTTTTTTGGCATCGGTTTTTTTTGGCTGCAGCGGCTTTCTCTGCTTTTTTAATTCTTTTCTCATCCGAGGAGTCGTAAGCCAAGTCGTCAGCGACATATTCCTTTCACCACACCCCAACCTAGCTCTGACCGGTCTGCGATGCGGATTAACTTCTGACGTTCCTTTATTTCCCCTCGATGGCCGCCTTCAAATTGTTCTTGGCTTCTTCGATGTCAAGTGAATCGATGCTCTGTAATGCCGTCTCGACAAGCATAAGGGTCTTTTCGCAATGCTTGTACTGCTGCTGGTTCCTCTCTCTTGAGGTTAGGAACGTTTGTCGCTAGTCTCTGTTTCTTACAAACAGATTCTACTCATGAGTCCAAAGAGTTAGTGAGGGCCTGAATGGCTCGCAAATGTCTTGATTTCCTTCGTTGGGCGGCGAAAGAATGGAGTTGTCCTCTTGAGACATGTTGAAAGAATTGCAGCTAAAGAAATGCAGCTAAAGAAATGCAGCTAAAGGCACGTAAGACTAGTGTTACGGCAAGGTTCGACTGCTTGACTGGAGAGTGAGCGAAAAGCCCGCATGTGGCTTTTTATATGTACTGGAATAGTTACGTAAGAAACTATTGTGTATTGTACTAAGGTGTACAATAGACTCGCACCTGTCGTGCGAAAACGAAAAGAAATTCCACCTCTTATAAGTGTTTGGGCGTTATTATTGATGAATCACTTACATGGTTTCCTCATATCGATTATATTAAAAAGGTTTCTTCTAAACTAGCTATGTTAAGCAGAATTCGCCACAACATTCCAAAAAGCAGTCTGCACACTCTAGTTAAAACCTTTGTTATGCCAAGTTTGGACTACTGTTGTACGATTTGGGGAGGCCTATACCTACATAATAACATGCTCAACAAACTACTGAAAAGAGCCGCCAGATTAATTATTGGTTGTCCTTTCCGAACTGCTTCTGCTGATATGTTTAAAGAGTTGAATTGGTTATCTTTTGCCGACAGAGTTTGTTTTAAAAAACAGATCATTGTGTATAAGTGCTTACATAATTTGTGTCCAGAGTACATGGCAAATGTATTCTCCCATTTTTCCCACAACTGCACTACAAGACAAAATGATGATTTTACTCTAAGGATCTTTTGGCTAGAAAAAAAAGCTTTCGCTCGAGCCTTGCTATTTCTGGAGCAAAAATGTGGAACGATTTGCCAAAACATCTGAGAAAAATTACATCCCTTTCTGTTTTTAAATCAGAACTCTTTAAATTTTTAACAGCTTAATTTATATTTGTACATATTTTAGTTTTTTATCTAGAATGTTTTAATTTAATTTATTTAAAAAATGATACTTTGTATACATTATATTCTATATACACTTTATTCTATATAATACATTTTAATATATTTTTACACGCAGGGCCAAATGGAAACCAGTTTTTACTGATCTGGCTCACCCTGGTAAATAAAGGAAATAAATAAATAAATAAATAAATAAATAAATATATCTTTGTACATAATACACAAACAGATATGACGTGGGACTTGTTTGCGAGTCCAATTAACTACGATCTTTGAACGCAATAATAATACATAGGCCTTATACTAGTACGTCCACACACACGTTGTGTAGTTATTGCATTCCTAAATTAAATGAAAGCAGAGTGCGTCCGATTCCTTTTGATAATTACAATGAGTTCATTACATTGGCGACGAGGATGAAAAGCTGATTTGAACTGTCACCGGTGAGCATTCTTTTCATATGATAGCATACATTTCTAGTAAAAAGAAAAATTGTAAAAGAGGGCCGGACATTTTCGTAACGTTAAGTCCCATTGTTTTACGTACATGTAAGTGCAGCAATATACACATCGTTAGGTTAACCAGTAGCAATATGGCGGAACAACCACTAGCACTAGCAGTGACCGTCGATCTCCGACGATCATAATTATATCAACCGGGAAGGCTTGGGAAGATTGGTTATAGGGAATTGAGCATGAATTCCGCTATTTTCGAATTACTAAACCGTATTTTGTAATTTTTGTTTTCTCAAAAAATCTTCAGTTTGTGCACAATAAGTAGTAAAGTACCTATTTATTTGTATGCACGCAGTGGGATAGTACTGACCATCAATCCCATAAACAGAATTGGTGTAAAGATGTTAAAGGGACAGTATCGTCACGATCAGAGCAGACTTTCTACAAACAGGGCATGGAATCGGCGTCCTAGTTTAAGATGAACACAGTGACTAAAAATGACTGGCTCATTTATGCAGGAGCAACACGAATATGACCTTATTATGTGAGTATTATTTTCAGTCACTGGGTTAAACTAGAACTTGAACTCTGATTCCATGTCCTTTTGATCGTGACGATAAGCCCACCTTCAAGCAATAACTTTAATTAGCTGTTACGACTACCTGTTAGTCACATACAAGAAACACAATAGTGCATCTTTCTACAAGGAACACATCCTTACCTTGTTAAGATGGCCTTACAAACTTATACGAAGTCACAACACAATGTAATTTGAAGGATAACTGTACAATGAGTTCACTACCCACGCAAACTATTTCTTATAGCTCTGACATACACTTTGTCTTTCCTTTTAACACTCAACCTTAACTTACGAAATTATGTATTTTGGGTCTTTCCACACTAATGTACAAAAGTGTGACATTTAGGAACATGGGACATTGATAATAAAATGAAGTACTTTTACTCATAACTTTTTCTGTGTACATTCCAAGTGCCTTGAGGATTGTGCTTTTCAAGAATTAAGACAACTTTCTAAGTAATTAAGTAATTACAAGGAATCTTCTTTAAGATATATATGTTTGTAACATGGACAGACATTTATTTAGAAATTGACTAAAAAGTACTAATAGAACAGATTTATTCACCCACATATTGCCCCTTTATAATGCTATTCCCCTAAGGATTGTTACCTGAAAAAATCAAGACAACCCTCCTGGTATTAAACAAATAACAGGGATCATCTTCAAAATATTATAGTTTGTAACGTGGACAGACATTTGTCACAAAATTGTCTGTCCACGTTACATACGGGGTATATTTCACATGCTAATTTCTTAAATACCCAGAAAGATGTCTTAGTTTTGGCTCATAACAACCAAAAGGGGTTAGGGATGTAAATGAAAAGCATTTGAGTAATTATTTAATTCTATTATCACTTTCCTGTCGATTTTCAAACAAAATGTCTGTCCATGTTACAAACATCATGTCTTAAAGATGATCCTGTAATTTCTCAAGTACCAATATTATTTTCTTTATTATTTGTTATGCACAATCATTAAATGCTAAGGAATGTTCAGGAACAGATTAGGACAAAATAGTTGCCTCATGTATTTGACCCTCCCATGTCACACTCAATAGTTATCATATGTATACCCATTAGTGTGGAAAGACCCACTTATTATTTATTTTGTAAGTTCTTTAAAACAGTTTTCTATATATTTAATGAAGAGTTGTACTTTTACAGATTGTCAATTGTCAACTTTGATCAACTGTTCCTCAATTGAGCTATGCTTACACCAGCACGACAACTTAAGCCCCTGTAGTGGCTGTCTTCTATAGCCTGTAGCATTACCAGTCAACAATTTAATTTGGTAGTTGACAAATCTATTAAGACCTGTGTACCATAAAACTCATATAGCGCCCTCAAGTCACCGGTTTTAAAAGTGACATAAACATTGTTCTTAGCGTGGCAAATTACAGTGTACAATGCAAAGGGCCGAAAATTAAACTTATTGTATTGGGTCACACTGTACAATCAAATTGTAGATAATCAAAAACTTAACTATGAAAAACTAAATTTTGTCATCGTGACGTCATCTGGTTTCATTTACAGTCTCATGAATATTTAATTAGCAAATCCATTTTGAACCATAACTCAAGAAGTATACACTCGATACTTAAACTTTTTGCAGTTATAGACTTGATGGGTACTGTGAATGTGCGCTGTGGTATCATGACCTCATAATGACCTCTACTTCCGGTTCAACAGGAAGTTTGAATAAAAATCAATATTTTAGGGTACAAAAACAATGTGATGAAGATTTTTTTTAAGTTCGTGTGTAATATATCAACAGTGAGGTTCATAAGAGGGCGCTGTTCGCAACGGTTGGACGTGTTTTTATTTTTCGTCTGTGTTGTTCGTCAGTTTTTGCTGTGAATTTCTTCATCTGTGTGAATTTATTTCAACTTTTTAATCAGTTTTATGTAGTTAACTGTGGAGCTTCTATATATCCTCTTTTTACGTACTTTTCTGCTGATGGCGAGTGGATGTTGATTGATTATCACCATCGGGATTTCTTCACATACCGGTAATAATTCAACATGGCGGCTGGATTGCTGGGTACTTTATATGCAATACTTTTGTACTGTATGCTGCTTTCTTCATGTAAATGTGGTTTCAACGACATTGAATTTGACGGTATTTATTTTTTATCGCCCATCAATAATACCATTATATCTCCCGCCTCCAGTATGTCTGCTGTTAGGCCTAATGGAATATTTTCACTACCGATGGGACATGAAGTTTTGTCGCATTTTATTATTCATGTTGAGAAAGATCAAGGAGGAGTTAAGGATGTCTTTTGCGTAAGAAGCTGAACTATTCACCAGATGTAAATAAACATAGTCTACTACTTTTTTTGGCACTTTTAGTGTGTGGAGATATACATCCATGTCCAGGCCCTCGAAACATATCAACAACTGAACATGAAGGGTTTAATTTTTTGTATATGAATGCTCGCAGCCTAAAAGCAATACGGAGATCCAGGATGAGTAAGCTGAGAGACTTTGAAGCTATCCTGTCTAATGGCACTCATGACTGTGTCTGTGTTACTGAAACGTGGCTTAATTCATCTGTGGGAGATGCTGAGTTGTCTGTGCCTGGGTATACACAGCACCGTAAGGATCGATCTAACAACAAGACCAGAGGAGGGGGTTTATTGTGTGTCATCAAGGACTCGGTTTTATCCACACGTCGAGCCGACTTGGAACCGGATGATGAAATTCTAATAGTTGATGTTAGACCGGACAGGATCCATAAGATTGCAGTTCTCCTGTGTTATAGACCTCCAGATGGTGATATTGGAACTTTCGTCACGAACATTAATTCTGCTCTTATAAAAATATCAACTTATTATGATCATGTTATTGTTCTAGGTGATTTTAACCTGCCAAAGGTCAACGGTTGCCATGACTCTGTTTTGATTAATATATCAAATGCTGAGCAGGATTTTTGCGATACATTTAATAATTTTTTTCTTAATCAACTGAATCACTTCCCATCTAGAGACAACTGTAATAATATTTTGATTTGGTTTTTACCTCATTTCCTGATAGTATTACTAACATGTGTATTTCTCATGAGGGTTTCCTCACTGACCATAGGCTGCTTGAATTTGATATTAATACTAGCGTTAGAAAAATCAAAAGTGCTCCTCGTTTTGTTTATAACTTTAAGTGTGCAAATTTTGAGGTTGTCAGATCCGTTCTCTCTGGTACTGATTTTCATACTATTTATGATGCTGATGATGTGAATGTAGCCTGGTCTAATTTTGTTGATATATTTCTGAGTGTATTGGATAGATTTGTTCCTAAAATAAAAATTAAGGATCCCACAGCACCTGGGTGGATAGATGCAGAAGTCCGACATGCTCAAAATTTAAAAAAATCAGCCTGGAGGAAGGCTAAAAAATCTAATTTAACTCAACATTGGACAGCTTTTCGAAAGTTGCGTAACAGTTTTAAGAATCTTTTGTCTTATAAGTATAAGCAGTATTTGAATAATCTTGGGTCAACTCTTGTGGATAACCCTAAGAGATTTTGGTCATTTTTTAGGCAAAAAACTAAAACTAAATCATTACCCAACACGGTAAAAAGTGGTATTGGTCAAACTGCTACTAATGCTAAAGATAAAGCTACTTTGTTTAATAATTATTTTTACTCCGTTTTGACCCAACCAAAGGATTATGATTTCTTACCCGATATTCCTGTTTATAAACATGCTGAATTGGGGTCAATATCTGTTAATGAGAGTGAAGTTTTAGACATCCTTAATCATTTAGACATAACTAAAGCAGTGGGTCCTGACGGGTTATCCTCGAGTTTTAAAAAGAATGTGCTCAACAGATTATTTCTCCTTTGTGTCATATTTTTAACTTGTCTCTTAGAACTCAAGTATTACCCAGTGATTGGCTAAGAGCAAATGTTGTTCCAGTTTTAAAAAATCAGACAAAGATAAAGTTGAAAATTATAGGCCAGTGTCTTTACTCAGTGTATGTGCCAAGGTTATAGGAAAGGGTTGTTTTTAATGTTATTTTTCCAGTTGTTCGGGATGATATATACAACCTCCAACATGGGTTTGTTAAAGGTCGCTCAACGGTTTCACAACTCTTAACAGTATTGCAAGAAGTCAGTTGTGTTTTGGACAGTGCTGGACAAGTTGATGTGATTTATCTTGATTTTTCCAAAGCTTTTGATAGTGTTTCTCATGAATTAATCCTTCACAAATTACAGTCTTTTGGTATTCATTCGGATTTACTCGGTTGGTTTGTCTTACTTGAATAATCGTCAACAACAAGGGGTGGTTGTCGAGAGGATGCAACTCTGATTGGCTGCCGGTTGTGTCAGGTGTGCCACAGGGTTCCGTATTGGGTCTGTTATTGTTTCTTCTGTATATTAACGACATGCCCAGCACTGTCCAAAATTCTACAGTGGCACTGTTTGCCGACGATTCCAAGTGCTTTAATTCCATTAAGAATATATCTGATTGTAAATTATTACAGAAGGATATTGATTCCTGTATTCTTGGAGTGTTAAGGGATTTGCATTTTAATTTTTCGAAGTGCCAAATTATTTCCATATCTAGGCGTAAAAATTGGTAAATTTTGATTACAAATTAAACAACATTTCTTTCTGAACGGGTTGATTCTGTTCGGGATCTCGGTGTGGAGATTTCCTCGGGTTTTGTTTGGAATGATCATGTTAATAAAATTGTTGGCAAATGTAATAAGATGATGGGGTTGATTAAACGTACTATTGGCTATGAAGCTCCTGTTCTGAGTTTCAAAACACTTTATTCTACTTTTGATTAGAAGTAACCTTGAATATTGTAGTTCTGTGTGGAGTGGAACATCAAAACGTAACATTAGATTAATTGAAGGTGTTCAAAGACGGCTACAAAAATTTATCCTGCATTATCCTGAGGAAGACTATAAGTCACGATTGGATAGTCTTGACATTTTACCGTTGTCTTTTTAGAAGAGAAATTGGTGATCTTATATATTTTTTTAATTGTAAAATTACACATTTTAATATTGATCGTTATGTTAGTTTTAATGTAACTCAAGGCCGTCCTACCACTAGACTTTCTTCTGATCCTTATATGTTAACTGTTCCTAGGTATAAAACTGAATCACATAAATATTTTTATTTTCAGCGGATTGTTCCAATCTGAATCAACTTCCTTTGGCAGCAAGATCTGCCACTTCACTTTCGTCGTTTAAATCTCAAATATCTCAGTTTTATAGAACAAAATTTTCTTCCAGTGTTTCGGTAGATAATATTTGCACATGGATGTCCTTTTGCCATTGCTCTCTCTGTCGGCGTATTTAATTTGTTGCTTAATGTTGTCTTTTTCGTTCTTTTCCGTCCTAACTTGCTTCAGCGGCCCTCTAGTGTTGTAAAGGGGAGGGGGTGGGGGGTGTAAAGAGGTATATAATGTTTAGTGAGTTTCTTGTGGTAGGATGGCCTTGTAGAGGTGCTGGTCACCTGTTCTATCTTACCATTCACTGGCTTTGTTTAAATGAATTTTTGTGTATTTGTAGTTTATTAGGGTTTGGTTTATATTTAATTGATGTTATCTGATTGCCAGTGTAAAATGTAATAAAATAAAAATAAAATAAAATAATAAAATAAAATAAGTTCAAAGGTTAAAACATCGGAACAGCTTTGTGTTCGTCCCTAGGACAAACACCTAAATGTCTAGTTGTTGTTGGTTTTGTTGGCACTTTTTCGGCAGACTACGTGCCATTTGTGCCAAAGCCAACGATATACAATGCCCACTAAATAAGTAGTCTGTTCCACTCTGCTTTGATACGTAGACGGGATTTGCATCTAGTGGTGTAGGGGAATTCGACTTGTTGATCCGCGAAAAGACCCTCGTTGTGTTGACTCATTACACTTATAGGAATGATCCATTTACATTTGTAAAAAATTATTATCATTTACATACAATAATATAATACGCCATATAATACAAACCATAAATATTAAAATATTACGAAATATTACGTCCCTCACACATTTTTATTACCCTCTCAGTAAAAATGATACAGACCAGCGGCCCATGTACTACCGGGGGTTAAACCTTCCAGCATTTGGGCATATTATGCACTTTCACCGAAAACACATTTAAATCGTGAAGCCTTTGCTTTCCAAAATTAAAATAACCATGAAGAGTCCGATTCGTTGCAGCTATAAGCGTTCAGTGTTAGCATTTTTTGGTTATTTTGATTCTGGTGTCATCAGTGACATTCTATTTAGGCCTGAACATAAAGGTAAGATTTTGTTTTATAAATATTAGGCTATGCGTGACTATGTATAAATGTTGGCGTTCTTGAACTCATTGTGGTCATCACCGAATTGCGAAACGATTCGAAAATAAGGGTACAGGGAATTGAAATAAGGGGGAAACAGGGAGTGAGGCCGGGTAAATTAGGGGGAGAGCGGGCAAGTGGAAAAATTGATTGGTTGACTGGTTGATTGATTGATTGATTCATTGATTCATTCATTCATTTAGGCCCCCTATCTATCAATCATTTTCAAAAGTGATGTACCTTGCTATACCGAGGAATATGTTAAATTATTTTTGTCTACAGTATACCACGTGCACATGTAAACAAAAAAGTTAATTTTTTAACATAACAATTGACAAAATTACCGAAGATGATTGACAGCGAACACTTGACAGCATTGTCACCTAATAAATTAAGCCATGGTTTGTACAATTACTTTGTTAAAAAGTTTCACATTGCAAGGGATATAGGATAATGCCCATTAACAAAAATTGCTAACCACAGAGTAATGACACTTCAACCCCTTGCTTTTACTAGATTAGAAACCTAATCCGAGGCGCTGGTGATAATGAAAAAGACACAAACTTATGGAACATTAGATAGGGCCTAAGCAAAGATATATACATAAAACAAAATGCACAAAATTAACATTCATTATAAGCATGCACAAAAAGGTGAGTTTTCAAAAGTTTTTTGAAAGAATTAATATTGTCACACAGTCTTAAACTTTGTGGAAGCATATTCCAAAGGGAAGGGGCTGCAACAGAAAAAGCCCTATCTTGAATATATGAAGGTGAGTTGCCATGTAGAGCTTTCCATGTAAGAAGACATATCTTGAAAACTATTCGTTGTTGAACTGGGAGCCAGTGTAATTGCTTCAGTGAGTGTTGGTCTGACTTATGAATCATGCCGCAGCATTTTGGATTAATTGAAGTCTGTGAATGAGGTTTTAGTATTCCATAGAGCAAAGCATTACCACAATCCAAACGAGATGATATGAAAGCATGAATCAATTTCTCAGTACTCTTTTGACAGACGTTTCGTATACTGTTAATATTCCGGAGATGAAAATAACCAGTTTTGACAAATGTTACTAACATGTGACTTCATGGACATTTCGTCATCAAAACAATACCAAGATTGTGAGCTTTGAAATTAGCCAAGATAACACTCTCACCGACTTTAACAGACTTTGATATAATGTGTTTCCTTTGATTTTTGGATGATATGATTAATAGCTCAGTTTTATCATAATTGAGTTTTAATTTGTTAGTCTTCATCCAATGCTTAATCTCAATAACACACTTCTCTGTTCGGTCCACTGCGGACTGCTCATCTCCACGCAGTTTTGGGTTAAATGACAAATACAGCTGAGTGTCATCAGCATAAAGATGGACTTGCAAATTGTATCTGTGAGCTATGTTGGTGATGGAGCCAGTATATATTATGAAGAAGAGGTGGCCGCGAGTACAAATCCTCATACAAAAGTGGAATATCCGATCGATAATGTACCATTTATGCAGACAGATTGAGTCCTGTTGTATAAATATGACCGAACCAATTCAGTGCAGATGATGTAATGCCAGCAGCAGCTTCAATACGGGAAAGTAATATCTCATGATCAACCGTATCAAAGGCTGCTGATAAATTAAGCAGTACAAGAAATACAGATTTGTTGTCGTCAAGATCACGAAGAATGTCATTTTGGACACGGATTAAGGCCGTCTCTGTACCATGGTATTTCCTGTAGGCTGATTGAAGATGATTGAAAAGATTGTGCTTAAACATGTGATCCGATATCTGTGAGGCAACTGCTTTTTCAATAATTTTTGAAATGAATGGTAAATTTGACTCAGGCCTATAATTTTTCAAGACCTCCTGGTCGAGAGATGCCTTTTTCAACAAAGGTCTGACAAGAGCCTGTTTCGTCATGTGTGGGAAAGTGGCAGTTTCTAATGACAAGTTTACAAAGGAAAACAATACAAACATATACATGCTTCACATTTCAAATAACCCATACATTGAACAGTATGGACTCATCTCGAGTCGTGTAGCGTGAGTAATTGTGGATGAGTATGACTCAGTGAGCATGTATGAATGCATTAATACGAGAAAGACACTAACGAGTATATTTCCATGGTATGAGCGACGAGTAAATTTGCATGAGTACAACGGTGTGAGTATGTAAGATTGCACGAGTCTTCGGCTCAATCCTTATTGCTATTATGACCACGCCCAAAGCCACCATGATACTTCGTGTATGGGAAATTTGCTCTAGTTCCAATAGCGTATACATATAGGCCTATCACAAAAAGATTTTGAAGCTGACCTTGGCCCGTGCAGAAACTGGAGAGATCTGTTTCTGCATAATAGCAACAATTATAGTCTATTGTGACTATTGTGATGTTTGGTGTAAAGGCCGTTTCACACGAGACCGTTCTGTATCTGTATCCGTCACGTACAATCACCAGAGCTGGTTGTCACATACGTGGGTCGGGTCGGTGTGCAGCAGAATTAAATATTAGTAAAATGAGCTCTGGTCGTTAGTTCTTTAAGGTCAATGTTGTCAAGTGACTCCTTAAAAATCTTTATGTTTGGTGCGGTACGGATATCTGACTTTAGGTTGTTCTATTCTAGGATCGTCTTTGGGTATAGAGCGAATGGCTATAGCAATCTTTATTTGTGGTGATAACATTATATTTATAAATACCAGATTGTCTGGTGGTGACTTTACTTGAAGATTGTAGGTAAGCGCCGATGTTAGTTGGTGTAATACCATGCGTTTCTTTATATATAGTCGTCAAACGTAGTTTAGTCCGTCGGTCTTGCAACGTCTCCCAATCCAAATCTCTGAGGATTTGTGTAATGCTTGACTCCCTACTGTAGTCCTCCACAGTGAATCTCGCAGCACGATGTTGAATTCGTTCAAGTTTATACCTGTCCGATTTATATTGGGGATCCCAGATTGCAGAGCAATATTCAAGTTTGGGACGAATCAGCGACTTATAGGCAATAGCCTTGGTCTCGATACTGCAATAATAGATGTTTCTCTTCAGCAGTCCGAGCATCTTGTTTGCCTTGTTAGTGGTTTGGTCAATATGCGTAGTCCATTTAAGATCGCTGCTAAGTTCCACACCTAAATAAGGATGATGTTTAACTTCCTCCAAGATGGAATCACCCATACTGTATCTTTTGATAATCTGTTTTTAATTGTGGGTTACCCTCATAGTAAAACACTTTGAAGCATTAAATGACATTTGCCATGTCTTCTCCCACTCAACCAAGGTGTTAAGATCTTCCTGGAGACTATCTGCATCAGCTGTTGTAGTAACCTCCTTATAGAGAATGCAGTCATCTGCAAAAAGTCTAACCCTTGATGTGATATTGGATGGCAAGTCATTAATGTAGACTAAAAATAAAAGTGGACCAAGGATAGTGCCTTGAGGAACTCCCGAAGTGACACTAGTTTTGATCGAAGATATTCCTTGCAAAACGACTTGTTGGTAACGGTTTGTCAGGAAACTCTCAATCCATTTCAAGGTGTTATTCCTAATACCGATGTTATTAAGCTTCATCAAAAGACGCCGATGGGGCACGAGGTCAAACGCCTTGCTGAAGCCCATTATAATAAGACCTGCTTGGCTTTTCTTATCAAGAATCTTCGCTAGGTCATCAATTAAGGCGGGGCTAACTGCGTGTCGCAAGAGCGTCCCCTGCGGAAACCGTGTTGCACGTCCACAAGGATGTTGTATTTGTCGAAGTGATGCATTATATGATGATGAAGGATGTGTTCTAAAATCTTACATGGTATTGATGTAAGAGATATTGGTCTGTAGTTTCCGGATTCTTCCTATCGCCCTTTTATACACAAGGAGTTACATTTGCATCGAGCCAGGCTTTCGGTAAGCTCCTGTATCGATGGATTTTGATTTTTGGGTAAAAACTGAAGCTAGTGGAACGGCACATTCCTTCAAGATTTTAGCTGGTATGGCATCCGGCCCTGGAGCTTTACTTGGATTTACTTCCTTTAGTAACTTCTCCACTCCAGACTTATCAATAATAATATTTGGCATATCTGGTATTGTCAAAGTCGGCATGTGGGGAAGAGTATTGAGATTTTCGTCTGTAAAAACTGATGTGAATTGTTCATTCAAGACATTGGCTTTGTCCTTAGCAGAGCTAACGATGGTACCATTACGAGAAGTCAAAGTTGACACTCCAAATACCTCCTGCCTCTTAGATTTTATAAAGTTCCAGAAAGGTTTGGTGTTGTTACTCTGAAGGCTCCCTCCAATGACGTCGTGAACATAATCACGTTTGGCTTTCCTAATTTTTATATCAGCCCTGCGAAGCAGGCTGATATATTGTAATGCAACAACTCTTTCTTTCTTTCTTCCAAACGGTCACGTGACTAAAATAAAAATGGCCATAACTCTAAAACTATTCGGCCGATTTCAAACAAACTTTGTCAAATCATGGAGGAATAAATGCGCCATCGAGGCATGTTCATAAATTTCGGCCAACGGTGACCCAGTGGTCAGTAGTGGTAATTTACTGAATATTTACAAAATGCTTCTTCTCCCACATTTTGTGGCCTATTGCGGCCAAACTTGGACAGATGTACCATTAACCTGTGCTACATATGGGGTGTACACAGATTTCGGCCAGTGGTCACTTATCGGTCAGCAGTGGTCATTTTATGAAAAAATTAAAAAATGTCTTATTCACATTTTAAATGTATTTCATATATCTGGGGATTTTCATAAAGTTTGGCCGATGGTCATCTAGTGGTCAGTTGTGGTCATTTAATTATAATCAATATTTACAAATAGCTTCTTCTACCACATTCTTCAGCCGATTGCAGCCTAACTTGGTCCAATGCTTCATTGCACGAATACACAGATTTTGGCCAGTGGTCACCTATCGGTCAGCAGTGGTCATTTTATTTAAAAAAAAAAAAAATGTCGTTTTCACATTTTCAATGTATTTCATCTATCTGGAGATTTTCATAAAGTTTGGCCGATGGTCATCTAGTGGTCAGAAGTGGTCATTTAATCAATATTTACAAAATGCTTCTTCTCCCACATTCTTTAGCCGATAACCTGACTAGGTCCAATGCTTCATTGGCTCGAATACACAGATTTTGGCCAGTGGTCACCTATTGGTCAGCAGTGGTCATTTTGTAAAAAAATATAAAAACGTCGTTTTTACATTTTAAATTTAGTTTATAGGGCTGATATTCGTGCTTCGTGAAGCACATTAGCTCTAGTTATATCAGCCCTGCGAAGCAGGCTGATATATTGTAATGCAACAACTCTTTCTTTATATCAGCCCTGCGAAGCAGGCTGATATATTGTAATGCAAAATTTCTTTCTTTCTTTCTTTCTTTCTTTCTTTCTTTCTTTCTTTCTTTCTTTCTTTCTTTCTTTCTTTCTTTCTTTCTTTCTTTCTTTCTTTCTTTCTTTCTTTCTTTCTTTCTTTCTTTCTTTCTTTCTTCGGGCAAACGGTCACGTGACCAAAATAAAAATGGCCATAACTCCTAAACTATTCGGCCGATTTTAAACAAACTTGGTTAAATTAAACCTTGATACCCGCCCTATCTAGAGATGGTCATAAAATTTGGCCAATGGTCATCTGGTGGTCATCTGGTGGTCAGTAGTGGTCATTTCATGAATATTTACAAAATGCTACTTCTCCCACATTCTTTAGCCGATTGCAGCCTAACTTGGTCCAATGCTTCATTGACTCGAGTACCATTTGGGGTGTACACAGATTTCGGCCAGTGGTCACTTATCGGTCAGCAGTGGTCATTTTATGAAAAAAAATTAAAAAGGTCTTTTTCACATTTTAAATGTATTTCATCTATCTGGGGATTTTAATAAAGTTTGGCCGATGGTCATCTAGTGGTCAGTAGTGGTCATTTAATTATAATCAATATTTACAAATAGCTTCTTCTACCACATTCTTCAGCCGATTGCAACCTAACTTTGTCCAATGCTTCATTGGCTCGAATACACAGATTTTGGCCAGTGGTCACGTATCGGTCAGCAGTGGTCATTTTAATTTTTATAAAAAAAAATTAAAATGTCGTTTTCACATTTTCAATGTATTTCATCTATCTGGGGATTTTCATAAAGTTTGGCCGATGGTCATCTAGTGGTCAGTAGTAGTCATTTAATCAATATTTACAAAATGCTTCTTCTCCCACATTCTTTAGCCGATTGCAGCCTAACTTGGTCCAATGCTTCATTGGCTCGAATACACAGATTTTGGCCAGTGGTCACCTATTGGTCAGCAGTGGTCATTTTGTAAAAAAAATATAAAAATGTCGTTTTTACATTTTTAATTTAGTTTATAGGGCTGATATTCGTGCTTCGTGAAGCACATTAGCTCTAGTTCTTTCTTTCTTCGGTCAAACGGTCACGTGACTAAAATAAAAATGGCCATAACTCTAAAACTATTAGGCCGATTTCAAACAAACTTTGTCAAATAATGGAGGAATAAATGCGCCATCGAGGCATGTTCATAAATTGCGGCCAACGGTCACCCAGTGGTCATTTACTGAATATTTACAAAATGCTTCTTCTCCCACATTTTGTGGCCTATTGCGGCCAAACTTGGACAGATGCACCATTAACCTGTGCTACATATGGGGTGTACACAGATTTCGGCCAGTGGTCACCTATCGGTCAGCAGTGGTCATTTCATGAATATTTACTAAATGCTTCTTCTCCCACATTCTTTAACCGAATTGCAGCCTAACTTGGTCCAATGCTTCATTGACTCGAGTCCCATTTGGGGTGTACACAGATTTCGGCCAGTGGTCACTTATCGGTCAGCAGTGGTCATTTTATGAAAAAATTTAAAAAAAATCTTTTTCACATTTTAAATGTATTTCATCTATCTGGGGATTTTCATAAAGTTTGGCCGATGGTCATCTAGTGGTCAGTAGTGGTCATTTAATTATAATCAATATTTACAAAATGCTTCTTCTCCCACATTCTTTAGCCAATTGCAGCCCACTTTTGGTCCAATGCTTAATTGGCTCGAATACACAGATTTTGGCCAGTGGTCACCTATTGGTCAGCAGTGGTAATTTTGTAAAAAAATATAAAAATGTCGTTTTTACATTTTAAATTTAGTTTATAGGGCTGATATTCGTGCTTCGTGAAGCACATTAGCTCTAGTTCTTTCTTTCTTCGGGCAAACGGTCACGTGACTAAAATAAAAATGGCCATAACTCTAAAACTATTCGGCCGATTTCAAACAAACTTTGTCAAATTAAACCTTGACACCTGCCCTATCTAGGGATGGTCATAAAATTTGGCCAATGGTCATCTGGTGGTCAGTAGTGGTCATTTCATGAATATATACAAAATACTTCTTCTCCCACATTCTTTAGCCGATTGCAGCCTATCTTGGTCTAATGCTTCATTGACTCGAGTCCCATTTGGGGTGTACACAGATTTCGGCCAGTGGTCACTTATCGGTCAGCAGTGGTCAGTTTATGAAAAAAAAATTAAAAATGTCTTTTTCACATTTTAAATGTATTTCATCTATCTGGGGATTTTCATAAAGTTTGGCCGATGGTCATCGAGTGGTCAGTAGTGGTCATTTAATTATAATCAATATTTACAAATAGCTTCTTCTACCACATTCTTTAGCCGATTGCAGCCTAACTTGGTCCAATGCTTCATTGGCTCGAATACACAGATTTTGGCCAGTGGTCACCTATCGGTCAGCAGTGGTCATTTTATGAAAAAAAAATTTAAATGTCGTTTTCACATTTTCAATGTATTTCATCTATCTGGGGATTTTCATAAAGTTTGGCCGATGGTCATCTAGTGGTCAGTACTAAGTGGTCATTTAATCAATATTTACAAAATGCTTCTTCTCCCACATTCTTTAGCCGATTGCAGCCTAACTTGGTCCAATGCTTCATTGACTCGAGTCCCATTTGGGGTGCACACATATTTCGGCCAGTGGTCACTTATCGGTCAGCAGTTGTTATTTTATGAAAAAATACAAAAATAGCTTATTCACATTTTAAATGTATTTCATCTATCTGGGGATTTTCATAAAGTTTGGCCGATGGTCATCTAGTGGTCAGTAGTGGTCATTTAATTATAATCAATATTTACAAATAGCTTCTTCTACCACATTCTTTAGCCGATTGCAGCCTAACTTGGTCCAATGCTTCATTGGCTCGAATACACAGATTTTGGCCAGTGGTCACCTATCGGTCAGCAGTGGTCATTTTATGAAAAAAAAAATTAAATGTCGTTTTCACATTTTCAATGTATTTCATCTATCTGGGGATTTTCATAAAGTTTGGCCGATGGTCATCTAGTGGTCAGTAGTGGTCATTTAATCAATATTTACAAAATGCTTCTACTCTCACATTCTTTAGCCGATTGCAACCTGACTAGGTCCAATGCTTCATTGGCTCGAATACACAGATTTTGGCCAGTGGTCACCAATTGGTCAGCAGTGGTCATTTCATGAATATATACAAAATGCTTCTTCTCCCACATTCTTTAGCCGATTGCAGCCTATCTTGGTCTAATGCTTCATTGACTCGAGTCCCATTTGGGGTGTACACAGATTTCGGCCAGTGGTCACTTATCGGTCAGCAGTGGTCAGTTTATGAAAAAAATTAAAAATGTCTTTTTCACATTTTAAATGTATTTCATCTATCTGGGGATTTTCATAAAGTTTGGCCGATGGTCATCGAGTGGTCAGTAGTGGTCATTTAATTATAATCAATATTTACAAATAGCTTCTTCTACCACATTCTTTAGCCGATTGCAGCCTAACTTGGTCCAATGCTTCATTGGCTCGAATACACAGATTTTGGCCAGTGGTCACCTATCGGTCAGCAGTGGTCATTTTATGAAAAAAAATATAAATGTCGTTTTCACATTTTCAATGTATTTCATCTATCTGGGGATTTTCATAAAGTTTGGCCGATGGTCATCTAGTGGTCAGTACTAAGTGGTCATTTAATCAATATTTACAAAATGCTTCTTCTCCCACATTCTTTAGCCGATTGCAGCCTAACTTGGTCCAATGCTTCATTGACTCGAGTCCCATTTGGGGTGCACACATATTTCGGCCAGTGGTCACTTATCGGTCAGCAGTTGTTATTTTATGAAAAAATACAAAAATAGCTTATTCACATTTTAAATGTATTTCATCTATCTGGGGATTTTCATAAAGTTTGGCCGATGGTCATCTAGTGGTCAGTAGTGGTCATTTAATTATAATCAATATTTACAAATAGCTTCTTCTACCACATTCTTTAGCCGATTGCAGCCTAACTTGGTCCAATGCTTCATTGGCTCGAATACACAGATTTTGGCCAGTGGTCACCTATCGGTCAGCAGTGGTCATTTTATGAAAACAAATTTAAATGTCGTTTTCACATTTTCAATGTATTTCATCTATCTGGGGATTTTCATAAAGTTTGGCCGATGGTCATCTAGTGGTCAGTACTAAGTGGTCATTTAATCAATATTTACAAAATGCTTCTTCTCCCACATTCTTTAGCCGATTGCAGCCTAACTTGGTCCAATGCTTCATTGACTCGAGTCCCATTTGGGGTGCACACATATTTCGGCCAGTGGTCACTTATCGGTCAGCAGTTGTTATTTTATGAAAAAATACAAAAATAGCTTATTCACATTTTAAATGTATTTCATCTATCTGGGGATTTTCATAAAGTTTGGCCGATGGTCATCTAGTGGTCAGTAGTGGTCATTTAATTATAATCAATATTTACAAATAGCTTCTTCTACCACATTCTTTAGCCGATTGCAGCCTAACTTGATCCAATGCTTCATTGGCTCGAATACACAGATTTTGGCCAGTGGTCACCTATCGGTCAGCAGTGGTCATTTTATGAAAAAAAAATTTAAATGTCGTTTTCACATTTTGAATGTATTTCATCTATCTGGGGATTTTCATAAAGTTTGGCCGATGGTCATCTAGTGGTCAGTAGTGGTCATTTAATCAATATTTACAAAATGCTTCTACTCTCACATTCTTTAGCCGATTGCAACCTGACTAGGTCCAATGCTTCATTGGCTCGAATACACAGATTTTGGCCAGTGGTCACCTATTGGTCAGCAGTGGTCATTTCATGAATATATACAAAATGCTTCTTCTCCCACATTCTTTAGCCGATTGCAGCCTATCTTGGTCTAATGCTTCATTGACTCGAGTCCCATTTGGGGTGTACACAGATTTCGGCCAGTGGTCACTTATCGGTCAGCAGTGGTCAGTTTATGAAAAAAATTAAAAATGTCTTTTTCACATTTTAAATGTATTTCATCTATCTGGGGATTTTCATAAAGTTTGGCCGATGGTCATCGAGTGGTCAGTAGTGGTCATTTAATTATAATCAATATTTACAAATAGCTTCTTCTACCACATTCTTTAGCCGATTGCAGCCTAACTTGGTCCAATGCTTCATTGGCTCGAATACACAGATTTTGGCCAGTGGTCACCTATCGGTCAGCAGTGGTCATTTTATGAAAAAAAAATTTAAATGTCGTTTTCACACTTTCAATGTATTTCATCTATCTGGGGATTTTCATAAAGTTTGGCCGATGGTCATCTAGTGGTCAGTACTAAGTGGTCATTTAATCAATATTTACAAAATGCTTCTTCTCCCACATACTTTAACCGATTGCAGCGTAACTTGGTCCAATACTTAATTGGCTTGAATACACAGATTTTGGCCAGTGGTCACCTATTGGCCAGCAGTGGTAATTTTGTAAAAAATATAAAAATGTCGTTTTTACATTTTAAATTTAGTTTATAGGGCTGATATTCGTGCTTCGTGAAGCACATTAGCTCTAGTTATATCAGCCCTGCGAAGCAGGCTGATATATTGGGCCGGATAAATAAAAGTTAGCAATTGCTTATCTAGTAAAAGCTCAAGCAATAGCAATTGCTTAACAAGTAAAAGCTCAAGGTTAAGCAATTGCTAAAAAATGTATAAATAACCTTCTTCTTTGACTAGCACCTGTTGCTTGGGTGGGTTAGCAATTGCTTATGGGTATAACAATGATGGGAGGTCAGTTCCGATTAGCCTAGTGGTTGTATATGAGGCATGTGTTAGCAACATGGATGCTGCCGAAGAATTGGGGAGTGGTACAAATAGTGAGCAATCTTTGAACGAACTGTTCGTTAGTATAATCAAAGAGTACCCTGTTCTAATCGAGAAAAGTCAGTTGCCGGGAGTAAAAGACATGAAGGCAAATGCACTTAAAAAAGCACAAATGTCAATTGCTACCAACACAGTTAAAGCTATGGATGAGAAGCAAATTTGGAAAAAGATAGCAAACATGAAAAGTCAAGTGAAGAAGAAAACAGATGGAATGCAAACAGGAAATAGGAAGATTGTTTTGGTTCCATGGGAACAAGATCTGTACAACATCTTCAAAGGGGATGAAAACCCGACTATTACGAAGATGCCATGCGCCATTTCTGCTGGTTTCAAACCAAGTACTTCGACTGCTGCTAGCCACTCCAAATTTTCAAAATTGAACCGAAATAATTTCCGGTATCTGGTATGATTGACTTCATCACGATTTATTCTTTCATTGTACACCTTTTCATGTTCCCTTACATGCATAAAATCGGCCATGATGGCAGGAGTAATGCAACATGCAAGTGTTAGCAAATGCGTAAGCTCCTCATTTAGTATCTTGTAAAAATATTAGCAAGTGCTACAAGTCATTAGTAAAAGGTCTGGTTTATTTATATGCTTCCAAGCAAGTGCTAATCTCTCTAGTAATTGCTTAAAAATCATAGCACTTGCTTTTGCTAACTACTGGAAGCAATTACTTGCAAGTAATTGCTCACTTATATTAATGAAGAATTAAGAAAATGACTAGTAAAAGCAATTGCTACTTTTTATTTATCCGGCCCATTGTAATGCAAAAATTCTTTATATCAGCCCTGCGAAGCAGGCTGATATATTGTAATGCTACAACTTCTTTCTTTATATCAGCCCTGCGAAGCAGGCTGATATATTGTAATGCTACAACTTCTTTCTTTCTTTCTTTCTTTCTTTCTTTCTTTCTTTCTTTCTTTCTTCGGGCAAACGGTCACGTGACCAAAATAAAAATGGCCATAACTACTAAACTATTCGGCCGATTTTAAATAAACTTGGTCAAATTAAACCTTGATACCCGCCCTATCTAGAGATGGTCATACAATTTGGCCAATGGTCATCTGGTGGTCAGTAGTGGTCATTTCATGAATATTTACAAAATGCTACTTCTCCCACATTCTTTAGCCGATTGCAGCCTATCTTGGTCCAATGCTTCATTGACTCGAGTACCATTTGGGGTGTACACAGATTTCGGCCAGTGGTCACTTATCGGTCAGCAGTGGTCATTTTATGAAAAAAATTTAAAAAGGTCTTTTTCACATTTTAAATGTATTTCATCTATCTGGGGATTTTAATAAAGTTTGGCCGATGGTCATCTAGTGGTCAGTAGTGGTCATTTAATTATAATCAATATTTACAAATAGCTTCTTCTACCACATTCTTCAGCCGATTGCAGCCTAACTTTGTCCAATGCTTCATTGGCTCGAATACACAGATTTTGGCCAGTGGTCACGTATCGGTCAGCAGTGGTCATTTAAATTTTTATAAAACAAAATTAAAATGTCGTTTTCACATTTTCAATGTATTTCATCTATCTGGGGATTTTCATAAAGTTTGGCCGATGGTCATCTAGTGGTCAGTAGTAGTCATTTAATCAATATTTACAAAATGCTTCTTCTCCCACATTCTTTAGCCGATTGCAGCCTAACTTGGTCCAATGCTTCATTGGCTCGAATACACAGATTTTGGCCAGTGGTCACCTATTGGTCAGCAGTGGTCATTTTGTAAAAAAATATAAAAATGTCGTTTTTACATTTTAAATTTAGTTTATAGGGCTGATATTCGTGCTTCGTGAAGCACATTAGCTCTAGTTATATCAGCCCTGCGAAGCAGGCTGATATATTGTAATGCTACAACTTCTTTCTTTCTTTCTTTCTTTCTTTCTTTCTTCGGGCAAACGGTCACGTGACCAAAATAAAAATGGCCATAACTCCTAAACTATTCGGCCGATTTTAAACAAACTTGGTCAAATTAAACCTTGATACCCGCCCTATCTAGAGATGGTCATAACATTTGGCCAATGGTCATCTGGTGGTCAGTAGTGGTCATTACATGAATATTTACAAAATGCTACTTCTCCCACATTCTTTAGCCGATTGCAGCCTAACTTGGTCGAATGCTTCATTGACTCGAGTACCATTTGGGGTGTACACAAATTTCGGCCAGTGGTCACTTATCGGTCAGCAGTGGTCATTTTATGAAAACAATTTAAAAAGGTCTTTTTCACATTTTAAATGTATTTCATCTATCTGGGGATTTTAATAAAGTTTGGCCGATGGTCCTCTAGTGGTCAGTAGTGGTCATTTAATTATAATCAATATTTACAAATAGCTTCTTCTACCATATAACTTTGTCCAATGCTTCATTGGCTCGAATACACAGATTTTGGCCAGTGGTCACGTATCGGTCAGCAGTGGTCATTTTAATTTTTATAAAAAAAAATTAAAATGTCGTTTTCACATTTTCAATGTATTTCATCTATCTGGGGATTTTCATAAAGTTTGGCCGATGGTCATCTAGTGGTCAGTAGTAGTCATTTAATCAATATTTACAAAATGCTTCTTCTCCCACATTCTTTAGCCGATTGCAGCCTAACTTGGTCCAATGCTTCATTGGCTCGAATACACAGATTTTGGCCAGTGGTCACCTATTGGTCAGCAGTGGTCATTTTGTAAAAATATAAAATTTCGTTTTACATTTTAAATTTAGTTTATAGGTTGATATTCGTGCTTCGTGAAGCACATTAGCTCTAGTTCTTTCTTTCTTCGGGCAAACGGTCACGTGACCAAAATAAAAATGGCCATAACTCCTAAACTATTCGGCCGATTTTAAACAAACTTGGTCAAATTAAACCTTGATACCCGCCCTATCTAGACATGGTCATAAAATTTGGCCAATGGTCATCTGGTGGTCAGTAGTGGTCATTTCATGAATATTTACCAAATGCTACTTCTCCCACATTCTTTAGCCGATTGCAGCCTAACTTGGTCCAATGCTTCATTGACTCGAGTACCATTTGGGGTGTACACAGATTTCGGCCAGTGGTCACTTATCGGTCAGCAGTGGTCATTTTATGAAAAAAATTAAAAAAGGTCTTTTTCACATTTTGAATGTATTTCATCTATCTGGGGATTTTAATAAAGTTTGGCCGATGGTCATCTAGTGGTCAGTAGTGGTCATTTAATTATAATCAATATTTACAAATAGCTTCTTCTACCACATTCTTCAGCCGATTGCAGCCTAACTTTGTCCAATGCTTCATTGGCTCGAATACACAGATTTTGGCCAGTGGTCACGTATCGGTCATAGTGGTCATTTTAATTTTATAAAAAAATTAAAATGTCGTTTTCACATTTTCAATGTATTTCATCTATCTGGGGATTTTCATAAAGTTTGGCCGATGGTCATCTAGTGGTCAGTAGTAGTCATTTAATCAATATTTACAAAATGCTTCTTCTCCCACATTCTTTAGCCGATTGCAGCCTAACTTGGTCCAATGCTTCATTGGCTCGAATACACAGATTTTGGCCAGTGGTCACCTATTGGTCAGCAGTGGTAATTTTGTAAAAAATATAAAAATGTCGTTTTTACATTTTAAATTTAGTTTATAGGGCTGATATTCGTGCTTCGTGAAGCACATTAGCTCTAGTTATATCAGCCCTGCGAAGCAGGCTGATATATTGTAATGCAAAAATTCTTTCTTTCTTTCTTTCTTTCTTTCTTTCTTTCTTTCTTCGGTCAAACGGTCACGTGACTAAAATAAAAATGGCCATAACTCTAAAACTATTCGGCCGATTTCAAACAAACTTTGTCAAATCATGGAGGAATAAATGCGCCATCGAGGCATGTTCATAAATTTCGGCCAACGGTCACCCAGTGGTCAGTAGTGGTCATTTACTGAATATTTACAAAATGCTTCTTCTCCCACATTTTGTGGCCTATTGCGGCCAAACTTGGACAGATGCACCATTAACCTGTGCTACATATGGGATGTACACAGATTTCGGCCAGTGGTCACCTATCGGTCAGCAGTGGTCATTTTATGAAAAAAAATTAAAAAAATCTTTTTCACATTTTAAATGTATTTCATCTATCTGGGGATTTTCATAAAGTTTGGCCGATGGTTACCTAGTGGTCAGTAGTAGTCATTTAATCAATATTTACAAAATGCTTCTTCTCCCACATTCTTTAGCCGATTGCAGCCTAACTTGGTCCAATGCTTCATTGGCTCGAATACACAGATTTTGGCCAGTGGTCACCTATTGGTCAGCAGTGGTCATTTTGTAAAAAAAATATTAAAATGTCGTTTTTACATTTTAAATTTAGTTTATAGGGCTGATATTCGTGCTTCGTGAAGCACATTAGCTCTAGTTCTTTCTTTCTTCGGTCAAACGGTTACGTGACTAAACAAAAATGGCCATAACTCTAAAACTATTCGGACGATTTCAAACAAACTTTGTCAAATCATGGAGGAATAAATGCGCCATCGAGGCATGTTCATAAATTTCGGCCAACGGTCACCCAGTGGTCAGTAGTGGTCATTTACTGAATATTTACAAAATGCTTCTTCTCCCACATTTTGTGGCCTATTGCGGCCAAACTTGGACAGATGCACCATTAACCTGTGCTACATATGGGGTGTACACAGATTTCGGCCAGTGGTCACCTATCGGTCAGCAGTGGTCATTTCATGAATATTTACAAAATGCTTCTTCTCCCACATTCTTTAGCCGATTGCAGCCTAACTTGGTCCAATGCTTCATTGACTCGAGTCCCATTCGGGGTGCACACAGATTTCGGCCAGTGGTCACTTATCGGTCAGCAGTTGTTATTTTATGAAAAAATACAAAAATAGCTTATTCACATTTTAAATGTATTTCATCTATCTGGGGATTTTCATAAAGTTTGGCCGATGGTTACCTAGTGGTCAGTAGTAGTCATTTAATCAATATTTACAAAATGCTTCTTCTCCCACATTCTTTAGCCGATTGCAGCCTAACTTGGTCCAATGCTTCATTGGCTCGAATACACAGATTTTGGCCAGTGGTCACCTATTGGTCAGCAGTGGTCATTTTGTAAAAAAATATTAAAATGTCGTTTTTACATTTTAAATTTAGTTTATAGGGCTGATATTCGTGCTTCGTGAAGCACATTAGCTCTAGTTCTTTCTTTCTTCGGTCAAACGGTCACGTGACTAAAATAAAAATGGCCATAACTCTAAAACTATTCGGACGATTTCAAACAAACTTTGTCAAATCATGGAGGAATAAATGCGCCATCGAGGCATGTTCATAAATTTCGGCCAACGGTCACCCAGTGGTCGGTCAGCAGTGGTCATTTCATGAATATTTACAAAATGCTTCTTCTCCCACATTCTTTAGCCGATTGCAGCCTAACTTGGTCCAATGCTTCATTGACTCGAGTCCCATTCGGGGTGCACACAGATTTCGGCCAGTGGTCACTTATCGGTCAGCAGTTGTTATTTTATGAAAAAATACAAAAATAGCTTATTCACATTTTAAATGTATTTCATCTATCTGGGGATTTTCATAAAGTTTGGCCGATGGTCATCTAGTGGTCAGTTGTGGTCATTTAATTATAATCAATATTTACAAATAGCTTCTTCTACCACATTCTTCAGCCGATTGCAGCCTAACTTGGTCCAATGCTTCATTGCTCGAATACACAGATTTTGGCCAGTGGTCACCTATCGGTCAGCAGTGGTCATTTTATTTAAAAAAATTAAAATGTAGTTTTCACATTTTGAATGTATTTCATCTATCTGGGGATTTTCATAAAGTTTGGCCGATGGTCATCTAGTGGTCAGTAGTGGTCATTTAATCAATATTTACAAAATGCTTCTACTCTCACATTCTTTAGCCGATTGCAACCTGACTAGGTCCAATGCTTCATTGGCTCGAATACACAGATTTTGGCCAGTGGTCACCTATTGGTCAGCAGTGGTAATTTTGTAAAAAAATATATAAAAATGTCGTTTTTACATTTTAAATTTAGTTTATAGGGCTGATATTCGTGCTTCGTGAAGCACATTAGCTCTAGTTCTTTCTTTCTTCGGTCAAACGGTCACGTGACTAAAATAAAAATGGCCATAACTCTAAAACTATTTGGCCGATTTCAAAGAAACTTTGTCAAATCATGGAGGAATAAATGCTTCATCGAGGCATGTTCATAAATTTCGGCCAATGGTCACCCAGTGGTCATTTACTGAATATTTACAAAATGCTTCTTCTCCCACATTTTGTGGCCTATTGTGGCCAAACTTGGACAGATGCACCATTAACCTGTGCTACATATGGGGTGTACACAGATTTCGGCCAGTGGTCACCTATCGGTCAGCAGTGGTCATTTTATGAAGAAAAAAAATAAATGTCGTTTTCACATTTTAAATGTATTTCATCTATCTGGGGATTTTCATAAAGTTTGGCCGATGGTCATCTAGTGGTCAGCAGCGGTCATTTAATCAATATTTACAAAATGCTTCTTCTCCCACATTCTTTAGCCGGTTGCATCCTAACTTGGTCCAATACACATATTTTGGCCAGTGGTCACCTATTGGTCAGCAGTGGTAATTTTGTAAACAAAATATTAAAATGTCGTTTTTACATTTTAAATTTAGTTTATAGGGCTGATATTCGTGCTTCGTGAAGCACATTAGCTCTAGTTCTATCTGTGTTTCTACGATGCTTTCTAAATAATTCCCATGCTGATGAAGTGCCACGTTGCCTCGTCTTCCTGTACAGGCGCTTCTTTTTGCAGATGTCCCTCTTAATGGAGTTACTTATCCAAGGTAGCTTCCATCTGGAAGATGACATCTTTGATGGAATAAACTGATTAATAGCATTCTGCAACAGTTGGTTAAGCTCAGTGACCAGTTGATCAACACTTTTTACCCCAATATAATCGGATGATAATTTTTGGTCAAAGTCGTCAATTTTGTCCACAATTGATGCAAAATCAGCTTTTTTATAGAGATAAATCCTACGCTTGGCTGGTCGAACAAACTTGGGCTTGACTATAAATCGCATCCATGTTAAAAAATAGCAAATCCCAGTCGTGTGAAAGGTATCCTTGTTAAATAATTACCACGGACCCTCATTATTTATAACAGAGATCGAGACCTCCTCCAAAAAATCGCATCGATGTTAAAATCGCCACGATAGGTTGTGTGAAACGCTTCGTGCAAGGACTCTGGTCCTTGCTTTGGCGGTATCATTTCGCATGCGCAGAACGCGTCACTAGATCAGCTTGCAATAATCCCGGATGTGTGTTGGTAAACAACTTGTACGTTCCCATCACGCGTCACGTTGATCATTGAATGAAACGGTTTCATCGTAACTCCAAGAGACTTTCTTGGCCCGGACACGGACACGTTGGATGGCCTTACGTTAGAAATCTGGCTCTGTGAATCCATCGGAATTGTTGTAAGTATACTTGATTCGATATCCATAATAAAACGAGAATAAAATTGTCGGGAAATGGGAAGGAAATGAAAACAAAATGTGAGAGAACGTAACGTTTGACTTCGCACAACGCGTATATCTTCGCGGGAAAACCATTGGTAACGTAGAAGAAAGCGTTCAGTGAATAAGCTCTGCGCGCGGTACCAGTGAAATATTAGATTGCACAATCATGACCTTTGACCCTCCATGGAAAACGAGGGACGTTAATTTTGGCGTGAGTGGAAGTCGTGTGAAAGTTTGTTAAAAATCGCAAAGTGTGACATTCTCTGTGTTTATGGACTAGTTATACGTTGATACTGCAGAATGATTTTAGCATTGACCAATTATTGAAAAAGGAACACAATTTTATTCCGAGAGATTTTATGATAAAAACATAAACGTTTATTTACGGAAATTTCGGTTTTAGAAAAAAAAATCACCTTTTAACATGTTATTGAATTACTGCAGTAGATTTGAACATTATGTAGGCCTACACAGACAGGTTATTCGTCTTTCAAAAAACTTCACCTCTTTCTGAGTGACGAGAAACAGTCAGAGGCGCGGCTAATATTTCGCTTGGGCAATCTTCAATTTATTCAATGTTGAGAAAAATAATCAGATCATAGATAAATACATTTTATTGAAGAGCAAAGGTAATTGGTTGAAACTTAAAAAAGCATCACACAGTGCCAAAAATTGACCAATCACAGGCTAGAACACTAAAAACAGTAATGTTCCGACGTGCGCCTCCGTATAAGATGTATCTGTTCCACTGATAAATTATAGAGTAGACGGTCGTCTGAACTGAGGCAACACCTTGTATCTCGGGGTCATAGCAAACGCAGGGTCCAACTATAGCTATCAACAGGGCCCTCTGTACCCCCGTATAGCACCCTCTTGGCTACCCTGGGTAACAAGAAAACCCTTCCCAACAGAGTTGCCCTGGTCACTACTTATCACCCCCAGATTACCCAGACTTTCATCTATCGTAAATGATAACATGATTCTACCTCACAATTACCTCCATTCGGAACACGTGAGATTGTATTGTCTGGTAGGAACATACCACGCACTTAAAGCACAAAGCAAAGTGATTACGAACAAGTGGGCCCAGCCATTAATGAACATTTGGCTCAAACTGTGAACGCCTTAATCAGAGGCAAAATTCAATCTGAAAAGCTCAACGAAAAGTTGAAACTTTATAATAAGCCAGAAAACTGTACAAACATGTGCCTTACTCGAGTTAATCCAGAAATCTGGTCAATTCTGAAACCGGCAACACGGTCATATGATGCCAAGCTACAAATGATTCAAAATTCTTTTGTTCACGGATCTGTAGCCATTTCCATGGTAGCAGACGAGCTCCTGAAAACCCATAACAATAAGTCAGAGGCCAACATTGATTCGGCCAAACTAATGCGTATTCTCGTTGATGCAATTGCAATTCTTGGGAATGGCAATTCTTTGTTAAATTTGCGTCGACGTGACGCAATTCGGGCAGATTTGAGCCCGAATTTTGCTCCCCTTTGTTCGTCACAAGTCCCATGTACAAACCTTCACACCTCCGCTCACAGGACGCGTTCCGGAAACACACCGTCGTCAACCTCAGCCAACGCACCCTCACTCCTATCGAAACATCAGTACTGTCACTGGGGATGAATTTCGCCCTCACACCCAAATCCATTCCAAAGGAAGAAATCATCCAGTCAGTTGAGCCAGCCCTGCGACGACTCAACAAAACAGCAGCTGATGACGTCAGACTACAGATGAGTGATGTTCTGCGTAAAGCCAAGCCAGCCAAGCCCAACCTCTCCAAGGGAGAACTTTCTGCTTTACAGGACATCCGACGAGACAGCTCCATCCACATCCTCACCGCAGACAAAGGCAACGCTACAGTCATCATGGACCGAGCACAATACACCGACAAGGTAAGTCACATTTTATTATCCGATTCATACCGCCCCCTCAAGAAGAACCCCATCCCATCCATAGAGAAAAGAGTCGCTAGCAAACTCCTTGCCCTCCACCGTGCCGGTGGCCTCTCCATCCAACTCTACCGACATCTCAGACCATCCAGCTCATCCTGCCCTAGGTTCTTTGGCCAGCCGAAGATTCACAAACCTGATGTTCCTCTCCGCCCTATTGTCGCCTCCAGAGGTTCACCTACATACAACACAGCCCGTCATCTAGCTAAGATCCTCCGACCCTTGGTGGGTCTCACTCAACACCATGTGTCCAACTCCACTCAGTTCGTTGAGATCACCCGGGGCCTCACACTTCAACCGAGCGACATCTTGGTTAGTTTTGATGTTGTCTCCCTATCCACCAATGTCCCAACTACAGAGACATGCCTCCTGGTGAAGGACAGACTCGTACAAGATCTTTCCCTTGATGACCGCACATCACTCACCCCGGACCAAATTCATGATTTGCTACTAACATGTGTCTCTTCAAGTTGTTTTCAGTTTCAGGGCAAGTTCTACGAGCAGACAGCTGGGACCTCCATGGGATCTCCTTTATCCCTGGTCCTTGCTGATATTTTCATGGAAGAGTTTGAAAACATATGAGGGCATTCTAAGTTATGTGTGTTTTGTTAGCATGACCCATTATTCTTCGTCCCTCTTTGAAAACATTTAATATTGTTTTTACATGATTCGTTTATATTTCAGATCAACGATATCCATTTGTGCTACTGCTACAAGGTGTGTTAGAGTCTGTGTAACTTTGTGATCCAATGGCCAGTATTTGAAGTTTATCCATTCATCAAAGGAGTTAAGGTATTATTCAAATTATTTTATATGGACTTATCCTATCTGTGGCAGTCTTGACCCTCAAGGGAATTGTTTTTTCAAGACCTCAAGACACATCTAGGTCTTTCTAGGAATTTCTTTAACATGTTACAACAAAAATAGTACTGAGGAATTCTTATTATTTTTTTGACTGGACGCAAACATCCTCACAAATATAATTATTATGTTGGTGATCTAGTAAAATGTATATTGCCAACAGTGAATCACTGGTAGTTGGGCCATATAAACATAGTAAACATACCCCCCCCCCCCCCTCCCCAATCTTCATTGCATGGGTGTGTCAGCCTTGGAATACCTTTGGCCAGATCACCCAATTAAAGTTCCTATTTATTTGTATGCTCGCATTGGGATAGTACTGACCATCAATCCCATAAACACAATTGGTTAAACAGACAGTATCGTCACGATCAGAGCATACTTTCTACAAACGGGCCATGGAATTGGTGTCCTAGTTTAAGACGAACATAGTGACTAACAATTACTGGCTCATTTATGCAGCAGCAACGCAAATATGACCTTATCACGTGAGTATTATTTTCAGTCACTGAGTTAAACTAGAACTTGAACTCTGATTCCATGCCCTGTTGATCGTGAAGATATTGCCACCTTTAAACAATAACTTTAACATTACTATTTATGAAAATGTATTTTCAACAGTTAATGACACATAAATACATGTAACAATCCGAAGATCATATTTCAGTATTGTTTGTTTCTTTTTATTTTACAGTTATCCTTCAAATTACATTGTGCTGTCTCTTCCCTATAAGTATTGTTTTAAAAAACTGAACCAAACATTTAAATATTATAACACTTGATCGAATTTGTCATTGTATTGTACAAGACCTGCACACACCACCTCGGGGCCAAAAATGTGTAATGATAAAGCTGTGATGATACAGTATTTAATTCCACCACAACGTATAATTAGCGTAACAGCTCTGTATTCGTCCAAAGGACAAACACCTAATGTCGTACAGATCGTTAATTGTCAAAAGATATTTACGAAAGATGACCCCAATTTGACATTACTTCCTGTCCAAACCGTAAGTCAAAGTTTACTATTAATAAAAATCATATCTCAACAACCACAAGAGGTAAAATTGACATTTATTGTACCATTGTATAGATTGTTAATTGTCGAAAAATATTTACACAAAGGTGACTTAATTTGACCTTACTTCCTGTCCAAACCGGAAGTCAAATTTTAATATTAAAAAAAAATCATATCTCAACAACCACAACAGGTAAATTCACAGTTTTTGCACCATTGTACAGATTGTTAATTGTCAAAAATATTTACAAAAACATTCTGACGTCATCATCACTACCCTGACAAAATCCGAACACCTATGTGTTTGTCATATGACAAACACTTAAGTCTAGTATATTTTTGGTTTCCGTCAAAATCACAAGGGGTAAGCATTGTATTTATTAGTTTTTTCTCAAAATCACAAGGGGTAAGCCTTGTATTTATATATGTTTGGTTTCCCAACAATCTTTGACATCAATATATTTACAGATGGTTTTTTTAATTGGTTTTAAATTGGAAAACATCATTTCGGCCAAGTAAAAAAAAAAAAATTTGAAGTTGGCCATCAAAAAAATTATAGTGCTCCCACCACCACCACATTGATCTGACTTATTTATTTCCTAAGCCCTAGGTTATACTTAAACCAGTTACAAATCCTCTCTGTATTCATTTCATACTATGAACCCGCAAATGAAACATCCCTTCACTTGTGTGATAGCAGGACCAACCGGCTCAGGCAAAACTCAGTTCGTAAAACGTTTGCTGGTTCCAGCGGATGAAAAGGTTATCGAACCTCCACCAGACAACATCGTGTGGTGCTACGGAGAGTTTCAACATGCTTACGCTCATTTGGCAAACGTGGTTCGTAATATACAATTTGTGGAAGGTATTCCAGATGACCTTCATACGAAAATACATCGATCCAAGAACAATATGATAGTGATCGATGATCTCATGTCTGAAACTGGCAACAGCAAACGGATTACGGAGCTTTTTACCAAGGGCAGTCATCATAGAAATCTTTCCATTGTGTTGATTCTCCAAAATTTATTTCATCAGGGCAAAGAAATGCGCACGATTAGTCTCAACGCACATTACATGATCCTCTTCAAAATCCTAGGGACGCTTCCCAGATAAACCATCTGGCAAAACAAATGTATCCCACCAAATCAAAGTTCATGGTCGAAGCCTACCGAGATGCCACTTTACCACCCTACGGTTACCTTTTCATTGATCTAAAACCCGAAACGTCCGAGGAAATGAGACTAAGGACCCACATTTTTCCGGGTGAGAACCCAATTGTGTATGTCCCGAAGGTATAAATGAAGTGAGGATCCGAGCACGTCATTCATTTGAAGATGTCTAAGCGCGTGCGGAACCATGCTCCGTACCTGCAAGTCCTAGCAAAGGGAAATACCAAACAGCGTCAGGGTGTGATCCAGGGAGCCAGTAAAGAACTTACTTTAGTGTGCCCTCAACATCCCCAATGGGAACATAAGTTTGAAACCCGCCGACAAAAGAAAACTAAATAAATACAAGCATCACATCAGAGCCCTCGCCACCAAAAAACTTAGCGTCCAGAAGAAGAAAAAAATTCTTCATCAAAAAGGTGGATTCCTGGGTGCATTGCTGACCCCTATTCTGAGTGCACTTGCCGGTCTGCTCTTCAAGTAACGATGCAGCACACCAAGAAAATGGGACTTGTTCCCCACGACACACTTTCGCAACTGCAAGCTGCAAGACTGCTAGAACAAACTCCAACAACGCGTGTAGTGCACGGTTTGGACGAAGACATGAGGACTCTGCTCGAAAGGCAGGATATCACAGACGAAGAGAAAATGAAGCTGTATCATCAGACACTTCAGAGGTACACCATTTTAAATCGGCAGAGGAAGGCCCCTTTAACCATGAACTTGCAAATGAATAGTGATGAATCCAAAGACCAGCCCAAGTTAGAGCGAACACCCGGAGAACCACCCAAGTTAGAACGAGAACCCGTCACCCACTATCCTACTAAATTTAAAGCTGAGCTGAAAGGGTACCCTGAGGAGTCGTTCGGTCTACCTCGACTGTTTGCCGAAGCTACACATCTATCATCCCTTCCCTTCGAGGTAAGAAAAAGAAGAGAGAGAACCGTAAACAAGCCACCTGAAATGGACTCCATATTAAAAGATGTATCGAGTCTTTTCTTGTCATTTTGTGTTTTCGTTCACCATGGACTGTTGTCCTCCCAAGTCCGACTGTGGACCCCAACACTTTCTTAAGAAAATCCGTTGCACATGGGCTTGTTGTCAAAGCACCGTCATCATTACAAACTCGGATTCTACCGATGGCGGAGGCATACCTGAAAAAGGTGTATTACGACCCCAAACACCCCGCCGCCTTTGGTGGTGTGGAGGCTGTTTACCGCGCTGCAGTAAGAGACGGCATCAATGTTACAAAGAAACAGATAACTGTATGGTTGCGGGAACAGCCGACCTACACGTTGCACAAACCAATACGGAGAAATTTTAAAAGAAATAGGGTCGAAGTGCATGGCATCGATCACCAATGGCAGGCAGATTTGGTAGATATGTCCTCGCTCAAAGAACACAATCGAGGGTACAGATATTTGCTGACGTGCATCGATGTCTTTTCGAAGTATGCGTGGGTCGTTCCTCTGAAAGATAAGACTGGGACAACTTTAGTGAAAGCCTTTAAAAAGATTTTAAAAGGAGGGAGAAAGCCGCGTCTGCTTCAGACCGATAAGGGTACCGAATTTATCAATGAAAAGTTTCAGTCTTTTCTCAAGAAAACGAATATCTACTTCTTCACTACCAATAATGAAACCAAAGCCAGCATTGTTGAGAGATTTAACAGAACACTGAAGACAAAAATGTGGAAATATTTCACGGCCAACAACACGTGCCAGTATACAAAGGTCCTCCCCGCATTACTTTCTGGCTACAATCATTCGTTTCACAGAAGTATAAAACCCACCCCGGCGTCAGTCAATACTTCCAATGTCGATCGAATAAGACAGGCGTTGTACACCCCTGACTCCAACCCCCTAAAAACTGTCTTCAAGTTCGAGGTTGGAGATACGGTTCGCATCAGCATGGCCGCCAGGCCTTTCCGTAAGAGTTATTTACCAAGCTGGACCACCGAACTGTTTACCATCAACGCCAGAATCCCTCGCTACCCCCCTGTGTACACGTTGAACGATTATGAGGGAGAGCAATTGGAGGGAACTTTCTACGAGCAAGAACTACAACATGCAGTTCAGAAGGACGACCTGTACAAAGTTGAAAAAATACTGAAAACCAGAAGGCGACGGGGGAAACCAGAATACTTGGTGAAATGGGTTGGATATCCGGAAAAATTCAATAGCTGGGTGTCCAAGTTGCACGCTCTATAAAGACAACCAGGACGTCAGCCATGTGCCATTTTAAGCAAACGAATGAATCATGGAGGCCGCATTTTACGTGACGCTCCCAAGCAATAGCTCGATGAATGTTCATCCCAACAACACTTTGGCTCACTTCTTTGTAAATTTGCCCTCCCCTCTCACGTTAACGGGAGAATGGGAAGTTGCCATGGCCGAGTTCGTCTATCCACACCGTTGGCTCAATGTATTCCAAGATGAAAATTATATGTTATGTACCGCTGGAACACAGGGTCCACACGGGCACTCGATCGCAGAGGGTTACTATTCCACGCCTAAAGAACTTATATCAGCTTTTAAGCCCCCTATCGATCACGACGGACAAGTCACCATATTGTACAATAAATACATTCAAAAAATTGTGACGAAAACACGAGAAGGGGCAAGCTTGATTTTTCACGGCCGATTAGCGACATTATTTGGGTTCAATGTCAACGACCGCATCATGGGTCTCCAAACAGCCCCTCACACTGTGGACGTTCATCCATTTCACTCCATGTTCGTGTATACTAATATTATCCAGTACAACACGGTAGGTGATAAGAGGGCACCTTTATTACGGATCGTGAACGCGGAAGGAAAATATGGAGATATCGTTTCAAAAATATACGACAACCCTCATTACATTCCTCTGAAACAAAAGGTCATTGACACCATTGAAATAGATATAAGAGACGACACAGGCGAGCCCATTCCATTTATCAACGGTAGGGTCATCGTGAAACTACACTTCGGACAGCGGCGCTCACCGTACTTCAACTGATCGCTATGACGAAGCTTAAATACATTCCCTACTCTAAACACTATGAAGATTTAATACTACACACAGCAAGTGGGTCAAGGGTTGCCTGTGTTTGAAGGACCTCGCACGCAGCGCGGTTTTGGACTTGGTGGTATCTTGGGAGGCCTGTTCAGGTCGGCCATGCCTCTCTTAAAGGCTGGTTTGAAGACGTTTGGACGGCAGGCTCTTCGCACTGGTGTTGGCATCGCCCAAGATGCACTGGAAGGAAAGAATATAAAATCAGCAGCCAAAGCTATAGCTCCGGAGAGCCGGAAGTCAACTGACAAAACAAGCAAGCCCTCCAAAGTATTAATACCCGAGTCACGCGTGGCAGGTCTATAAAACGAAAAACACAAGGCAGACGGGTCACTTCTATGCCGAGCAAGAGAGCGAAAAGGTCACTTGACATCTTTGATTAGTATTATCTGCACAATTCTGTGGCATCAGCATATCTCTTCTGCACGATCATTCCTGCGAGTGCACCAAGTCCGAACTGGATTTATTTTCACTCCCTCCCACCCAGACTAGTATCGAGAAGGGTCAATGGACTGAATTCCATCCCATTGCTAACATTTCTGATGGAGGGCCTATTGAATTTTTCATACCTGGATCCGGGGAAGACTACGTTGATCTTTCCCAAACACAACTCTATATCAAAGCAAAAGTGGTCAAAGCTGACGGTACGAATCTGACAGACGACTCTTCGGTTGGTCCAGTCAATCTGTTTTTGCAGTCTCTCTTCAGTCAGATCGACGTGACCTTGAACGATCGCCTTATCTCTGCTTCTTCCCCCACTTACCCTTACCGAGCCATGATAGAAAGTCTTTTGAGTTATGGTCACGATGCCAAGGCTTCCCAACTTTCCTCTTCATTGTTCTACAAAGATACAGCTGGACAAATGGATACCACTGATCCCCTAGCGGCAGACGACGCTGTCAACAAGGGACTCAAGGCCCGCTATCAATACATCAAAGGAAGCCGCGTGGTGGATATGATTGGTCCCATACACAGTGACATTTTCTTCCAAGACAGACACATGCTAAACGGGGTGGATCTTAGACTCAAACTTATACGCAGTAGCGATGCTTTTTGCCTGATGGCTTCCGAGGTCAACCCTACCTATAAGGTAATGATTCAAGCCGCGTCCGTGTTTGTCAGAAAAGTAAAAGTGAGCTCCGCGGTCATGCTGGGTCATGCCAAAGCATTAGAAAAGGGAACTGCAAAGTATCCCATCAAACGCGTCCTTTGCAAAATGATCTCTGTACCCCAAGGCAACTTGATACTCACTCAGGATCACGCTTTTCTCGGACAACTTCCGACACGCATTGTAATAGGCTGCGTGAGTAATGTAGCGTTCAACGGACGCTACTCAAAGAACCCCTTTAACTTTCAGCATCTGAACGCAAACTTTTGACGGTGTACCTAGATGGAGATCAGATTCCGTATACTCCACTCAAACCGAACTTTTCCGATGCGTCCAATAATTACGTCAGAGCATACAACACCCTCTTCTCGGGAACAGATAAAATGTACCAGAATGAAGGCAACGACATCAGTCGTGAGGATTTCGCCAAGGGCTATGCACTGTACGCTTTTGATCTCACCCCTGACCTGTCTTCTGGCGGACACTTTAACCTTGTCAAACACGGAAACCTACGGTTGGAAATGCACTTTGCCTCTCC
Source organism: Zoroaster sp. YZ-2022 (assembly GCA_029582265.1). Taxonomy (NCBI): domain Eukaryota; kingdom Metazoa; phylum Echinodermata; class Asteroidea; order Forcipulatida; family Zoroasteridae; genus Zoroaster; species Zoroaster sp. YZ-2022. Next base: position 20,382,327 of record CM055828.1, on the reverse strand, counting down.
GCTACAGGAAACTGCCAACGTGATCATCTACGCGGAATTTAACAACATTTTGGAAACAGATCAGGCTCGAAACATCATATTCGACTACAGCAGTTGAAGGGCACGCACAGACCATGGACAGCTCGGAAATTAGCACTATTTTAAATAGAGACCGTTACACAAAACATTTTTTCAGATGGGTGTTCGCCCGCGATAAACTTCCCAAGCAAGTTATCTCTCGTCCCAGTGCCTTTGTGGTGAACACAGACCCTATTATGAAACCAGGACAACATTGGGTAGGAATATACTTCACGAGAGATGGTGTTGGAGAGTATTTTGATTCCTACGGATTACCACCGCAGTTACCCGAGTTCAAACAATTTCTCAAGAACAACGCGGAAAAAACTCAATATAATCATCAACGCCTACAGGGACCCTTGTCTGCTGTCTGCGGTCAATATTCCATCTACTTCTTGCTACATCGATGTCGGGGAATCACCATGAGCAAGATTGTGGGACTTTTTTCCACTTCCGATATCAACAAGAACGACGTCAACGTGAACGATTTTATCAGAATACACTTTCCCCGTATTAAAACGAATGTATTCGATGATCAATTATTTTTTCAACAAGTTTCAAGGGCCTTGTTAGAATAACCTATACCTTAACGGACTGATGGATTAATTATTTAAACCAATGTTGTATTTCACGAGTTCAATTCAAGCCAGACGTATCTCAACAACTTGCCCGAAATCATCAATATGCTGCGCTTGCGCACTACTCCCTCCACCACACAAACTGCACACCCCACCTTATTTTGTGTGCAGTTTAATTGTGTGAAGGGAGTAGTGCAGTTATGTGCAGTATCATCAATAAACTACGCTTGCGTGAGTTCAAGCAAATTTCCCAGTGTTCGGTCTAGCCAAAATGTTCTAAAGGCCTCGAATTTGTTAGAATTTAAAATAACAATAATAATAATTAATGTTTTCAGTTTATCAAATGTTTTCCAATTTAAAACCAATATAAAAAACCATCTGTAAATATATTGATGTTAAAGATTGCTGTTGGTGTTAAAATTAAGTTTAACAAATGCCAAAATGTTCTAAAGGCCTCGAATTTGTTAGAATTTAAAATAACAATAATAATAATTAATGTTTTCAGTTTATCAAATGTTTTCCAATTTAAAACCAATATAAAAACCATCTGTAAATATATTGATGTCAAAGATTGCTGTTGGTGTTAAAATTAAATTTAACAAATGCCAAAATGTTCTAAAGGCTCCGAATTTGTTAGAATTTAAAATAACAATAATAATAATAATAATAATAATAATACTTAATGTTTTCAGATCAAATGTTTTCCAATTTAAAACCAATATAAAAACCATCTGTTAATATATTGATGTCAAAGATTGCTGTTGGTGTTAAAATGTTCTAAAGGCCCCGAATTTGTTAGAATTTAAAATAACAATAATAATAATAATAATAATAATAATAATAATACTTAATGTTTTCCAATTTAAAACCAATATAAAAACCATCTGTAAATATATTGATGTCAAAGATTGCTGTTGGTGTTAAAATTAAATTTAACAAATCATACTTGAATAGCTTCATGTACAGTCGTTCTTTTGTCTGTCTTCGTACGTTGTTGTCCCTTCCCTTTCTACTTCCCTTAAGGAATATAAAATAATATATAAAAAATAATAAAAAAAATATTAAAAAAACATTACAAAAGGTATGAGAACACGCCGGGGTGGATTTTATACTTCTGTGAAACGAATGATTGTAGCCAGAAAGTAATGCGGGGAGGACCTTTAAAGGAGAAAACTGACAAGCATAATTAATTAATAGCGCCCTCTGTTAATGAAGAACGTTTTAACAGTAGAATCGATACTGTGCGCGCGATACTGACAGTAATTTCATTCATTCATTTATTTGTTAATCACATTTTATGATTTTCATAATTGACAGTATTTTATTAATTATTGCTTGGCCAGCTGTGAATGACCACTTACAATTTATACATTTCAAAACGATACATTTCAAAACGATACATTGATATTTTATAAAATTGTTTATTACAAATGGATTAATAAACTCCTCCCCTTTTTCAGATTTTGGTTAGAAAATTAAATCGATGACTTTTGCGCCTTTTTACCTTTTTCCCATCGTGCTTTGGTAAAACTTGGACAAACATGGCTGCTGACGGAGACAGCAATAGTTCGTACTTTAGGTTTTTCTAAGTAATATGGCTGTATTGGAGTTTATTTAAGGCAGTTGGCTAATTGGATATCTTAAAGAGAGCATGGAGGAAGTTCTTCCTCCATGAAGAGAGTAAGTAGAATAATAAGGAGTAATAATTCGTGATTTTCTTAGACGTTTTTGTTTGTTATTGTCAAATTACAAATAGATGTGCAGCAGACGATTAACACATACTGTCATTAGTTAGGTCAGTGACTGGCTCACAGTGCGTTGACCCTTTGCGCGCTATGTACAGTTAATGCATAGGTACACGTTGTATAGATGTTGATTTGTTCTGTATAAAGTTATTGATGAAGTGAAGTTGGATAGGTTTATAGATGAAAAATAATGTAGGTTACTTTGTTTTTCGTCAGAGACTGTATAAAATGTATACAATTTAGTTATTGAAATTTAGAAATGAAAAAAAGAACAAATTAAGCTAGGACGAAAGAAAATTCTGTATAAATAAGCAAATTGTTTTATGTCAGATTGAAATAATTTCTAGGATTAACGTTACTGTTATTGTTAAAGTATGAGATTAAACAAATGTTTACAGGGACATTGTGCATCACACTTATCCTCTTGCCAATAGACAAAGCTACTATTAAAAACACAGACATACACGAATATAATTTATTTTAATGATTAAATCGAACAGTTAATATTCATAACAGACTCGGTAATAATCTCTTCTTGGAATATGTGTTGGCTCTGAAAAGAGCCGGTTGTTTTATTGGTTTCGTCGGTCTTGGCCGTAGACTGGTTACTTGAACTTTGCTGGATTACTTGCCACTAGAAATCTCGCATACTCTAGGTTTCCGACAACTACAGCATACTTTAAAGGCACCTGGCAATAGGTTTTTTATTGATTTAAACAATAAAGTATATGTGTATTAACAATAAACAAATTGTTTGAGTGATTATTTGTCAGGATTTATATGTTTAAAAACAATATGAAGTTGTTTGGAGGGTGACTCCGCCCATCCCTTTTTGTGACGTCATTCGAGGAAGGATTCGCCGCTGATGGAACATCGACCCCCCTCGACGCCCTCGAGAATTGCCTGTGTTTACACACGTGTGGTTTGGTTTGTTATAAAAAAAGGCATTTTTCCGGCATTTTCCCAGCAATGCCGACCAGGTGTATTGCTGCTGGATGCAACAAAACAACTAAAGATGGGGTCAGCCTGCATCTGTTTCCAGCTGATCCCAAATATAGGCGGTTATGGGCAGCGAAAGTCAGGATAACGAGGGCAAAGTGGTCCTGTCCGACGTCGTTTTCAGCGCTATGCAGTGACGCTATGCAGTTTTCGTAGCACTAGCGGCATTGCTGCACCTATATCGTGAAAACTTGCATGCTTTCCCTTGGGCCTTGTTTTACGTTGTCGTTTCATCTGAAACTAGGTTACAGGTTAGGCATACATTTTGTAAGTATGTGTGCTGGCAGTTCATGACAGACTTGACAGTTGTGTATAGACTATAGTGCAATGACCAATGTGTCATTCTGTCAGGTTTGTCAGAGATTAATTACATAATTAATTGATTAAGCTTTCTTTGCACTAGCATGACTAGTAGTAGTACAGTAGTCATATATATAATTCTTCATATTGCTTTTTATTCATTTAAAATATGGAAATGGTTTGAGGCTTGATTGAGGTTTCTCATTGTCGTACTCTCGGATTCGGTTACTCGGATTCGGTGACGCATCGTACCGATCAGGTACCCAGACGTAATGTATGGGGCCAGACTACACATTTTCTCTTCAAATATCCCCGCCTCGAATGACGTCACGAACAGCGCCACCATGTGTCAATGTAAAGGGGTGGCCTATTCTAAAGTCGTAAATACAATAAAACCACTATTTCTGTAACCTTAGTTACTTGTTTATTCACATTCCACTCATAAAAATGTATATATTTATGACAAAAGCTACATTTGGACAAAATACCAGTGCCAGGTGCCTTTAAAGCCTCCATCTGGGAAATCACCTCAATGTGAGGGAAGTTTTTGGGAATTTGCTCCCAGTCTCGCAATTCGGGATCAGCATTTATTCGTACACGTTCTGATTCAATAATTGCAATTGCTCGATTCTCTCTTACATATTCGTAAAACGTAAAGAGAGTGGCCATACTAGTGCAGATATACAAGGGACGTGTTGTTCGATCAAGTTCAGTCCGTGTATGTGACGTGAATGAAGAGAGGTGATGTGAGAAACGACTGTCTCAACTTGCCCGAAATCATCAATATGCATGCTGCGCTTGCGCACTACTCCCTCCACCACACAAACTGCACACCTCCACCCGAAATCATCAATATGCATGCGGCGCTTGCGCACTACGTATTTTGTGTGCAGTTTTGTGTGGAGGGAGTCACAAATACAATGCTTACCCCTTGTGATTTTGATGGAAACCAAAAATATATAAATACAATGCTTACCCCTTGTGATTTTGATGGAAACCAAAAAGGAGGAGGAGGGATTGACTCAATGAGTAAAGACTCAAGGAGTAAAGACTCAATGAGTAAAGACTCAATGAGTAAAGACTCAATCGTACGTTGTTGTCCCTCGTCCCGTACAAAGTGTTAACTTTATTGACTTATTTGTTATTATTATTATTATTATGATCGTCCGGCATTCTCTGTGATTTTGATGGAAACCAAAAATATATAAATACAAGGCTTACCCCTTGTGATTTTGATGGAAACCAAAAATATATAAATAAGGCTTACCCCTTGTGATTTTGAGAAAAAAAAGAAGAAAAAAATATATAAATACAATGCTTACCGGTACCCCTTGAACTGCACACAAAATACTACACATTGTGATTTTGATGGAAACCAAAAATATATAAATACAAGGCTTACCCCTTGTGATTTTGATGGAAACCAAAAATATATAAATAAGGCTTACCCCTTGTGATTTTGAGAAAAAAAAGAAAAAAATATATATATAAATACAATGCTTACCGGTACCCCTTGAACTGCACACAAAATACTACACAATGTGATTTTGATGGAAACCAAAAATATATAAATACAAGGCTTACCCCTTGTGATTTTGATGGAAACCAAAAAGGAGGAGGGATTGACTCAATGAGTAAAGACTCAATGAGTAAAGACTCAATGAGTAAAGACTCAATGAGTAAAGACTCAATCGTACGTTGTTGAAAGCTACAAGTTTTACCTATTATTATTATTATTATTATTCAAAGTTCATAGCGGGTCAAACCACATAATAACCACGACCACATTATTACAAAAACCACAAAGTGAGCAAAATCATTTGGCCAATCCACATATTAACCACTTTTTTTGGAGTAAGTATTTTGTGTGCAGTTTTGTGTGGAGGGAGTAAGTATTTTGTGTGCAGTTTTGTGTGGAGGGAATAGTGTGATGCTCAGACAAACTGCACACTGTGGGCGCGCGCGTGAGACACGTCTGGCGCGCGTGCCGTGTTCTGCATTACATGTGTGCAGCATCACAACATGGATTGTGGTGGAGCGGGAGGTGGAATTGATGTGGCGGAATTCCGCATCAATTCAATCCCACCTCAATTCCACCTCCCGCTCCACCACAATCCATGTTGTGATGCTGCACATATACTACTAAGGTAAGTGATCTAACCCTCTCTGCTTGTCTCCCCTATCTAGGTCCGACGTCTCACAAACTACAACACATCCTCCGACAAGCAGGTATCGATGTGTTCCACTCAGCCCCCAGCAAACTCCAAGGACTTCTACACACCCACAAGGACAAACCGGACCCAAACAACAGAGCGGGAGTCTACCGGATCCCCTGTGAGTGCGGTAAGGTGTACATCGGCGAAACAAAACGCAACCTCCCCATCAGATTGAAGGAACACCGATCACACGGCCGCAGAGGAAATTTCGAGAAGTCCGCCATCGTCAAGCACTCGCACAGCAAGGACCACCAAATCGATTGGCAGGCAGCCCAACTCATCACACCCATCGACGCATGGCACCCCAGACGCATCAGAGAGGCCATCGAGATCGTCAAACACGACACCGTGCCACAGGACATCGGTTTTTTCATCAGCGACATTTGGCGACCAATACTACAGACTGAAGGATCTTCTATATCCAAAGTCCATAACCCACCCCAGACTGAGGGATCCCCTATATCCTAAGTCAACCACCCTCCTTCCCCCTGTGCTTGTTAACAACTGATTCAGTTCAGTGAGCACACACTCCTCTCCCCCAACCCCTAGGATCCTAGTATCTACAGTTCCCGCCTGCGCGCCTCAACGAACTAATCCTCCAGCATCCATCAAGGGATGATCCTCCAGCAGCCTACTTAAGCAGCAGCATTTTACAGATTCCGGCATTCTCCTGAGGACGATCAGAGCATACTGATCGAAACGTCGAGTTGTACCCCCAGTTCTTTTCAGAACTAATTACTACTCAATTGAGATTCCACATGATGTCACCGCAATTAGTCTTACTTATCATCCTCACCATGCAAAGCTACAAGTTTTACCTACAAACCTTTTGTTTGGGGACGACTTGGCTCATTCATGCAAAAGTATTCAGGATGCCAATAGAATTGGATCTAAAGTACAGGTACGGCGATCTGATAGCGCAAACAAAAGAAGTTATTCACGCAACCTGCCACGCTCTTTGGGAGATTGGCGTTACGGGTCTTCCGTTAGAGGTTATAACCGCCGATTGAGGGCGCCTTATTACCGAGGAGGTCGATGGTCAGGAACCCGGCCATTCAACAACCCATACTCACTGCAGAGCCAGTCACGGCCAGGCAGCAGTAGCTCTTCGAGCACAAACAAACAGCCGACAGCATGACTAGATGCAGAAAGTACTAACACCATTAAAAAATTAACCCCTTTTGGCGGAAGATTGAAGCACTTTGTCTCAGCCTGGACCAATATCACATCTGACAAGTGGGTCTTAGACACGGTGGCACATTGCCATATTGAATTCCATAAAACGCCAATTCAGTACAATGCCCCAACTCCAATACAGTTTTCAGTTTCTGAAGCTGAAATGATAGATAAAGAAATAGATTCTATGTGCACAAAAGGTGCCATTGTCGAAGCACAGTCCTGTCGAGGGCAGTTTCTTTCCAATATTTTTCTGACAATGAAAAAGGATGGCTCTATGCGGCCTATCATCAATTTGAAACTTTTGAATAAATTTGTCACATATCACCATTTTAAAATGGAGACGCTAGAGTTTGCACTTGCACTCATTCGCCCCAATTTGTTGAATATCATGAAATTGGCCTCCGTCTTGTTGCCCTGCAATTAATAAGTTATAGAGGTATTGTTATTTAACACTGCCTTCGCAAAGCTCGTTTGTGGTTCCCTGTGATTGATAGAACTACTTCTATTATAAAATTTAGCAAAGGTTGTCGCTGTTGACCAACCTGCTGTCTGTAAAATAAAATCCACTGGGACCCCTTTGTTAGCGGCTGCAGACGTTGAAGCAGACCGTAAACTATGTGCCTTAAACACCGAAGTATCTATACCTGCTTCTGTTATGTACAGTTTCAACCATCGAGCAATGGTAGGACCCACTCCTTGATGTGGAGTGACAAAACTTATGAAGAGCTTATTACTCCTACGAATAGGATTTGTACGTTTTAAATACTCTAACGGTGTTCTGATTACACAGTTTGTTATCCTGTGGGTAAGCTGAAAGTATTAAAACTGGCTGAGGCTTGCCTGGTTTAGAAGTCTTTATTGGTTTTGTGATGTTAATCTTAACCTGTTTATTTGAAAGCACCATGTTGGAAACCTCACATAAGGACAACGTTTGTGTCCTCTGACCTGTGGTTAGTGCAACTAAACAAATAAGCTTAAAGGTCAAAAGTTTGAGACTTATTGATTGTACAGGCTCTAGACTACCTATATAAGCAAGTAATTGACCAACATTAGCAATATTGCCAATTTACCCAGAATTTAAAAATATTTCCTTTAAAAAAACCCAGAAGTAACAGCCGAACATGCCAACAGGAATTCTCAGATCTTATGACAAAATATCAGCTATGTGAAAAAAAAGTATTTATCTACTCTTAAATGATTAATATGTAAGATTGCAATGCCCTCAGTGTACAGGGCTCTCTGGATCCATGGCCAGAACTTTGCTGAAAAACACTCTCAAAAAGACCAGACATCTGCACACTTACTCTGGAACTTGCAATCGAATACCAGTACGTAGTGGGTCTTGTAATATTTTTGTTATGTCCCTTTAAGATGAGGGGATCATAAACAGGGCTAGGTTTCAGTGTCTTCTGCTCTGCAAATGTTGAGAAATGGAAAAATAATGAAATAAAAGTCAGTGTTTTTAATATCATGCAAAGCAACCATTTCATCTTTGTTGTAAAAATAAATAAATAAAGTTATGACAGAAATGTTTGAGTAAAGTGCTGTAAAAACATTAAGGTAAAAAAAATCTCAATGGTTCAGAAACTTAGTCATTAGTCCTTCCAAGAATCCTTGCATGTTTCAAAGGTTGCATATACATAACACTTACTGAGTGACTTAGCCTACGATAACTTTTCATGAATGGCTGAAGTAGATGTCATCAGTAAAAGCCTAACAGTTACGCCCCAGGAGTAACTGTTAGGTCTACTACATCAAAACAGCACTCTTTTTATGTTATAAAGAAAATTAACTGAGAACAATTTGTTTGTTACTTATTTTCAAAATTAAACATGTTATTGGAAATCAAAACTCACCTTTGAAAGTTTATATTAGGTCACTAAGCCCCCATTTTTCTACAGTGTCCGCCGCCATGATGTTGTGTTGCTGTTGAACATGCAGCAGCTAATTGGCATTCTCGCACATGCGACGCCTGTACATGCCAGTTTTGCCATGCAATCTCCCAAGGTGGAGGTTCTGGTTAGCCCAACTGTTAAGTGTTTATTACCCGTGCGTTTTTCCAACGACTAGGCAGGCGTATTACGTCTTCTCCAACTATGGACAAGACTATTGCCTACCCAATTATTGAAAAATAAATACCCAACTGTATGTCTCTACATGAACCAATTTTGGTTATATTGTTTAATTTAACCAACAGCGAAAATTACGCAGAAATTGGAGAAAATATGAACCAACAAACGAGTGATTTATATTACCTATCAACTCGTTTGCCCATATTCAGATTACCCATCATTTTGTTTGCCCAATATTTTTACAGTGTACTTTTTAATGGGTATTTTGTTTTTCTTAAATTATTGTTTGGTAATAGGCCTATGGGAGTTCTCTTTTGTACCTGGCCCAGTTACAAATGTAAGGATTCCTGGTTGAGGTTAAACAAATGTTGAGTTTTTAAATAATTGTATTGGTGTTTAAGCCTTAGTTGTTCCGAGAAAAAGGCGAAACTATGTATCCAATTGACAGCGCATATTGTCACGACACATGCATGCACATACTTGCACAATGACGTATGAAGCAGTCGTTGCTGGGCGCATAATGCATAATGTATGGTACATGACTGTGTCTGAACGAGTATACGCTGATATTTCATCCCACAAACGATTCAGGCTTAATCTTAACTGAAGAACAATATAACATAATACTCAACAATTGTTTACCTTCAACCGCCTCAATCACATTGGCGTAAATATGGGGGGAGGGCACGGGGGGAACGTGCCCCCCCAGCCAAGGTCCGTGACCCCCATTCAGAATTTTGAAAAATAGGTCCCTATTTGAGAATGCAGGATTCAAGTATTGACATGCCCCCTAGAAAAAGTGGTGCACTCCTAGTGCCCCCCTGAAAATTGGACCGTAGTTACGCCACTGCTCAATCAGTAAACTTTTGACGATACTCCCACTGCTGTGACATTATTCACCTTCGTGTTCTCCATCTTGAATTTGACGTTGAATGAGACACAGCGCCTCGTGGGGGACTTGATATTAAATCATGTCTTTTATACACTTTCATAGTAAAATTCTACTAAACAATTGTAAAATATTTTTTTTATAACATAAGTAAAACTTACACACTTTTACGTTGTCACGCACAACCGTAATCGCACCTCATTAACTCTTGCGCGCAAGTCATTAACTCTTGTATACACGGCTGGAATTGACCACTCAGTGACCCGATCAATTACAAAGATATGAAAGAGAAGTTTATCTTGTTAACTTGTGGATACCCCCAAGCTGGGAGGACTGCAAGAATATCACACCTCGAACCCCTGAATCGGGGGTTGGCGACCGTGACATTAGACTGGGATCGTTTCCCTAAGTTCTCATATTTTACTGTAAAAAGTAATGATTTGGAATACATGTAATACGTGACAATACATTTAAGACAAATGGTGGAAAGGTTACAGGGAATTGAAATAAGGGGGCAACAGGGATGGAGGCTGGGTAAATTAGGGGGAGAGCGGGCAAGTGAAAAAATTGGTTGATTGATTGATTGGTTGATTGATTGATTGATTTATTTATTCATTGATTCATTCATGCATGAATGCATGAATGCATGAATGCATTCATTCATTCATTTATTTATTTATCTACCAATCATTTTCAAAAGTACCTTGCTATACCGAGGAATGTGTTAAATTATTTGTGTCTACAGTACCACGTGCACATGTAAACAAGAAAGTAAAATTTTTAACATAACAATTGACAAAATTACCAAAGATGATTGACAGCGAACACTTGACAGCATTATTTTGTCACCTAATAAATTAAGCCATGGTATGCACAAACAGTACAATTACTTTGTTAAAAAGTTTCACATTGCAAGGGATATAGGATAATGCCCATTAACAAATTGCTAGTACAATTTGAAAACCATAGACTAATGACACTTCAACCCCTTGCTTTTACTGGATGGAGGGAAAACAATACAAACATATACATGCTTCACATTTCAAATACCCCATGCATTGAACGGTATGGACTCGTCTCGACTCACGTAGCGTGAGTAAATGTGGATGAGTGCGACCCAGTGAGTATGTACGAGTGCATGAGTACTATAAAGACACTAACGAGTATATTTCCATGGTATGAGCGACGAATAAACTTGCATGAGTACAAGTATGAGTATGTAAGATGCATGAGTCTTCGGCTCAATCCTTATCGCTAATGACCACGCCCAAAACCGGCCTCTCTTAGCCACCATGATACTTCGTGTATGGGAAATAGTGGTCTAGTTCCAATAGCGTATACATGTAGGCCTATCACAAAAAGATTCTGAAACTGACCTTTGCTCTGCGCGTGCAGAAACTGGAGACATTTCTGCATACAGCAACAATAGTCTAGTGACTATTGTGCTATTTGGTGTACGTGTGACATGCTTTGTTTACTTAGTCTAGTTACGTTTATACTGCAGAATGATTTAGGCATTTACCAGATTGTGAAAGGTCATCCTTTATGGCTGTAAAACACTATTGAAAAGCAGAATATAAGAAACAAGCGTAAAATACTCAATGTAAAATTAAGTTAAAATACTATTTAAACTATAATGTAGCAAAACTGTTTTTGAAGCCCAACGATTTTCCTGGTATTGGATTGGAAACTAAATTTATGTCCCTATAAATAAGTATGTCTAGTATAATGATATATGTCATAATTTTCACTTGGAATTTAGTAAAGATCTATTCCACGTTTAGGACGAATACAAAACAAATGTATAACGGAAGTTTAGTACCGGGCGTATCAGAGAACTGTATCTTACGCGTGCACCTATAAGCGTTAAGCGCGTTCGCTCCACAGCCGATGGTTCGCCTGCATCTAGTTTAAGATTGTCTAAAAAAAAAAAATTAATTAAAAAAATTAAATAAAACAGCGTATATTTGAACGTTCTAACTTCCTTGATTAAACGTTTTTTTTATATGTGTTTATTTATTACTCATGCAGGTTTACGCTATCCCACGACCGAGGATTTCAACTGTTCATCAAGAGAAAGCATTGGGGATGAACATCACATCATCGGGAAAAATTCTCTTCCCCAAAACCACGAATCAAGATGGGCCGACGGACATGGGTTTAACAAGTCACACCATGTCTGACGTCAGACTGATCTCATCGACAGAGGGTAACATAACTGTGGGGGATATTGTCAAGTATCGAATTCAGAGCAGGGATTCTAAAGGGAGAAATCGTATTACAGGAGGTGATTTCTGGTTTGCAACTCTATCTGCAACAGGGGGAACTCAGGGGAGTTCAGCTGGTTACATTGTAGACCACAACAACGGTACCTATGACGTGTATCTGTTGGCTGCCTGGTCGGGTGCCGCAAGGTTCGATCTCACTCTAGTTCACGTCAGTGAGGCTGTTCACTATTTGAGGGATGTCATATGGCATGCAGAAAATAGGACAGAGTGGATAGGTCATTTCGTTGTCAATGGCAAAAAGGTATTGACGAAGTGCTTTCTGAGTAGTGGTGGAGCCTGGACAGACATGTGCAACTATCCTGCATCCAACGCCCTGGGAAAGACGGTCTTTATGTGTCAGAAGAAGCCAAACATCCCTTGTAACTCCCTGCTCTCATATATGACTAACTGGACTGGAATCAATGTTACAATAAATAAACTTACAAAAGGCTACGAATATTTATTTAAGAGGTAGGTCTCCATGTATCAACAGAAACAATTTTGAAAGAAAGAATTTGCATAGCAAATTCATATTTGTGTATAGCAATCTGTGAATTTTGTATAGCAAATTTGAAATGCTTAAAATTACATTATGCAGTGTGCACAGGTTCAGGTGTTGTTTTTCAAGGCTGTACTGTTGTTTGATTCATCATTAGTGTCCACATTTTATCAGAAAAAATTATCTTTAGTGTCAATGAATTGGGCCATTGGAAAATGGTAACAAAATGGCCAAATAACTTCATTAAGTGTATTTTGGCGATCATAATGGCTGCCGAAATTATTCTAAACTTCACCATCACATTTATAAACTAGAAAAGCACTCTAAGAGCGCAAACCTCCTCCAAGTAAAGTTGGGTAGAATTTCATAGAAAAAATTCCTAGAAGTCGTCAATTACCCTATTTGATTATGCTGTACTCGTAGAGAAATTTTGTGTAAAAAAATAATAATAAATAAAAATCCCCAGGATTCGTACCGGGATCTCAGACGTGACAGTCGTACATCTTACCCACTGAGCCACCAATGATGAAAACATTAGGTTATAAGTAAATAGGTCATTAGTGCGCCCCTGTCGGTTCTAATTATTAACTCAATTCTCTTCAAAATACGCTTTCTTGAAATCGGATCTTCATCAAAATCTAATCGATAGAGTTATATATTATAACTCTGTGGTGGGTGTGCATTGTTACAGTGTATGAGGGACCAAACGGGGTCAAAGCTAGGGCTAGTAGTCTTGGTTCAAAACTTTGTATGTTTATGATACACGATCCCACGACGCTACACGAACGCTACAATCACGAACCGCTAACACACGACGAACCGTTATCAAAGAGTCAACGGACTGCCGTGTTCACTGATCGGCAACTTCACGGCAGCCCGTTGTTGTTTATGCGCGTGCGCAACAAAATGTGGGCCACGCTGCATTTGAAATTGACGCATGCGTAGTGATTTCCCCCGTTTTCGGGAGGAGATTATAAGTTCCCAAGACTGTGATAGTGGTTCGTGTGTGGTAGCGGTTCAGTGGTAGCGTTCGTGTAGCGCCGTCGGTTCGTGTATCAAAAACATACAAACACAGTTTTGAACCAAGACTAGCTAGGTCCTGTGATTGGCCATCATTTAAAAATGAACCGCTCACAAATCAACAAATCAAGAATTTCCAATGGGAAAATAAAGAAACACATAAGCTTCAAGGCTCAAGGCTGTTGGTTCATTTCGAACGTATGAGGTCGCAATGCGCGACCGTATTGCTCTACATGCAGTGTTACGTGTGCGGGGCCGGGGACGGCGCACCATGCGTGTTGAATTTATCGGGCCAGAAATCGGTGTACCGTGGTAAATGCCCACTACGGCAACAGCCTTGGTCAAGGCTAACGTCGGACGGACGTTCCTTGGCGCGGTCCGGACGTACGGAAACAAACCCGGTCGGGACGAAACCCTTGGGATTGTTTGGTCGGAAATATAAACGTTACCTCAGCTTTGGGTACAGTTAATATACTCCTCAAAACAATTTAGGGAACACCGGAATAATCTCAGTTAAAGCAAGATCATTTATTTAAGATAAACACAATGTTTCACAGAATTGATGAGAAACAACTGCACAATGAAACAGATGATAAAGGATGCATGTAGTGATTACACATTTCATGACATGACTACTGATAGAGAGAGGGGTTGCAAATGAAAATCCCGGTTCATGGAACATTTCAAACCTATTTGATGTTAAAAATCCGGTGTTCCCTAAATTGTTTTGAGTAGTATATTTCGGGAAAGGTTTGTGAATATTCACAAGATGACCCTACATTTCAATGTTCATTATTAAACCACAATGGTGAAAAAATCTTTCGCAATTTGTATCGAGTAAGTCACACGGGGGAGCACCGAACGAGCATCCCATCGAACGTTCGCCCTCTTATGTCGTTAAGCGGTGTCAGGAATGTCAAAGGTCGCACAGACTTTGTAAACAAAATATCGTAGAACGAAACGATCGAAAAATAATTATTTCCTGGGTAAAAACTAAAATAATCGTATTACTGATCTCAGGCTCGTACAAAACAACACGTACAAGAACAGTCTCTACTCACAAAATCATTGTTTAAGGGTTGAAAATGTATGTCAAAGGTGAGATGTATGCCGCACTGAAAACAACAAATGGCGGCCATTCAGAATATTCTCAAAGTGACGTCACGTCACGTCACGTCACGTCTCTTGCCCGGGTAACCTGCCTCAAGTAACCTGCTTCACGAGCAGTTAAATGAGGCTGACCCTGGGGCGCGTTTTTGCGACTCTGACTAGAAACATGTTTGGGCTTCGATCAGTGGTTAAGCGTTTTCGCGAGTTCGGTCGTGCTGCGATGACGTCATTGTTCTGACCAAACGTGAACCGAAGTTTGTGATCGGTTACGCTTTGTTTCAAGATGGCGGATTGTAAAAAGTAACGAAAGTTTTGTTAATTATTTGTTAATTAGTTGTTAAAACACGATGGAATGATTGTTCGTATACAACTATATCTTTCAAGTTTATTATTAGCACTCACGAGTAAGAATGTTAATTAAAACACGCCCCACGTAAGCCCCGACAATGACAACAGACCCGCCCCGTGGAAGCTACTCAAACGCACTCTTTATGTAGTTTGTAGTTTCCTTAACTTTCCATTATAAGGTTGTTCCATCAAGTCAGAGTTTTGCTTCCATGATTATGTTTTTGATGATGGCAGTACTCACTGATTGAAGTATTTCAGACATATTTAATTGTCAGAATATGACTTCATGCCTATAGGCAAGTCAGCGTTTAACAACCGTCCCAGTCCAGTTAGTATAGAGATGAGTGGTCCAATTTATACACGAGCACAAGATGATTCATGGTTAATATAAAACGTGTACTTGGTGCATATAACAACATCGGCCAAAATTACCATAAAACTTTTGGAATAATTCATTAATTTTAATATGTACATTTTACCAAAAGTGTATTCTGACTTAAGGGCAATGCTTGAGTCTTTCTCTGATTCTGTAAATTGTTTTATTTCCCCTAGACCGTACTACATGCAACATCTACCAATCTCCAATAACATCTTGCAAATTAAAGGTTGGTGTATCTGATAATTTTATAGATGTATCGCCCGTTTCTGTACATTTTCTTTGTTAGTGGAACCCTACACTGCACAAACAGGGGTGTTAAAATCTACACCAGTTATTTTATAACCCATGTTTTTGTATGGTGATGTTTTAATCGAGGAAAGAAAAACAACACATTTATTTTTTAAATGATACATTGCTCAAAATAATCACGTGAATCATGCATGGTTTCACATTATTTTGTATGACCCAATGAATTTATGATTGGTCCCGTCATAAATTCATTAAGTGATTCATTTTGTGTACTGTTAGTTGAGCTTCCAACAACTACATTGTGAAACATCTCCACTTAAAGTATGGTTTTTCATATGCAAAGATTCATTCCAACTAGGAATTGTTTTTCAACATTTACTACAACAAATTATAGTTCATCTTGACACTAACTCAGTTTTTTATATACATCTGTGATCAATTATGTTAGTTTTGTAGATAACCACGGCTTCAAGGCACTTTTATTAATTTTTAATTTCACTCAGGGTCTGAGATGCCCCCATACGAACTACCTCGGTGTAAACCTGACCAAACAATACCGACCATCCAGGGATACTGGAAAGGACTGCACTGGAATTCGCTGCTTTGCCGATTTTCTAAATTTACGAAGCAGGCTTTACACACATGTTTACGAGGCAAGCAGTTAATACTCATGGGCGATTCAACAACGCAGCGTATGTATCATTTCATACCTAAGTTATTGGACGAACCGAGCAAAGCAATAAACAACAAAGGACCCATATTATTGTGGTCTCGACGGTTTTTCAAGTCGCTCAGTCTGACTGTCTATTTCCAGTTTCACCCGCATAGGATCGGAGCCATTCCTTTCAATTACGCGGACTTGAGGTACGAGGTGGATGTACTAGATGGACTTAATGGCACTGGTTGTGAGTACATAGTAATGATTAGTCCCTGGGCCCATTTCGCCCAGTGGACACGAGATAGTTACATCGAGAGAGTTTGCCTTTTGAGAAACGCAGTGGTTCGTTTGAAACAAAGATGCCCAAATGTTCCGGTAGTCATCAGAGGGCCACACGCAGTTAACCACGACAGCTACCTCAAGATAATCACAGTGTCGGACTACCTTTTGAAAGATATTGAACACATAAATAAGGAGGCTTTTAAAGGCACGGGAGTTTACTTCTTACCTATATGGGACATGAACATAGCTTATCCAGCACCGAATATAATACACGAGGACAATATAGTTCTAAGAGACGAGGTGAATATGATGTTCGGATATGTTTGTGGAGGACATTAAGTTAAAGGTTCAACCATTGGCTATTACTTGACCATTCAATTAACGATCATTCATAAATGACCAAGACAGTTTAGACAATCTGATTGGACAAAACGTAATCACGGGGGTGTATTAACGGATGGTAAAGACTGACTTATCAAAATCAGAGGTGTTCGCCAGCTGTTTTGTACGACGCGCGACGCGGATTTGAACCGATCAGAGTGACGAAGATTGGCATCGTGCGTCAGACTCATGTACTTTGCAAGTGTTTCGTGTGTTCCCAATAACGTTAATTTGCCCATTTCTATTTTATTCAACAGAATGGACTTTATCGCAGGTTAACGACCGGTTTTGGGCGTGGCTACGGACAATAAGGAGCTCGTCTTTGACTTGGTCATTATCACCCTTGACCACGCTCAAAACCGGTCATTAATCTGTGGTAAAGACCACCCGCCACGACAAACTATTATTCCCTATTAAAAGTTGACTTGGTGTATACGGTTGGTACACGTATCAATCATCCTGCTAAATTATTGCGTTCAAAGATTTTTATCCTAGAGAAAAACGAATTTATATTTCAATAAAATTTGAACACAGAAATCGGTCACAGTTTACATACACTTTACCCATTATTAGATATTTCATATTCGCAGTTATGATCATGAAACCATAAATAAGAAATTTATCTTTTTTGGTTCCGTGTATACTCTTTCTCGTAGTTTTAAATGTACTTTCCAAGCAATAATGCCAAGAACACGGCTCAGGCTAGTCCAAATATGGACTCCGTGTCTGCATACACGAAGGTGAAAGTCTAGGCTAAGGCCAACAACAAAGTCTCCGGTTTCTAGTCTCTGTGCGCGTCGCCTCAGACCCGCGCGTCAGCATTTTTAGTTTTATTTTTATTACAAAAAAAAATTAAGAAAGAAAAGCGCGTCACACTGCGCTGATTTTGAAGCCAACCTATGACCAGAAACCGGAGACTTTTTGGGGGCCTAAAGGCCGCTCGATCATACTTTACTTTGGCCTAAATGCAATGTACTTTAAAACTAATGGAGGTTAATCTGCCGGACTAGTTTTGTTGTGGCCTTGGCGAAGGCTAGCCGGCTATAGATGTTGTTGTAGTGTGTCTTTACCGGGCAAGTATGTTTATACCGTAGTGTACATGTAGTAGGCCTAAACATTAACAGTGTTATACCTTAAAGGGTCTATGAAATAGACCGTTTTAACAGTGTAAACAATAAAGTATGTCTATTGGAGAATATATTTGCCCTTTGTCCATTTTTCTGCGTCCGTTTGTACAATTAAAAAAACAAATTCTAAATTTGGGGGGCGCGCTCCTCCCATTCTTCCTTATTAACATAAAATCGGTGATGTATACCTGGGAGATTTTAGCACTAGCCCGTGTTTACGTGGCACTCTGTGTCATGCTTTAATATTGAAGTTTCACGAAGTTTTTAATGTCAACAGTCTTTACTTATCCTCTTCACCATGCAAAGCTACAAGTTTTACTTTTAAGTAGGCCTACATGTTTATTACATAAGTCGTGTGTACACCCGTTGCTAGCAGTTCATGGCTGTTTTATTACCTTGGCAACAATATGATGGCCAACAATAATGGGTTAAAAAGGCATGCTAGCTCTCTGCCCAGGTGTACATCACGAATAGTGCCACCTCGCGTCGTGCAAAATTTTAAACATTTTTTTGTTTAAAATAAAAAAAATCCACTCAAGACTGTTACGATCCGAAAATCTTCAAACTATAGATGAATGCAAATTACTCAAAAAGCCTGAATTTTCTCAGATGCAACAAAGAAATCAAACAAGGTCACACTGATATAAAGAACAAAGAAACAAAGTGATTTAATAATGAAATATCAACCGCTACAAAAATCGATGGGGTTTAACAAGCGTACAATGATTAGGGTACACTGTAAAAAAAATTCTGGTTTTTTACACAGATTTTTTGTTTGTTATTTGATTTTACATGTTTTTTGTTTTGTTTTTGATGTAAATAAACCTCTTTCTGTAAATATTTATGTATTTTTACATAATTTGTTGATTTTCACCCATAATTTTGTTATTAAACATAGAATTTGTAAAATAACAATCGAATTGTGGAAAGTGTCTGTTTTTTACACAGATTTTGTGTTTGTTATTTGCTTTTACATTTTTCGTTTTTGTTTTTGATGTAATAAGTTTGTATTTTTACATATTTTGTTGATTTTTACCCATACTTTTGTTTTTGAACATAAAATTTGTAAAAATACAATTGAATTGTGGAAAATGTTTGTTTTTTACAGAGATTTTTTGTTATTTGTTTTTACATTTTTGTTTTTTGTTGTTGATGTAAATAAACCTCTTTCTGTAAATATTTATGTATTTTTACATATTTTGTTGATTTTCACCCATAATTTTGTTATTGAACATAGAATTTGTAAAATTACAGTCGAATTGTGTAAAAGTTCTGTTTTTTTACACTTGTTTGTTATTTACTTTTACTTTTTTTTTTGGGGGGGGGAGGGGGTTCACCAACATTTTGTTTGAGCACTGAGTGTGTGCACTGAATGCTTGCTGTGTGGTATTGCTTTGTTTGTTTTTCTAGGGGGGGCAACTCATTACTATTGTCAGGCAGTCGAGTTTGTGCAAAATAGGGCTAATTGTTTGATTTTGTCTTCGTCTTTTTGAAAATTTGTCTTCTTGTTATTTTGTCCTTATTTGTAAATTTGTCCTCTTGATGTCGTTTCGTCCTTTGCTTAGAATGCAATGGGAGCGGCCATAATACGGGTTTCGGCCGTAAAACACTGAGACATGGATGATTACGGTAATTCACCGTAGAATTTACAAACTTTTCGCCGTAAAATTACGGTAATTTTTTACAGTGCAGATTTCTGTAAATATAAAAGGATCCGAATCTATAAAATACTTTGTTGGGGTATTTTTACACATTTGTTTGTTTTTAAACGTTTCATTTGTTTATTCGTTTTAATGAATTTCACTTGAATTGAAATAAGTTGAATCCGTAAAATTAAATTATTTATTTTGTATTAACACAAGTTGTTTTGACACGTCGTGATTGTAATTTATTTAATTTTATTACAACGTCTGCAATACTACTACTACTACTAATAATAATAATGTGGACTTATATAGCGCACGTATCCACCAAACTGGTGCTCAAGGCGCATTATATTATTACCCCCTGCTCATCAGGCTCATAAATCATTCCTGAAACCATCTCAGCTCCCTGGGGAGTATACAGCTCAATTGCTGCCATTACAGCGCATATAGGGCTAATCAAACACAACAACCAACTCTGCCCTCACAGGTACCCATTTACCCCTGGGTGGAGAGAAGCAATTATGGTAAAGTGTCTTGCTCAAGGACACAAGTACCCCGGTCGCGGTCGGGATTCGAACCCACATTCTGACGACTCAGCCATCAGAACACAAATCCGATGCACTAAACCGCTCGACCTTGGCACTCCACACTGCAAGAATCTGTCCTAGTTCAAATGGTCAAATATCAACAAATGCAATAACACTCTAAATTACAATTTGGTTTTCCATTTTGCAAACAAAAGTTATTTATTCGGTAATCTAACACAACAAATCAAACATGTCCATATTGAACAACACTCTCAACAAGGTACTACCTTATGTTATCAACATAGCCTAATAATGTAGGTGACATGCCCTCCCCTAATAAAACAAATATTAAAATAAACAAGTAAACCATGTAAAGTCTTTAACACACACTCGGTAATAAACATAACTAAAATAATATTTAATAAACTATTTTGCACAAACTCGACTGCCTGACAATAGTAAATTTGTCCTCTTGATGTCGTTTCGTCCTTTGCTTGATTTTGACTTTGTCTTTTTGTAAATTTGTCCTCTTGTCGTTTTGTCCTTTGTTTGATTTTGTCTTTGTCTTTCTAAAAATGTGTCCTCTTGCCATTTTAATTTGTCTTTCTATTGATCATTTTGTACTCTTTGTGTTTTGTCCTTTGTTTGTGTTTGTCTTTCTATTGACAAATATGTTCTTTGGCTGTTGTTTTGTCCTTTGTAGGCTTCTTAATGTATATGTTGGATTGTTTTTTAATTTTGGCCCTTTTGGCCGCCCATAAACATTCCCTCCTGAGCTGCTGGTTTGATAAGTTGTTTACAGCAGCCGCTGCCAGGCCCTTTGCGGTCTTAACAATTCGATACAATGTATCACATTGCAGTTGGAGAAAAATGTATGGCAAATGTCGGTAAAATACTACAAAGGCTTTATTGCAGCGTAATCTCTTGAATTTAAAAATAATTGTCTGTAAAAGTGTAAACATTACATTGTTCAAGAGTCACGGATTTCTATTCGCTCTGCTGAAATGTCCGAATTTTAAAAAGTCGTTTACGGGTAACTGGAACCGAAAAATGGAACCGGA
Source organism: Zoroaster sp. YZ-2022 (assembly GCA_029582265.1). Classification (NCBI taxonomy): domain Eukaryota; kingdom Metazoa; phylum Echinodermata; class Asteroidea; order Forcipulatida; family Zoroasteridae; genus Zoroaster; species Zoroaster sp. YZ-2022. Next base: position 20,360,738 of record CM055828.1, on the reverse strand, counting down.
TAATGATAGTTTCCGTCAGGTATCCGGATAATTCTTGCTAAGCATAACTTTTCTGTGTGCAGCAAATGTGTGTGTGCTTAGCGGCTCTATGGAATTGGCCATAGGCTGGCAATTACCAACATTGTACATACGGGCGATTCCGTTGTGACGGGCGATTCCGTTGTGACGGGCGATTCCGTTGTGACGGGCGATTCCGTTGTGACGGGCGATTCCGTTGTGACGGGCGATTCCGTTGTGACGGGCGATTCCGTTGTGACGGGCGATTCCGTTGTGACGGGCGATTCCGTTGTGACGGGCGATTCCGTTGTGACGGAAAATCGCAGGAATATAACGAGACACTAGTAATAAAATACAGTAAGTAAGATCTTGATTTTCTGTCAATCTTGATTAGACTTCAAAACCTTTTTGTGATGGACGTTACATTTAAAAGACAAGCACACTTGACTCTTAACATTTAGTTCAAAATCCCTGTGAATTTTAAATATTTGTGAAAAAGCCTACTAGTCAGTTTATAAGGTACCCAACACAAAATTTAAATTTTTTTAGCAACACATGGTTTTTAGAAGGAATTTTCTGTTTATGTCACAATTTTTGTGACAGACGTTGCACTCTGTGAAATATCAATTTATGTTGAATTTCTTGGCCAAGGGAAAATTAAGTAAAATCAAGTGGGACTTTTGAAGTTTGTCTTTGTATATAACTCACCTACTATCCAATTAAAGATAAAGATATTGGAATTTGAAAGTTTTACCTATTAATCTTCCCACTACCCCTCACCACCCCAGCACAACCCGTCCCCCTTCCCCCACCCATTTTATGCCACAAGTCAAATAGTGATTGGCAACATTTTGTCTGTGCTTTGAGGATTTCAAAGACTTTTAACCTCATTTCATCTATAACAAATCTAAATTGGTTTTAAAATGCTGGTCTAGCCGATACATTTATGCTAGTGTAACGTCCATCATGTAATGTCTGTCACATTTCACCTAAAAATAAATATGTTGTTCAGGTTAAAATTTACAATATTGGCAAATACATGTATGAAAGACCTTAACTAGCATTTGATATTTAATGAGGATAAAAAATAGTTAGATTTTAATATAAATAAGTCATTTTTTTGTGACGGACGTTACGTGACGGACATTGTTTGGACAGACTCTGCTACATCAAAATTGTACAACTATTCCATGCTTGTTATGTCCTCAGCACATAAATGAACACTATTACAAATTGTTCTAACAGAAGGATTATGCCATAACTAAAGTAGCAAAAAGAATTTTGAAAGGGCGCCCTCAGTGGCAGCCTCAGTAATTTCTGTCAGGGCCTAATTTTTTTTGTCAAACTTGATATTTTTTGAAAGTTCAGATAATCTACATTTATGATATACAACACTTACTGCATACATGGTTTTAAAAAATTGACCCTCATGTCTTATTGTTCATGGAATTGCCCATGTACGTGTACAACTGTACCTTTTCTTTAAACATAAGATTTTGTTATTTTTTAAGTTCAAAAGGCAGGTTCAAATGTTTGTATAAACCTGCAGTTAAAGATGCAGTCTCACTGTGCTTTTTGTGAGCTATCTGTCCTTCATCTACATCTACATGTATGTTAGAAATGATATTTGACGTGAAACACTACTGGTGCATGCATGTGCAATCATATGGTATAATGATCCTTTGTATGTCCGACCTGACTGTAAGATTCTATGACCATTTGAGAATCTTGCGGTCTGATCTGGCACGCCAATGATGACTACATGAGCGAAACAGTTCCCTGAACAAAATCCTTCATGCACTTTGCCAGTTTACAGTAAAACACATTTCCTCCACGACAAACGAAAACTGCTGGTGCAGTTCTTGTTCATCAATCTGATACATACACATCGAGTTTGGAGAAAGCCAAATTTCATAATCGCCAGTCTGGTAATGTTAAGAATGACGTTGACCTCAATTGCACATGTAATACATGTATGGTAAAGTCTTGAGCCTCGACGTTTTGTGAATACTGTGTTCACATCATGCTGTACACATACCTGCACACTGTGTGCATTGCGAAACGATTTCTCATAATTGTCTTGGTGTCTTGACTAGACATACATACATGTACATGTATATCAAAGGTTTTTTACAGGTGTGCAGGGAACAATAGTCGAATCTGGATTGGTGTAGATCCTCCTAATGGATTGAGATGGAGTTAAATACTCTGCCAGTAACTTTCATGATCCAAAGGGGCTAAATACATGACTACATGTACAGTACATATAACGCATATCCTTTGCACTTTTGCCATTGGCCATCAATGTGGTCAAACTTTGCAGACTGTTGTATTTATATAGACGGAGCAAACATGCGACTGACCGGCCTCAAACTTCAGAGAAGGCCAAAATGCTTCCATTTCCTGCCCTTGGTCTAGGCCTTGTTGCCCCACTGAAACAATTCCATAAAACCAATTCAAGTGTCCTTCATAGAGGACAAATTGCCCTGCTCCTTATCAAAAACTAAATCCCAGGCTTGGACTAAGGTTTCGGCATTGTCACTAGCAGAAAGTAACTCTTTAAGGCCTCTGGAATGGTGTGTGAGCCAATGTCTGCCATAGCTGTAGTACCCTAGTCTGTTTTCATCTATCTGTAACTGGTATTCTTCAGTTAGTTCTGTTAACATCCACACAGCTGTTGTCATCCTCGATACACGTATCTCGCTGTTCTTTCTGTAGGAGTTGGAGCTTGTCCGCCAAGGCTTCTCCGAATGTGAGTCGATACTGGGGGCTGTGTTTATCGAGGAGGGCATAGATCGTCTCATAGTAGGTCATCGCCTTGTGGTCATCGTGGATGGAATCAAACATGGTTCCCACAATCTGTGGAAAGAAATGATTGTGGATTTTTTTTTAAATTGTGATACTTTTAGTAGTTCATGGGATATTCAACCATGGAGGAGAAAACCCAGTCAGTGCCAAATTGTTTACTCGAACACTATGTGTTTGTTCCAACAAACACTTGAACTCTAGTTTACTCTGGTTATTTTCACGCATTCATGCTTCAAGTGTATGTTTTAAGTCCAGTTTACACATAAAGCGACTTTAATTATCCCCTTTGATTATCACACAACTTTGTCATGTGACTTTAAAGCGTAACATGTGTAATGAAATATTTCTTGCAATATATGTGAACACGCTTGTTGACGTGTGCACTTTATCAAAGTACATGTAGCCTAACAAGGTTGAACATGTATGGGCAATTGTATGGTTACTCAAGTTACATTTTTAAGGTTTTAGCCACTCTTAATGCCATTTCACTCAACAGTTTTTTTCACAGTAGTTGCATTATACCCAGACCTTACTCAGCACAAAATAAGAATTTCAGAAATTTGTTATGTATGTACAATATGCTACAATAAGAGAAAACGGAACATACATGTATTATGTATGTTCAAAAAATGTAACGTGAGTAACCAGCATTTTCCTCTTATACATGTACATGTAGCGTACATATAACAAACTTCTGAAATTATTTTGTGCTGAGTACGTACCTTGTGCTGATTACATACATGTAATGCAACTTCTAGGGAAAAAATTGATGAGTGAAATGTAAGGAAATTATGGTATTAAGATTGGTCTCTCCATCAATACGACCATTCTTTCCTGCCTGCCACTATACACTGTATCTCTGTGTAGAACATTCTCCCAAATGAGATTGTGGGACAGCCTCATCAGTACAGCATCACTTTCTGACCCATCAGACTGTTTGATTATTAACCCTAACCCTCCAAAATCCTCTTTGCTAAAGGAAAGGATTTTGGAGGATTGAGGTTATTAGGCATACTTGCCTTTCCATGGTACATGTACAATGTAATGTACATGTACATGTATCCATGTTTGTTGTAGTGATTGCAAGGTCATTGCTTGGGTCAGTGGACACTGTTTATTGCTCCATGCATGTAGGGAGGGTCCCTGGACATGTACATGTATCACAGATTAGAAACACATGTGTGCATACATGTCATGTGCTTGCTTTATACTACTGAAGTGGAGTGCCATGGTCGAGCGGTTTAGTGCATCGGATTTGTGTTCTGATGGCTGAGTCGTCAGAATGTGGGTTCGAATCCCAACCGCGACCGTGGTACTTGTGTCCTTGAGCAAGACACTTTACCATAAATGCTTCTCTCCACCCAGGAGTAAATGGGTACCTGTGAGGGCAGAGTTGGTTGTTGTGTTTGATTAGCCCATATGCGCCGAAATGGCAGCAATTGAGCTGTATACGCCCCAGGGAGCTGAGATGGTTTCTGGAATGATTTATGCGCCTGATGAGCAGGGGTAATAATGTACAGCGCTTTGATACCTTGTTTAAAAGGGCTTTAAAATGCCCGACATTATTATTATTATTATTATGAAGGATTTTGGAGGATTCAGGTAATGTGTAAGCAAGTGGGCCTATAGGGAGTTAGGGTTAATGATACATGTACATAGTTTACTGTACACTTTACCTTACTACACCTGTGTTACTGTACATGTATGTTATTTGCACCTTTTGTATTCATTCTTTGCTAGATTTTGGTTGTTGTTGTGTGTGTGAATACCTTAAACATTGGAATTCTGTCCAGGTGACTTTGTTGGCAATTTTGTTTTAGTAATTTATATTTTCTGATTTCTTTATATCCTCTCATTAATTCACTGAAGAATTGTAGTAGTGTTAAAACATGTCTGACAATTGGAAAATACATGTAGTACGTTTCAGATCAAAGAGAAAATTCCTGGGAATCACCAGTGAAAACGTCAAAAACACGATGCATCGTAAAATAAGAAAAATGATGGAATTAAAATAAATGAAGTGGAATTTACTGGAATGTACACAGTGCTGATGTTGGCAATATATAATTATGAATAAAACACATGCATGTGTAACACACAGCCTTTGAAATCAGCAGACTGGAAAATGATGTAACCCTAAATTATGCACTGACAAATACATGTACGTGAAAGCACTAAATACATGTAGTTAAACGGGAGAAAAATTTTAAATAACTGCATCATTGTAGGAAGTTCCCATTTGGGCAGATCAAGCCTACAATTGATTGTTACATTTTTTCCTCCATGCATGTACATACATACATGCTTTTCACTATTTTATTGGCAATGTTTGTTTAAATTTATAATTATAATTATAAATAATTCCCAGCTTTTAAGGAAGGGAAATAAACCTTAGTATTTCTTAACATTTCTTTTAAGAGTCCAGGTTGTGCACATTACATGTACATGTACATGTACGTTAAAGAAGCAATTTGATATGAGATTAACATCTCACAGCATTATAATACTGAATCTCTGGAAACTAATATAGGACTGTGTCAACCATCTGGCCATTGGCTTAGCAGGGAGTCTGTCACCAGACCCAGCTTACTTTTATCAAAATACAGGAGCCATGATAATACTAGACAACTCAAGTGGCAAATATTTCTCTGATCAGAGTTGGCATACTAGACTGCATGGTACCAAGGCATTTCGGCAGCTGGGATTACTATACCACACAAACAGGCGAAGGGTATGAATTGCCCCAACAAGAACTTCCAGAGCAGATGATGTTGGTCCAAATCATGGTCCGAGCATGGTCCAAAGGCTTTTACACAGCATTGAGGGTGGGCGGGAACTATGGTTATACACTGGAATGGTCATACAATGAAATTTCATTTTGAATGATTGAAATATTTAAGTGGAAAAACACTCATGAGATTAATTCTTGATAACAAAATCATCGTGTTTTATGCACCAATAAAACCATCTAATGGTCGCAAATTTAACTGTACTGTACACGTACACGTACTGTACATGTACAATGTACATGCAATACACTGAAACTAAAAGGTAAGATGTGTACATTGAATTGGTAATTCTAAAATAACCAAGTTGCCAATTTATAAAAACTGATGCATGGTACTGTACTATCAATCTTTCCTGAATATATATTTGTCTGAGCTAGGTGCTGTCATTTTTAAGAAGTGAAATCATTGCCCATAATTTTCAGTTTGAATTTAAGACTAGGTACATGTACATACCGAGTCCAAAACTCAATTCAGTCCACAATGGGAATGAATACCGCCCTCTATTGACTATGTTGTGAAAATGAATTAACATTATTAACATGACCAATTTTCTCCCAATTTTCTAATGTAAATCTTGATTCCAAGAAAGTAAGGTGTCTGCACTAGAAAGCAGGAGATCATGGGTTCGAGTCCTGCCCGAGTTCGCCCGTGAGGTTTTTTCACAGACACTCGGAAAGCGCCGAGTATACAGTGCTATACACACGTCGGTGTGTAGGGCAAAATTAAATGAAATTTTGTTCATCACCCGATGCAAGAATTTCATCAACCTACACTGTATTTACGGATACTTTTTGCAAACATTACCAATATCTTTCCCTTTAAAATGAACTCTACATTGGCCTAAACCTTGACAGGGTTACATTTCCCCAGGGAAATAACATTAATTACAGAGGAATCAGCTTAATGTCATACAGCAGACAAAAATATCCTTATGTGCACAACTGTACACTATAAAATTAATATCAAACACGGGTTTCTACATGCAGTGCATGTGAAGTGTTTAGAGTGCAATCTAAATGAACTGCATTTCTGACAAGCCATTGTAGTGGGTTACTATTACTTATTATATTGATGCATTTACAGGTAAATGTACAATATTTACCCTAACCACCCCAAACCCTGCAAAATCCTCCAAGGGGCACTTTTGGGGAAAAATTCAGCACTGTTGGAAACTGGTACTTTCACCTCTTCAAATGGGGCAAAATTACTACCTGGCAAGAAGTACAGCCATAAGTGCTGAATATGAAAGGTCAAGGAAAAGCATGGTGCATTTTGAAGATACAGGCATGTTTTCAAAAGTGCACTGGTGGATTTTGGAGGATTCAGGAAGGTTCCTATCCAGAATACCTAGGGGGTTAGGGTTAAAGGGGCAGTATCATCACGATCAACAAGGCATGGATTCAGAGTGCTAGTTTTACATGATGATGAAATCAGTGACTGAAAATAAGATTCCACATGAAGAGGCCATATTACTGCATAAATGAGCCAGTAAGTTTCAGTCACTGTGTTCATCTTAAACTACGTGTAGGACACCGATTCCATGCCCTGTTGAAAGTCTGCTCTGATCATGATGATAGTGTCCCTTTAAGGGAATAAAAGTTTGTCGCATGGTCTTAACCCACAGGTTAATGGCTGGTTTTGGGTGTGGTCACAGGCGATAAGGACCGGGCAATAAGGATCGAGCCAAAGGCCCAACGGACTGAGCCAAAGGCGTTTTCAATATGTACAAAAATTGTAATTTTGGTTGAATAAAGCCAATAAGAAATGGGCAAATTCACTTTTTGGAGACACATGAAACACTTTCAAAAGGACATGAGTCAGCGTGATGCAGGACAATCTTTGTCACTCTGACGTGTACATGTACCAACTTTACACCCAGTAAGTTTTGAGATAATAATTTGGTAAAATTACAAATGTTGTACCTTCCCTTTAAACCACTGCTGTCAATATTACTTATCCTATTCATTTAAGTTATTTCTATGTTTACCATCAAGGAGGGACTTTGATAACAAGAATTACATGCATGTATTTCAGGTATGTACAGTGGGATACATTACAGATGGAATTGACTGAAGTGCAATTTAGTCTGTCTGACAAGGCAGAGAAACTTCAAGTACGTTGTATCTTGGTGAAGTATATTGTGTGACAATGTATAAAACATCATTTGAAAATGCCAGTAAAAATCAAGATTTTAAAATTTATGAAATATAACGCAAATTATGACAATTTAAATGGCATACATGTATCTTTAAAGGGGAGGTACAACATTGATACTACCTATCAGCACTGTATATTCACTGGTTGAGTGGTTTAAGAATATCTGAATTTAGAAAGCAAATGGTTGCGAGTACAAATACACAAAAGCAAGCTATTAACACCCATTTATTGTTTACTGACATGTCAAGCAAAACTACGAAAGCCCATTAGCGCCAACAAAAAATAATTTCCAATCCATTATTACGGATTCGCAATCCGTTATTACGGATTCGCAAAAAATACCTGACTAAATACCTGGGTATATCGAGAATTTCCGGTCACGATAGCTCTTCAGTCACTTGGTCACGTTGCAACCAGGCAGAGGGACCTGGAAATAGCGCCCTCGAGGGACCCCTTTGTGAATCCGTAATAAATTATTGCGAATCCGTAATAACGGATTGCGAATCCGTAATAACGGATTGCGAATCCGTAATAACGGATTGCGAATCCGTAATAACGGATTGCGAATCTGTAATAACGGATTGCGAATCTGTAAAAACGGATTGCCAATCCGTAATAACGGATTGTGAATCCGTAATAACGTATTGTGAATCCGTAATAACGTATTGTGAATCCGTAATAACGTATTGCGAATCCGTAATAACGGATTGCCAATCCGGATTGTGAATCTGTAATAACGGATTGCCAATCCATAATAATGGATTGCGAATCCGTAATAACGGATTGCCAATCCGGATTGCGAATCCGTAATAACGGATTGCCAATAACGGATTGCCAATCCGTAATAACGGATTGCGAATCCGTAATAATGGATAACGGATTGCGAATCCGTAATAACGGATTGCGAATCCGTAATAACGGATTGCGAATCCCTAATAACGGATTGCGAATCCGTAATAACGGATTGCGAATCCGTAATAACGGATTGCCAATCCGTAATTTAACGGATTGCCAATCCGTAATAACGGATTGCCAATCCGTAATAACGGATTGCCAATCCGTAATAACGGATTGCCAATCCGTAATAACGGATTGCCAATCCGTAATAACGGATTGCCAATCCGTAATAACGGATTGCGAATCCGTAATAACGGATTGCGAATCCGTAATAACGGATTGCGAATCCATAATAATGGATTGCGAATCCGTAATAACGGATTGCCAATCCGGATTGCCAATCCGGATTGTGAATCTGTAATAACTAACGGATTGCCAATAATGGATTGCCAATCCGTAATAACGGATTGCGAATCCGTAATAACGGATTGCGAATCCGTAATAATGGATTGCCAATCCGTAATAACGGATTGCCAATCCGTAATAACGGATTGCCAATCCGTAATAACGGATTGTGAATCCATAACAGATTGGAAATTTATTTTTTGTTGGCGCTAATGGGCTTTCGTACAAAACAAATATGACATTTACACTAGGTATGACTACGAAAACCTGCAATAGGTTGTTGTTGTGTTTCATTACTTTGTCTTCTATAAATATGGAGAAATAAAGAAAATAAAATATATTCCATGTTTTATGTTGTTTACTTTCTTTTTAAAGGCTGTATTTGTATATTTTCAGATGTGTCTAATACAGCCAGGCAAAAAACAAGATAAATTAAATTGCACTTCAGAATATACCTTTTTCTTCTGTTTATGAACAATGGTAGTAACTAAAAACGTGTAGAAAAGTAAATATAAATATAAATATAAATATAAATATAAATAAATAAATAAATAATGTTTGTAGTTTTCTTTAAATGTTTTGGTCAGATGATGAACCTGTACCTGTAATTTATATTTGTCCTGAGTGGTTCACGTACGCATTGCCTGTATCCTTGCTATGTGTAAGTTCAGGGTTTGCCCTTAACTTTTTTTTCACTGTCCGGCAGGACCAGGAGGCTTGAATTGTGACTGGTCCGCCAGGTTTTTGACTGGTCTGTCATACGACATATGCATGCAGCATTCAATCAGTTTCATATAATAATGTTTTGGACAAGTCAGACCTCAGAGTTACTCTAATTATAGTTTATACACTGTCTAGCACAGCCACATATCAATTATGAATGAAGAAATACACACACCAACAATAACTTGATTACAGTCAGTAAATCTATTTATTGAAAAACGAAACAATTTTACGAAAAGGGCGGCTTATATGCACATGTAAGCAAAGATCGTTTGTAAAATAACTTAAGGTGTAAAAAACATCTGTTCTAACAAACAAAAACAGAAACCTGCAAAACATGGCATGTAAAATACCGATTGTCACCAAAGAATTTATTATCCAAGGAATTACATTCTCATCCAGCGCGCTGTTTTGACCCAGTCCTTGGAAGGCACTCAGACTACATGTAGCTCACTGCAGTTAGCACGTGTGTGCAATGCCCTATTCATAGCGCATAACAAATTTTTCTATTGGTTGAACGAAAACAATACATCATCATACAACCAATAGAAATATTCGTTACACGCTGTGTGCAATGCCTATAGCGCGTAAAAACTTTTCTTATTGATCGAACGAGAACACATACATTGTCATACAACCAATAGAAATATTCATTACGCAATTTGGATCATGTCACTCACAAAATGTAAACATCAATTGGGCGAGCAAGACCTCGTGCTGATCGTCATGTGCAAAAACATGTCCAGTACAGGGCCACAGCATTATGTGTACGCAATCCTGATTGGCCATTGAATGCTCTATATCAAGTAAAATAAAAGTCTACCAACCAATAGCAACTTAGCTTCAAAAAGTTATCGGGGACCATTGCCTTATTTTGGTCTGCATGACCGTCTGTGTTCGTCGCGTATCGTTTGCAAATTGCATGCAAGGGCTGTTCATTCCGCGCTTGCTGAGCTGTCATGGCTGTGGCTTCGCGGCGCGAAACTGCAAAACCGCAGTGCCGACCAACTTAAAAAAATAAAAAAATTTAAAAAAATTTAAAATAAAAATAAAAAATACAGGACGGCACCGTAAGTTTTTATTTTATTATTTTTTTGAATAAAAAGATATAGGTTCTGCATGATTTTCTAGGTTGGGTCGGTTAACCGGAAACACAACTATTTTTTTATTTGGCCCAATACAAAAGTGTACTGTACTACAGGTACATTCAGTAAATTCAGTTGAATGATCTGAACTATCCAAGTTGTGACACAGGTTGTTATCATAATTGATCAACGGACTGAACTGAGCAACACATGAAGTCTACTCAAGTACACACATGGGAAGACTTTGACAACGCTAGCCAGGATTCTGAGAAACCACGATAGCATGCCAATGTCTTAAAGGGAAGACAGTACAAAATAGTTTCACCCCCCAAAAATGATTAAGTTTTACCTTAAACTAATTTGGCATTAGTTGATGATGGTTTATCAAACATCCATTAAACAATTTGTGTCTGTTTTTGCAGATTTACACACTTATTATTCCTCCTAAAAGTACAATGTACATGTACATGTATACACTGTACAAATTCCACATTAAAGTGAATGTCAAATTTGTGTTTGCTGTTGGAATATGTATGTACATGTACATGTATAGTACGTGTACATTTTCACTAATTCACTAAATTGACAGATAAACATGACATATTTGTGATGTCCACTTCACACTGTATGTATACAAGCTGAAACTTTCATGTAGGTTATAGTTGGTAAATGAATACATGTCAGCAAAATCGGCATACAGTTCTAGAAGCAGTTTGTCAACATTACATGTACCATTAGTGATGTTCACTTTAACCCTAACTCCCTAGACAACAAAGCCAGTTGGAGGATTTTGAAGGATTTTTATTGTTTTAATACAATGCCTAGGGAGTTAGGGTTTTGACTATTGATTAAAAAACACACACACTGCACACATGTCTACCTGTATCCCCAGCACAGTCTTACAAACATTGTATGGGCAGGGTTCTGCCCATGATGGTCGGTGCCGGAAATCCGTACAAAATAGTTTCACCCCCCAAAAATGATTAAGTTTTACCTTAAACTAATTTGGCATTAGTTGATGATGGTTTATCAAACATCCATTAAACAATTTGTGTCTGTTTTTGCAGATTTACACACTTATTATTCCTCCTAAAAGTACAATGTACATGTACATGTATACACTGTACAAATTCCACATTAAAGTGAATGTCAAATTTGTGTTTGCTGTTGGAATATGTATGTACATGTACATGTATAGTACGTGTACATTTTCACTAATTCACTAAATTGACAGATAAACATGACATATTTGTGATGTCCACTTCACACTGTATGTATACAAGCTGAAACTTTCATGTAGGTTATAGTTGGTAAATGAATACATGTCAGCAAAATCGGCATACAGTTCTAGAAGCAGTTTGTCAACATTACATGTACCATTAGTGATGTTCACTTTAACCCTAACTCCCTAGACAACAAAGCCAGTTGGAGGATTTTGAAGGATTTTTATTGTTTTAATACAATGCCTAGGGAGTTAGGGTTTTGACTATTGATTAAAAAACACACACACTGCACACATGTCTACCTGTATCCCCAGCACAGTCTTACAAACATTGTATGGGCAGGGTTCTGCCCATGATGGTCGGTGCCGGAAATCCCGACCAGCACTCAGGATCCTGCGACCACCACTGGCGAAAATTGTCTTTTTCCAAACGCCACTCATTTTCCAACTTGCTTACATGTATTTCCTTTCACAGACTATCAATAAAAGATGACAGATGTTGTGCTTACCATTAAATATTATACATGTCAAGTTAACATGTTCGTCAACATTATATAATTTATTTTGATTATTTTGTACATGTGTGTGTATTAGTCTACAGTTGTTGCATCTACATCTTATTGTACACCTGTATGTACTTAACAAATGATGTAAATTTCTTTATTTATGATGCCGACATAAAAAATATGTTTAATTACAGAATGCCACCCCCCCTTCTGTGTTACAGGATTCCAGTCCTGAGACACAAGCGTGTGCAACCATTATCACATGCCTACTACAGTCCCCCCCCCCATCCCCGTCCCCCCCATCCCCCCCATCCCCCCATCCCCCCATCCCCCCATCCCCCCATCCCCCATCCCCCCATCCCCATCCCATCCCCCCATCCCATCCCCCCCCCCCCCCCGCAAAACCCTGTCTATGGGTGTCAAGGGAAATAAGAGATGTCTGTCAGTGTCTTATCAGAGTTAAATGTCAACACATGGGTAGTATTCATCAAATAATGCATGGTCTTTAATTCCTGAATCATATCAGCACTGTCAATATTTTGAACAAAGGTGCTGTGTGCATTACAATGTGAACTGAAATGCTTGCTCATGAGGATAGGATATTTGTATTTGTTAACTCGTTTTTATTTACCCATTTCAGAATCAGAATGTCATTCTTCCGAGTTAAATTTCCCCTAACATTTGTATTGAATCTGCCTGACAACATTGATGCCATTATTGGTTCTAACTGCTTAACACTGATCTTTATGTGGTTGTAATGCACACAATAAATTAGGGTAATAACTACATGTAATATAATCTAGACATTCAGGAGTCTGGTTTATCATGAATGTGTAAACATTCTGTGAAAACTAGGTGAACTTTTGTTTGTTATTACATACATAGAGCAAGGACTCCCCTTGCAGGTTGTCAAGAAACACAAACTTATGAATAAGTGCACTTAAAGGGAAGGTTCATATTGTGGTTTTCATTTCAACCCTCTAGTTATCAAGAAATTAAACTAAACCTGTGATAGTTTCTAAAGTTTTTTGGTAATAACAATTCCTGTTTTCTTTAAGATGAAAGCACTAACCCTAACCCTAACCCTAACAAAATCATTTCCTACTGTACTTTACACCAAGTAAAATTTGAGTCTCAAGTGTCAAGTCTGAGTCCAAGTTCCAGGCAAGAGTCACAAAGGTTGTATTCGAGTCACAAATCATTAATTAACAACAGATTTTTGCAAAATATACAAAACATTGGATTCAGCTGACCAATATTAAATATTTTACTTTGAGGTAAATCTAGCACAGTTATGAAAAATTATCAATGTTTTCAGGGAAATGCCTTTGTTTTTGTTAGATTCAGGACTGTATGTACATGTATAGCCAAGCCATGGTGCTTTGCATTAGTTTGCCACTGCTCCAATTCCATCCAAGTCCAACAATTGGGGTACATTGTACCTTATTAATGTATGTTGATGGATTTTTGTGGATTTGGGATGGTTTCTAGCCAAAATGCCTCAGGGGTTAGGTTTTTAGAGTAAGTGAAGTCACGAATGTAAAGTCATGAATAAGAGTTAAGTAAAAAGATACATGTACAACGTGCTGTAGAACACTTCGATGAGGCAAAATCAAAGTAACAAAAACAAATAAATCACACAATCTGGGAGCTAGTCTATATTGTAAGAAAATAAGAAAAGAATGTTGAATCAAACCAGCACTTGTGCACAAAGTATATATGCAATGCATATTAGTTTTTGCAGATGACAAAATGGCCACCATCTCAAAAGATGTGCACAAATTCATTGCCCAAAACAATAATTGTTCCCAAGGAACGAATGTTGAATCCATTATCAAGTACTGACAAATATCACTAAGTTTCCTGCAAAATATGACAGAGGTATGGAAACGAAAAGAATGTAGAATACAACCACCACTTTTCTATCCAAATATGACAAATATCACATAGCCTACATGTATTTCCCTTTAAAAGATGATACTTTTTGATAGAGCCGTTAGAGGACACACTTAAGGGGAAGAAAGTGTAGTCAAGTGAGAATTGAAAACGATATTTTGAGCAATGAATGTATGCACATACATTGCCCCACCAGTGTGGCACGGACCTAAGGATATACAGGTCCGTGCCACACTGGTGGGGCAAGCACATACAGTTACAGTTAGATGGCCATTTCCCATTTTGTCGTCTGCTTAGATAAATTGGCATAAAGACAAAGTAACTGTGCACAAACGCATGCTTAGACAACTGTGCACAATTAAGTGGCGGATGGGTTTGACATTCTTTCCATTTCAGTCAACGCGTCTGACATTTTGGTCTAACGTTACACTGTGGTTTTGCTATACAATAATAATCTTGGGACTTTGTGACACAACACACGTACACGTGCGTGGACGGGACATAAATACTGTTGGACTTACCCGGAAACCTTGCGCTGTAAGCTCCACGCAGAACACGTCGCCTTCCTTTGTTCTCACGTTGAGATAAGCCCGCTCATCTGAATTGTTCAGCTTGTTCGATATGTCCACATAATCCACGGCAAAACTCACCTCACGGACCGCAGATTTCGCTTCGATTTTCATCAGTGTTACGTCGGAGTCAGGAGTCGGACAGTCGCTCGCGTCGTCTGCCATTTTTCGCATTAATTTCCTAAAATGAGTGTTTCAACAGCGCCCTCAAGAGATAGATATGCGTACAGTCAGTAGATAAACTTTTGATTACCGGACAAAACAACTCGAGAGTCAAGATGAAAAGAATTCATCTTTTTTTCCATTTCAAATTCCTGGAATTTTATATTTTGTGACTAAAAAGTCTAACGTTATAGAATAAAGTTGTGTTTTAAATACTGTCATATTTTGTGAGTTTGCTGATGTTAGTACTTTTCAGAAGTAGTTTATTGCAAGGTTTGCCTGGCCCGTTTTCTCGTTTTATGTCAGTAACTTTTTGTGTATAAAATAAATGATCGAATTCCCATTTGATCTTGTGACCAAGACACATTTTACAAAGTTACGATATAATTGATGATTTATAATCATTCAATCATTGTTAATTTTGATGTGCTGATGATGGATGATGGCCCAAAGTTGACTATTAATAACCATGGAGGAAGAGGGGGGGGGGGAGGAAGAGGGGGGGGGAGGGGGACAGCAAGGGGAGGGTGAACTGCCAAATAAAAAGCGGAAAAAACAAACATACAATCAATTCTATGATTCAAGCATACTCATTATAGAAGCAGTAACGGTTGCCAGGGATGTAGTTGCAGTGTTGTTCTTATATCAGGCCACCCAGTGCCTAATCTACCAAATAATATAGGTTTTTAAAGCAAAATATAGGTTATTATAGGTTTACCAAATGCCAAAATATGGCTGTTATAGGTTATTTCCCGTGATTATGCAGTGTTAAGTAATAAGTTTTTGGTAAAGTGCCTACCTTCTGAGTACTTTTTGCAACAAAGTACATTACCACATGTCCGGCAGAAAATCTAAGACTAGAGCGGTACACATGTTACAGTTTGGCTACTGTTTTGGCTTTATACTTGGGAAGTAATTATTCTTCAAAGCCATGAAGATTTTATAAGGAAGTTGAAAATGTGTTGCAGGAGATTAAAAAATAGATTTTTATATTGGTTAATATAGGTTTTTTGGGGGAAATAAAGGTTCCCATTTTGAAATATAGGTTTTATAGGTTTTGCTGGGAGGCCTATTTTTATATATAACTCTATGGGTGTTACCCAGATCGGCCATTGGCCATTGTACAATGCCTACCTCATACAAGTAGGTTTGACCTCATAAGGAAATTTTATATAACCATGTGAAGAAATATTTAATGACCGCTTATATGAACTAATTGTTCAATTTAAGTTATTTCTAGCTGATATTTGACAGTATCTGACCAATGAATGTCTATTTGATTTACAGAGAAAAGAGTTTTGTTGTTAATTACCCTTCTAAATACAATTTTTAACTTATACATATTTTAAAACTAATTTTTACACCTGATTCAATAAAAAGGACAATCTATAACAATAGTTTTTTGTGCTTAATTTGTATCCACTGAATCTCTACATATTTGTCTACTATTCAAGCCCCTATACACTATTGGTAATGTCAAAATAAATGAATGATCGCAGTTTTCGAAAAACTTACATAGTTTAAGTTTGGTGATGATGACGTAGTATCGTTTTAGTACAATTATTTGACAACTGAATTGTCGTCTTCTGGAGATGTAAATTCTTTTCTAGAATGAATACATAATTTATGAATCCATTTTCAGTATATTCTCATTAACCCTAAACCCCTAGCTATTTTGGCCAGGAACCTTCCTGAATCTGCCAAAATCCAATGCCATGCACAAACACTACCACTGTTGGACTTAGCTGGAATTGGGCCACCCGGCCCCATGCAAAGTATCCCTGTATGGGCTATACAGTACTGAGTCCATCAAAATCCAACACCGTGTAGTAACACTACCACCCAGCTGTTGGACTTAGCTGGAATTGGGACACCCGGCCCCATGCAAAGTATACCTGTATGGGCTATACAGTACTGAGTCCATCAAAATCCAACACCGTGTAGTAACACTACCACCCAACTGTTGGACTTGGATGGAATTGCGACACCTGGCCCCATGCAAAGTATCCCTGTCTGGGCTATACAGTACCGAGTCTATAAAAATACAACAAACCCTGCTGTTGGAGTTTTGAATGGTTTGGGGTGGTTAGGGGTTAATGACACAACGAAATAACCTGAAACTTTCCAGGGTTGGTTTCTGTACGTATCTCTTGATTCTTATAAAGTATGTATGCATTTACAAGCATTTTATCAATGGTGTATACTGGCTTTTCAAAATGGACACATATTATACAATCATTGCAATAAAACCTACTTCGAAATGTTTACCCACAAATTACAATATCATAACATAAGGTGCAGATCCTGGAGGGTGGAACATGAAAGCAAATTGACCCTTAAACCAAAAAAAAAAGGGTTTGTTCCCAAAATAGCAGAACAGATGGTATCTAATAGATACGCTAACCATAGCTGGAAAATGTGCTTTTACAAGAGAAAGTGCGTACTGATGACGACTGGTCTAAGAGGTTAAAATTGCGCTTGCGATACAAGACGGGATTATTATTTTTAGACAACGGCATTTTCAGATTTTAAAAAGTCGGAAATCCGATTAAAAGTTGCATCTCTGATCTATTGCATATGCTGTTATTGTGTTTCAAGTTTGGATAGGGGAAGTTTGGGTGGGTTTGAGGTTTGGGGTAGGGTTGGGATTAGAAGAGGGTGGCTTGAGGAGGGTTTGGTGTTCAGAGAGGGTGAGATTGGGTTGGGAGAAGGTGGGTTTGGAATTTTGGGTTGAGACACTTTTCTGTTTATCTGCCCTCCACTGGATCTGCCCTTGTGCTATACATAATGAAGAAACACTTCCACACTTTCCACAATTTTACAAAGATACAGTATTCACAGACTCTGCTGAATAGTTTTTCAATGTTACACTCATGTAGACACAAAACAATTATACTAGCGACAAGCGACAACTGCTGAGATATAAAGCCTGAATAGAAAAGTTCCTGAAAGAGATCAAAAATAAATTATTTGTTCATTATGTCTATTAAAAAGTATTGGTAGCTACAACAACACTTGAAGAGTCTTTGCTCAACTGCTGTTTCCTGAACAATTGTGAAATAGAAGATTACATTACATAATCAGATTTTGTTTATTGCAGGAAAAATTATTTGGACCAAGATATACACAATTCAATGAAATTCGTTCTTTAGAATAGAGCATTAACACCAAAAAATAAAATCATATTCTTAAATATATAGATACTTATTATTATTAGCATTTCTAAGGTTTTTTGCACTTACACAGTTACTCCTGTACAAACAGCCTGTAATTGCTTTATTCCTTGACCAAGTGATGCCATGCCATTGACCACGATTGTAAAACATTTCATGGTCAGCACTGAACAGGCATTGCGCAAACTAGACAAAGATTAAATCATATGCTGGGCAGACACTGAGTCAGTAACTTAAACTTGAGTTAATTTTTTTGTGACTTTTTTGTCTTAGGAGAAATGACTTGTGACTAGACTTTGACTTGGAAGAAATGACTTATGACTTGATGACAACATGCCTATCACACGATCGGCACATAGAGATCTCGCTGCTCAAAGAGGTTGCCCAGTCAGCCTTCCACCAAAAAAGAAATAACATAAAAAACGTGAAGCCTGACAAAATTATCTTAGGTTAAGGGGGCCATTATATAACCCCAAAAATGCACGGTTTACATTAAATGTTGAAAGTGCTTGGCAACTGTTACAAATCCAGCCCACAAGAGGAACAAATCTGCAGTGTGACGTGAAACAAATTACTTGAGGAGAAACTTGAGACTTGATACTTGACTTGGACTTTGACAAAATTACTTGTGAATTGACTTGAATAAAGATGACTCGGTTGCCACTCTGTGCAACTCTTTCCACACCATTTCTTTCATGACAATACACCCATCCAATTATGGCCACGGTACCCTCACACGCTTAGCAACACATAAAAATGTGTGACCCTATTGGTTAATCTGTGCTGTTTGATTGATAGGTTGGATGGGTGATTTGTGTCCAGGCAAACACAACATGAGCTGAATGTCACCAGGCCTTTCAAAGGCCAAAAATCTACAAACATAATTATAACATAGGTTGGTGAAATTCTTGCGTCGGGAGATAAACAATTGATTTAATTTTGCCCTACACCGACGTGTGTATAGCACTGTATACTCGGTGCTTTCCGAGTGTCTGTGGAAAAACTTCACAGGCGACTCGGGCGGGATTCGAACCCACGACCTCCTGTATACTACGTCTTAACCCCAATGACCAACCTATATATATTGCGGAACCCGCTGCTATATAGGATTCTAGCCGGCCAATCGTCATCGGGCAAGCTCGGTGGTCGAGAGGTTAAGATGTCTGCACTAGTAAGCAGGAGGTCGTGGGTTCGAATCCCGCCCGAGTCGTCTGTGTAGTTTTTTCACAGACACTCGGAAAGCACTGAGTATACAGTGCTATACACACGTCGGCAGGGGCGGATTAAGAATCTATGGTGCCCTGGGCATGCCAGTGACTGGTGCCTACCTACGCGTCGCCACTAGGTGGCACAAGACTTCAAAAAGGCCCCCCCCCCCCCCCCCTCATGAAGTATAGTGTTTAGGCTCTCTGTGGGCTCCATACAAAATAATTTGAGGGGCAGCAGGTAAAATTCCAAGGCTGGGGGGCACCAGGGGCACCAAGCAAAAAAAAAACAATTTGTTGGAATTTTTTTTTTTTTTTGTTGCTTGGGGCCCCCCCAGCCTTGGGGCCCTGGGCAAGTGCCCAATTGCCCATATGGTTAATCCGCCACTGCACGTCGGTGTAGGGCAAAAATAAATCAATAATTATCTCGACTCACATAAAAACAACAGAAAATATCCCAAAACACTGACACTAAAATATCCTAAGCAATATTTTGACTGACTTTTCATCTGAGTCACAATCTTAGAGAATAAATTCTTGATGAAGGCATTTACAAGAAGTAAACAGTGATCTCATTAAGTGCGCATGCCCAGAATGGCATTTACCAGTGGTCTAAAGCCGTCTACAGCTCACATAGATCCAACGCTGCGTAGTTTGACTCATCCATGGTTCACTGCATGGAGATGTTTTTTGAGGGTACACAAGGTGGATGTGGTTGCACTCTCTAGCTCTCCCCTCCAACCAAGGCAACCAGTATCTTTTTGTAGTCGCCTGAGGTATCATCCTGTTTTAAAGGGAAAATATGACATTGGTAAACTGCCGTTCTGTTCCATAACTATAACCTGTGAAAGCTTCAGCTTGCTAAAGGCTGCCCCCATACAAAATGGTGCTCCATGTTTGACAAACAAAAGAAAGGTCTAGATATAGATGTCAATTTATAAAATAGAAATATGACACTTTCCCTGCCACAAATGAGAGGAAATAGATTGTAGACACACTGAATGTAAACAGCTGTTTATACATGGTCTATATAGAAGGGGACTATTCACTGGTAAATAATGTATTGCTCGTGTAAAGATACTTACGGCGATGAATTTGCCAAGCGATTGGTTGAAAGCTTTCTGGAATTCAGACTTGATGTTCTGCATGTCGACTTCACAGCGTGATACAACAATCCTTATCAGTGTTTCATCATTGGTACCCACACCCTGCTCGGAAAAACAAAATAATAATAAAATGGGGGAAAAACAATCAACTTTCAACTTCTCCATGGATTATAAGCAGTTTCTATATCAAAGACTGGTTGAAGAATGGATTAGAGAAGGGCTGTAATCGGGACCAGTGATTTTTTTTGTGACAGCGAGGGCAATGATTTTGAGGGGGTAGGCAGCCCTACCTTCCCCATACTCAAGTCACACTTAAATTTTGTCCAATACCTACCTGGCAGTTCTTATAGTTACACAAGTATAGCATTACATTTATTTCCGTATGCCAGTAGTCAATCTAGAACATTTGTAAGAAACTGGCAAGAAACCACCCCCACAAATGTTCAAAACCTTGTCTAGAAAAAGGCACAGCAAAAAGATCTATATTCCATATGAATCCGTACTTGAGTCTTAACAAAATTCTTCAACTTTTGGATTTTTTCAGCTCAGAAAAACATGCAAATTTCTTTTCATCAATTTGCTACCAAACATATGTCAATATCTTGTGAATTAAAATTTTTATGGGTTGAAATAAAATGATAATTTCAATTGATTTGCATTGTGCAAAGTCATGGTTTAAGGGCCTGCAACAAGCAAAATAGCTGTGGCTATTTTACTGTCATTCATTTGTTTGGGGGAAAAAATCAGAACATTTATTTTTGTCCTGGCATAAAGGAAGCAAATTAGTTTTAAATAAGTGATCAACACATACCTTCATACACTTGTGGAGCTTGTCGGCAAAGAACTTGTGTTTGTTGCGGACACACCTCACTGAAAGTAAACAACAAAGGATGTTTCACGACTTAAATTTGTTGTTTTGATCTTGTATGGCAAATAGATGAACCGCAAAGGGATAGATACGGATACGCCACTTTGTGAAATAATTTCACGCTATTTTCCACAGTGACGTCACACGTACACCCAATGATAGCTACAAAAACAAAAAATGTCGCACCACAAAGTAACATATATGAAGTGTTTCACGAAGTGACGTCTTCTGTGTACAAACGTATGAGTGTAGAATAACAAAATCTGTTTCACAAGGCTGAAATTTGGCCCAGTCAGCACGGCACTCACAGACAGTCACTTGAGTATTTTTGGGTGCATTGCCAATTGGTAGGTCAAACCACAGAGTCACACAGAGCTGTGTATGAGTGCACTGCACAAAGTCAATGGGTTGGGAGTTACATACAAATTTTGAGTGTCTTTGGGTTTGACCTCCTATCACACAGCCACATGTGTTTGCATGTATTTGAGTGCACTGCACAAAGTCAATGGGTTAAGAGAGACATAAATTTTGAGTGTCTTTGAGTGTTAAACCTATAGGAGGGTTAATAACTCAAATTCAAAAGTAATAAGGCATTTATGAAAAGCATTTATATAGTCTTTAACTAATTCACTTCTTTTATGTTATTAAATCAGTCTCCATGTTATTGACAAACTATACAAAATCAATCACTCAAAATAGGCCCAACTTCAAACGCATTTTTCTCCAAATGTCAAAAATCCATAAATATGTTACATTGTGAAACAGCCCATGTATTATCCCCTAGAACCAACCCCATCTTCCCACACCTTTAAAGTGAGGGTTGTGGTCTACAGGTGACACCCATGGCGCAATTTCTTACCCACTGTCAGCATTCCTTCCTTTAAGTCTCCGCTCATCTCCTTCTTGATCGCCTGCTCGATGTCGTTCTTGGAGAGCTTCGCGTATTCTTCAAACGTCGCCCGTAGCTGAGCATAGCTGCGCGAAATCAGGATGGCATTGAAGCGTGACTCGTCTGTACCCCATTTCTCTTCCCCGGCTTTGAAAAGGGCCTAGAAATGGGATTAATTATATCGATTTAACAACAGTCTTTGATAAAGAGAACTAAAAGTAAAATACCCTAGTCTTAAAAAACGCTGATCCAAGACTGTAGGGAGGGCGTCTCTATGGACAGATTTGACCCACTAAAACTGGGCAGAGGATATGCCCATTAGTGTCTGGCTGATCCGAGTATAGCAAACACAATCAGCAAGACTTGAATAAGTTCAGAATTGTATGAGATAATTGTAAATATTTAAACTGTTTTGGACGTGGAATCAATAGCTTCACACATATTAGCCAACAATTGCTACAATGACAATCAAGTGAAATTTCCATCGTTTTACATGTTTGTTTTTCAATTGCTACAACGACAATCAAGTGAAATTTCCATCGTTTTACATGTTTGTTTTTCAATTGCTACAACGACAATCAAGTGAAATTTCCATCGTTTTACATGTTTGTTTTTCAATTGCTACAACGACAATTATCAAGTGAAATTTCCATCGTTTTACATGTTTGTTTTTCAATTGCTACAATGACAATCAAGTGAAATTTCCATCGTTTTACATGTTTGTTTTTCCTAAAATGCAAAGCACATCAGACAGAAGTATTTGTTAAAATGATTGGTACCTTTACCAACTTCACATATGCTAAAGATAATAATTTACAAATCGGGTAAGTACGAAAAAGTGTACACAATATCACCATGATCAGAGCAGTCTTTCAACAGGACGTGGAATCGGTGTCCTATTTTAAGATGAACTCAGTGCCAAAAAATCACTGACTCATTTATGCAGCAGCAATGATAATATGACCTTGTCATGTAGGGTATTATTTTCAGTCACTGAATTAATCTAAACTAGCCGATTCCATGCCCTGTTGATCATGATGATATTGTCCCTTTAATAAGGACCTTCAAGTTGTTAATAAAAGGAAACAGGCAATAATCTTAATTTACCAGAGCATCAGCGGCTGCCTTGTCTGGGTCAACTTCATCTCCTTCAGGGCGGGCCCCCTGGAGGACAGACACCAACAAGCGCTGGAAGCTTCCAGACGTGTCGTTATCTACATCCTCCTCCAGATCTTTGTTGTAAGCTGAAAGGTTTGGTTGGGGATTGGTGGGGGGGGGGGGGGGTTGATAGGAAAAGAAATTTGAGAAAAATTTATGAAATTGTGTTTATGACCTTCTAGTAATGAACCAACTAGGGACCAAATACACCAAGTTTTTTGCTGGGTTAATCCCCAGAAACCTTAGTTGGACTAGTGACCACACAAAGGCACTTCCTGGTGACTTTTAAAATCCCAAGTTCATCATAGTCAAAGAAACAGTCCAGCAATTGATCTAATCCTATAATCCCTTTATTCATTGTTTGTAAGACAGAGCATTTATAAAGTGACAAAAGATCAGGATTGTAGGACAACCTATAGGCTGTGACCTGACAGTTTACATGGTGGAAAGTAATAATTACAGTAGGTTTGTTGGAACACAATGTAATAACCTCTCTTCAATTGTGCGGTTCTAAGAAGAACCTGTGGGTTTATCTCGACATTTCAGTCAGTGTGCTCCGACCGACGTTTCGGTCAGTGTGCTTTGATGGTCTTCTTTACAATAGCTATCTCTGGACAGCGGGACTCTTTTTGTCCGCCTCTAAATGGGTTTAAATCTTCTCTAATGTGAATGTTTCTGAAAACCAGACGGGGATATTTGGATTGGTTAGGGAAAGATGTCCTCCATAAGGCATAATAATCACTGATATGTGAAATTGCCAAGGAATGACTGAGCGACTTACCCGTCTCATAGGCATCTTTGATGGCATTAATAGAGGCATTGCTCCTTGTACACAGTATCTCAATCAATACTGCCTCATCTGTGCCAAGACCCTAATTAGTCAAATAAGAAAACAATCTTTAGAGCTTAAATTAAAAAAAGGGCTTCATCCAATAATTTCATCCTATTTTTATTCCGGATGTACTTCAGATTCTAGACCAAAAAATGCATGACAACCCAATGTCATATGACAAAATCTTTGTTTCATACAATTGCCAGAACCGAACATAAAATGTAATAAAAATAATTCCAGTCACCATGTAATGGAGTGCCATGGCCGAGCGGTTTAGTGCATCGTATTTGTGTTCTGATGGCCGAGTCGTCAGAATGTGGGTTCAAATCCTGGCCGCAACCGTGGTGCTTGTGTCCCTGAGCAAGACACTTAACTATAATTGCTTCTCTTCACCCATGAGTATAAATGGGGACCTATGCGGGCAGAGATGGCAATTGTATTTGATTAAGCTCGTTGCACTCCATATTTGGCAGCATGGGCTGCATACTCCCCAGGGAGTTGAGATAGTTCTAGGAATGATATAACTGTCCCGATGACAGGGGTAATAATGTTCATGTGCCATGAGCGCAATATATGTGTCTATTATTATTATTATTATTATTATTTATTATTATTTATTTTTATTATTAATTTATTAATTGACATTTAAAGGTAAGGTACAGGATTGGTAATTGAAAATAATTATTATCAAAATGGTTGACATATAATGTGATATTTTGCAGTCACTTTCAAGAAAAGTGAAATAACAGCCAGTTTGAATTTAGAAATTTAATGTGGAATTTCCTTATGTCCACATTTAGAATAAACATAAACATTATGAATGCATTTTCGCTGTTGTCTTGTGAACGACACAACGTACTAAGCTGAAACTTTCAGTCACAGGTTGGTTGTTTCAGTAACCCTAAACCCCCTACGTATTCTGGCTAGGAACCTTCCAGAATCCTGCAAAATCCATTAGTGCACTTTTGGAAACATGCCCTTATCTTCAAATTGCACCATGCATTTTCGTTGATCTTTCATATTCTGCACTTGCGGCCTGTACTTCCTTGCCAGGTAGTAATTTTGCCCCATTTGAAGAGGTGAAAGTACCAGTTTCCAACAGTGCTGAATTTTTCCCAAAAGTGCCCCTTGGAGGATTTTGATGGATTTGTGGTGGTTAGGGTTAAGGTACAAGTACTCATTAATGACAAAATGTAATGAGCAAAACCTTTCACAGGTTAAATGTTTTATAAATATATCTTGATCTTTATTCACATGAAATGATAACACAGCAGAATGAAAGTTTATCAATGGTCTATTTTTCACTGTTAACCCTATCCTACTCTCAGTCCACTATGTCAGCGGGTTGACCAGTCCACTATGTCAGCGGGTTGACCAGTCCACTATGTCAGCGGGTTGACCAGTCCACTATGTCAGCGGGTTGACCAGTCCACTATGTCAGCGGGTTGACAGACCCTCCTTCGTCTGTCAGTGTTTGAGAGGTTGAGTAACTGTGTAGATCATATTACCATGCACAGAGTAGATGTATTCTCGCATGAAATCACTACACATCAGTGGCAAGTACTTTTAACCTTTCAAAGAGTTTTGAGGGATCAAACTATACAAGGGAGAAGATCGGACAAGACTCACTGACAAACGTGTTTGCATGTTTACATGAAATAAGTATGAGCTGAGGTTTAGTGACGTTGACCGATGGAAGTCGTACCTTGATAGCTTTGTGGAGTTGGTAGGCATCGTACTTCTCTGGTGTCATCATCAACCCGTTCACCACATCCAAGAGTTTACCGCCTAGCTCTCCCTTGAATTCCTTTATCAAGTCCTGAGGGGAAATGGTGACCAAAACCAAATTAAGCATTTGCAGAAATGCCAACGATCAAGGCGTATTCTAATAATGAAATTAATTCACGGCGGAAAAATGTCATGTTTCATAATGTTAGGAAATGTGTCTATTATGAGATGGGGTTGTTTCAAAAGTGTTTGAAATCATGTCGGAGTGAATTTGACAGAAAAGTGCGCTATATTTTTTATGGAGGATTAAATGTTATAAGTTTTTTTTTATTCAGTGTTACAGCTCAGACTGTCAATAATGGCACAGGACATTATTTTTTCACTCAATTTTATTAAATTTTATTTTCTTGCTGAAAATGTCAGCATGTCGGACGGAATCGATAGAAATGAGTTTTTCCAGGAATCTGAAGAAGACATTTTAATTTTATCGGCACTTAAAGGAGTAAAAACGTTAAAGGTAACATATCAACAAGAATAACAATGATTTTTCATGTTATTTTCGGATATAAGCTTTGAATATCTAACATATATCGTTATATTTTAGGGACTTTTCATTTTGACCCCTAGGGTGACCACATTTGAAACATGCCCAGATATTCAAAGATATCTGATATATTTTAAAATATCTATGATTAGATATTTAAGAATATGTATAATAATGTGGGCTCAGTGCTATAGTCCTCTGAGCAACTTGGTTGACTCAGTACCATAAGGTCCTAAGAGCTATATAGCTTAATAGGTCCTTTACAATACAAAACAATGTACGGATGTACTTAGTCAGTTTCCCTTATATGATACAAAAGTTTTAACCTCTTTTAGTGATTCCCAAGACTGCAGCTTCCCAGGTTGTATTGTAATATGGGACATGATCCCTGGCTATGACTTCTGACTAGCCCCCACCGAACAAAGATGTTGACAAAACAGGGAGAGTGTAAGCATAGGGCTAGATGGCTCAGTTGGTAGAGTGCCGGCATGTTAACACGGTGGTCACAGGTTCATATCCTGCTATTTTTTCTTTGTTCACTCCAAAACATAATATAATTAGATATTCAAGAAAATCTATGATTGGGTGTTTGGGAATATCTTTCTCTGATGAACTAACCTTCCCAAACATCTGTTTGAATTGTTTGGCAACCTTCTGTCGCTGTTGGTTTGAGCGCTGGGTCACCACCTCAATAATAGCTTTCTCATCGGTACCTGAAATCAATTAATCACTCAAATCAATCACTATTGATTTAAAAACCAAGAAAAATAAATAACAAATTCAACTTCCATTTTAATTATTATTTTTATTTTTTTAAATTTTATTTATTAATTAATTATTTTTTTTGTTATCAAAGTCACCATCTAGATGGCCACAAGGCCACACAGGTCGGGGGCTTCAAAAGAGAGCTAAACAATTTAAGTCAACAAGAAGATAGATATCTGTGAACATTTCTTCTGAAGGAGATTACAGAATGAATTCCAAAGTGAGGCAGTACGAGGTAAGAAACTGGAAGCATACCTCACAGTATTGGCCTTTGGGACAGAAACGGTGTAGGGATGTGAAAAAAGAACTACGTTTTGTGGGAACAACCAGAGAGAGAGAGAGAGAGATTTTCTCTGTAAACTGGCATAAATTTATATTAATACAAATATTTTTTTGAATGGGGGGTGGGGGTAGGGTTTAAGGGACTGGGCATTGGGTAAATCTCCAAACACTTTGTCTTACCTAAACCTTTCATAGCTTTGCGGAGTTTCTCGGAGTCAACTTGGGCATCGAAGGATGACGCTACCATGACCGACCCCTTATCCTGAAACAGACAAACACTTACAGTCAATACCACATGAGAATTTGCGGCATTCTTGCAGCAGGTCAAACTTGGCAACTTTCTCCTGTTATTTTGGGATACCACATTCCCAACCGAACACTTGGGTGGTTTCTCCTTTCATTTCATTTCATATTTCCAGCCGTTATTTTTCCACATTCCAAGCCTACCTTTTTCTATACAAATAATAGATTTTTGCTAATTTGTTCTTCTCTTGTGATTCTTGAGACCAATTTCACACAGCGTTAAGAAACGTCTTATGGCATGTACCAATCTTAATTACAAACGTTGTGTGCCTAATAGGCTGCCACACACTTTTCTGAGCTCCTGTTCTTCCTCTTCTTTTCTACTTTTCACACATGTTCGGTTCTGATTTTTGTACAGATTGACTGTGACTGGATTGTGATCATATTCGAATCTGCTTACAGGTCATCTGCTCATGAAATTCAGTGAATTCTCATTTTTTATTTTTCTTTACTTCTCCAAGTGCCTCGGAATAGGCAACTAGAATGACGGCACTCTACAAATGCTTGATTGATTGATTGATTGATTGATTGATTGATTGATTGATTGATAACAAACCATGTCACAACAATACAAACAAACCCACATGGAGATCGCACTTGCCCTCAAGCATCTAAAGATGACTTTCGTGAAAACGGCCAATGTCACATATTCACAATCTGTATTTTCACAATCTGTATTTTCACACACAAAATCCAAACCTAATATAGATGTTGAAGACAACTACATTTGTCAATTACAATCACTAGACATTTCAAAATGTCAATTTTAATTTACAGTGGTGAAAAAACAAAACAATAACAATTATGTCGACCGAACAAATTTCAGTTACTATAACAATTTTCACAATATTGAGAGGGGCCATTATTCAAGCAATATATTAGACCTGGTTCATTATTTCACATGAAAGCAAATTGGGATGGACAGTGACCTTGTGATGTCATTGGTTGAATCAGGGCGAATAAGTCGACTACTAATTTTCATCCTAATTAGTTTGACTATGATGATTCATTCCATTTTACTAAACCACCTAATGCCTCAAATTATCCCTACAGTTATATCTGCCATAGAACAGGTCACAAAAGCCGGTAAATTCTGCTGGAATGAAACTGGGCTCGAGACTGAGAAGAGTTTGTCGCATCAGTGCAACAAGGTCGTATCATAGTTACGACCTGGTTGCAGACATGGATTTTGCTCAGTGCAACATGGTCGTGTCTCTTTACAGAGTTCCAGGATGAACACGCAAAACGTATGGAAGAAGATACGACGTTGTTGCACTCAATTGCAAATTTATGCACTATTGCACATATGACCTTGTTGCATTTTTGAGATACGACCTTGTTGTTCTGACAGGACGAGTTGGTCTCGAGAGAGTGATACCATTCTCGATAGAAGCACCATTGAAGATGATAAAACTGCCCCTCAGCAACAAATGCACCTACCTTTGGCAGTTTCTCCTTATACGCCTTCCTCTTCTTCACCACAAACTCTTCCTCCTCGTCCTCGCTCTCCGCCTTGGCCTTTTTCTTGGCCTTCGCTTTCTCCTTCCCACCTTTCCCACCCGACATCTTGTCCAGCATGTCCTGGCCGAGGCTGGAGGCAAACAGCGCCACGATGCTATCGTAGCCATTCTTGACGGCCAGGTCATAGGGCGTCTCGCCCTTGGCGTTCTTGGCTTTGGGGTTGGCGGTCCCCTCAAGGAGGGCTTCGATGGCCTCTTGGCCATCGGGTCCTAGGAGCACTGCCTCGTGGAGGGCAGTATTGCCTTTCCTGTTAGAGAAAAAAAGGAGAGATGTGAATAACGTCACTATATGCATTCACACATCACACAGATCAAGAAATATTTGGTGTTAGTGAATGGTGCTCATTAGCTAGCTGTATGATGCGTGCATATATTTGCGAAGTAATCTGTATCAGGGATTTTTATTATCCCTTGCCCTGTATATATCATTGCAGACATAACTTTAACCCTCTCAGTACCGAATTGTTTTGACATAAACAACCGCTGGTGACCGCATTGTTTAACCACTCAAGCGTGAAGCACACATTCTTACACAACAGAAAGCTTGTGTTCAAAGGCCAATTTTACAAACTCTATTATCACCTTGAAGATATCGTTTTACAGCAAAATAAATAATAAAAAATATCTTATTTATTAAATTCCCTTTCATAAAACATTAAGATCGGTCAATAAATGTCCAAGTTCTCGGCCTTTGTTTCCTCAGTGTGATCTGTAAACTCAAACACTTTTTTGTACACAAACACATGGCGCTCCGTAGGTGTTTGGCATTTCGGATCTTTCCACTCCAGTTTGAAGGGATTGCATAATAGCAACCTTATTTTATTTCACCATCAATGGAAAGATCCGATCTTTCTCTTTCCAACCATTGTAAGCTTGGGTATGGAGGGTGAACATGGACAAAACTACAGCTTTATAACAAATGGCCTTTGTGCTCAGGCTTGAGTGCTTTTTTGTGTGAAAGCTTGGTCGACTAAAGTCGCCTATGGTAAGGAAGAGGGGGTATGAATGCAGTCGACTAAAGTTGCCTATGGTAAGGAAAGGGTTAAAAAATTATTATTTTCCCTTTCCCTGCCCTCCACTCAGCATTGAGCTTTGCCCCCAATCAGAAATCTATACAATAGTAACTTTATATTCATTTCTTGCCCCATCCAGCTCTCCATACCTGCTTGAAGCCTTGGCATTGACCTTTGCCCCCGCATCAATCAATACAGGCAGACACTCTACATGGTTATTCATGGTTGCGATTATGAGTACAGGGACGCCATCTTTGTTTTCAGAGTTAGGGTCGGCTCCGTCATCCAAGAGGTCCTGTACATTGTCTGGATCCCCATCTCCCTTGGGTCCGAGTTCCTTGATCAGGTGACGATCCTCCTCCTGATTCATTCAGAATAATAGAAATAACAGATTTTTAGAATGAACACAAAAATATTTGATACACAGACAGATCTTGCAAGACCATACAAATCACAGATACTGCTACTAAAAAGTAAGAAAATATTGAACTCAAAATTGAAAAAGTATGACAGACTGGCTGAATTTCACATCCATTTACACAAGGCCAAGAAATATACAAATATATAAAATATGAAAAATAATTAATAATTATACAAACAGATAGACAATGAGACACAATAAGCTAAATTAGAAGTCAAGGCTGAGCCATACAAATACAAAAGCGTTGCGAATTACTGTGACGTTGACAATGAAATTAATATTGAATTTGACCATTCGTGTAAAGTATTTTATTTTATTTATTTCTTATTTAACCTGGGTAGACCTTTCAGTGAAACACTGTTTTCAAGGTGCCCAGGAAACCTTTAAACAAGGGCGCTTGCTATGTACACCAGAAACACCAGGGTAAACCCAAGGCTTGGGTAGTTTTTCGGTAAAACTGAGTAGTCACGTTTTTTTTTAAACCGACACCGAACCAAGGGATTTTTACTAAACCGAAATACCGCCAAATTCGGTTTTCAAAAATAAAACCGCACTTTCATAAAATAATCCGTTTTTGAGCCCCAGAGCGAGGCAATTTATCCTGACAGTCAAGGCTTACTTTTACTGGTACTCATTGTATCTTTGTTCTTCGGTGACGATTATTAAAGCAACGCATTTCCTGTGATCATTAGGATCCCTGATGGATGAATTGTTATTTAAAATCCATTTTTTAGCACCCGTTTAGCCCGCATCATACCTCGGTTCGGCACAGTCAACGTATTACTATATACAGTCCATTTTGGTAGTTTACAGAGCACCTATGAACGTTCGTACAGTCAAGGTACCGTATAATAATGAATATGCAACATAGTGAACATATTCTTGAGCAATCGAACAGCCAATAAGAACAATATATATTTGCTCCCTATGCAAATCTATCCAATCACGATGCGCAGAAACAGGCATGTGATCCTCAAACACTACCTGTGCACATTGCCACACAGCCATCAGCACTACTCGGTCTCACCGTGGTCGCACGTGGTATGTACGTGTACATGTTAGTATACGTGTGTATAAATGTACATGTAATGTACATGTACATGTAACGTGTAGTGTATTGTGTTCTTAAGGAGAATTCCCTTTCAATTTATTTTCGTGTTGATAAATCATTATGAGTTGAATTTCCCCGCGCTAGTATATTTTACAATGAAGAAATTATGGCCCAGTGGAATAAGATTTGTAAATATAAAGTAAAAATAACTAGGATTTAGTACAATCTTTATGATTGTGACTAGCCCGCTGGACTACTTTGAAAGGTGTTTTAACCCGTCCACCTCCATTTTAAGTGCCATATTTGTAATATGTTTCGTAACAAAAAAATATAGAATTTTTTTATGCATACAAATTAATAAGCAACAGTGGAATAAATAAGATTTGTGTTGCCCCCTGATTATACGGTGAAAAAACATCAGTAACATGTTATTTAATGACTTTAATTATTTTTCTTTTCTTAAAAAAAAAAATCACTGTAAAACCAAAAACCGCATTTTTTTCCCGGCGGTAAACCGGCTAGCCAAAAATTGAAAACCGCCCAAGCCTAATAAACCCTACTCTTCCACGATAAGTGTTTTGGGTTCTTTTACGAGCATTACTTTAATAATCTAATACACGGGACCTACAGCTTAACATCCCACCTGAAGGACAAAGCAATTATGGTTATGTGTCTTTCTTAAAGACACAAGAGTCATGACCAGCCAGGCCAGGATTCGAACCCACATTCTGACAACACTAGAACTTGAGTCCGATGTACTAGACTGCTTGACCACGACACTCCACAAAGTATGAACCCGCCTTCAGGCAATCAGTCGAAGAGAATGAAAGAATACATTGACAAACAGCCCAATTGCCGGACAGACACGCAGACAGACCGACAAACAGAACAGACAGACAATTTAAAAAATACAGCCAGACCGACAGAGAGATGGACAGACAAACTACTTACAGATAACCTCTCTTCCTCAGCGGGTTTTTTCTTGGCAGAAAGTTTCTTTGTCAATGGTTTCTTCTTGGCTTTACCGTAAGGCGAGTCTACAACGAGAACAAACATAAGTGCTCAATTACAAACTACAGGGAGTATGCAATGGCAACTCAGGGGCCTGTTGGAGAACAATCTATACTGTGCATATCGTAGCCCTCTAGAGGTGCAAATGCACCCAGTGTTCTTGATGATAGGGCAATGTGGCAGCAAGTGAGTGTTGTGCATACACTTGGTGATAACGCGAGCGCAAACTTCCACCAGCCAATAGTCCCTGTGATTTTACGCACATCAAATGCCAAACTTTATGAACAAAACTGAACGCTTTTTCACACTTTTCTCATGACTTAGACTCTGCATTGAGCAGAAACTTGCACAGCTCAGTTAATAATAATAATAATAATAATGTGTGGACTTATATAGCGCACGTATCCACCAACTGAGTGGTGCTCAAGGTGCATCATATTATTACCCCTGCTCATAAGGCTCATAAATCATTCCTGAAACCATCTCAGCTCCCTGGGAGTATACAGCTCAATTGCTGCCATTACAGCGCATATAGGGCTAATCAACCAACTCTGCCCTCACAGGTACCCATTTAACCCCTGGGTGGAGAGAAGCAATTAGGGTTAAGTGTCTTGCTCAAGGACACAAGTGTCACGGCCGGGATTCGAACCCACATTCTGCTGCTAACACCAGAACTTGAGTCCGTTAAGCTAGACCGCTCGGCCACGACACTCCACAGTTGTTTATTTTATTTTAAGAATGCAATTAAAATGTACTCCTAGAAGAAGTTTTGTCAACATTACCAAATTTGTACCTTATAAAGATTGGTGAAATTCTTGCGTCGGGAGATAAACAATTGATTTAATATTGCCCTACACCGACGTGTGTATAGCACTGTATGCTCAGTGCTTTCCGAGTGTCTGTGAAAAAACTACACAGGCGACTCGGGCAGGATTCGAACCCACGACCTCCTGCTTACTAGTGCAGACGTCTTAACCTCTCGACCACCGAGCTTGCCCGATGACGATTGGCCGGCTAGAATCCTATATAGCAGCGGGTTCCGCGATATATATAAAGATTGGTGAAATTCTTGCCTTCAATAAGAATTGCCTTCAATAAGAATTCAATCATTATGAGATTTAGATCTCATCTCACCTGATTCACTATCTTTTACAAGCGACTTGGCCAGTAAAGCTTCTGTAGAAAAACAAAAATATGGAATATAATTTTTCCGATTAATAGTTTTAAATACTGAAGAGTTGTTTACATGTTTGGTCTAATGATGGGACAAACAATATATGATATTCCAAGCTGATAGTGAGAGTGACATCACTTCCATCATCCCACCCCCCCCAAAAAAAAAAAAAAAAAAAAACCGACAGAGAGCCCAAACAACTAACAGCCCAACAAACAGACAGAGGGATAGATACACAGATATCACTGACCCTTTCTTGCCATAGAGACCCTGATTGGTCTGACGTTAAGTGAATCTGTGTGAAATTCAAAGCTGATAGTAAAAGTCAGGTCAACTCCATCATCCTCAACAGACAGACAGATACACTGACAGACAAACAGCCCGACCCAACAACCGACAGACAAACAGTAGGACAGGTACACGTACACAGTTTACACTGACCCTTTCTTGCCATAGAGGCCCTGTTTGATCTAACATTGGGTGCTTCGCTGTGAGATTCCAAACTGATAGTGATAGTCACGTCAACTCCATCGTCTTCAACACTTGCTGAGGTGATCTGAGAAAAACACAAATTCAACAATATTTCAATACGAACAAATATGGGTATCAGATGCCGTTAAGCTACAGGTTATATATTTAAACGTATTTTGGAATCTTTTTTGGGTAAATGAAATGCATGCTGCAGATAATTAGCACAACAAACCTTTTTTATTCACAAATTCCTACAAAACCTTTAGCAAACAATAATCATGTCTGGGCCAATCAAATCAAATGAATGACTTGTCTAATCACTTTAAATCAATTATTTTTCTGTTATACCTTGCCCATCTTTGGTTTTCCGACATCCGCTCTGAACTCTGCCTCTCTCTGGGTAAAGGCCTCAAGGTGAGCTACGACATGAGCGAGTTGTTTCTTCCAGTAACCTTTCCCTGGACTTGTCTCCATCAGGCTGGGTTTCTCCACCCTGGTGGCCATCGTCGTGGACGACTCCCGCATCATCTTCACCTCATCCACGTCTCGTTCCTGCCTGGTGAGCTGCTCATGGGTCGGGTAGAAGAGGCCCACGGTCTGGGTCCCGATGTTCTGGTTGAGGACTGCTGGTAGGGGTACGCTTACCGGGCGCCAGTTGTTAGCGTAGGGCTGATGACAAAACAAGACAGAAATTATTATTGTGATCAGCGGTACTTCTATCGGCTTTCACCATCTCTGTGGACCCAGGTTCGAATCTCACTCAGATGTGAGCAAACAGTGTGGATTTGGTTTTCAGTCCCTACTTGATCATGTGGGTTTTTCCCCATCAATAATTATCTGGGGTTTTTAAACCCAGAAATTTGTTTCTTTGTCAATTCGTTTCATTGTCATCTTCCAGTAAAGAGCTGAGCAATGAGGGAGAACAGTAATTGTTACTGATCAGGCTACTCAAGATAAATAATGAATAATGATATTCATTAGTTGCTGAAAAGATCAGAAAGATCATACATATAATTCAATAACTCAGTTCTAGAAGGTCCTTAAAGGTAATGTACGACATTGGTATAATTGATTCTATGGGTAGGCTTACTTTCTTTGCATCAAGATATATATTTCACAACCAGCCTTTGAAAGTTTCAGCTCAATGTAGAATCTAAGTCATTAGAAAAAAGTGAAAAAGCATTCACATTTTTTACAGAGCAACATTTTGCAAATGTGTATAGTGTTGTTGTATTTTCTCTGAAATGGGAGCACATCAGACAGAATAATTTTTCAGAAAAAGTGAAGCCATTTGAAACCATGCACACAAATCTCACTGAGTTTGCTCCACTTTCTCGTTAATGATGTAACAAAATAAGCTGAAACATACATGTGGGTTTCTGGACACTATCTCTTGATTCTTATTAATTATGGATCGTGGATGTACGTATATTTTCAGAAACTTTACCAAGTGTTGACTCCCTTAAAGAGACAATATTGTCACAATTAAAGCAGACGTTTGACAGGGCATGGAATCGGTGTCCTAGTTTTAGATGAACTCAGTGACTGAAAATAATGCCCCATAAGCGTGCGCTGGCATAGATAACAGGGCAGGATAAGATCTGGCTAATGCATAAATATCATTGTTATGTAGCCACATGATTTATGCATCAGCACGGTAATAGGATCTTATTGTGCCCTGTTATTTAGGCCAGCGCACACTCATGGGGTACTACACTCACTGGCCAAAAGTATTGCAACATGAATTTGTACGAGACATTGCCTAGACGGATGGCCGCAATTATCAGGTCACGTGGTTACCCGACAAAGTATTGAAAGACTTTGTTTCCGAGCAAGAACAGTAAAAAACAACATTGACTTCAAAACACAGGCACTTTCAAGAAGTCTTAAGTAGTGTAAATAAAATAAAATAAATTATTGTAACACAGTTCTCCAAACTGAACTTTGGTGTGAATTTCAATGTTGCAATACTTATGGCCAGTGAGTGTATTTTCAGTCTGCCACTGAGTTCACCTAAAAAAGTGGAGTGTCGTGGCCGAGCGGTCTAGCTTAC
The DNA here is from genome assembly GCA_029582265.1 of Zoroaster sp. YZ-2022. Lineage (NCBI taxonomy): Eukaryota > Metazoa > Echinodermata > Asteroidea > Forcipulatida > Zoroasteridae > Zoroaster > Zoroaster sp. YZ-2022. Next base: position 20,324,015 of record CM055828.1, on the reverse strand, counting down.
CGGACTCAAGCTCTGGTGTTAGCAGCAGAATGCGGGTTCGAATCCCGGCCGTGACACTTGTGTCCTTGAGCAAGACACTTAACCATAATTGCTTCTCTCCACCCAGGGGTTAAATGGGTACCTGTGAGGGCAGAGTTGGTTGATTAGTCCTATATGTGCTGTAATGGCAGCAATTGAGCTGTATACTCCCCAGGGAGCTGAGATGGTTTCAGGAATGATTTATGAGCCTTATGAGCAGGGGTAATAATATGCGCCTTGAGCACCACTCAGTTGGTGGATACGTGCGCTATAAAAGTCCACACATTATTATTATTATTATTAAAACTAGGACACTGATTCCATGCCCTGTCGAAAGTTTGCTCTGATCATGATGATACTGTCCCTTTAAAGAACTATAAACTATATTTTAGTGACAATAATTTAAAGTGATTGATAGATGCAATGCAAATAAAAACAAAGGGGGACAAGTGTTACCAATATAGGTGTTTTTTACACAGTGTAATTCTCTATATAATGTTTTTTTTCTGTGCAGAGAAGTGCACTCACATCAACAATGACTGGTGGTTGTACTGGTTGTGTGGGTGGTGGTGGTTGCCGGTACTGTGCAGGTGGCTGGCTCTGTCTGGGACTCATTTGACGGTGCATGTGATAACTGCAACAAACAAAGATGTCGATCGGTAGGAGGTTAAAGGGACAATATCGTCACGACCAACAGGACATGGACTCGGAGTGGTAGTTTTAGATTAACTCAGTGACTGAAAATAATACCCCACATGATAAGGTCCTATTACCGTTGTTGTTGCATAAATGAGCCAGTTATTTTCAGTCACTGTGTTCATGTTAAACTATGACACTGATCCAATGCCCTGTTAAATGTCTGCTCTGACCGTGACAATAGTGTCCCTTTAAGAAGGAACTTGACCATCACAAAAGTCCATCATGTCCTTTGTGTGAGCAAAGAAAAGTTGGCTGATGCTGGACTCGAACCCACGACCTCTCGAATACCGTACGAGTGGTGGGGGGTCCACTTATGCCAATTATCTGTTGCTCTATGGGGCCAGGTCAAAGGGCAAACCATATCTGCCGAGTGGCCAGGGATCAAGCCCCGGTCAGATCCAAACAACCTGGGTAACGGCAGTAGCGGGGATCACACAACGGGACACAGGACTTTTACATGGTTGTACACAGAAAAAATATATAGGAAGAAACTGACCTGAAATATTATATAAACGGGAAGCGAGCAAAGAAAAGTTGGCTGATGCCAGACTCAAACCCGCGACCTCTTGAATACTGTACGAGTGCTCTACTAACTGAGCTAACCAGCCCCTGTTGGTGGGCGGTCCACTTATGCCAATTATCTATCGTTCTATGGGCCAATTATCTATTGCTCTATGGGGCCATATATATAAATATTTTGTTACCATGGCATCTCTACCCTTGCAATCTATGCAATACTATCCTTACAATTACGAGTATATAATATGAAATCATTGTTCAAAATTTTCACAACGGAATATCTTTCCATTGAGTTATTTTTCTTGGTTTAAAAATGGTTATCGTTGAACCTACCATTTTGCCCCCTGAGCCCGAGTCACAAACCCCTGAGTGTGAATCCCAAGGGTTGAGTCTGAATCTGAGTCATTGTACGAGTCCTCGAGTCCGAGTCTCAAGTCATACAAGTCTCTCATATGTGCGCGCTAAAAATCTTTATTATTATTATTATTATTATTATACACAGGACTGCAAATTCTGATGATGAGGCTGCATATTGTTTATGCAGTATGTGTTGAAATTTAGGGTTTGGGTGTTGAGTGGTATCACTGTGTAGACGAAGTTAACACTGGAATATGTAGTCTGGGTTCTTCTATATCAATGGTGCTAAATGTCCGAGGGGGGTGTGTGGTAGAGAAACCTGTTGGAAGGGGGTCAGGGGGTTGTTGGTGGGTGAGTGGGTTTGGGAGTTGAGTGGTATCACTGTGGTATCAACTTACTGGAACATGTAGTCTGGGTTCTGCTGCATGGTACTTAATGTCTGAGGGGGTGCGGTGTTAGTGCCCCAAGCATTGTATGGTACTGTCGCCATTGAGTTACCCATGCCATTCTGTCAGGAAAAAGAAGAACAAGGAATGTACCTTGATATGGGGAAACGAGTGCATGGGAGAGAGAGGTAGGTATAGTATGGGGTAACGAGTGCGTGGGGGAGAGCGGTAGGTATAGTATGGGGTGACGAGTGCGTGGGGGAGAGTGGTAGGTATAGTATGGGGTGACGAGTGCGTGGGGGAGAGCAGTAGGTATAGTATGGGGTGATGAGTGCGTGGGGGAGAGTGGTAGGTATAGTATGGGGTGACGAGTGCCTGGGGGAGAGCGGTAGGTATAGTATGGGGTGACGAGTGCGTGGGGGAGAGCAGTAGGTATAGTATGGGGTGACGAGTGCGTGGGGGAGAGTGGTAGGTATAGTATGGGGTGACGAGTGCGTGGGGGAGAGCGGTAGGTATAGTATGGGGTAACGAGTGCGTGGGGGAGAGCAGTAGGTATAGTATGGGGTAACAAGTACGTGGGGGAGAGTGGTAGGTATAGTATGGGGTAACGAGTGCGTGGGGGAGAGTGGTAGGTATAGTATGGGGTAACGAGTGCGTGGGGGAGAGCGGTAGGTATAGTATGGGGTGACGAGTGCGTGGGGGAGAGCAGTAGGTATAGTATGGGGTGACGAGTGCGTGGGGGAGAGCGGTAGGTATAGTATGGGGTAACGAGTGTGTGGGGGAGAGCGGTAGGTATAGTATGGGGTAACGTGTGTGTGGGGGAGAGTGGTAGGTATAGTATGGGGTAACGAGTGCGTGGGGGAGAGCGGTAGGTATAGTATGGGGTAACGTGTGTGTGGGGGAGAGCAGTAGGTATAGTATGGGGTAACAAGTGCGTGGGGGAGAGTGGTAGGTATAGTATGGGGTAACGTGTGTGTGGGAGAGAGAGGTAGGTATAGTATGGGGTAACGTGTGTGTGGGGGAGAGCAGTAGGTATAGTATGGGGTAACAAGTGCGTGGGGGAGAGTGGTAGGTATAGTATGGGGTAACGAGTGCGTGGGGGAGAGTGGTAGGTATAGTATGGGGTAACGTGTGTGTGGGGGAGAGCAGTAGGTATAGTATGGGGTAACAAGTGCGTGGGGGAGAGCGGTAGGTATAGTATGGGGTAACGAGTGCGTGGGGGAGAGTGGTAGGTATAGTATGGGGTAACGTGTGTGTGGGGGAGAGCAGTAGGTATAGTATGGGGTAACAAGTGCGTGGGGGAGAGCGGTAGGTATAGAATGGGGTAACGAGTGCGTGGGGGAGAGCGGTAGGTATAGTATGGAGTAACGAGTGTGTGGGGGAGAGCAACAAGTGTGTGAGGGTGACTCAACTCAATAATATACATATAGATAGGCTAGAGTAGACGCCACCTTTACGAGTAACTGTGGCCAAATTGGCCTTTGTTTTATTTAATCAACTGGCAATTAAGCAAGCAATTTGATCAAATCACATTTCAGGTGAGAACTTCCACATACCAATATCTGTGCATATAAAAGCCTTTATTTATCCATGTTGTCAAATGACCTTTAACAATGGTGGCATTATGCATAGTGTTACATTTTCAGGAGCTCTGTATATTTGGTTTGACGTATATGAACAGTACATACAATGGTTGGCAGGTGGTCTGCAAGCCGCGTGCACCGAAAAACATCTCCTATATTACGAACATAGTACCCAATAAACGCTACTACTGCATGACATAAGCACCACTCATTGTGGACATAAGCACCACTCATTGTGGACATAAGCACCATTCATTGTGGACATAAGCACCACTCATTGTGGACATAAGGACCACTCATTGTGTTTCAATGTAAAGTTGGCTATGATCACGGAACATGATCTTTAAAACCATGTTGTTGCCAATAAAGTGTAGTGCTGGGACAGTGGGACAGTTAACCGACCGAAACTGCACTACCTGTTTAGAAATTTGATAACCGTCTTACCGAAACCAATATTTAAGAAATATAACCAACCAACAATTTAGGAAGAATTTGCAGCCCATTTTGTTGTTCTTTCTTTTTTTCCCCATTGGTTACTAAAGGGGCAGTAGCGTCACGATCAACAGGGCATGGAATCGGAGTGCTATTTTTGGATTAACTGAGTGACTGCCATAATACCCCCCCCCCCCACATGATAAGGTCATATTACCGTTGCTGCTGCACAAATCAGCCAGTAATTTTCAGTCACTGTGTTCATCTTAAACTAGGACACCGATTCCATGCCCTGCTGAAATTCTGCATTGATCGTGATGATAATGCTCCTTTAAACAATCATTGCGGGAAGTTTATTGATGCTTTTTGATTGAAAATGTATACACACTGTGCCATTTGCCAGCAATGTAGTCTTTGTGGCCGACTGCAAAAGATTTGGTTAAACAGTTAGCGAACTCTTAACACTACTTTGGTCAAATTGAGTCAAAAATCCCATGAACCAGCCAAAAGGTCAAATTGGTCCAATTAAACATTTTGAAAAATCACTCGACAACAGATTACCCCCAGGGGCAAAGTTGGTCTATCAGTCAGTTGACTGTTTTTGACCAGTGCTGCAAATTGGTAGGCAACTGCTTTGAGAGAAAGAGGATTTTAAAGGGAAACAAAAAAAGCAATTTCACGAATGTAAATCTCATGTTGTCTTTTAGCCCAAAACAATTATTGGGGGGATCCCTCAGTTGTCACCAACCATGGTAAAATCTACTCACATATGATTTGGATACGTTGAAGTTGTTGCTTGACCTTGTGAGGTCAATGTGATCATCGATGTCACTGAACTGATGTGACCTCTGGAGAAAAAACAACATGTACAAATAAATCACTTTTAAAAGGATTTTACAGTGTTGTTGTCATTTTAAAAAGTGTACAGAAAGTAATAAATAACTGTACCTAAGCTTTTTTAAGAAATTACATTTTTGTAAAAAAGTTTGCAGAATGTTTTGGAGGGGGTGGTCTTGAAAAGATATATTTATGTTGTTGTGAACTTTGAATATACCTTAAAAACAAAACCCCAAAAGTACTGACCATAATAACTCAAGGAATTATAGATTTAATAATTGGACTTGTTTTAAGCCTATTTTTCCTGACATTTTGTATACATGTAATTTGTTAAGGCTCATCTAATCAATTCTAGTTACACATAAAATGACTTTTGACGTCAGATACACTATGAATAACTTTACCCTGAAAATCTGTTTTACCATGAAATAAATAGTTCACAGCAATTTCATGACGACACAACACCGTGAAAACACCATGAAGTACTCTTGGAATTTCTTCGCAGTGAAAACGACATGAACTTCTTGTGGCAGTTTTGGGGCAGCTCATTAATTCTCAAGATCACCGTGAATTTGCCCTGAAATCACTATGAACATTATTGCCAATATCTGAGAGGAAGAGACACCATGAAATTGCCATGAAATCGCCATGAAATCATGGTGAACTGTTATTTCACAGCAAAACGGATTTTCAGGGCATTTTCAGGGTAAAGTTATTCATAGTGATATTCAGCACAACGTATCCAATGAAATCCCTTGAATGGTACGCCCCGGAGTAAGTCTCTATCTTTGATAGGATAAAGACAGGGGGACCAGTCTACCCTAAGCCTTCCCTCTACAGAAAGGTGACATTTGTCACCTGTTGTTTACCCTAAGTGAGCTCTTAGGTCTTGAATCCATTATGAAGCTAGCTTCGTCATCTTCGTAGGGTTCGGGCTCAGGGTCAGAGTAGGAGACAGAGAACACCTTACTGACCACATGGCTCTCACTTCGTCTGTCACTGGTAGAGAGAAAACAACAAATATTTATTCTCTTGAAATCAAAATTGAAATCAATCAAGTTGGTTAGAAAACAACCTTTGAAATTTTCAGCTTAAGTTAATCTTAAAAACACCAGTCCAGATTTGGTTTTAGTCCCTGTCCTGGAAATCTTGGTCACCTGTGTAAAAACAAAGCGCATCACCAAGTGGCAGTAACATTTGTCATGGACAGGGGTGACCCAATTGGAAAATCCATACAGGTTCATTGGCAGGCTGGAAAGGTGTACACTAGTCAATTTAGAATTATTTCAGATTTTCATTGGCAAAAAAAAAAAAAATAAATAAAAAAATAAAAACAATTTGACTGATAACTAAAATAGTAGCTCCTCAGAAAGATACTTCAATGTATGTCTGATATCATTTTCTACTTTGCATCGTACACGCTAACACCGGGCCTGCACACACACCTTTCCAACTTTTTGTTGTTGGTCATTTCGGTTTCTTGTTATTACCTTGAGACGGCAATAGCTTTGATGGCTCTCTTCCCCTCATTGAGAAGGAATGGTCCCTTGTACTTGATGGTGTTCTTGTCCCCTTTACGGTAGGGATCAGGCCTGCTGCCGTTGGTAGTTAGGTAAATAATTGCATCTTGGGTTTCTGCAAAGGATACAATATCTCATATACACTATTGGTAATCATAAATGATCACAGATTTATACAAAACTGTAAAGTTGATGAGGGTATCACAAACCCCTTGAAATAGGTGCTTTCATTACATATCATAATATATAATAATCAGTGATATAATTTCCAAAATGAATTTCTGTTCTCCGAAGACAGAAATTACATGTTGGAATAAATTCAAACAATCTGAATGCATTTTTAATTTTTTCTTGTGAATGACAAAATAACATTTGCTGAAACTTTCACAGGTTGTAACTGGTTTTTATACATGTATCTTGATTCTTATAAGGCCAATAAAAAAAGTCTCCGGTTTCTGGTCATTGGTTGGCTTCAAAATCGGTGCGGTGATGCACTTTTTTTTGGGGGTGGGGGGTAATCTGTTTTTTTTGCCAACAGGGAAATACGTGATACATGTATACACGGCGACAAAATTTCCCATATACAAAGTATGGTGGCTCAGAGAAGGCTCAGAGAGGCCTCACAAATCGGGCAAACGTTCATACCCATATGTGAAAAACTCATTTAAAACACAGCACGGCAGAATTCCAATCAATCCAGCAATTTTGGCTGCAATTGGACATCGTTTCATAGCAACAAAAAAAAGAAAATTAAAAATGCTGATGCTCGAGTCTGAGGTGACGCATGCGGAGACCAGAAACAGGAGACTTTTTGGGGGGGGCATAAAGTATGGATACATTTACAGACATTTTACCAAATGTGTATACTGGTTTTAATGTTTACTTGATTTAAAGGTCATTGACCTCTGATGATAATAAATCAACCTCTTTTCTTCATAAACTTATCCAATGCTATGATGTCACTCTGATGTCATATTTACCTGATTTGATTTCAATGAGGGTATTCGAATCAATCTGATTGGCTGTCTTTCCAGGCTGTGGCACCCTGAGAGGGACGATACTTGGTGCTGCTACGGCCCCAGCAGACGGCATTATGCCAGCTGAATAAACTGTCACCACTAGTAAAACGGTCGATTCACTGTAAATACATTTATTTTTAATAAGGTCAATGATAATAAAACATTGCACAAAGGTAAAATTTGTGCAAAGAATTTAGCAAGGTATCCTCAATTATCTAATTTGAAGCACCTTAACCCTAACCACCCCAAATCCTGCAAAATCCTCCAAGGGGCACTTTTTGGGGAAAATTCAGCACTGTTGGAAACTGGTACTTTCACCTCTTCAAATGGAGCAAAATTACTACAGGCCATAAGTGCTGAATATGAAAAATCAACGAAATGCATGGTGCATTTTGAAGATAAGGGCACGTTTCCAAAAGTGCACTGACGGATTTTACAGGATTCAGGAAGGTTCCTAGGGGGTTAGGGTTAAGTATGCTTTATAATCACCTGCAGTGACTTACAAATAAAATAAAATAAAAATTGGTGTTGTAATTGCAGTTTGTTTAAGTGAAGGATTCTCTTGTAAATGTTGAATCCTAACGCGTGCACACACACATGGACGTCTGGAGTCTGGACATCTAGAGTGCAGGTGTGTTTGCAATGCACAGAATAACCAAAGGTAATTTTCCTTAGAAATATGACACAAAATCTGTAATGTCTAAAGTGTTGTTTCTTCTTCAAAATTAATTTTGTTTAAAAAACTGTTACTGTGTTAACATTATTGTTTAACTAGGTCTAGGCCCTAACGATAGTTAAACTTAAAGTTAGGGTTTATTTAAAACTAAAAGGCAATATATCTCTATGTCGAACCCAACTGCCACTTTTTCTTGCTCATTATAACTAATAATATAATGTAATCTTATCTGCTCAGTAAGGTGGAGAATATATGGATGATGATTTTTTAGAAGGAAATAAAGTTCAAAATCAATCAAGGACGGTGTCTTAAAAAATAGTTTTCGCTTTCTGAACCCCCAAAAATTGACAGACCCTTTTTTAACTGGTTATGTTAGTGGTTGACACTTCCTTACCACAGCAGTCAGTGTGATCCCAACATCACTTTTGTGTGAATTGGTATGAGGTGAGTTTGTTTTGGGGCAAGTTAGCCTTTAGTCAAGGCCCACGAGGCAACCCGGAAAAAGACTACACACGTGAGTAGCGGATGCTCCGAGGGCCTTTACCAGTTCATTCTGTGGTCTTTCTTTATATTTCTCTACTGATTTGGTAGAGAAATGTTTATACATAATGCAGTTAGGTATCACTTATTTAATTATAGACGAACCCAAAATTTGGTTACAGTGATTGGTTTAAATAAATTTGCATACATAAAGTATTTATGGTTTATGATAGTAGTGTCCTCAGAATAGACTAGTAAAGGCACTAGTGGCTTCGCCACTTGCGATTGTGTGCGTGGTCTTTTTTCAGGCATTGTGTTCCGAGTTGCCACATGCGCCTTGACTAAAGGCTAGGGGCGAGTTGACTCAGTACTCTACGCCTGTGCACCGTGTCCCCGCACATACATGTGGGCAATTCACCACCACGGGCGAGAACAAATTGTCAAAATTTTACATTAGCAATAGAGGAATATTTCATATTGATTCTAGACCAGAATTTCATTGTGAATCCAATCCAAGGAGTTAAAATTTTGACCTCTCTAAAGTGACCCAGCAGGAGATTTGTTTTTGTTCATTTGAATCCAATGTCTGAATCTGTTCAACTGTTGCTTCGGTCTTTGGATCTTGGCTCCCATTTCATACTAAGATTAGCCTAGTTGTCTAGTATAAAACTAATCCGAATGCTTCTTATTATTTTTATAATAATTATGTAATTTGTCACTGTGAACATCAGAACGTGGCTCCTACCCCACACGCTAATAACATGTTGAGCAAATTCTCGGGTAGAATGTCATATCTGGCCGCCACTATTTTTCATTAAATATAACCAATAATGTAATCTTACCTACCTGGTAAGGTGGAGAACATATGGATGATGATGGACATATACTTCAAATTATTCCAGGATATTTATTTCATGAAAAATCAGGCATTTTTGGTGTACGATGACTTCCTCAGTCATGTCAGTCTGATCTTGTAAACTCCACAATTAGTGACCAACACAGTCATTGTACATGCGTAGTGGCAACTATAATAGGATCCTTCTATTTTCTGAAGGGGAGGATTTTTTAGAAGGGAAATCAAGTCCGAAAACCATCATAAAAGTGGATTTTAAAGATAGTTTTCGCTTTCTGTACCACCAAAAATCGATAGAATGATTTTTTAACTGGTTAGTGGTTGCAAAAAAAAATCTTAAAATGTGGCGGCCGGATACGACATTCTTTCCAAATTCTCTAACTCATAAATCTTTGATTTCTCCCTTCCAGAAAATCCCTCAGCTTCAAACTTTACATACAATCATCTACAATTATTGGCCATTACTATAACTCTTCACTTACTTTCAAAAATTTTTTTTATCAGGTACTTTTTTGCTCACCAAATGTCAGCGTCTTCAACATGGTTTCGTACACATCTCTCTCTGTGATAGCACCATTTTAATATCGGATGCCGAGTGCACAAAATACATGCCGAAGACGCTGACATTTGGCGAGCAAAAAAGTACCCGATAAAAAAAATTTGAAAGTAAGTGAAGAGTTATAATAATGGCAAATAAGTGAAGATGATTATATGTAAAGTTGAAAGCGGAGGGATTTTCTAGAAGGGAGAAATCATAGGTTTACGAGTTAGAGAATTTGCTCAACATGTTATTTAGCATGTGGGGTAGGACTACTAGGAGCTATGTTCTGACGTTCACAGCGACAAATTACATAATTATTCTAAAAAGAAGCATTCAGACTAGTATAAAACATATTTTCTAAGTGATGTCAAATGGGGACCGTACTCAAGTTCCCTCAGCCTTATGTTTCCTCAGCCCTATGTTCCCTCATCCCAAAATAGACCCTATGTTCCCTCAGCCCTATGTTCCCTCATCCCAAAATAGACCCTATGTTCCCTCAGCCCTATGTTCCCTCAGCCCTATGTTCCCTCAGCCCTATGTTCCCTCAGCCCTATGTTCTCCCATCCCAAAATAGACCCTATGTTCCCTCAGCCCTATGTTCCCTCAGCACATATGGCCCTTCCATAATGTGCTGTTGGGGTCACCTGTTACAACATTTATAATGCATTATAATGCGCTTGTAAGGCATTATAACACTCGTTATAAAGGTTTATAATCATGTATGACAACTTAAAACAAGGTTTATAACGCATTATAAGTGCTGGTCATAATGCACTATAAGCTCAGTGGAACAGCACATTATAACTACCTTAACTTGATGTGATGTGAAATTATACTGATAGTTTCTCTCATTAATTCAGATTCAAACAGCTGTGAAACTGACTGATGTTACTGCTACCTATAGCTACCTATAACAGCAGCTGCAAATAATTGCTGATCTTTAATTGCAGTGAACTATTGAACTATTGAAATGGGGGAATATTTGTGTTTTGTTGTATAGAATGGTAGGAGTAAAGATGTGTGTCTGTGTAAACATCACATACATTACATCCAGTCTTAACACTCCATGAGGGAACATAGGGCTGAGGGAACATAGGGTCTATTTTGGGATGAGGAACATAGGGTTGAGGGAACATAGGGTTGAGGGAACATAGGGCCTAATTTGGATTTTAAAAAAATGTTAGGCATTGAGGGAACATAGGGCTGAGGGAACATAGGGCTGAGGGAACATAGGGCTGAGGGAACATAGGCATGACCCCGTCAAATGTTGGCTGGGTCATGAATGGGCGTAATTCCATTACCAGAGAATTGCCCATGTATGACATAACTTATGGAACTGTAACGTTACTTAGGCCATGAGAATGAAAGTCATAGATTTGCGTCCACCGCCCGCATGTCCCGAAAGCTACCGCCTAAATTTTTCATTATTTGCCAAAAAAATCATTATTTGCACAAAAAAGGTATTTCCACCAAACAAATTTAGTTCCAAATCATCCACATCAGTAAAACGAAGTTTTTACCAAATTTCCACCAGTACGTGCGCTATATAATCATTAGCACATGTTCTCTTACAGTCTTAGTAGGGTTTTCAGTTGAAAAATTATTCCTAAACCAATATGCTCAATATTTATATCAAATTAAAGGTCTTGATGAAAGAAATACAATGGTTTTTAAATCAAGAAAATCGGACAAGTAGTTTTTGAGGAATCCTGTTTTATTTAATTAAGTATACAGCATTCGATGAAGCGCGACTGTCCATACACTGTGTACATCCCTAATGGCAACAAAACCGTTGAATCTGCCTACACACACCGTGATACACACGCACAGCGTTCGTGCTCGTTTCCCTCATAATAGCTTTTGAAAGGGTGTAAAAAATACACTCTCCGCTCAAAACTAAAAAAAATTACGGCTCAAAACTTTCACATATGATAGAAAAGAGGTGTAAAATTCATTCAGACACCGCTCTTACCTTTCAACTTCAAGATTTCACCTCGAAAAAACTTTTTATCTCTTCGTAACTTCGGTTGTAGAGTAGTTATGGAGATCGAGCAAGCATGGGTATGTAAAGGAGCCCTTTGACTCAATAGGGAAACCCGTTTTCATGTCAATCACAATGTACTCGGGTGCGGAGACAGCTCCGAAGTGGATGCCCTCAGCAGAGCATGGCAAATTTTACGGGTCGAACGTGCCCGATCTCTGAACACTTCGCGAAAGGCTGGGCGGGACGAGAGTGGTTCATTCATAAAAACCTAGGCTTTCGCACGTACTTCCAATTGCTATTTTATGTACATTGTTGGATAGCTGAAACTATAAGCTTTCCAATGAGCTATTACATGTAAGATTTCGACAGGTAAAAGTAGTAAAAATGTTTGATTTAAAATTTTGATGTTTTTTGTTGTGGGCGATGCGCTGTGCGTGTGGAGGGCTTCGGTCAAGCACGTACGAACTGAAAACCCTAGTCTTAGTCCCGTGTACGTCGTTCACAAAAAAGGTCGCATCGCGCTAAAACTGTATGGTAAACTCCGTCCGATCCGCACCTGCAACTGTACCGCCTTCACATGCACAACACGTTCGCTGTTGAGCCTTTGTATCTTATGCCTGTGTGTGCGGCCCGCACGTATAATGGATGCACGTACGTAGTACTACGTACACAGGCGACCATACATACGGCGACACGTCAAATTAGAAGAAACATCTTGTGATTGCGCTTGTCATAGTATAACCAGATTCAAGTCGATGCTTAAAACTCATCTTATGTCACAACTCTTCAAAGATGATGTATATTTGTAATTGCATTGTAGGTACATGTATCTCGGTACATAATTTGTTTTGTTTTCCCTATGCTATCATTGTATATTGTTTGTATTAATGTTTTTTCTTTGTTTCCGCGCCTTGAGTGCCCAGCAGGGTGGATATGTGCGCGCTAAAAATCTTTATTATTATTATTATTATTATTATTATTGTTAATAGGCAGTTTCATGAAAATTTGAAGTTGCTTCAATGCTTTTAAATGTCATATCACTGTGTAACGGGACTGACATAATACAATTCCTACATCAACTACATGGGGAAATACTAACTTCTGATGACATCATTATTTACCAATTGCATGCTGGGATTGTTACTTGGGATGTGATTCAAGATGGCTGCCAATCAATAGATATGTTTATAACGATAATTACCCAGAATAAATCATAGAACTAATCATGTTAAATGGAAAATCCACAAGTATGAAGTTTAATTGAATCTTAATTTGTGTAGCGACCGTTACAACTGGATAGAACAAAAAATTAGAAAGAAAATGAGGGGTCAATGGTCATGATAGGTTAACCCTATGCAAAGTTACGAATTTTTGTTGATTTAAATATTTGGTAATTTTTAAGATCCAGTTTCATTTGAAAAGTTGTGACCGAATTTGCCTGCAATGTATCCTTGTAGTACTAACAAAGTCTATTTTGCACAAGTTGCACTGTTTTTGTGCCAACGTTACAGTTGGCATGGACTGATCAATTAATTAAGATAACCACGATGTGTAGTATCCATTTATCGACACTAGAAGTGACTACATCCGTAGACTACCCTTTATATTAGAATTTTACCATGAAAGTTCAGCGGGTCACAACTTTGACAGAAAAAAAGATATGAAAAATAGCGCCACCATCGGCGGTTTGCGTGAATCTGCCTACTGACTGTTAATTGTTATTAATGATCAATGGAAATAATGAATAATGAAAAAAAGCCTCATGTGTTTTCGAAATTTCCCGGACGCAAATCTATGACTTTCATTCTCTTGGCCTTACATAGCATGCTTCATACAGTCATGACAGGTACACTACAGTAGAACGCACAACAGCAGCTCAGTCAACGGGGAGTCTGTGTCAATGTGTGATCACTTTTGTGGGCAAATCATTCAAACACATAGATAGACGGTGTTGGAAAAAGCTGTCTTGTCTTACTTTTAGAAATACAAACAAAATTAACAGTACAATTTAAAAGGTACGTAAATAAAAATTATTTACCTTTTTAACAACAGGAAAGCTACAAGAAAAGTAACTTTACAGCGTAAATACGACCACAGTCTGAGACTCAGTAAAATTTGTCTATGTTTGGCATGCATGACCTTTGTACCGCGTATACTCGTTCAGTATGTGCAATAATATATTTATATATTAACTCGATATTTGTTATTAAATATAAGCCCCAAAAATAACCTATAATAAAATTACGTTTTTAAATACTATTTATAGAACTTCACAATAATAATATTTTTTATTTATTTACTTGTCATGTAAAAGAAAGTGTAAATTATTTGCACAGATGGCCCAATCAATTAGTTACTAAGGAACGGCTGTAAATATCAACAAAGCAAATGAACCGAGGAAGCTGAACCGAGGAAGTTGATAGTGTAGACGCAATCATCCCGGCGCATGTCTAGTACTCATTTTACATGCGAACAAGCCACCGGTATTTCAGTAATTTGGCATCTTGTGTACAGAAACATTTTTACTTTCTCTCATGATGAAGGGCAGGCAGAAGACATGTAATAGGCACTATATGCTGTTATTAAAATTTAGACGGCATACCATAATCTCATCCGTGGCAGTGTGTTTTAATGTAAATGGGTATTTGCGTGTTTTTAAAATTGGGTAAAATTGGGGCCTCTATATATAAAACACTAACATAGAATGAACAAAAAATTTCAAACTTAAAGGTGTATCGCCCGTTTTTGTTGTTGTTTTTTTTGTTTCATTTTCTTTCAAATAGATTTTCAAATTTGTGAAGATCAAAAGTTAAAGGGAAGGTATAACACAGTGACATTATCACATTGACGAATCTAAAACCGTCCGACACCTTTTTGATTACACACATTCGATCTTTGCAAAACTCGTAACATTAACTGTTTATAAGGACTACCGGTACTTAGTGTGATGAAACTAGTTTTCGCCTATGATTTCAGACTTTTTGTTGCCCTAAACCAGCCTGGGTTCTAGTCTGCGACGGCGATTTCATGTGACAATTAGTGGGGGGGGGGGGCGTCAGCGGGGATCTGACCTGACCTACCCCCATGACTGACACCCCCTGGGGGTAACGCCGTCAAGCATAATGAAGCTTTAAAAAAGGGGGGTAATAAACACATTTCTGTCTTCCCCTTGAACCTCTGACCCCATCCCCCATGGCTTCGTCACTGGATGATGGTTTCCGACATCCCTCAAAATCTTTCTGTCTGTATCTGAGGTACTTCGTTAGTAAAACTGATTCAATTATTCCCAATCCTAATTCTTGACTGAATGAAAATATTACAGCAAACTAAAAATGTATTTTTACTCTTTCTTCATTATGTAACGACACGGCGTAATAAGCTGAAACGTTCACTGAAAAGTGTTAATACTTAAACGAGTTATATTACCCAGTAAAACATATTTTTGAGGTTATTTACGTATTTCAAAGTTACCCTCAAAAATATACTTTTTAATTATGTTTTACGAAAATGAAACTGAAAACATATGATAGTATTTTTGATTTTATATGTAAATAAAACTACAATACCGATTTGACGCTTGAGGGCCTTGGGAAAAGTCTGCATTCAGGAGGCTCTGTTTGAGCATTTGTGAGGTATTTCAGCTTATAAAATGTAATTTTATTGCGTCCATTTTGGAAAATCACTTCTTAACCACAATGTTGGAAAAACATTTGCCTAAAATCCGTCTTTATTATTGGGGAACTGAAATCAGGAAAGAGCACAGTAGAATCCACAATGGCGTGGGGTCTGGGGCCCGCCCAAGGGCCCCGGGTGCTCTGTGATGCAATCTAATGTATAGTTTTAATTATAAAGTATTCTTATCTGGGTTAGATGTGTTTCTTTATTACTACGCACGGTTGAAAATGTATGCAAAAATATTATATAATTCTAATAAACCAGGCATGAATAATCCAGCTGCTACGTTCCTAATGAGGGACAATTGTGTACGTACTTTGTGATGTGGTAAAAGCATGAATTGCATGAGGTTCAGAATGGGTCAAATATCAATTTAAGCTTTGGGCCCAACTTGAGTATCACCTATTTTTGGGGCGGGGCTAGATTTTTGAAAAGTGGGATTATGAAGACTGAAAACGAGCATTTTGACGTCATGAGGTATAGGAGTTTGCATTTTTATGTCTGAAAAGCAAGATAATGGTAATAACCCGCATACATATTCAGACGAAGATCGATCTTTGATTCTGCCTGTTTTATGGGCGGGGTGTTGTTTTTGAAAAGTTGAGGGTATAGAAGACCTAAGACCAATCTGACCCTAGCACCCCAACTTTGTAGAAATTCTGAAATTTAGGTACGTGTTGTATATCTAGATGCACACCCATCTTGTATTTAAACTTTCAGAGGGAGGGGCATGCATCATCCCCAACAAACTTTATGGTACTCAGACAACGCCTCCACTCTAGCTCTTCTGACAATCTGGCCCTGCCCCTACAATAGGCAACACATACATGGGTCTAGATTGAAGATGATTCACCATTCTGCTGTTTTGATTATAACACACCACACTTGTATTCGAGTCCTCAAACCTCGAGTCCGAGTCCAAGTCCCCAGTGTCGAGTCCAAGTCCCCTGTGTCGAGTCCGAGTCTTTATTTATTCTTTATTTATATCTGTTTATTTAATGGCGTGTTTATTTTTGTTATGCGCTTTTGATCATTTTTAAATGGAAACAGCGCAATAGAAAATTTTCAATTTATTATTATTATGAGTCCCGAGTCATGCATGGGTCGAGTTCGAGTCCAAGTCACGAGGTAGAGGCACAAAGGTCGAGTCAGAGTCCGTGTCACAAGTCACTTAAAAAAAAGAAAACTGTATACATAATGTCAATGTTCAAAGTTAAGTGAAAAAAATACTCGACATCTGGGCTATTGTCTCATCAATTTTACTAAAACAAAGATTTATTTCCAAAATCAACATTATTTTATTTACTTTTTTTATTTTAATTAACTTGATTCATGAAATTGAAAAGACTTATGGAGTAATATATTTTCAGTTTTATTCCCACGATGTTGTACGCTGAAGCTTTGGTACATAATTCATTGTAATCGATTTCTGGAAGATGCACTTTGTTTTCATGCGAGCCGCTGTGTAAGCGATTCCGATCGGATTAAACACAACGGAATAGGATGCACAGTATACATTTTATAAAGACTTAAACACTAGGCCTATGTTGTAAGAAAATTCTTTATTTTGTTAATGTTTTAAATTTTGGGAAATTTTAGAAACATTTATTTCATGTCAGCGTCATAAATAAAGAAATTTACATCATTTGTTAAGTGCATACAATAAGATAGATGCAACAGCTGCAAATAGTGAATATTGGGCATTTTGTTGCCATAGAATCCGAGTCACAAACATCGAGTCCGAGTCACGAGTCCGAGTCATTGTACATACGTTGACTCGAGTGCCGGTATACGAGAAAAATGCATTTAGATTATTCGCTGTAATGCCCCTGTCCCACTTAGGCGAGTTTTTAGGCGACTACACTCGACCAGGCTGTCGCCACATGGTCGCCGGGGTGTCGCCTGTATGGTCGGGAGTAGTCTCCTCAGTCGCCCAAAGAGTCGTAGCCTCTTTCTGGTCGCCGCAGGATTTTCAAAATGTTCAAAACATTTCGGCGACAGTGGGTTTGACGCCAATGAGCGTAGCTTGACATCTAGTGACGTAGTGATGTCGTAGGTTGTCGCCAGGTGACGTAGGTTGTCGCCGGTGCTGACCTCGGTGAATTCCATTGTCGACTACTACGTCAACCTACGTCAACCGGTACTGGCGTCAAGAGAAGTCAAGTGACTTCTCTTCATTTGTCTTCAGTTGTCTTCAGTTGTCGCCGACAGGGTCGTAGCTTGTCGTAGCTTGTTGCAGGTGGACGTAGGCTGACTTCGGTTGACTTCGGTTATCGCCTGTGTGGTCGTAGGTTGTCGTAGGTGTGGTCGTAGGTGGTCGTCCTTAGTTGCGACGATTGGGTCGCCGGTTGTCGGTAGCTTGCCGTAGCTTGACGTCGACTAGGTGGTAGGTTGTTGTAGCTTGTCGTAGACATTGTCGTAGCGGGGGGGTCCAGTCGCCGGTTTTTCGGCGAGCTGCTACGACTATGACGGTCGCCGGCAGTCGCCTAAAAAGTCGCCCAAGTTGGACAGGTCCTTAAGATTTTCATTCAGTCATTGTTTATTCAAATTTACAAGGAAAGCATAAAGGCGTCCAAGTTCATTTGTTGTTCAAAGTGTCCCAGTACCAGACCCACTGAAAAAAAAAATCCTCGCTACGCCTTTGATCACCGACATTTATATCATTTAAAATAATAAATTGGCTCATACAATGTAATGAAACAGCTGTATGTAAATAAGGGACAAACGCAACATGACATGATTTCTGATTGCTTCTATAGGGTTAAACAAAACAATACAAAATAAACAAAATAATAATAATACAAAATATTATTATATTAAAAAATATTATTATATTAAAAACTAATTTCTGCAGAAAGTTATTCAGGGTGAAGACCAGGTATTTGGGAGAATTCAATCTTCTAGGCGAACCCAGCATGATAACCTCCTTGGCACCCTTCTGGGGGATCGTCAGAACCCCGGCCCTACTTTACTTTCCCGCCCCATAACCAACAATATGGGAGAGACTTGGCGGCCCCAAAATCATTGCCGCAGTGCCATGCATGTCCCTGAATTAGGTGTGTTGGCTTCGACCCGGTACGTCCCAGCTCTGGAAGACCCGCGATTAACACTCCCAGTAGTGTGGCCAACGTTCTGTGCCACCTGGACCATGTTGGTATTAGAAAGGTTATATTAAAGCTACTTAAAAAGGGTATAAATTGTAATGCTACGCAATAAAAGAAGAAAAAAATAGGCGAGATTCGAACCGGGGTCACATGCACGGAAATCAAGATTCTTATCCATTAAACCACCACTTCATCCGAGTGTTTGCATTTAATACGATGGGAAAATAAAGGGAACGCTCACTACTTCAATAATAATTCTTCGGATGCGGGACACGCTTAGCCCATTACATTTTATAATCCCTTTCGATTTGCTTTTTACGCAATGCACCTAAAATAATTTTATAGGCCCACACAAAAATAAAATATAATAACAAATATGCCTATCACAGTTTTACTAAGTGGAAAGTTGATAATGGTATCAAACATCCCTTGAAAAATCTGTGAAGTGATTTTCAAAATTAATTTCTGTCATCCGTAGACACCCATGCTGAATAAGAACAATCATAATTTACTATTTTCTCGTTAACGACACAATGAAATAAACTGATACTTTTACAACTTTCTCCTGAGGACGATCAGAGCATACTGATCGAAACGTCGAGTTGTAACCTCCAATTCTTTTCAGAACTAATTACTACTCAATAGAGAATTTCACATGGTGTCACTGCAATTAGTCTTACTTCAACTTTTACAAGCTTTTATATACGTTATGCCTATTTCTTGATGGTTATGGTTGCATTTACAGACAAAGGGTAAAACGGCTTTAAAACTAGCATATATAAGTCACGCTTCTTTTTACTCCGGCATTACTGGAAACAAATATTCCTAAAATGCATTATACCATGGTTATTTTGTCAGCATAAATCAGCATTATATTTGAGGGATAGTCAATCCCTCTGGAATAGCAATGGTACAATCCGATTACCTGTAATTCACTTGAATAACAAAGACACGACCATAATCCAATAGGAAGGTCACCCGAGCTTAGCAACAAACAAGTGGGCAGCGTCACAGTACTATGTAATGGGTGCAAACCTTGTCCCCGTGTACCGACCGCTTTAGATCCCGAAGTGCTTCCGTGATGTAGCACTGTGTATGCGGTACTTAAAGCTGGAAAATAATGGTTCGATGTGATGACTGAAACATGGAGACAGCATCGACAAAACGGTAAGCATTACATTATGATGTTTGTTCCTGAATGTAATGACAACTCTCATGCAAACACAACTTGTGTAAATGGCGAATTGATGAGGTAAGGTTAGACGGTGAGATGCGAATGGGACGATGGTGGTAGCTTTGACTCGGCAACGCGTGAGAATATGATATATTATTTATGAATCGTGGAGAATTTCAATAACGAATTATATCATCATTGCCATGCAGACAAGTGCATAAAAGACTTACAGCCTGTGCTTATAATGAATAGTCCTACGGTCCCAAATGGAGTGTTGGTGTATTCATGGAGGAATGAAGAGGTCTCTTCCTTCCTCCATGGTGTATGATAGTGCATGTGTTGGTGTCCATGTCTCCCCTCCCCAAGTTTACACCAAAATTGATTTAAAAATGTCACATCTGAAGAAACAAAAATACAATTTTGCATCGGTCCGACAACTCCATCGTTTACGTTGCGCACAGTTGTCTTGTACATGTCAGATTAGTCTACTCTTGATAAGGCTAATGGAAATAACAGGCCGAAATATGAAAAATGTGATGATGATGATGATGATGATGATGATGATGATGATGATGATGATGATGATGATGATGATGATGATGATGATGATGATGATGATGATGATGATGATGATGATGATGATGATGATGATGATGATGATGATGATGATGATGATGATGATGATGATGATGATGATGATGATGATGATGATGATAATGATGATGATGATGATGATGATGATGATGATGATGATGATGATGATGATGATGATGATGATGATGATGATGATGATGATGATGATGATGATGATGATGATGATGATGATGATGATGATGATGATGATGATGATGATGATGATGATGATGATGATGATGATGATGATGATGATGATGATGATGATGATGATGATGATGATGATGATGATGATGATGATGATGATGATGATGATGATGATGATGATGATGATGATGATGATGATGATGATGATGATATGATGATGATGATGATGATGATGATGATGATGATGATGATGATGATGATGATGATGATGATGATGATGATGATGATGATGATGATGATGATGATGATGATGATGATGATGATGATGATGATGATGATGATGATGATGATGATGATGATGATGATGATGATGATGATGATGATGATGATGATGATGATGATGATGATGATGATGATGATGATGATGATGATGATGATGATGATGATGATGATGATGATGATGATGATGATGATGATGATGATGATGATGATGATGATGCTGCACCAAACTGGTGCTCAAGGCGCACCAGTCGAATCTTCGTCAATATGCAGATGACACTGTTTTGTATAGAGTCATTAAAACTCCAGATGATGAAGTGGCAATCCAGAATGATCTGCAGCACATAAACACCTGGTGTAATTTAAACTGTATGGCTTTAAACCCAAATAAATGTAAGCTAATGACTGTGACCCGTTCTAGAAATCCTGCTAAACCACTGTATAATATTGGTGATTACACTTTGGAAAATGTTGATAACTACAAATACCTTGGTGTTATTATTTCTAGGGACTTAAGCTGGAAAACCCATATTAGCAATGTTACTTCCAAAGCCACTAGGCTAAATGGATTTATTGGTAGAGTAGTTAAAACTAGGGACCCTAAAATTCTTATTTCACTTTATCGCTCAATTAGCAGACCCATACTTGAGTATGCAGCCCCTGTCTGGTGCCCTGTCCTTACTACCCAGCAAGAAACGCTTGAGAAGGTACATAGACGTTTCACCCGTTTTTGTTTAGGCCTGCCGAGAAGGGCTTTAATTAATTCTGGTAATGAAATTGAGTATTCTGACAGGTGTGTCAAGTTGGGTATTCCCTTTTTAAACAATTGTTTGTTATTAAATGTTTATATAATAAATTTGACATTCCTATTGATCTTATCCCTGTTAATCGTAGACACACTGAAGTTGTTAAGTTTTCTCATCAAATGGCAAGGTCCAATGCTGCTCATCATTCTCTTTTTAATAGATTTCCAAGATTATGGGAGGTGCTACCAGCAGATGTTATTAAGAAACAGTTATTTATAGTTTATCTTTATGTATTAATTCACTTAGAAAACATTTATTAGTCCCTGGCCTAGGAGATGCCCTAACTCAAACTGTGTAGTATTAACTTTTTACATTTTTATTTTAGTATTGTTTTTGTATCTCAAAGCAGGGGCGGATCCAGGATTTTAAGAAAGGAGGGCGCAAACTTTGAGTGCTAATTTCAAAGTTGAAAAATGCGAGTGCGTAGCGCGAGGCCCTATACAAGGGAACGGGGTATTATTTCACTTCTTTTTGACTCGGCAAAAATAAGGGGGGGGGGGCGCCCGTTGCGCATCCCCCTAAATCCGCCACTGCAAAGTGTGTCTAAAGCCATGTTGTTTATCGTTCTTTGTGTGATTCAATGTTTGTTTACTTCCTAAGTGGTAGCATTAGGAGATCAACTCGACAGTAATTTAGTTTACTTTTTGTAATCCTACAGGGGTGCTACCTTTGTTTCTGTTTCTGTTAATTTAGTGTAAATTTGTGTTTATTTGTTTTTCTACCTGTGAAATCAAGAAATGAAATGAAATGAAATATTATTACCCCTGCTCATCAGGCTCATCAGGCTCATAAATCATTCCTGAAACCATCTCAGCTCCCTGGGGAGTATACAGCTCAATTGCTGCCATGTTGGCGCATATTGGTCTAATCAAATACAACAACCAACTCTGCCCTCACAGGTACCCATTTACCCCTGGGTGTAGAGAAGCAATTATGGTAAAGTGTCTTGCTCAAGGACACAAGCACCATGGTCGCGGTTGGGATTCGAACGCACATTCTGACGACTCAGCCATCAGAACACAAATCTGATGCACTAAGCCGCTCGACCATGGCACTCCATAAGCCTGTCAGACAACAATATCATCCACGAGCTGCAATGAATTCATGAGAGGCATGTACCTGCTCCATCCAGAGCCCCAATATCGGTATCTTGTATACCTTCTATGCAGGAGGTGGACCCAGAATGGGTGTCGAAAGGGGATGGCACTGAAGGTGAAGGAGGGTACACACAAAGCGAATAATTTTGGTGAAATCTAGTCCAGACTTCAGGCCTCTAAAACACATTTTTTTTAAACGTTCAGGCATGTTGTTGTGTTTGAGAGTGAAACAGATTTAGTGTGCATGATTTGAACTAGTTTTTGCACCAGGCCAATCGATGAAATTCTGTGAGAAGAAAAAACTTTCTTAGCACGTTTTGCTCATAGTGATCATAGTGATTTTGCTCACAATACCTCACAAATGATAGAAAATCGGTAAAATTCAACTACCTTCACAAAAAAAGTCATACCTTTGTTCAAATCTGTGTTTTCGGTAAGAAATTATGTATATTTGTCTTGTTTTAGAAAATAATAAACTAATCAAGCTAGTTTCTAGGCGGATGAAGAGAATGCTTGGGCATCGTAAGAAATTACCCGACCCCCCCCCCCATTAAAGGGAAAAAAATGCAATACTTAAAACGTCACAAAGGACCCTTTAGAAATCAAAAGAGTATTATATTCATGAAAATAAATATTTGAGCGAATACCCATGCATATGGACAGTTTAAGCAAACTGGAAAGTAAATTTTTGACATCGAGTTTACTGTTAAAATTTGTAAAAAATGTTCATGCTTTTCCTTGACACACGAGGGCGCTGTTTGGAACAGGAACTCAATATCACCGCCGCACATACCGAAAGTGCACATCAAACCCGACACCTTGCCCAATAAAACAGTGGTTACCTCAACAATCGTTCAGTTAAAAATACAAACAATTTAGAGAAACAACCTAGTTGAAAAGACGATTCTGTCAAGCACAAATTAACCACGATGTTACATCTGATCCCACTGTGACATCACTGATTTGAATCACTGAAAATGGCAAATAGCAAATACAAGACAGGCAAGAAAAAATATTCCTATTTTATATAGGTCCTTTATTTCAGATGTTTTCTTAGGGTTTTTGATATTATCCCTTACTTCACACAATAACTGTCTAGATATTAAATAATTCGGTCACTTTGATTTTGGGTACATACTGACTTTAGAATATACCCTTCCTATTCACAAAAATTAATTCTAGGCTGATTCATAATATAAAATATAATGTTTATTTTGCGTGATTTTATTTTATACAGTAACTAATATGCCTCAAATACGTTACTTCCATCGTGGCCGTTACTTCAGGCCGTCGAAACCGCTGCACTTTCTCCCACCAATAAAACTCAACACCGGGGCAACGCAACACTCCGTGTTACCATCACATGAAACGGCTTGGCAAAAGACTAATACGAGATGGCGTGGTACCAGGGAGAAGAAACACTCACGGTACAGGAAGATGGTGGTGTCGTTGGCGAGTTATCTGACAATGGGCAATGTGTCTGACATGAAGTTTTTATGTCGAGGTAAATGCTTTAGTGCGAATAACACTGCACAAACTGTTGTGTTAAAAAATTCATCATGCAGTGGTGTTCATATCGGTCAACTCGACCTATAAGAACACCATGACAGTTGATTTGATGTTTTGTCCTACACCGACATTATGTAAGAATCACTGTATACTCACTGGTCACTCTAAAAGCACAACAGTGCACAGTGCTTCATAAATACATCGGTGAAGGGCTACAATAAAATCAACTGTTTATTTTCTCGAGGCAAGAATTACCAAAAAGAAATTAAAATAAAATAATACAAAAAATAAAATACAAAAATGCATAAACAATGGTATTATTTTAACACTTCAGTTTTTTGCAGGATGCCAATCGATATTTCGGCACTTATGTCATGGAGCTAGACACTTAACCATAAATTGCTTCTCTTCACCTGGGAGTACAAATGGGGACAGATAGCTTATGCATAATTATTGTGTTTGATTAGCTGATAAACACCTGCTGGGGCTGTATAGCCTACCGGTACTTCTCAGGAAGTTGAGAGTAATCCAGGAAAGATTTAAAGTAGCAAGAGGACAGAGATAATAATAATGCGACTTGAGCATCACATCGTGATGGAGTTGGCTCTATATACAAATCATTATTATATTAATTTTATTTCACAAAGATCTTCGTTGGTAGCATATAGGTTTACAGTAATAAGTATGGCGGATAGGCGGGGCTGTGTTATCTACTACACTAATGCGTACTGCTTTTTGCGTATCGCTGACTAAACGTGATAGTCATAAAAACAAAAACATATATTTTTCCCTCTCATTGTAGACCATGTCCGACCTCCACAAATTGTCGATGAGGTCACCAATGCTCGACATCTCCTAGCCCTGCTCGAGAACCAGCGGCTGTTAGCTGAGAACAGTCTGTACTTCCTTCAGACGTTACTCTATTACATCGCTAGACCTGACTTGTACCAAATCGTCCTGGACTTCAGGGCTGATAGGCAGGAAAATTACGTAGACAGGGGTGTTGACATCAGTGAGGATTATAAAGGTTGGAAATAAATATACTTTGTTGAAATATTTTCTCCTGGGGAGACTCGTGAACACACTGGTTGCCCAAATAAGTACCACTTGTTGACGGCACGTTTCTAAAATTTATTTATTTATTTTTAATTTAAAAAAAAAAGTGCTTGAAATGAGCTGGAAAGCAATTATATTGAAATCTAAGCACATTTTGGCAATTAAAGATGATGTCTGGAGTCCCCTTCCTAAATCTGAAAATGCTGCATTGGCCGCATTAATTTATGAAGTGATAATGTTGATCATGATATAATAGTTAAATTTGTAAAATGTAATTTATATTTTAAACAAATTCTTCTCGGGTCTAGACAATTATTCACTTTCAAATAAGATATTCAACGAAAACACTCATCATCTCATGAAAAAGTTTTATATTTAATTCTACAGGAGAACGTAGGCCTACATTAAAAATGTATTTGTTTTGCTTCTTTATTGGAAATATTACAGTTGATTTGGAGGAAGATTGCCAGCGCTTGGACCTTGCCAACGAGCTGTTGAAATTCCGCAAGGATCTGAAGCCTCGGAGGCGCCTGAATCAGATAGACGTGAGCGAAATGAGGCGCAAACTAAACGAACTTAGCAGCAGAATGCAGGAAAATATCAACATTATGCAACACCCAAACGCGCCCAAACTCGGCCTTGGCGATAATGATTCGTCCCTAGACCCTCACGGGGGAGATGGAGTGTTACGACAAGACAACAATATCCAGATAACGAACAAGGAAAATCTGACATTGGGGGCGGGTTCCATGGACAAGACGCCCGCTACAAAACCACTCCAGGAACACACTAAAACGTCCGAAGGACAAGAAAAAAGAACTCCGCCAAATGATATCGTCCAGAAGGGAAATATTTCCAACAGGAATAAACCAGACTCACATGAAACGGCCGAAAATGACACAGTACCGGTACATGCAGATAGTAAAACGACTTATTGCCTCAAAGAAAGTACAGAGGAGGACTATTTCACCGAAGACGAAATGGAAATCTCGGAGGAAAACTTCGGGTATGAGACCCCCTGCCCGCCACCACGGGAAATGGTTCTCGGGATCAACGGGGTCAAAGTTTACGATGACGTAAACTCCGCGAATCCCGTCACAGCTCGCGGTGTGAAGACCGCCCACAGATACCCTCCTTTGACGGACTGGGCGACAGGGAAGATCCATGAGCTACACCGGCTGTCCAGAGATCACAGGAGCAACTCTAAACGACGGGTGCAAAAGAGGAAACAGAAACCAAAAACGAAAACCTCTGGATCCGTTGACAAAGAACCATTGGAGGAAACGTCCAATACAAAAGACCAGTTGAAGTTGCCAGATATTTATGATAGATACGCAAGACATACCGCCGTCCATATTACAGATGCCATAAATACGAGACTGTGATTTGTCACCCTAAATTCAGAGATCATACAATTAACTTTCATATTCTGTATGGTATCTATATTTTTTATTTGTTTTATATTTTTATTATGTGTGCTTTAAATAATGTACAGAAGGATGATACGGTCACAATTTACACCATATTGGTACCAACCTTGCAACGTTGATTGGTTTATTAAAATATATATATATATTTCGAGGAAAGACAGTGTGTTTATTTTTGTTATTAATAATATCATGCCTATATTATATTTATTTTTAACACGTCAAAGGTTTTTAAGATTCATTTTATCGATAAAGTACCCATAATAATTATGAAGAACTAATTTCTACCTGCAATGCGTAGGTTTTGAAAGTTGGATGTCCTAGGCTGTCCTGGCCTAGCCTCCCTTCTGCATGCAGCACTCGCCTCACCAGCCTCCGAATACATTCCTGCGGCATCCGTCGCCATTGTTCCATTAGAGCATCAGTAAACTGGTCCTCAGTGACGGGCTGTACCTGCTGTTCATGAACGCGTCTACCGAGTTCATCCTACACGTGTTCAATGGGTGACATCTCCGGACTAAATGCAGGCCATGGTAGAGTTATTTCCTCCTGCTGAAGCCACTCCCAAATCACCCTAGCAACGTGAGGTCGGGCGTTGTCCTGTTGGAACAAACGCAAATTCTCATGTTCCTGCATGTCGCCGTACATGGGATGTACTGCATGTCGCCGACCACTGGGATGACGATCTCATCTCTGTATCGTTGGGCATTGAGGGGACCGTCGACCACCATGAGGTCTGTAAGTCCATGGAATGAGATTCCCGCCCACACCATCACGCTTGGCCCACCGTACCTGTCACATTCTACCACACGTCGCTGTATCGTTCACCAGGTCGGCGATAGACTCGAGCTCTACCATCGTTATGTGAAATGCAGAACATAGACTCATCAGAGAATAGAACCTCGTTCCACATTCGTTGGGTCCAATTCCGATGGCGATTGGCCTACTGCAGTCGTGCCACTCGCCGGGCGTTTGTCAGCTGAGGTCCCCTGTACGGTCGTCGGCACCTGAGGTTGTCAGCACGAAGACGGTTTCGAATGGTTTGGTCACTCACTCGATTGTTATGGATGCCAGGAGTTTTCTCTTGCCGTTTGGCGAGCAGTTCGGAACTGATTACGTAAGTGCTGCAGCCGAATATGGCGGTCCTGGTTTTCATCCGTTACACGTGGGCGACCACTCCTACGACGGTCAGATGTGCTTCCGGTGGTTCGATAGCGTTGTTGGATTCGAACAATTGTGGATGCATTCACATTGGGCTCCCTAGCAACGGCTCGGGCAGCCATACCTGCATCGAGCATCCCAATCGCACGCCCTCGGTCTATAACAGAGAGCCGTGGCATCCTGCTGTGAACGTACAGTGCAAAACAAAGTCAGGTTTTGGGTACGTGGGTAGACTTGATTTCAAGTCTGAGATCGCGGTTATTTTTGTCTGCATCAGCCACGCAAAACGCCGTTTACCCCTACTCACTGGCTATCACAGCCCTAACTCGCGATCTCAGACTTGACCCTCTTGTGTTTGTGGGACATTCATGTTTCATAGCTAAAATTTACATAATAATACGGATGCTAGAGATATGGCCAATCAGGAGGCCACAAAAACCTTGTAGGCCGCGTCTATTACTAACAGGTTACATTCGTTTAAAATTCTTTCTGTAATATTCATTCGATATTAAATTTGTATAGTGCTTGTACGTAAATAGTATTTGAAATGATAGATAAATTTAATGAGATCTTAGAGTTGTAAAAAAGCACAAAATAAAATACATAATTCCTTCTCTACAAAAAACGCCTTACCTACAGTTTAAATGGAATCGTTGAGTACATCTCCTCCAACTGCATGCAGAAGGTTTAGTTTGAATATTCATGTTATGGAAGGCTTTCCGACCAATCAGATTGTTCCGTCCACTTTTGGACTAATTCGCAATAGGGTGTGTACAAACCGACGAACAACATTCCCAAGTCTGTGATCGAAGGTTAATGTCGGAGGTTAATACACAAGAGGGCGCTATTTAATGCGATACTGCCGTATTGGCTTCAGGCAGACATAAAACCACGATCACAGACTTGGAACCAAGTCTAGTACGTGGGTAGACTGACTACCTGCATGTGCAAACAAATCCCAGACTTTATCATTACGTAATACTTTATTCACAGTTCGGTCAAAATCAGGAAACCGCCCAATATCGGAAATCAGTGATGGGTATCAAGCGCTGAAAGAGCCTATTAGAAGGCTTGTGACGTGGTTAAATAAATCATCAATACTGGAACATTGTGAACTGGCTACCAAACAACTTAAAGGAAAAATTCAAGTGTTGCGTTTCTTTTTTTGACTAGTATATATCAAACTGTATTCTGAATTAAAAATAGTTAATAAAACATCTTAATAACTCAATCAGTCACACGGTTAAAATGATACATCATCTGCCTCTTGTCAACAGTGTTAGTAGAGTATAGAGTCTGGGGTTCATAGTAAATCATATTTCTCCATTCTCGCCTAAATTTGATGCAATATCATAATTAACCGTGTGTTAAACTGTCTGGCGTTGGTGCTTGTGTCTCTACTTGCTACTTCTGCCATGCGAGGTCGTTACACAATACGCTCCATCATAGTAATCGTGTAACATCCCAAAATTCATCGAGTGCAAGCATCTAATTTAAGTAGGACTATCAAAATATCCAAGGTTTTTGGATATTGAAATCGTCCCGTTACAAGGCGAGCTGAGAACAGTGTATCCGAAAGCCCTGGGGACGGGGCTATTGTTTATTTAGATACGAGAGGAGAGCACTTTGACAATGTAAGATTTCATACATTTTAACAAATTATTGATGTTTCCGTTTTGAATAATAATCCTTTCTAAGTAATAAATAATTCACGATATTCCATTGTCGTCCTATATGAAACGACACATTGCTATATGGTAGAGACTGCCTCTGATGGGTGCACTCGACTAAATAGTGACAAATTCATGCGCCGAGCTGTTTATCATAATTTGTATGCCGTAAACATTTTCTAAAAAACAAAGATTTGAGGTCCATAAATTTGAGAGATTGTATAAAAATGGTCCATTGAGTATTTTGGATACACAAAGGCCCTGAAAAAGTGGTCATAATTTGCTTCCAAGCAAAGGGCCCTTTTTCCAAAATGGATGATTTCCGGTGTGTGTGGGCGTTTTCACTACTGTAGAGGGTGGTCACCATTGAGATGAGAATAACTTAACGGGCCTCTGGACTATCCGTATTGAATTGAAATAAATGGTTAGACATCAATCAATATATATTTTTTTTTAGTTTGAAAATTTTACACCTTTAAAAAAAAAATACTGGCAATTATTCCTAAAGTATTTTTTAAATGATTTGTTTTACATCTTGTATTTAGCATTGGTTGCTATGGAAGTTTATTTAGTGGGGTGCACCCTCATAGCTTGGAGACATTTTGTGTGAAAGCCATTTTGACCATTCATTCATTTTTCCCAAGCTGATTAACGATTTGACTAATTAGTCTGAATATAATGGCCTGTCTACTCTGAGGTATGTAGTCGGGCGACCTAATTGGATACAATTAACATATATTTATCACACGCACCCTATTTGTTTTTCCCAATTATACTGTGCATGCTTACGGAAGCGTATTGTTGCCAATGAAGATTATGTATCACATAACTCAATTGTTGTTCCCCCAATAGTCATAGAAATGGCTATACATGTACATGTTTATGGAGGCTACCAATAAGATACCGGTACATGTATATTTATCATACGCACCAAAATTGTTGCTTTGTTTACCAATATAGGAATGAATATACTGAAGCGTATTATACTGCACACCGTGTACTAACTTGTCAAGTAAAAACCCATAATTCCGTTCCTCCTTAGCCGTACGTACGAGATAATTATCTCGTATCTCGTACGAAAGACAACAAAATTACTGGGGTTATTATAAGTAATAATAAGTCGGACATACGACTTACTGTCTCGTATACGTATACCATTTTATATCATACATATGATTTAGGAGCAACGATTTGTTTGGTAACTATACGTAGATAATAAGAGAAATTATAACACCCCGTACACAGATACTGTCTTGTGTTTGGTTGAGAGCGTGTCACATGATGTTCGCTATTTTTACTGTAATGTCAAGCATACAAGAAAACTATGCATCGGCCGTAAAAGTAATAGCTCATGGAAACCAGTGAACTAGTCCATAGTAACCTTCCAGCTCATGGTATCATGATACGGTAACAAATATTGACTGCTTTCACTCGTTGTACAGTAAAACTAGCCTCCCTGGAGCGTTATATTTCCCCTCGGCTTCGCATTGGGAAAAAGAACGCTCCAGGTAGCCCATTGGGAAGCTAGTTTCACTGTACCACTTGTAGCGGTCAATAAAAATTATAGCCAAAAGGCAGTTTGTGGATTTCTCATTCGAATATTGTAGAACCAACAAGACCGTAGTAACGTCACAATGACGCAAAGGGGTATTTTGGGGGAATAATAAAAAAAAACATTCCTTTTTGTGTTATTGTTGACACGTTTTCCGTGGGAGAAATGACATAATTGCACATGTATTTTGTTTACAAAAATTAAAATAAAAAAAATTGTTATACCGAAATAACGATCATCCAAATATTAGTAGTACATGTAGTTATATACTTGTACGGAGCCCCTAAGGGGACAGGTAAAGAAAAAATCGGGAAGGTAAAAAAAAAGGGAAATGCATTTCGTTCCTCGAATTAATATTTCGTTCCCTCGAAATAACATTTCGTCCCCTCGAATTCATTTCGTTCCCTCGAATTCATTTCGTTCCCTCGAAATATTATTTCGTTCCCTCGAAATAACATTTCGTTCCCTCGAAATAACATTTCGTTCCCTCGAAATAATATTTCGTTCCCTCGAAATAATATTTCGTTCCCTCGAAATAATATTTCGTTACCTCGAAATAATTGAGCTGTACGGAATCCTTGATATGCCATTTAATTTATTGGGATATGAAAACTATTTCCGAGGTCGCCGTAGCACTGAGGGACAGATGGAAACAAATAAATAAAATAATATTTCGTTCCCTCGACATAATATTTCGGGGGGAACGAACTATTATTTCGAGGGAACGAAATATTATTTTATTTATTTGTTTCATAAAGTGTTCAGAACGCACTATAGAGCAGTTAGAATCCAGCATTTTCCGGGTCCCTTTCTACTTGCGGCTCATGCATGCCGTGGGGGATTGGTGGACAAAGAGGGTGCACAGCCCCCACCCCCCCCCCCACACCTCCGGTTCGAGCTGGAATGTTTATACACAAACAGTATGATTAGTTTTTCAAAACAAGTAGCGATCGACGCCCATGCAAACCGTACTTCCTACTAACGATCATTGACCTACATCGTTCGTGGGGGTGGACGCTCATGGGTTTGTGCATACATACCCTAACGGTAAGGTAATCACCCATATTGTTTGTTGGTGTCACATTTAGCGCCGGTTCCAATTCAATCAGGCCTATATCTATAAATGGGATAGTTAGAAGGCCGAAGCATCATCGTTGTCCCCGTGAAGTGAGGATGATGTTCCTATCACCATGGTAACGGAAACCTGCCTTCCTGAGTCAGCACTTCTTTTGTTTTCAGGCCTCCTCTCGGGACTATTTTTTAATCTTACGCCTGCAGCAAGTGGCTGGATGACCGCAAACACATCCACTGTCTGATCATTAGTGATTTCGACAGATTGCAGGAAAGGTTACAAAAATTGTATTTATACCACAGTCAATCACTGTGCTCGGATAATATCAAGTCACTCTTCCAGCTGCGAGCTGCACGTTAATGTTGCAAATCTCAACTGAGTGTGTTTTCAGCATCAGGTTTTGCTTCATATCCAAACGGATAACACTCGAAAACACGTCACAATTAAATTGCTTTAAATCTCCGTTCCAGGCGCAATTTCCTGCACAGATCATAGCCAATTTAAAATTTGAATTCCCCTGAAGTCAACCTTCGTTAGAATGTCTTTGAAGAACGGTGACGCTACGTTCCGACAATACAGTGCAGATGATGCAGTCGAACTGGTAGGTTATATTTTCCATGTATATACTTTTGTATCGAAGACGGTGACTGAAGCGACGGGTATGGCGGTTACAATTGACAACTGCGATGACAAAACGACGATAAAGCTTAATGACGATAACAACATTATGATAAATATGAAAATACATTTACAATTATGATGAAGACAATTGTGACGATGACAATTTGTGACACTAAGGATGGCAACGACAGTGACAAAAAAGTGATGACGATGATAATATCGATGAAGCTGCCGATTCTTTTACGACGACGACGACGATGTTGATGCGACAACGGAGATGATGAAGACTGTGACGATGATTATGATGAGGAAGTCAATGATGAAAATGACGCCGACGAAGGCTATGAATCATGACGATGATGGTGACGATGAAGAATACTATGATAGTGACGATGAAGAAGAATATGACGACGACAATAATGAATGACGACGATGACGATGACGATGACAAAGAAAATGATGACGATGAAGATGACAAAGACGATGATTACGTTATGACGAAGACGATCAAGAAGGCTTTTACGATGATGACGAAGATTATGATGACAAAGCCGAATACAACGATAATGATCACAAACACTGCAACGACGATGACAAAGACTATGATGACAATGACGATGACAAAGAATATGATTAGATTAGATTAGATTAGATTAGATTAGATAAAACTTTATTGTCCCTCACGGGGAAATTAAAATGGCCTTTACAATACAATAAAATACAATACAATACAAACGATAAGTAGATACAAAAAAAGACTAGACATAAATAAGAAGCTGGTAAAAATAAACAAAAACTTACTTATTAAATACACAAACATTTAGAACAATTCTTTTAATAAAAATATACTACAATTCAATATTAAAAATTTACAAAAATTGTATGAGGATATAGAGTACATGGTGAGGGATCAGAGCCAACCACCCGACAGCTCATCGCTCCAACTGCTCATTGTACCATTTGATAGCAGTCGGAATGAATGAACTGCCGTAACGGTGGGTCCTGATCCTTCTTTGTAAAAAGCGATGACTCCTTGAATTGGTTTGGAATTCGGCATGTAATGGGTGACTTGAGTCAGCAAGAACTGATTCAATTCTATTGCACATAAGAGATTTATATAATGCCTCTGGAGACTCTTGTTGCAGACCAATTACTTTACTTGCTTGTTTAACAATTCTTTCCAACTTAATCCGGTCATTGGTCCGCATATTTCCAAAAACACAAACAAGACAAACTAGAGCTTAAGTGTTTGTTAGAACAAACACACGGTGTTCGAGTCCACTTCCGGTTCAATCAAATTTTCAACGATGATATAAATATTATATTGTGCAAGGGTTTGTCATCTTTTATAATAACTATCAATTTCATATTCAAAAGACATATCAATTTTGCGTTAGAATGTGTTGAATTTGAACTTACTGTTTGGACAGGAAGTAAAGGTCAGATTAGGTGGTTTGAAGGTCATATATGACCTCATGATTATCAAAAAATAACAAATTTGTCAACTTATACATCAAATTAAAGCTATGAGATATGACCTTTTAAAATTTGTAAAATCGTTACTTCGTGTGCCACTAATTGGACCATTGGCAAAGCATTTATGATAAGTCATTTCACAAGAATTAGAAGCTATTAATGTGAGGACTTCAATTGTGTTTTTTGTTTTCTAATATGTCATTTAGTTCTTGAGATATTGGCTGTTGAACTTGAAAAAGTTGTGAGATTTAAGCAATAAATTAGAAATTAACAAGTGTGACTTGGAACACTGTTTTTTATTTTAAATGTTGACACTAGCCCAACACATACTTTTCAAAAACCATGCTAGATGATAAATCAACATTAAAAATCACTCATATGAAAATAGTTTGCCAGGGTTGTAGGCAGCCAGATCAACCTATTCAGCATTACTATGTCACACAGTTGATTTAGCGTAGAAGGGGACTACATGTATAGTAACTGGATTAAACTTGGCTACAAATTCAAAGAGCATGAAGTGTGGGTTAAATTGTTTGGGGGAGCTGGGGGTTGCTTGTATGGATATCAGCTAAGTAGCCTTTCATTAGAAAACAAGCTTATAACTACTACATGATAAAGTTGGAAGAAAGCTTGCATCCGTGCTTTCCATCTTCCCCTGCCCCCCGCAAAAAGTAAAGTATTCCCAATTCAAACAAAATTAAATGTAATTATATCCACTGGATCAAATTTGATAATTGCTTGCCCTTTTCATTTTTTTATGGAAAAACCTTTCAATTCTAGATTTAAATGAAGCCAACATTGGTATTTATGTCTTGGTATTAAGTCTTGTACAAAAATTAATTTAATTGATGGACTGCATGTTTTTATACTGAGAGTGATCTTTATTTATAATATACTTCACTTTCAGGTCAAGTTTATAACAAAAATATAATGATAAATTGACAATGATAGTGACACTGTAATCAAGCATCTCCTTATTGTGACATGCTTATAAATTGTCTTTGTTTTCACCTAATCTGCAAATAATTAAAAAACTAATTCATAAAATTTGAAAACAAATTCTACATTGATTTTTACATTTTCAAGGTTGTACAAATGTCTGTAGCTGCATCCATACTACAGAATTACAACCTAAAGATCAGATGCCATTTTGTACATAAATTGTTAGACATTGAAATAATCAAAGAGTTGTATGGGTGCTTGTAAATTGCTAATAAAGCAATGAAATACATATTTATTTTAACTGTCTGTTGGGTTTCATGACTTGACTTTTGTGGTTACACACTTCCCTCCCCCACAATCAATTGAAACCACTTTGTTGACCTGTTTAACCTACTTGTAACCAATCTAGAAATGAGTGTACATGGTCTTACACATGTAACAAGTGAAATTACTTCAGTGTAAATGAACCCAACCATGATCCTTTGTTGACAAGAAAACAGAATATATATCGACTGGATCAAATCTGATAATTGGTTGCCCTTTTCACTTTGTTTATGGAAAAACCTTTCAATTTTAGATTTAAATGAAGCCAACATTGGTATTTATCTCTTGGTATTAAGTCTTGTATAAAAATAAATTTAATCTTTATTTATAATATACTTCACTTTCAGGTTAAGTTTATAACAAAAATATAATGATAAATTGACAATGATAGACACTGTAATCAAGCATCTCCTTATTGTGACATGCTTATAAACTGTCTTTGTTTTCACCTATACTGCAAATAATTTAAAAATAATGTATACAATTTGAAAACAAATTCTACATTGATTTTTACATTTTCAAGGTTGTACACATGATTGGCAAAATGTCTGTAGCTGCATCCATACTACAGAATTACAACCTAAAGATCAGATGCCATTTTGTACATAAATTGTTAGACATTGAAATAATCAAAGAGTTGTATGGGTGCTTGTAAATTGCTAATAAAACAATGAAATACATATTTATTTTAACTGTCTGTTGGGTTTCATGACTTGACTTTTGTGGTTACACACTTCCCTCCCCCACAATCAATTGAAACCACTTTGTTGACCTGTTTAACCTACTTGTAACCAATCTATAAATGAGTGTACATGGTCTTACACATGTAACAAGTGAAATGACTTCAGTGTAAATGAACCCAACCTTGATCCTTTATTGACAAGAAAACAGAATCAATCTGCATTTATAATAAATGTACGCTCTGTATGTACGATTTAGTGACAGTTCAGAATGGGTGACATTCAGGGGTTGTCATTGGAATCGGTAATTTTGAAATAAAATGTCTGCCCCCCTCCCCCAAGTTCTTGGTGATGGCATGTACTGCCACTGGTGATGAACCAACACATTTTTTATTTTTTTTTATTTTTTTTATTTTTTTAAAATTCTTTGGTCTATCATTGCAGAGAAATTTCAGAGTTCTAATTTATGTGAAAATAAAATGTCACAGTGAACATGCTGTAAAAAATAATAGGAAGGTTTTATAAGTACATGGACCAAGAATAAAGTATTTGAAAATTCAGATAAGTTCTAATTTATGTGAATGGGGAAAATAGTGTATACTTTTGGAGTAGCTGGACCATTGAAATTGAAAAGGGCATTGGTTTGTTTTCAAAATTGCACACAATTATTCTTGACAATGTGTAATAAATTAAAGAAATGTTCTCGCACGAAACTCACATCAAAAGAGAAAGGTATTTAAGGAAATTGCCGAGTCTCATATACTCATATAGAGAGGCCTCAGGGAGCAGGACCTACAAGTACATGTATTGTGTCATGAATATTGTGCATTTTTCCTGTGAAATAATTGTCTATGTAAGTTGATTTGTATCTGAGAAGGGTAACAAATTAAGGAAAAGTGCAGTAAACAATCACTACTACACTAGGCTACTTATTTAATTTGTGCACAAACTGAAGATTTTTGGAGAAAACAAAAATTACAAAATATGGCGTAAAGTTTCTACTGAAAAATTGCCATAACCTTAACAACTGAATTTTCCTATCCTTATTTATATTCTAAATACATTTTGGTGACATCTGTTCATATTTTGTTAGAAAAGGGGCAAGTTGTTTACTGTCCAAAGTATGTTCACGTAACTAACGTTACTCGTTAGTTAAACAGGCACAATGCAACGACGAATGACCAGCCAACCGACGCTTAAAAAATGGCTTTTCTTGTATAAAAACACGAAGATAAATACAGGAAATCCTCTTAAAAACTAACTTCAAGATACCTACCCTTTACGACTGTGTTGGCTATCCATTCTTTCACGGAATCGAAGACCTATTGGGTCAAAACTCCAATTACGAGTAAAAAAAATGACGTCTGAGCCATGGGCACCACACACGCAAACAGCGTTGATATCGATTGTACATGTAACTCCATTGTAACCAAATATCGTGAAGCGCCTGATATTGCGCCTTGCGGCGCTACACGATCTTTGATTCTTTCATGCAACGTAATTGAAACGTTTTAAATAAATTTTGATTTAGCGTAATTCGACACCTGATGACGTAATCATGACGTCACAGCAAACGGCTTCGTCTGCTTGATATGTTCTGTTTATGTGTTAAGTTTGAAGGCTGTATATGCTTAGCAAGGATGCCTTTGTTGCCGGACAGTCGCCACTGAGAAAAAGAAGTAAAAAAAAAAACAGTACAAAAACAATAGGTGTTCGTGCTGCGCGCTCGACGAACACCTAAAAATAATAATAATCATATTCGACATGCCCGTCCCATTTCGTGAGATGATAAAGTTGTGATGGTGGGGACCACGGATGATGATAATTTCTTACTTGCTATACGAAGATGCTCTTTAACCTAATATTTTCATTAAAATGGGTAGAAAGTTGAACATGAAAAAGACACCACCCCATCAAAAAGCATGGTGCCGCCCGATTCTTCCATTAAAAGTAATAAGGACGCAGGAACAGTCCAACTGAAAAGGGAAGTAGGCCTCGTCAGAGGGGTAGCCCTCATTGTGGGTGCCATGATCGGATCTGGGATTTTCATCTCCCCAAAAGGGGTCCTTGCTGGAACAAAATTTTGCAAATATAAACAGTTTCAAGTTATTTTGCTACAGAGAAGCGACGTACGGGCAAAGACATGGGGGCGGTGACATAATATAATGCGTCTATCAATATTACATTAGAGAATATAAGAGCAGAACATATTTGCATTATACACCAGAATTCGTTCAGGCTTAAACTGGAGTGAAACTAAACTGCTTTTCACACCAATATTTCAGGAGAAACGAAGTATTTATCTCCTTCGTCGTCTTTCGAGGGAACCTCAACTGATATTGCATGGAGGCTACGGTATGACATTCTATAACGGTTTCTGGGCATACGACGGGTGGTGAGTAAGTTAAACAAATCAGAACTGACAAAAAAAGGTTTCGATTCCGGCCAGACTGATGCAAAAATGAGTTCGATGCCTGTAGACACCTTAGCCTGGTAGCCTAAATGTTTACATGAGTGATCACTTGTGTACACACTTAATTGTGTACACATGTATTAGTTATTGCAGTTTATGATCTCCACAAAGACTTTCAAGGATTAAGTAACAGCTGGAAGAGAATGTCACATGATTAAGGTCATGTCGATGGTCAACATGAGGAGACTGACCCCACTTCCGGCAATCCTGATGCAGGTGTGATTGGCATCACAATAAATTCGTCAACGGTGAACAATGAATTGGGCCCTTTTGAAGATTGACGATAAAAACCTAATCAAGAACACAAACCAGTATTCACTATTTGCAAAATAGTGTTTTAAACAATGCCAACAGTTTTATAAAATTGATAACGTGCATCCTATGTCGTTGTAGTAATGCGATCGGAATCGCTTACGCAGCGGCCGCATGGAAACAAAGGGGATCTTCCAGAAATTGATTTCAAATCATTTTGCCAATGAGCTTCAGCGTACAGCATCATAGGAATAAAACGTGTATTTTGATAAAATGCATCATGGAGAAAAATGGATGGACTACATTTGAATGACAACTCTTGTAAACGGCTCTCGCCAGGCATAGGCGAAAAGCAGCTATTATCCTTCGGCGAAAATCAGCTAATTCCGCCACACGGAATGTTATCCTTTTTTAGGCTTTAATAATTTGTGTATCGCTATACATTGGTGGCTATGCCGCTCAAAATCACCACATGTGAGCATAATTTAAAAGGATATGTGTCCACACAAAAATTGTTGCTGCTAAATACAGCGGATGAGAATCCATAAATAACTAATTTCAATGTTGCTCATTGTCAGTATTTGTCAGTAGGTATAGACAACAGCTAGTCGTTTGTTAACGCGTTTTTGTTGTTGTGCTTCATTCACTCCATCTAAACACAATAATGTTTGTCAAAACAATCAGCTAGGATGCAAAATATTTTCGTCACGCATGAACCGCTATTGTCTCACTCGCGGTGACCCATTAATAAAATATCTCTTCAAAAACAATAGGACGTTTTGAGTAACACCATCTGGGATCTTGCATGCTCTATGCAAACGGTATATGTAAATTGCTTTTCAGAAAGAAAAGAAAACATTGTGTCATTCATGCACCAGTCTTTCCAACATTTACTTCAATTGCCTGATATAAAAATACAAAGATAAAGGCATTTACAACTGTCATTTCCAACTGATTATTTTGGAGTGATCATTCACACTAACACCAGTGATTCAACATGTAGGTTATTAATATATAAAAATTAATTATAATAGTGCTATGGCGATCAGACTTGAGGATCTTTAAACTTGACAGCATCGAAATTAATCATGATCTCCATTCTGCAATAGTTCCATTAAAACAATGGATCAACATTGTCAAGGGGGTGACGGATGGCTTCTGAGACTAATTGCTGACCCCACCCACTCCTCAGTTAATCATGGTGAGAGCGCATGATGTACTAAACCTTAATTTTTTGTAATAAACAACCATTAAAACTAAATGAAATGTTCATCATTGGTAATGAAGACCCCTTCTCAAACGATCTGTTAACATAAGACGTTAAACCATACCAAGATTGTTGATGACTTGAACAGTTACGATACTGCATTTGGATGTGGTGTCAACGCCGTGTTGGGGTACTGTTGGCTGGAACTCAGTCTGAGCCATGATACATCGGAGTCGACATGCTGTAAAAAATAATAGTTAAGTTTTATGGAAGTACATGGAATAAAGTATTTGAAATTTCTGAGAAGTTCTAATTTATGTGAATGAGGAAAATAATATGTCACAGTGAACATGCTGTAAAAAATAATAGGAAGGTTTTATAAGTACATGGACCAAGAATAAAGTATTTGAAAATTCAGAGAAGTTCTAATTTATGGGAATGGGGAAATAGTGTATAATTTTAGAGTAGCTGGACCATTGAAATTGAAAAGGGCATTGGTTTGTTTTCAAAATTGCACACAATTATTCTTGACAATGTGTAATAAATTAAAGAAATGTTCTCGCACGAAACTCTCATCAAAAGAGAAAGGTATTTAAGGAAATTGCAGAGTCTCATATACTCATATAATTTCATGTGATTGTGATGTGAGTGATGTCTGAGAGAGGCCTCGGGGAGCAGGACCTACAAGTACATGTACTGTGTCATGAATATTGTGCATTTTTCCTGTGAAATAATTGTCTATGTAAGTTTATTTGTATCTGAGAATGGTACAAAATTAAGGAAAAGTGCAGTAAACAATCGCTAGGCTACTTATTTAATTTGTGCACAAACTGAAGATTTTTGGAGAAAACAAAAATTACAAAATATATGGCATAAAATTTCTACTGAATAATTGCCATAACCTTAACAACTGAATTTTCCTATCCTTATTTATATTCTAAATACATTTTGGTGACATCTGTTCATATTTTGTTAGTTGTTTACTGTCCAAAGTATGTTCACGTAGGCCTAACTAACGTTAGTGAAGTCATGTTAGTTAAACAGGCACAATGCAACGACGAATGGACAGCTTAAAAAATGGTTTTTCTTGTATAAAAACACGAAGATAAATACAGGAAATCCTCTTAAAAAGTAACTTCAAGATACTTACTCTTTTTATGACCGTGTACTGTTGGCGATCCATTTTTACAGCCTAAAAAATGACGTCTTGGCCATGGCACCACACACGCAAACAGCGTCGATATCGATTGTACATGCAGCTCCATTGTAACAAAATATCGTGTACTACACGATATTTGGTTACAATGGATCTACATGTACAATCGATATCGACGCTGTTTGCGTGTACGTGTTGTGCCCATGGCCCAGACTAGCGCCACGTATTGCGCCGGCGGCGCTATACGATCTTTGATTCTTTCATGCAACGTATATGAAACGTTTTAAATATTTTACTTTTTAGCGTAATTCGACACCTGATGACGTAATCATGACGTCACAGAAAACGGTTTCGTCTGCTTGATATGTTCTGTTTATGTGTTAAGTTTGAAGGCTGTATATGCTTAGCAAGGATGCCTTTGTTACCGGACAAGCGCCACTGAGAATAAGAAGTAAAAACGAGAATTAAATGGCCGCCGCTGAAAATGTTTTGCTTGTGATAAAATGTCACGTGATCACTGATACGCAATGTGATTGGAGATTGCCTCGACAGATTGCCTCAAAGAAGAAGCCAG
The DNA here is from genome assembly GCA_029582265.1 of Zoroaster sp. YZ-2022. NCBI lineage: Eukaryota > Metazoa > Echinodermata > Asteroidea > Forcipulatida > Zoroasteridae > Zoroaster > Zoroaster sp. YZ-2022. Next base: position 20,282,044 of record CM055828.1, on the reverse strand, counting down.
TCTACTCATTGCCACTGGATTGCATGAAATGCCACACAGGACAATCTCCGAGCAATCTCATTGCCAGCAACTTTTATTGCCTGAAAATTGCCCGAAAATTGCCCCGTGTGACAAGGCCTTTACGTTGTAGGCCAATATTAAACTCCGTGTATTGCTGTGTGTACGTATTCTGTGCACACGCGATATGGGCTATTCGTACATACAGGGAATAGTAATTCAGCATATTGTTTCACTTAACCTTCCGGTTTCGACCGGAAGGAAAGGTCAGATTGGGGTCACATCTTAAAACGAAATGTGACATAGTTCAAGATCTTTAAGATGATAAAAAGATTGTGAAAATATCTTCTATGGTTCATGAGATATGATTTTTTTAAATTTTGAAATTTTCAACTTCCGGTTTTGACCGAAAGGAAAGGTCAGATTGGGATTACGTCTAAAAACAAACAATTACATAATTCAAGATCTTTCAGATGATGTAAAGATTGTGAAAATATCTTTTGTGGTTCATGAGATATGATTTTTTGAAATATTAAACTTTGATTTAGCGTAATTCGACACCTGATGACGTAATCATGACGTCACAGAAACGGTTTCTTCTGCTTGATATGTTCTGTTTATGTGTTAAGTTTGAAGGCTGTATATACTTAGCAAGGATGCCTTTGTTACCGGACAAGCGCCACTGAGAAGAAGTAATAAAAACAGTACAAAAACAATAGGTGTTCGCGCTGCGCGCTCGAACACCTAAAAATTAGGATACTCTGTACAATAGACTGGTAGAACAATTGTAAAATTGTCTTATCTACATAAAAAGAGTTGAGCTTGCGCAGAAAAAATAAACGTTGTTCCAACTTACTATATTTAGATTTGGCACATGCGTCAAATTTCAATTGGTTGTCAATTTCAACCCCAAGGTATTTGTAAACAGACACTGTTTCTACGCATTCATCTTTGATGACAACTGGCATAACAGGAGATTTCTTTTTCCTAAAGTCAAATACCATCTCTTTAGGTTTATTGACATTAAAGATAATGACGAAGACAATCAAGAAGGCTTTTACGACGATGCTGAAGACAATTATGACGAAGCCGAAGACAACGGTAATGATGTCGAAGACTGTAACGACGATAATGAAGACTATGATGACGTTGACTATCATGACGACAATCAAAATGATGAATCCTATAACGACGATGACGCTGATGAAGGCCACGACGATGACGAATACCACGGCATCAGTAATAATGATGACGAGGAAAACGGAGACACCGGCAAGGATAATTGTTATTCTTGTGTTCTTCCATTGTCACTAGGCGAAACGAGAGGCTGATAATCAAACTAAACTGCGACGCGCCCGTCTCGTACGTCGAGTCTCGTTTGATGTTTTGACTAGGAAACCTATTATCTTTTCCCTCAAGAACAACGTTGGTGCTTTGGCGCGAGCTCTGAAGACCTTCAAGGTATAACGAATATATTATTCTCTATAATTAAATTTATTTCATTGTGGCATTTTCAATGTACTGATTACTATTTTAATTTTAAAAGATTCACTTGTTTATTTTAAATTGGATTGTTAATGCTACAGTCACACTGTCACGATCTGGCGTTACGATTGTTCACGTATGACCACGATTAAAAAGTATAAATTTCATCCGTTGCCATACGTGTACATCCGTGGAACTTTCACTTGTACACGATTACACAAAGACTCCACTAAGGTTCCACAACGTATGACCCCGATTATACAACGATTGCTATAAGAGTATACAAAGTATTTACTAGGTATGCGTAACGATTACCCACGGATAATCACGTATACACAACGATTGACCACGATGTTACTAAGGATTCACAACGTATGACCACGATTATACACGGATGTACAGCGATTGGTTAACGATTGCTCAACGATTGCTACAAATGAATGAAATATAAAAGTTCTGACCCTATTTATACTTTTTCAAAACCAAACAAGATCAGAATCGTTGTGAAATCGTGATTAATCGTGATAGATCGTGATAAATCGTTATGAAATCGTTATGATCGTTGTGTAATCTTACTGCAATCGTTATAAATCGTTGTCATACTTGGTCATCCGTAGCAGGCACGTGCATACATAGGTCCCAAAGGGTGCTTGAGCCCCTGCCCTTTTTGCCTAGTATAAAAAGTGCCCTTTTTAGCCCAAGGTTGTTGTTTTTTGTTTTTTTTGAATGAATTATTAAGTTCCTGTTGCGCATAGACTGCCCTGCCTAGTTGAAAGATGTCAGGATAGAATAAAATTAGAATAAATATTAGGTCAGCAGAGATGCCCCTTACTATTCCTGTGCACGGGCCTGCATGTGCCCCTCCGCGAAACTAGATTTCACGCATAGCCGCGCGCGCCTATACGTCTTTGATAGGCAGGCACACGCTGTCACTGAAACACGAAATTGACATCCCGCTCCCACTCGAGACCTATGTTAAAAACCATATTATGCGTTTTTATTAATAAATAAACGCCCAAATTTTTTTTAGCTCGCGCGCTACGCGCGCTCGCATGGAATTACACTGCCCTTTTCAGACTCTGAGCCCCTGCCCCTCTACAACCCTGTGCACGTCCCTGATCCGTAGTGTAATCTTAACATTCGCAGTGTATCCGTTGAGCATCCCTAGTCATATGTAATGCTTCCTGTGTGCATCCCTAGTGCATCCGTGGTGATTTCTGCCACGATTGTACAAAGGATGTTCACGTATGTCTACGATTGCTCACGATTGCCATTACGTATGCACTACGTATGTACACAGGATACACAACGGATTTTTCCCCCATGATTCCAGAACGATAGTTTTGAACCGTTTGAAACTTCCGTTGTGCCATCGTGGACCATAACGGATGCCCACGTATGATTAGGACTCTACTACGAATGACTAAGTATCCCCAACGTATCATTACGTATGACTACGGATGACCATCCGCTGGACATCCGTTGTGCATTCGCAATCAAAAATCGTGTCAGTGTGACTGTAGCATAAGATTAAATGATTAATTGAATATGTGTTGTTGCAGAAAGTGTCGCGTAAGACGCTAACAGAAGAACTAACATTAGGTCAAAAAAGTCTCTGGTTTCTGGTCATAGGTCGGCATCAAAATCGGTGCGGTGACGCGCTTTTTGTTTGTTTGTTTGTTTTTGTTTTTGTTATTTTGGGGGGGGGGGGGTAATCTGCGCCGGGTACTTTTTCTCTGTTTTTTCAATTAATTTCTTTGAAAAAAATCGAAAAGAAAAAATAAATAATGTTCAGTTTGGGTTTACGAAAGCCACGGAGTTCTCTTTCTAAATGCACGAATAATCTGAAAGCATTTTCGCTAATTTATCGTAATGACACAGCGTGATAAGCTGAAATCTGAAACTCTTTTTTTTTATTTGGTCAAATTTGTTGGAAAATGTTCATCTCATACAAACTCCCCGTGCCTCAACTCAGTTTTATTGTTACGCCTTTAAAATATACGCCTGTATAAAAACTCCTGATTTGTGGTCACTGGTTATCTCATTAGCATAATATGAGGTGAGGTGTTGTATTCAATTATTCTATTATTTGATTATCAGGAGAACGAAATTCAAGTTCTTCATAGTGAGTCTCGCCGATCAGAGCGTCGGAAGTCCGAGGTTGAGGTGTATGTCGATTTCGAGGGCAAGAAAGGACTGATCATGGATCTCATCGACCAGCTACATAGGCAAATCAGCTTCGTACAAGAACCGCTTGGCGCCGACAAGAACCAGCAGAACGACACCGGTAAGGTTGATGGGTAAATCGAGGCGCATGTTTCCACTATCGTATAGTTTAGCTGCCTGGCCATTATATGCATATTATGCATGTACATTGCTTCAAGGCATTAGCCAGCAACGCGTCTAGGCGTCTTTTGAACGTCCTATTTGCTTTTGGGACACCCTGCAAGACGCTATTTTCGCTGCTTCGTCGGCTGTGAAAATTATTGACTGTTGGATGCAATACAAAGTTGGCCTCAAAAACGTTCGCGGCAAACTCATCTTCGAAGTAACTTACCAGAAGCAGTGCTGTTAACGACGCTTAGCAGCGCTATTTCGCTTTTTGCTAAACTAAACTTACAGCTCGTCTAGGATTTGTGGTCATGCACTTCATCTGTGAACCGTGACCAACATAGAAGGCTTTAGGTTCGCGGACAACTCAATTTTTTTGTCATTTTGACAGTAGAAAAGCAGAATGAAAGTTTTCGTAAAATGCATTTTTCTAGTTTTCTGGTAGCAGAAAATGATATTTAAGGTTTTGGCAAAACCCATTTTGCCAAATTCCCATTTTCAGCTATCACAAATTTAGATTCTATACGTTTTCTCATACATTGGCGGTCCAAAAGTGGACATGCGTTATTCTAATTTTCTACTACCCGAAAAGCAGAATGGTATTAATTCAAACTCCAGCATTCTCACATATGGCGTACCCCAGGGATCAATTCTAGGACCATTCCTTTTTTATATTATACATAAATGACTTTACTAAATCTTCTAATGTACTATCTTTTGTTTTGTTTGCTGACGATTCTAATTTATTATTTTCTTACAGTAACCTTAATTATCTCATTGACACTGAACAATGAACTCAAGTCAGCTGCTAACTGGTTCAGAGTCAATAAGTTGTCCCTTGGTGTTGCCAAAACCAACTATATGTTGTTCAGTAATTCTGCCAATCATCTTCCCTGTGAAGTAATAATTAATGATTACATCATTAAAAAAATGATTGTTGTACATTTTTGGGATCGTTTATTGACTCTGGATTAACATGGAAAAATCATATTGATCATATTTGTAAAATTATTGCTAGGAAAATTGGTGTGATTAATAGGATCAAACATTTTATTCCCTCACCTGTCCTTGATTCTCTTTATAATACATTAATTGTATCTTACCTTAACTATGGAATATTCGCATGGGGAAATAGCTCTGTCACTAATTTAAATAGGCAATTTCTTCTACAGAAGAGAGCTTTACATGTAATTAATTGTACTGACTTTTATGCACATACGGATCGCCTTTTCATTAAACATAGGACTTTAAAACTTAAAGATATCTATTTTCATCAGCTTGGGTCCCTCATGTTTCAATCAACCTGCAACACCTTACCATATTCAATTAACAGTATATTTACCCGGAATTTTGAAATTCATTCTCATTCCACTCGTCAAGCTTCCAATTTTCATATCCCATCTACTCGAACTTCATTTGCTCGCAAAACTGTCAAATATGAGGCCCCCGGGTTTTGGAACACATTTACTGATGAACTTAAAGCATAAACAAATATCCACATTTTTAAACGTGTGTTTAAATCTATCTTGTTGAATTCTTATCATTGAAACCATGTTTTGCATTTATTTAACATTCCACGCTGACCTGTTTAAGTCTGTCTGTTCTGTAGCCACTGTCCATTGTCTTGTTTGTGTATTACTTGTGTATGTTTAGGTGTTCGAGCGACAGTGCGAACACCTCTTCCCTGATAGCAGAAACACGTAAAAATCACATGACGTCTTTATGACGTAAATTTGCACAGATGTAAGACGTCATAAAGACGTTTTACGTCCCACGTGATTATTACGTCTTACCCAGTAGGCACACGACGTCTTTAAGACGTCTTATAGTATCTAAACTAATTACCGGTAATTGATAGTCTCACATTAAAGTTGTACTCCGGTGTAAAGTTGATTATTAAACATCCCGTGAAATCTTTCCAACCTCAGGTACTGAGCAATGAGGCTGGTTGTACCATCTTATTTATTTGTCATGAAGAGTGGTTGTTGAGCTGATCAACAAATCCTTGAATATATTCTTAACAATTAACTGTTGTGTACATGAAAATTCAATGGTTTTCAAAATGTATTGCCATGGTATTTGTGGACCCCTCATAACATTGATTTCGTGTGATTCTTTTAAAGGCTGTTGGAAAAGCTCACCCAATTTTGTAATAAGTGAACGTCAATGTCTACGAAATCTCCATAAATAGGCACTCATGTCAGACGAATTGTGTAAAAACACCGATGCTTCCAAAACAACAATTGAAATTGAATTTATTCAAATATGGTTTCCCTGCTCCCAAAAAGTAATGAGGAGGAGGGGGTATGATATGAACTACCCTCCCCGTCACCGGATAAAAAGTGGGGTCGATATACCCCCATTCCACCCAAGATTTACGCCTGTGATAGAAAGTGCAGACATAAAAAATAAAAAAAAATAAAAAAGCTTATCCACAAATTCCTAATTAATTAACTTTTCTTTCCACTTTCTGCAGAATGTGCAGGGAATGCTGACGACAGTCCATGGTTCCCCCGTAAAATAACCGATTTAAACCGAACAGCGTGTCGAGTGCTGATGTACGGCACCGAGCTGGACGCGGATCACCCGGTAAGATTAAACTCTGGTTATCGGTCTATCCAGCAGTGGACTCGAGGGGGTGTGTCAAGTTGTCTAACGTGGGAGAAGAAATGGTAATTTTTCAAAGAAATAAGGGCCCTAATGTAGGCCTACACGGTATTTCGTAAGCTAAGGGTGTGGGAGAGAACGAGAGGAACAATCATATAATAAATTAAGATGTTTTAACTGTTCGGTACACAGGCAAAATGGTCAACTTACGCACAGCAGCGTAAACTAAAATAATACATGTAAAGCACTCTTGTAATTTATTTTTAGGAAGAAAACAATATATGGTGAAACCCCCATTTTATTCTTTATATATTATAGGGACCTATAGATGCATCGCCCGCGTGTTTTTGACTAATTACTCATTTTCTTTGTTGAAAGACAAAACAAACTGCTTTAAAATGAAAATTTTCACAATATTGAGAGACATGTTTTACAGTACACTGTAAAAAACATGTAAATTTACAGCAAAATGCAGAAAACTCTATTTTCAACAATTTACTGTATTAATTTTACATAACAAGTGTGTTAAACTGATTTACACAATTTCTGTAAACACTTAATAATGAAACTGCAGTACGTTTCCATATTTGTTTGTTTTACCCATTCTGATTCTCTTTTTCGGCCCACAACTGAAAACCCTGGCTATATTTACCGTATAGGGTATATAGTCAGGGTTTTCAGTTGTGGGCCGAAAAAGAAAATCAGAATGGGTAAAACAAACAAAAGAGAATCAGAATGGGTAAAACAACTAAAACATCAAACTGTAAATTTACATGTTTTTTTTACAGTGTAATACAAACCCGAAAATTTTTATGACGGCCGCGTCATCAAAAACATTCATTTAGGCACTTAACTACCCTTTGGGATTTGGTAACGAACGTTCATCTCAACCCTAAAGTCTTCACGAAATATATCATTAAACTAACCTGTGAATGTTCCATCTTCTGACGAAATTATTTATCAGGATGATTGATACAAGCATGATACAAATACCACAAGAAGACTTTAAGCTGGTAATTACCAATACTGTACCTTTACTAGATAAAGCCATGCAATTCGACAATTATTTTGGAAAATGTTTCAATTGAAACTATTTGTTTTCCTTTCTTTAGGAAATTATACATTTTCAGATTCGAAACACAATTGTAATTACTCCGCTGTTGTCGACGAGAAAGCCCCGTGCATTAATCCTATAATCCTACCTCATGGCGTAGCAATTGTGTCACTACTCGCGAGATTTTCTCGTTGTTGTTATTCCCATAGGGTGTTAAAGGGGCAGTATCGCCACGATCAGAGCGGACTTTCAACGGGGCATTGAATCAATGTCCTAGCATCAGATGAACACAGTGACTGAAAATTACTGGTTCATGTATGCAGCAACAACGTTAATGATCTTATCATGTGGGGGTATTATTTTCAGTCACTGAGTTAATCTAAAACAAGCACTCCGATTCAAGTTCTGGTGTTACCAGCAGCAGGGTGTGGGTTCGAGCCCCGGTCGTGACACTTGTGTCCTTGAGCAAGGTACTTAACCATAATTGCTTCGTCCTTCGTCCTTCGGATGGGACGTAAAGCCGTAGGTCCCGTGTGTTGTGTAATGCACGTAAAAAAGAATGCGCCTTGAGCACCACTTAGTTGGTGGATATGTGCGCTATATAAGTCTACACATTATTATTATTATTATTATTATTATTATTTAATCAACCAAATCTCCGAATTAATTGCCGTGAAATCTCATTTTAACTAATTGGTTTTCCTTTCTAAAAGAAAAATAAGCAATGTGTTTATTAAACAAACTCATTGCTGGTAAAATAACGACACAATATGGGCGATAACTCTTTGACCAATATCAATAATGATATTTGTTTTTAACACAGGGTTTCAAGGATAGCGAATATCGAACACGGAGGAAGGTGTTCGCTGACATTGCCTATCAGTTCAAACAGTAAGTATTCAATGTTCAGTATTAAAGGGAAGGCACAAATTTGGTTATTATGCCAGATTATCAAATTAACTAATTATCTAAAAGGCTTTCTTGGTGTAAATTTGGTACATGTATCAATCATCCTGAAAAATGTCACCTTTTTATCATTTTGTTGAACAGGCAGTTTCTGTGTGCAGTTTTTTTTAAAGATTTGAGCTAGACAATAATTATATTTTTCTTGTGTCTTAACCAATCCATTTAAATGTTCTTTTTATAAATTTGTTTAATGTTTACTACAGTTTTGATGTTTTTAATATTGTAAATTGTCATGCAGTTTGACCTTTGGGTCACAATGTGATGATGTTAATAAAATATACAATATAATATACAATATACAACATACAAAATAATTTCGTCTGAAGTGCCTTCATCTTATGTCGAATTTACCAGAAGTTGCCGTACAGCAACGTTTGGTTACACTAAAAACAGAATAAACATATATTTCCTGACAACTAGAGGGTTGAAATGAGTGTACGTTATCAAATACCAATGTTGCACCTTCACGATTCTATATAAGCCCTACTTCAGTGAAGAAATTAACATCTTGATTTTTTAGATTTTTTTAAATTTAATTTTTTTTTTTTTTTTTTACAGCGGACAGCCCATCCCTAGGGTGAACTACACGCCAGAGGAAACGAAAACATGGTAAGAGTCTGTTTATGAGAAAAAACAAACAAACAAACAAACAAACACCCCAACGAACAAGCAAAACAAAACAAAACAAAACAATGCAAACCAACAAACAGCAAATACCATGTAAAATACATGTCAGTTTAATCGAATATTTGTTCTGCCTTGATTGGTTATTTAAAAGTACCTCATTGGTGTTCATTGGTAACGGCGGCGGAATAGTTTTGTAATAATTGGGGCGGGGCGGGGAGCAAAGCGAGCTCACGGCATGGCCCAAGGAAACTTTCAGGAGGCTCTGTGTGGGCATTCGTGAGCTATTTCTGCGTATAAAATGTAATTTTATTGAGTCCACTTTGGAAAACAATTTCTTAATCTTAACCAGTGAGCAAAGCTCATATACATACCCACTTTAATAAAGGTCCTGATTATATACGAAAAACAAACCATTTCATCAACAACATTGAAAAGCATGCACGTTTTTATGTCTGTAGTCTGACATGTTAGTAAAATTTGTCAAATTATTTCCCAACTGGCTCTTAAAAAGATCAATATTCCACGTTAGAATTAATAAGAAATTCGTGTTTGCCGAAATTCGTGTCAATGAATGCATTGTCGCATAAGAAATAAATAAATATACAATAATGTCTCAGTTACACACAGGCTAATTGTCTTTCCTTTTCACAGGGGCCAAGTGTTTTCAGAGCTCACCAGGCTCTACCCGCTCTATGCTTGCCGGGAATACTGCACAAATTTACAGATTCTACGGGACCATTGCGGTTACAGGTAGCAACGCGAGCTCTGTTATACACCCATTCAAACAGCACGGCCTGTCAATTGTTGCTGCCCGCCACTTTATTGGTCAAGCTTTCCAATGAGTTATACAGACTTATGATATCCACTTTTGTGATGAACAAAATCATTATTTGTCAGTTTATCGTGAAACCCTTCAAAAAATGCTGATCTTGCACTGCTTGTTCATCTGAAACCATGCTGTACGACACTATGGATCCATCCACATCGAATTTGGAGACGGCCATTTTGTTCTTTCATCATCACCAGTCTGGCATAAACGTTAAAAATGAAGCTCAGCTTGGCTGCACATAGTACATACGGTTTAGTCTTGAGCCCAGACGTTTTGTGAATGTGTTCACATCGCGCTGCATACACTTGGTGTATTGGTCAAGAAGCTTAAGTACGTGATTTGTAATTGGCCTAATAAAATAATCCACGTGTTGTGACCCATTCCATTTGTCAAACGTTAACTCGCTTTGCATATTAATGGGAAATGGTGTTGTCGGTGTGACAAACGAAAGTGTCTTTGCGTGATCTTTGCTAAAAACAATGTTTCCAGTTTTAATGAATAATCCATGAATTTATTTTGTTTTACAGAGAAGATAACATTCCTCAGCTGGAAGACGTGTCTATTTTCCTGCGAGGTTGGTTATTATTATTATATTTTAATTCCATGTTTAGAAAGAAGGGATGCTTCAATGATGATTTTAACGAGAACAATCTCAAAATTTGGATTCCTAAAATAAATTTAATGGCCGTGTACAAAAAACAATGCCTCAAGTGCCCCCTGAAAATCCTGGTTCCTCAAGGACCCCTACTGAATCAACGTACGACTGTTACGCATCTAGTACTGTTAATTTAAAATGGGTGCAGGGTTTTGAAGGGGACACAACCAAAGAATCCCTAAATGTTTAAGTAAGACTAATTGCGGTGACACCATGTGAAATTCTCTATTGAGTAGTAATTAGTTCTGAAAAGAACTGGAGGTTACAACTCGACGTTTCGATCAGTATGCTCTAATCATCTTCAGGAGAATTGTAACCTCCAGTTCTTTTCAGAACGAATTACTACTCAATAGAGAATTTCACATGGTGTCACCGCAATTAGTCTTACTTATCTCTTCACCATGCGAAGCTACAAGTTTTTCCTCAATGTTTCTGTTTGGCGAGTTTGCTCAAATATGTTCAACGACCCAGATTCTAAAATTTCACTTTTGTATTTGTGTGCATCCAGAACGTACAGGGTTTCAAATCAGACCGGTGGCTGGTTATTTATCATCACGTGACTTCTTGGCCGGCCTGGCATTTAGGGTGTTCCACTGCACGCAGTATATACGCCACGCCTCTGATCCACTGTACGCCCCAGAACCGTAAGTAGCGTTATAGGTCCAAATTATTATAGCCACTATATATTGGCAGTCTCTTGGTGTTAAGTTGATGACGTTACCCTTGAAATATTTCTTTCGCATGTGCTATTGTTTTTTGGTACAATAAGTGAAATAATTTCCAAAATTAATTTCTGTCATCCAAAGACAGAAATTCCAGTTGAAATAAAGACGAACAATCTGAATGCATGTTCACTATTTCCTCGTTAGCAACTCATTGAAATAAGCTGAAACTTTCACAGTTTGGTATATACACATGTATCTTGATTCTTATAAAGTATAATCATTTACAGCTGTTTTACCAAAAGTGTAAACTTGCTTGAAGAGAAAATATTAAAAAAAAAAAATTAAATTAAAATTAAAACATGCCGAAACAAAACTCAACAGAGCCCAACTCCTTCTAGTTCACCCGACCAAACCATAGCAACCCAACCAACCCAACTCAACCCAACCCATCCTACCCAATCAAACAATCTAGCTGGAACAATTCAAATTCCACAAAAACAACCTCACCAAAACAGACAACATACAAACACACAAAACCACCAAAATACCCCAATCAATCTCATTAAAGCCTCTATATACTGTGGCGGGGAACGACGCTGGGGAAAACCCAAGGGACTGATCTTATTGAACCAGGGACACCGACCAGCGCCTATTATCCAACAAAAATATTTATTAACCTTGCACACGGGTGAGCGACTACCCGAACACAAGGGGGGATAATTAACGAACGGCGGACTAAGCCAAGGGGCAGTTCGTTTTGGTGGAAATGAACCACCGCCTATGGAATGATTATACCTCAACAGCGGCGTAGCCAGGACTTTTTCAGTGGGGGGGGGGGGCACGGGGGGGGGCATTGGTTTTAAGTGGGGGCCCAGGGGGATGGGTTTTTCCTTTTCTTTTTCTTTTCTGTTTTTTGGGGCACTATGAGGATTTTTCGTGGGGGGGGGCACCTGGGGGGGGGGCACTGGAAATTTGTGCGGGGTGCGTGTGCCCCCCCCCCCAGGTCCCCCGTGGCTACGCCGCTGTACCTCAATAGGATTAGAGCAATTACCAATAACCTCAATAAACCTCACAAGGATACAATGTTTCCAAAGACAGCAATTAAATGGTTTATTCTGATCTATAATTCTTTTATAAAGTCTTGTATTAAATAACAATGGCAAAGATAAGGCTAAACCTCACCTCGTTGCCTTCTTTAAATACAATTCAATAACTTTATATACACAATCCTCACAATATACCTCAGTGAGAATAACCTCGTGGTAAACCTCACCACGTAACCAGTATACCTCAACTAGGCTAGCTCACTGCCAGCTTAGCCGTGCAACATGTATACCTCACACCAGGTTACATTATTAACCACAATACAGATCAAGTGAAATGTCGGTAACAGATTATCTAACGGGGTTGATTACACCTGAGGATTACCATAACCCTCACGGGAACCCAGAGCACTACAACCAATTAACCTTACCGGGCCAGCATGCATAAAGGTAATAGGTATCCGACATCCCTTGGCTAGAAATATTTCCATCTGAGGTGTTTATCTTTTTAGTAGAATTAGTAAAAACAATTTCCCAACTGTGTTTTTGTCCTCCGGGGGAAACATTCACGATAGAAATTAATAATTATGAGAAATCTCAATGCTCTTTCATTATTTTCCCGATAAGGACACAACGTAAACAACTAAAACTTTCACAGGTTGGTTGTAAATTACTAAGTAAACTTAAAGAAGACGTTTTGCCATCATTAGTTTGTAATGTCTTCAAGAAATCCACACCAATGAACTCAAATAGGCAAGCTAGTCTTTTAAAAACATTTATACATTTTCAAATTTGTATTTTCCCCAGTGATTGCTGCCACGAGCTACTCGGCCACGTACCGATGTTTGCAGATAAAAGCTTCGCGCAATTTTCACAAGTACGTTTGGGCGGGAAGGAAGTATAAACCATTGTCAGCTGTACGGTTTTCGAGCATTGTCCACGATATCATGTACAGTGCATACTGTGTTTTCTAACCCCCCCCCCCCCTGTCGCAAAAGGGATGGGGGTTCCAGATAAGTTAGAGCCAAAACGGGGTGTTTCAAAATACAACAGTGCACCAAGGTTTAACGAATTTGTTCGACCTCGCTGGTGTAATTTTAACACCACAGTTGTTGCAGGGTACTCGTGAATTGTATAGGTGAATTGGATGGCTTTCCAGATATATTTCTAACTATAATTATATTTCATAAGGAAACTACCTATATAAAGTCATTGTCTCTCCACCCTTCGATTTGGACACTAAATGGTCGTTCTTTGCTTACCGGTACCCTTCCTAGGAAATCGGGTTAGCTTCTCTGGGCGCCTCGGACGAGGAAATAAAGAAACTAGCATCGGTAAGTATACGCTATGATTCTTGAAAGTACATGTATGTTCAGTTATCATAATTGGAAATCATGAAAGTATCTCAACAACGAATTTGATCTGGGCTGGCCTGCTCTTGACAACTTATTCAAAGATGATTGACATAAGAATTAACTTCTGCTTGTAAAATACCCCATCCCAACTCCAAATTAACCGTGTCAAACAAACCGACCAGCCGGCACTTTCAAAAAGAAAGAATGAAATGATAAGCGGTATAATGAATAATATAGAGAGCGCTCACAGAACAGAGATAGGCTGACTTGTGGATGTTAATTAATAGGCCTATGCTATAGTTGGGGCAGGTCCAACTGTAGTATTGGAGCCGGCCCAACTGTAACAATATCAAGCTGGAATGGGCCAGCGGCGTAACCAGGACTTTTTCAGTGCGGGGGGGGGGGGGAGGGGGGGAGGGGGCACAGGGGGATTGCTTTTCAGTGGGGCCCCAGGGGTATGGGTTTTTCAGTGGTGGGGGGGGGGGGTCATGCTTTATTTTGAAGGGGCACTATCGGAATTTTTTCGTGGGGGCAACCTGGGGGCACTGGAAGTTTGGGGGCACGTGCTCCCCACCCCCCCCCCGTGGCTACGCCGCTGGGATGGGCCCAACTGTAGTTAGGCCAACACCATTAAATTGGGGTGTAACGTCATGGATAACTTGGGAGACCACCAACTATAGGGCTGGATAGCTCAGTTGGTATAGTGCACCTGTACGGTAATCCGTCGGTTGCAATTTCACGCCCACTTCAATATTTTTTTCCTCTGTTTACTCCAAAGTAAAATAATAAAAACGTTAACATTTAAAAAAGGTTCAGCAGTATATTTTTGTTCTATTTCTGATCAGCCGCCATCATATCTTTCCCCATACAGTGCTATTACTTCACAATCGAGTTCGGCCTCTGCAAACAACAAGGACAGCTGAAAGTCTACGGGGCCGGCTTGCTGTCGTCCATTGGAGAACTACAGGTAACACTGTTTTTACACTTGATCTCCAAAGGAGATCAAATGAGGATTTCCTTCAGTCAAGGCGCACAAGGCACCCCGAATAGTATACACCTTGCACGAAATATTGACTAGGCCTGTACGGTTTGTACATTCGTGGACGCCACCATGGACAAACTATGCTAGGGACTAGACTCGGCAAGTTACGGACAAAATCACGAATTCTCATTTACATGGTTATGAACCGTGGTAAACATTTGTTAAGCACTCTGCGGCTATCTTTGACAGATTCCCTGTATATGCAATAACGATTTTAGCACTAATTCCCATTAAATATAAATTTTCCCTTCCAGCCTCGATTTGGTCAAGTGTATTTGTATGAACGAAAAAACAAGATGGCGGCGTCATGATAAATGGTGTCTATTGTCACTCGCCCTCATAAAGTCACACTTGAATGGAAAGTTCTAAAAAAAAAAATTAAAAAAAAAATTATATTATGGTATTATTTCATTGTTAAATATGATGTTCTTTATACGCTCATGGGTTTTTCTTAATTTGGATTGAAAACATTGGGCCCCATTCTTCGGTTTTTGAAAACCTTTCTCCGCTCCCACCGTTGGCGGTGCGCTTCCATGGCACCCTACGAGATCAACACTGAAACACCAGCGGCCAAGAAAACCAGCGTGAAAGTTCCGGATGCTTGATTCCACGTGACATCTCAGCGTCATGTAGGGAGCCATAAACCCGGCAGTGGCTATCTTTTCCCATTGCCCGTTTGAGCGCGGCTATAAGCCAGGCACTTCGTGTCTGACGTCACTGTGTTTGATCTGGTATTGCGCGGCGCCCAGTTGAGAACCCATTTGCAAACACAATACGCACACGTGTGCGTGCTTATATCGAGTCGCAGTGTTTGCAGTATTTCACTCATAATTGTAAACAGGTAGGTATAAAACATCAGTTTGCAACAAAAAATGCCTGTTTATTGTTTACAAAATGATGTCATTTTTTGACGAATTGAGAATTCGTAAATGGGCCTCATGTGATGAGCCTGCACTTGGTGACGTCATACACGAAATGCCTGGCTTACGGCTCACAGGCAACTCGCCTTCACGGGAGGGCGCCTCAGTGAATAATGTATGAGACTGACGACGCGGGGGCTTTTTGCAAAACTCGCTATGCGGGAGACGCGAAATGCTGGTTTTAATTACGTTTTTTTTTTACATTAAGGAATCATCTTTATTGAAGGTTAACTTAAATATAGTAATCATTAAGCAAATAATGAATGAATTTTTGCGAGAATTAGCCGTGCCCAGTGCCGTTCAAGTGTGGCTTTAAGTTCGAATAGGCTATCTATATTCGCTTTAAGACCTATTTGTATTTTTGTGTGTATCCTAGCATGCTATGTCAAAGGAGGCTAAGACGTTACCATTTACACCCGTGGATGCCACCAAACAGAAGTGTA
Source organism: Zoroaster sp. YZ-2022 (assembly GCA_029582265.1). NCBI lineage: Eukaryota > Metazoa > Echinodermata > Asteroidea > Forcipulatida > Zoroasteridae > Zoroaster > Zoroaster sp. YZ-2022. The sequence goes on along the minus strand of CM055828.1, from coordinate 20,266,025 downwards.
ACATCAGCGCATTCCAGGAAGTTTACTTCTTCACTGAGAGCTTTGAAGAAGCAAAAGAGATGATCAGGTATGGTATTATCATTGTCTTTGTCATTAGGGTATGTCTTGTTTCAGAGCCGCCAGAAAGAGCAAGGGGAGAGGGGGAGAAAGATAGTTGTGAGTTTGTTAATTTTCGCCTCTGTAGTTTCAAATTGCATGATGGTCCAATACACGCCTAAGTTAATGTTACGCACGAAGGATGCACGTGGTAATTCCCCGTAGTCTTGTACACGTAAATTGTACTGACATGTTGTATCTTCCCAAAATATATGTCAGTACAGTTCACGTGAAAAAACAACCAACATGTGAAATTAAAACTTAATTCAGATCATGAAGTCAATTGATCTACATGTAGGCCTATCTTACTATGAAAGGAACACACACCATTAAATTAATGCATCCATCCTTCATTACAATCAAGATAGATGTACAGAAACAAACTCATGTCCAAATTTTCAGCTTAATTATTTCATTGAGTCATTATTAACGAGAAAATAGTGAAAATGCATCCACATTTGTTTGCATTAATTTTATGTGGAAAAATGGATCACGTGATCCATTTCATATTTGTAATTTAGGTTTTCACGTTCAATTTCGGCAAATAAGCAGCCAATTTAAACATCGCGTCATTCTGTTTCGCGCGAAATTGAATGCTAATAATAATAATAATAACTTGTGTGGACTTATATAGCGCACGTGCTGCTCAAAATTATCATTAAATTTCGTTTTATGAGTATAAACAATAGTACTTTTGCGTCATGCGAAAATAACCATCCAATTTAACATTAACAATCCACTCGAATAGCATTCAAATACGCAGGAGCTTTTCGCGGCGTGTATTTGGTCATTCAAATGCATTATTGGGCAGGCATTGGTGAAATTTGTGCAACTTAATTGAAAAAACACATAAATAGACATTAAGAAACTAGGATAACAAATGACAAAGACACACTCAAACAATAAAACAGATTATAATGAAACAGTCCAATATAACATAAATGTTTCAAAACCACATTACAGAATTAGGCTCAGGTCAGAAAACCAATAAAGATTCTAATCAGAGAATAAACAAAACAAAGTGTGATAAAAAAAAAACGAACCGATAGGCCCTACATACAGTGTACGAGAAACGCACATGAATAAAGAAAACAAAATTAAGTTTGAAGTAAAGATGTGAAACGTATTCAGTTGTCTTGTCTTGCTTTAATATGAACGTATGAAAGTGAAATCGACTTCTTACTTGCCGAAATTTACAATTCATTGACAGGGATTACGCAAGCAGTATCTGTCGCCCTTTCTCCCTGCACTACAATCCCTACACCCAGAGCGTGGATATTCTACAGACTGCAGACCAGATCAACAGCGTTATTGATGAACTCAAGGAAGATCTGAGTCAGCTCAGTGCAGTCTTGGCCAAGGTACTGGTACCTGATGACGTGGATAGTAAAATAATAGATGGTGAAGAGAAACAATGAGGTGGTGTGATTCATGTTAACTGATAAATCACTCAGAATAAAAAAGGTTTAGTAGTATTAAACAAATAATAAGGGAAGGCAAGAAAAATCCCATCCAATCCAATTGGCCCACCCCACCAATTCAGCTCAATCCAATAACACTATCCCAACTCGACCCGACCATTCCAACTCAACCAAACTTGACCCAATCCAAAAACTCACCCAACCCATCTCAACCCATGCATCCAACCCAGCCCAACTGACCTATTGCCACTGAAGACTAAGCTATGCTCCTATAACAACTCATATTATGGAAAGTTTGTGAAGCAAACTATTTGATTTGATTTACATGTAATTAGGCTTGGGCGATATCGATTTTTTTCATCCACGATATATCATCAAACATATATCGCGATATTCGATAATATCGCGATTATTTTTGTTTTTCACGCATGAGTGCTTTAGAGCCGGTAATGACAGGGATGTAGCCATCTACAAGCGTCACAATAAATTGCCAGTGCTTACCTGAGAGACACGTGCAATTGCGCCGTTCACGAGTGCAACATATGGGGCGGGTTTTCGCTACCCTAATAACCAGAAACAAAACGGCACAACTACGCGAAAATACCAACGTAACCAGAAAATTGTTTTCAGTTTGTGACATGTTCAATCATCAATGTTTCTCAAAATAGAACTTACTCGTGAGTGCTAGTAACTTGAAAGATATACTGGTATACGAACAATCATTTAATCATGTTTTAACACTTTTTACAATGCGCCATCTTGAAACTAAGCGTAACCGATCACAAAGTTCGGTTTATGTTACGTTTGGTCAGAACAATGACGTCATCGCAGCAGTGGCGCACCCAAGGGGGGGGGCTTGGGGGGCCCGCTGATGTTTTATTTTTATTTTAAAGAAGGAGCCAGGAAAGAGCAAAATCTGAGCCCAAGTCTTGTCTACAGAGGAGTTCGGCAAGGAGTATAGGGCAGAAGTACAAGGGATGGGGACTCAGGAGACTCAAGCTCCCCTCCAAAAGTTTTCCATTTATTCCACTCACTATTATATTTTACGGCGTTGCGTATGCATGTGCATGTAAGCTTGAAGGGCCACCAGTATATATAACAAGCATTTTTACACATTCTCCCCCCCCCCTGCCATGGTGCACCCTGATCAGGGAGCAGCTTTACTTAATTTTATTTTCATTTTCTGTTGTCCGTTTCTCTTGTTGAGGTCGTTGACTGTCGTTGAGGTTACTCGTAAAATTTAAACACGCCCGCATTATAATCAACTCCTTTCCAGTTTGTACACAATGGCCCAGGATTGGGTTTTAATTTACAAAGATTATGTGACACTCTTTTAGCAAACACCGATTGGATAATATTGGGATTTGGTTTTGCCGCCATATTCGTGTTTGAAAAAATTTAGCTCCGCCCGGAATGATCACAAACTTTACGTCCACGCAATGAAAGTATTTAACTATAGAAATCTTGCAGACGAAACAAGCTCAAGTTCTTTACATCAAGAGGAGGAAATTATATGGAAGGTAAAACCCTACGAGTCCGAATCATGCCATAATGTCTTCTTTTTATGACTAGAAACCACCAGGAAACATTTAACATGTGCCGTAGGTTCACTGACGAGCACGACTAGGGACATGGCTGCAGCCGCGCCAGCGGTTATGGTTATGGTTTGGGTCAGCCATGTCTCTCCCCATTATTGGATTTCAAATAAAAATATTTTGAGCCCCAATCAAATCCTGGGTGCGCCACTGCATCGCAGCACAACCGAACTTGCGAAAACGCTTAACCAATGACCAAAGCCCAAACATGTTTCTGGTTACAGTCGCAAAAATGCACCATCGCTATTGGCAAATCGTTTGCATAATAATTATGTGGGACGGTTACTGAGTCGTGCGTCCCAATCAAATCATCAGCCCGAGTTCACGTGATTCGCGTTCCATGTGACTGGGTCATAGTATAAACACGTGACTAGGTTTATTCCTGGAGAATAAAACCATGGAGAATAAAACCGTGGAGAATAAAACCATGTGAACGTCATTTGCACTTCAGAAAATGTGGATTTTAGTCACACTATTTTAAATGAACGTCACATGGTTTATCAAGAGTACGTATATGTGTTTTGTCTAGACAAGAGTCCTAGTATGGTATAATAGAATAGTGTCCTAATCCCTCAACTTTGATCGAGCCGCTGCCGATCCATGCTTTGATTTAATTCATGACTTATATAGATTTTTAAGGTAACGCCCATATTCTGCATATGTATGTAATAAGGCCAAAAAAAAAAAGATGTTGAGTTGCCCTCCACCGACCGACCCAAAAGTGCTGAAATCTTGGGTCGGGTTTTTTTTTTTTTTTTTTTTTTTACCGTCATTCATAGGCCTATTTATTAATGAAACTTACCAATTTTCTTTGTATAAAACATAATACGTTTGATTTGTAAAATTTTCCACTTTTTTTACCGGTAAATTTACCGGTACCCAAGACTCAATCTACATGTTTTCAAATCAAATGGCCCTTACACGTTGTGCACTGGCTCCCCGCACTGTACGTGTGTCAACGATTGCGACTCAATCTACACGTTTTCAAATCGAATGGCCACTCACATGTTGCATGTTGAGCATTGCACGCAATATGGATGAATTTGCTGTGTCAATCACAGCGAAAAGTACAACAAAAATGCTTGGGATACTTTTATTCTGAAGCAAAATTCTTTGCTGATAGGTATACAAATGAAAAACATGGTATGTGATTTCAGTTCCAATGCATTTCAATCTTAAAATGACAGTCAAGGAGAAACAAAAAAAATAAATAAAATAAAAATCCCGACCGACCGACCCCTTCAAATATTTTCACTGGAGGGCAACTCAACAATTTTTTTTTTTTTGCCTAATGTACTCGCCTGTGGTGCGCCAGTCAGAGTCACAGACCACCATGGATAGAGAGTGAGACGGAAACATTGTCTACACATTGTTGGATCAAACACACCACTTAATCCCCAACACTTAATAATCAGTCTGAATAGATTTCTTTGAGTGGCGGTGGGTTATTAAACAACACCCTGTCTATCAGGCAGCTCCTGTGATCTGACAGTCGGTTTTTACTACAGAAGTATTTCGATTTTATTTCTCACGAAAGCAGAAAAGACTTCCCAAAGTTTTTTTTCTATGTAATTTCTGACCCAACTGACAATTGGGGATTTTGTTTAATCGCGATATATTTTTTTTCTTCACGAAAATTTTCTTTCATCGCAATATATTTTTTTCATCGCGATCTGCCGATATCTCGATGATTTAAAAAGTTCTCGATATCATAATCGAGTAAAAAAAATATCGCGATATTCGATATTATCGTGTCATCGCCCAAGCCTACATGTAATATTAATATTATTAATATTAATTTAATAAATGAAATTAAAGGGAATGTAAATCATTGGTAATGTTGGGAAAACTGCTTCTACAAGAATACTTACTCTCTTTGAATCAAGATAGGTTCTATACATTGAACAACCAACCCGTGAAATTGTGTTTATTATGTTGTGTTGTGCTATGTTATATTATGCTGTTGTGAAAATGCATTCAGATTGTTTTTCTTTCTAATATGTACAGAAACTTTGACACAATTATTTATATGTAAAAGAGATACCATCATTAGCTTTGCACCTTGCATTTCAACAATTTGGTTATTGTTCAATTACCAATCGCATACGTTACCTTTAAGGAGTATATTCTTCATGATTGTACGGGAGTAAGTTCTTAACTTTGTTTGGTCGTGGGCTGCATGCAATAATGGAGTAATTTGGGTATACTGCTTTGGTTAATAGATACATAGTTTATGTTAATAAAGGTATAAATAAAACAACTACGCAGTAAAGGATTAAACCAAGTTAGCCTACGCTGTCATTTATCTATGAATCTACGATTTTATGATCAGCAAATACACATTTCGTTCTTCTGCCATTTTTTTTGTTAAGGAGATGTTTTAAATATGAGATTGGAATTACCGTAATTCGGCACCTGGTGACCCAATTATGACGTCCTAGCAATCTTGTCATCTACATAGACCTCATGCACGCGCAATGATTTGCGTAATGCATGCTGGTCGAACAAAATACTGCAAAATTGACCTTACCTCCTCCAGATATTGTCTATCAATGTTACAGTTTACAACCACACTGAACAACTGTTAATCATGCTGTTTTGTGATTAGTTTAATAACGCAACTATGTACACAAGAACGTACGGGAAATTGCGAAGTGTGAACAGCAGCTAGACCGAGATGCAACGCGCGCGTATTATATGCGAAGTAATCAATGGTAGTGTTAATGCGTTATGTTGGCATGTATCAAACCTCTATAAACTATGAAAATAGGATAAGCATTAATGTAAATAGGAAAAAATTGCCGAGAAGAAAAAAGAAAACATACAATTTCAAGGTGTTCCGGTAGTGCCCGAACACCTAAGGCCAAAAAAGTCTCCGGTTTCTGGTCGTAAGTCTGCTTCAAAATGTTTTTATTTTTATTTTTTTGCCAACAAGTGAAATACGTGATACATGTATACGCGGTTATTGGAACCAGACCAAATTTCCCATACACAAAGTATGGTGGCTAAGACTTTTTTTTAATCATTATTATTAATTCATCTGTACCTCCTTCTGTAATAGTTTTTGTATAATATTGATATATTTTTTATATAATATGAGGGCCCCAAATGATCAGCTATGCTGGATGGGTTACCCTCGTTAAAGATGGTTTTAAATTAAAAAAAAAAAAAAAAAAAAAAAAAAAAAAAAGCCTAACAAATCGGGCAAACGTTCGTAACCCTATGTGAAAAAGTCATTTAAAACACAGCACGGCAGAATTCTAATTGATTCATCAATTTTGGCTGCAAGGATCTGAGGCAACGGCGCGCGGAGACCAGAAACTGCAGACTTTTTTTGGCCAAAATAATTAATAAATAAACAAAACATAAACGATGGCAGACATACGGAAGATAGTAACAATTTTATAAGGATCATATATTTCTGCCATTGTGTTATCTTGGATATTCTTCTTGTTTTTACACTGAACCAAAATAGGGAATTTGTGGAAGCATCCTTTGAGTTAATTTACACCCTTTTCGACATAAACGTGTTTAGTGTTCTCCATCTATATAAACATGTTGATTTAACATATCAATTTGACAACCATAAATGGAGAAATACAAATTTAATGCATTTTATTAATTTTGAATGTGTGCAGAAACTTTCTACAATGTTTTATACACAATCACCTATCATATTACAACAAAAAGGAACAGCAATGATGCTTCTCATTTAATAGTACAGCACACACACACATTGGAATATCATAAACATTCAAATCATGAACTACACTCTATACTGTATATAAAAATTCTAGGATTGATTTAGACATTATTATGGAATATATCAAACAATATACAATTTGTATTAATAATTTCCAAGAAACGTTTTGAAAATAGTTCCACTTCAACTTAAAGGGACACTATTGTCACGATCAGAGCAGACTTCCAACAGGGCATGGGATATGTGACCTGTTACAACGAAATGAGCGTAAAGTGGCACTATACCATTTCACAGTACAGCGGGAAAAGTGAAAAATTGGAGGGGAGGTCTATTTTTTTTGTTATTATATTTGCAATTTGTAAATCTCCTTAATATCGAATTCCAAATTTTCAGTTTGATCAGAAAATTTAAAACCTAAATTTCAGGCCAATTTCGTTGGTAGCTTTTATCGTGTTCTGACAAACAACTTGAAACAAAGACGGAAACAAAGCCGCAAATCCCCCTCTGGTGGTCTGGGGGATCGCTGTAACCCCAAGTGTTATATATCATTGGAAAGCTTTTGTTCTACTGAATCCAGAAATACCAATAACTCAGTTGTTTAAATTTTCGACTTTAAGCTCATTTTGTGGTGACAGGTCACATATGTGTCCTAGTTTAAGATGAACACAGTGACTAAATATTACTGGCTCATTTATGCATCAGCAACGGTAATGTGACCTCATCATGTGGGGTATTATTTTTAGTCATTGAGTTAATCTAAAACTAGCAATCCAATTCCCTGCCCTGTTGGTCGTGACAACGTTGTCCCTTCAATTGAGTATAAGGCTATGGTTTCTGGTCATAGATCGGCTTCAAAATCGGTGCGGTGACGCGTTTTGTTTTGTTTTGTTTTTTGGTAATCAGTGAAATACGTGATACATGTTCACGCGGTTATTGAAACCAGACCAAATTTCCCATATACAAAGTATGGTGGCTAAGAGAGGCCTCACAAATCTGGCAAACGTTCATACCCTTATGTGAAAAAGTCGTTTAAAACACAGCACGTCAGAATTCCAATCAATCCATCAATTTTGGCTGCAATTTGACATCGTTTCATAGCAAATAAAAACACAACAACTAAAAATGTCGACGCGCGGGTCTGAGGCGACGAACGCGAGACCAGAAACCGGAGACTTTTTTGGCCAATCAGAAAAAATCCGATCCGATAAAAATTACACCCTGAAGTTCAAGTGGACTTCAGAATTTTGAATAATGTATTTTTTCAATGGACAATGGCTACATAGGCCTACTACTAATATAAAATAAAATCATAGCACACAAAAATACTATCTTAAACAATAAATTATTTTGGTAAATGCCTGCTAAATTATTTCTTTGGTTTTGTTGCAGAATAATTTTAAGTTTGTTATTGAGTTCTTGCGGGTACCCCATGTAATGATCTGTTTGGAAAAAAAGTGATAGCTCTGAGAAGATCCAGTTGGTTTGTTCTCAACGTTTCGACTATTCTGCTCTAGCTGTCGTCAGCAGACTAGAAGAAACGTTGAGAACAAATCAACCGGCTCTTCTCAGAGCATCACTTTTTCCAAATAGAGATCATTACATGATGTACTCGAAAGAACTCAACATCTATCTCCACCATGCAAAGCCTCAGATCCTACATCAGTTTGAAGTTTGTTCGATAACACCAGGTGCGTAGACAAGGGGGCGAAAGGGGCGTGTTTTTTGTATTTTTATTTTTAATAATAATTTTTTTAAACACTTCGGCCCACAGCGAAATATTTAACTGCATTTTGATCCTCAAAAGGGGGGGGGGGGTGATTATAGTTGTTCTTTGACCTCAATCAAAATATTTAACGGGCAAAAATGTTATGGCTATCCTGTTGGTAAGTGTGACGTAATTCCAACATGACCACACCCACTTATTCGCACTTGCTATTACGATCATCAGAGGGATTTACGCAAGAAAAAAACAACATATGTGTTAAGACTGTTATCTTATTAACAAAGTCAATATCTGCCTCAAGAATCGCTTTTGAACGTTAAAATCAAGGAATTTAGGTTAAATTACATACAACGGTATGCCAGATTTGGAACCGGAAGTAGCGAAAAGAATGTGCGTACTACCAATACGCGCGTGTATTACATATAGACTTACCAAAAGGATTTTATGGACTCTAAAAAAAAAATGTAATAATAAAAATCAACGCCTTCTCCCTTGACAAATATCTGGCGACGCACCTGCGTAACACCGAGCATGCTTTCATGTTAAACCGAGAAAATAAAATGATATGAAAATGACAATCATTTCAGGCTACAGTAAAATAATGTACTTGTTGGCACATGTTTATATTGTAATAGTGACGTAATAAACTAGGGGGAAAGTGACAATCAAGCATAGCTTAAAACTAATAAATAAAAACATAACTTGCATGCTATAACTTTATATGCTGAAAAAACCTTACCATAGGCGGCGCTCCGGGAGGGGGAGACAGGGGACATGTTTATGACGGGAAGGACTCCTCCCTTCTGCTCGTTTTTCGGTTGCCAGGTCAGCAGTGGCGTAAATAAGGAGGCACCTCCCCCGCCTGCGGATTGTGCTCCAGTCGCCCACATGCACAGAACTCGGATCACAAAGAAAGCCTTAAGTGTCTCAAGTCTCCCCCCCCCAAAAAAAAATAAAAAATAAAAATAAAAATAAAAAGTTACACGCTTAAAGGTAATACAACCTTCGACTTTTTTGGCCCTAGAAAAATGGCAAGTCATGGTTTTAATTTGTTTTTCTTTATCAAATTATGTCTTAGCACACATTACGTTTATCACAACATTGATCTGTATTATACCTTCATCTCAATATAATAATATTATCTCACATAAGGCAAGGTTACAACATAATGTCTTTATAATACGACTGGAATGAGCATCTGGATTACGAAAGTCTGGGTACTATACATGAAAATGAACAGTATTGAACACAAAAAACCTATGTTATATAGAGATATATATAGATATAGAGAATACATATTTACTTTTGCCAAGAATCTTCAATTTTAAAATGTACAATGTGGATTTCAATTCGTTTGCAAGATGACATGACAGAAATAGTTGTTAGGCCTGCTTCAATATTAGATCAAATTTTTTTTAAATTGGGTAATCAACAGTAGCAAATTCATTTCAAAAGGAACAGTCTTTTTATTAGGTGTTCGGGTATGTGCCCGAAACACCTATTGTTTTTGTTCGTTTTTTTTTGTTTTTTTGTTTTTCTTCTCCTTCTCCCCATAGATTGTCTACAAAAAACACATGAACTTGAAACTTGGCATATACTTAGAACATAACACGTAGATGAAACATAATTTGTGACGTCATTATTAGGTCATCAGATGTCGAATTACGATAAATCAAAGTTTAATATTTAAAACAAATCATATCTCAACAACCACAACAGGTAAATTGACAGTTTTTGCACCATTGTACAGATTGTTAATTGTCAAATAATATTTACAAAAAGATGCCCCCAATTTGACCTTACTTCCTATCCAAACCGGAAGTCAAAGTTTAATATTAAAAAAAAAAAACATCTCAACAACCACAAGAGGTAAATTCACAATTTTTGTATCATTGTACGGATCGTTAATTGTCAAAAGATATTTACAAAAAGATGACCCCAATTTGACCTTACTTCCTGTCCACACCGGAAGTCAAAGTTTAATATTTAAAAAAATCATATCTCAACAACCACAAGAGGTAAATTCACAATTTTGTACCATTGTACGGATCGCTAATTGTCAAAAAATATTTACAAAAAGATGACCCCAGTTTGACTTTACTTCCTATCCAAACCGGAAGTCAAAGTTTAATATTTAAAAAAAAAACACATCAACAACCACAAGAGGTAAATTGACATTTTTTGCACCATTGTATAGACTGTTAATTGTCGAAAAATATTTACACAAAGGTGACCCCAATTTGACCTTACTTCCTGTCCAAACCGGAAGTCAAAGTTTAATATTTAAAAAAATCATATCTCAGCAACCACAAGAGGTAAATTCACAGTTTTTGCACTATTGTACAGATTGTTAATTGTCAAAAATGTTTACAAAAACATGACCCCAATTTGACCTTTACTTCCTGTCTAAACCGAAAGTCAAAGTTTAATATTAAAAAAAATAATGATGCAAAGTTTCTTTAAAAAACATTCTGCCGTCATCATCACTGCCCTGACAAAACTCGAACACCTATGTGTTTGTAATATCACAAACACTGCCGTCTAGTTATTAATGGTTTTGGATACTGAAAGGGAACGACCAACGCAAGTTTAGAGTCTTTCGAAATGTGGGTCATTTACAGAGTATGACTTGGAATATCTTAGAAAAAATGAGTGGAAAATTAAAACATTTGCAGAACACTAATGGCCAACATCACAATAATAAATATAATCAATCAAAAAAACGCCTGCGTTGGTTAGGCCATGTGGCAAGACCCGCCCCCCCCCCCCATAACTTTGTGTCACAGGTAAACCAACAAGACTTCACATTCACTAACCCAATGCTGAGCAAGGAAGACCCCCCCCCCCCATCCCCCCCAAAAAAAAGAAGAAAAAAGCTGGGTTTCCAATATCTGCAGTTGAGTGAAAGATATAGGTTGATGAAATTCTTGCGTTGGGTGATGAACAACTGATTAAATTTTGCCCTACACCTACGTGTGCATAGAACTGCATACTCGGTGCTTTCCGAGTGTCTGTGGAAAAAACTTGACAGGCGCCTCGGGCGGGATTCGAACCCACGACCTCCTGCTTACTAGTGCAGATGTCTTAAAAGAAGTGAAAGATAAGCAAGGCGAAGGGCAAGTCTCTAGAGATAACAAAGGCCGAGATAACAAAGGCTCAGATAGGCCCAAGCATTTATGTCAAGTCAAGTTCATGCAAAGTAAACAGGATATTCACATAGGCCTCAAGATGAGCCATAATAGCATATGATTACTATACTTTTAACTTTATTCACTATGCATAATATATAAATGTTGACTTCAGTTTGATTCAGTCAATTACACATACAAGGCTTTGACATGAAAATTACTCTGAGAATTAGCAAAAATATACCAGATTTAAATATATCTCATTATTTGATTCAATATTTCAATTGTATTGATGGAGGTTGTAGATGGACAATGATTAAGGCACACGAATCAGCTATGTATAATATATTCACACAACATTTAAACTCATTCAAATTGGGATTTCGTAGGCAATGACATACATTAAATAATTACTGTTATTAACTCTACTGATTTGTTAAGCACAATTTCCTGAATACAATTCCCTTATTAGAAACAATATAACAAATCTATTTCATACAGATTCCTTTAAATATTTAAAAGCACAAGTTAAATATAAATTCCTTGGTTAATTTATCTCAATTGTTTTTTTTATAAAATACTTTCAATGTGGTACAAAATCTTATAAAAAGAGTAATACAAGCATACATTCAATATTCAGATTTTATATCAATCATATATTTACAAAACATAATTATTTGTAAAAATCACTGTTCTTTTTTTTCAATTATTTTTGATTAATATTATATATATCAAAAACATAATCACTGTTTTGAACACTTATTTTTTGGCATCTCTAAGGCAAATGTTATGTTAAACTAATGAGTTTAGTTCCGTTTAAAATAAAGTACTTTTATGATTATTTAAGCTGCATTTGTTTCAAGCTACAAGGACCAGGATATTCTGGATAGAATAAACTACCCCTAGTAAGGATTTTGTCTGTCTTGTTTTGGGCGTGGTCACGGGCAATAAGGACTTAGCCAAAGGCTTATCGCCCACAACCATGCCCAAAACACGTCATTAACCTGCAGTAAAGACCGTGTCGATTTCTTTTTCAAAATGTAAACAAAAAGTAATTTTTGTTGACTAAAGCTAAATAGAAATGGGCAAATTCACAATTCACACAAAACACTTTCAAAGCATACATGAGTCTGGCGCGTGATGGCAAACAATCTTTGTCACTCTGATTGGTTCAAATCCATTTCAGATGGCAATACTGAGTTCAACAAATTTACAAGTGAAGAAATTGCCATGAGTCTCATTTTGTAAGATCACACGGTCACATGTATGCCTACTCACTCAGTCACGGTTATGTCACATACTCCCTGTCACACAGTGACACACAACATCAATACCTGTCACACAGTGACACACAACATCAACAACACTTCCTGTTACACAGCATCACTCCCTGTAACACAATGTCACACCCCGTCACAACTTCTGTCACTCTATCACACATCATCACACAATTTATCTGTTACCATTTGTCACTCTCTATCACACACACACACACTAACACAGCCAGTCATGCTCAATTACATACCACACTTTTCACTCCTTTTTAAAAATTTTACTCCTTTTTAAAATTTCTAAACAATAAAAAAATTCTAACTTGTTTTGGTTCATAAGTACATTGCGTAGACAAATCCTCCTTATATGGAAAGACATCAGCTTTTCTACACCACATTTTTATAGTTTGGGTCATCTTTGATTTTTACTGCCCTGGGCCCAATTTTACAGAGATGCTAAGCAAAAAATATTGCTTAGCAAAAAGTACAATTTAACTGAAAACCAGCCAGAAGCAACATACATTAGGTAACACTTTTACTGGTAACCATTTTTTGCTAAGCATAACTTTTCTATGCAATAGCAAAGTTGTGTGCTTACATGTAGCAGCTATATGTAATTGGTGCCCCGGGCCTAATCATAGCTTGTGGAGAAATTATTCTCCAATCATCAGGAACACTTGTTATTTTTCTACAGCGTATTTTCATAGTTTGGGTCGCCATTGATTAATCGCTCTGGTTTATTAAACGTACCTTGCGTAGGGTTCCTTCTCCAATCTGCAGGAAGACTTGTAATGAGTCTACACAACTGTGTTCATAGTTTGGGTCACCACTCGTTTGTTGCATATGATTTAACCATACCTTGCGTAGAGGGCATTCTCCACATCCGTAGGGAGACTTTCGATGTGTCTACACAAAGTTTTCGTAGTGTGTTTCACCGTTGCTTTGTCTCCCCTGCAGCAGGTCCATGATGCAGTCATGGATGAAGATGTATTGTTGCTGTGAAGAACGGATGGTTCAATGGTCAAGTATAGAATAGTCAAAAGTAACATAAATTGGGGAATTCTTATGTGAAAATTATTCAGTGTAAAGCTGGTGATGGTATAAATCTTTTTGTGTAATAATGTCGTTTAAGGTGCGGTCACTTTTAATAAAAGTGCAATCATATTCAGTTAAAAATTTAGAAAATTTCCTAAATTCCGCACAAAAATTAATATGAAAATTATGAATGTATTTTCACAAATTGTACTTTGATAAGATAAGGTATGTTAGGGTAGGGTAAAATAAGGTAATATAAGGTCGGGTAGGGTAGGGCTAGGAAAAGTAAGGTAGGGTAGGGTGGCAGAAGGAAAGGCAAGGTAAGGTAAGGTTAGGGTAAGGTATGTTTAGGGTAAGGTAAGGTTAGGGCAAGGTAAGTTTAGGGCAAGGTAAGGTTAGGGCAAGGTAAGGTTAGGGCAAGGTAAGGTTAGGGCAAGGTAAGGTTAGGGCAAGGTAAGGTTAGGTATAAAAGTAAGGTTTGGTAAGGTAATGTTAAGTAAGGAATGACTGTGGAAGATTTCAATGGAATGGGACGTACATCACAACATGACAAAGGATTGAGGTTTAACCCCGCCCCCATTCCAACCAACCCAACACCCTTTTGTTCTTTCTTTGTACCTCTGTCTGCACCATAAAGCTCCTATGCATTCTCATCTCGGAGATGAAACCAAACACATCGACGTAATCATTCTCCTTCAAGTGTTGAATTATCCGATCCAGACAGATAAATGTCCCTGTCCGTCCCACACCAGCACTATTCAAAAACAAATAAACAACAATCACGTTAATAAGTATCAGTCTCGCACTGGAGACATTAAAGATTTGTTGAAATCAAAACTCTTGATGTACATCTTTTCAATGTGTGTAGGCTTGTCAGTATTCAAAATCAAAACATATTACATCCTTATTAAAATAAAATATTTCATATGTACAGATAAAAAAGGTGGAGCTCATGCAAAGCCCCCCCCCACACCCTCTCAATTATTTTTAAAGGAAAGAAAACAATTATACCATTGATGTTTGGTAAGGTAAGGTAATGTTAAGTAAGGAATGAATGTCGAAGGTTTCAGAAGAAATGGACGTAAATCTATCTACCATTGTGTAGACTGCTTTTACAGACTTCATGCTCTATGTTTTCATGCATGACTTGTACAAAGAATGATCGTGACTTGTTTCATATTATCTATTCAGTTGTTTAAAACCCTTCTGTGACTGCAAGGGTCAAAATCGGTGAATATGTTGATATACTTGACAAGGTATGTCTTGTGCACCTAAAAGTCAAACAGTGTCAAACCTTACATGTAGTCAGTACATTTACAGGTCAAAATGAGTCGACCGTTTTTGACTGGTACGTAAAAGCATTGTCTTGTATTATTGAGGGTGGTCAAAATGACAGTCAAAAATGCCCATGTGTGCACAGTTGGTTGCCAAAAATGTTAAAGACCACACAAAATGGTAAATATTTCCAACCCTATTTTAAATAGTAAGTAATTCTAAGTAGGAATAACCAGAAGAAAAAAAACCCTATGAAAATGTACTTCGCCACTACCGTGAATGGCAGGAAATGAAACAACAGCCGTCGGGGACACTTTCACTGAGCCTATTTTGATGTCGTACATTTACGGCAGAACGAACAACAACTGTTTACTGCGGTACACTTTGTACACAAAGCATATTACATCGCGTACAGCTGCAAAAATAAGTTTACCAACTACGACTTCCGAAAGTGTATTTGAAGAAGTTTCCAAAGGTGGTACTGACCAATTGTGTTGTTCATCATCGTCATTTGATGGAGATTATACTGATGCAGAAGTTGGCAAAATAAGGGTCATTGAATCTATAAATTTGAGCCCGAAGTGGATGAAATCCAGGTGAAAATGTACAAGCCACAGACAACATGTGGCAGCCAGACCGTTGTTAACACGGCTGCTTCCAGCTACCGCCGTAAAAGTACGTCATAAAAACAGGCAAAATGTTTGCTGCCGCCACGGGCCACAACTAGAACAGTTACGTCGTGGATTTCAACCGCTGGAATTTTGGCTGCAAATTATGATTTTTTCCACAATTTCTGATTTGTTTAAATATCTTTTGGAATAGCATGTAAATAATTAAATACATACTGAACACTTTGGAGTAAATAAATCAAGGCACTTTGTAAGGTCTTTAAGTTACAGTAGAAGAGAATTATCTTTCTATGTACAACTTTATACGTCACCTTTTTTGTAACTAGGTTTCATGAGAGTATGGAAATAAATGCAATACTGAAAATGGTACAAACCTGCAGTGGACAATCGTTGGTCTTCTATTCTGTGGTATCTGGCTGCGGACAGTGCGCACAAAATGCAGGATTCCCTCACTGCTTTCTGGCACGCCATGGTCGGGCCAGGAGGTGAAGTTGAAATGACGCAGTTTACGTATCTTGCCATCCTGGGGGGAAGGGGGGGTGAGAGGAGGGAACCACAATATGTTCAAACGACATTAGAATAACAAGAATAACTAGAGATTCGAGTTTGTCTTGACACAAACTCTAGGTGTTCGGGAGATGTAAAGTTCAAATTGGGGTCACCTTTTTGTAAATATTTGTTGATAATTAACGATCAGTACAATGGTACAAAAATTGTGAAGTTACCTGTTGTGGTTGTTGAAATATGATTTTTTTTAAATATTAAACTTTGACTTCCAGTTTGGACAGGAAGTAAGGTCAAATTGGGGTCACCTTTGTGTAAATATTTTTCGACAATTAACAATCTATACAATGGTGCAAAAATGTGAATTTACCTCTTGTGGTTGTTGAGAAATGATTTTTTTTAAATATTAAACTTTAACTTCCGGTTTGGACAGGAAGTAAGGCCAAATTGGGGTCACCTTTTTGTAAATATTTTTTACAATTAACGATCTGTACAATGGTACAAAAATTGTGAATTTACCTCTTGTGGTTGTTGAAATATGATTTTTTTAAATATTAAACTTTTACTTCCGGTTTGGACAGGAAGTAAGGTCAAATTGGGGTCATCTTTTTGTAAATATTTGTTGACAATTAACGATCTGTACAATGGTGAAAGAATTGTGAATTTATCTCTTGTGGTTGTTGAGATATGATTTTTTTAAATATTAAACTTTGACTTCCGGTTTGGACAGGAAGTAAGGTCAAATTGGGGTCACTCACAACTCGTGCTTCATCTACTTGTTATTAGTTCTAAGTACATGTCAAGTTTCAAGTTCATGTGAAGTTTGCAAGTATGTGTTTGTTACCGGACAGTCATTGGGGAGAAGATGAAGTAAAAAAATGGGTATACCTATGGGTATGCTTACTCTCTTGATATGAGTACGCACATAAAACACCCAACCTGTGAATGTTTCAGCTCAATGTGGAGTCATGAGAAACATGTGAAAAAAACATTCACAATTTTGACTGATAACACTAATTTTGTAATCAATTAATTACCAATGGTGTACTTTCCATTAAATTGGAAAGTTGACTTGAGGTTATGTTGAGTCAAAATACTGTATGTGACATTGTATTATCAATATTGTAGGCTATAACATTCAACACAGCTATGGCTAGCTGATGTACAGAATCAGTCTCCCTGCTTAAAAAAACAGATGTTACCTTTTCAAGTTTAAATTCTCGGACAGTCCAACGCTTGAGTTCCTTCACAGACAAGGTAGTCACTAAGATGTCTCCATAGTAAACTGGATTCTCATCACCCGGCCAGTACCTGTTACATTTGACCTTTTATAAAGTAAAGACATGTACATTGATGTAATTTGTTTTGAGTGACTTCTCTTTATTTCAGATATTTAAAAAAAAAATGGAATTAAAGATGTATATCGCCATGTTTTACCAGGAAATTTCCCAAATTTTTGGTTTTCATTGGAACATTGATCATTTCTTTTTTGAAAAAAGGGAAACTAAATACTTTGAAATGATTTTTTTGTACAAAATAGTCGTCAGAACCTTGGTAAAAAAAGTGCACTTTATGACAGGACCCAGCACAAATTTATTTCAGTACATATTTACTGTAAAACCATGCTTTTCATGATTCTTTTGAGAAATAAGTAATTGCTAAGCATTTGTTTTCCCTTCCTCAAGTAAAAAAAGCAATGTTCCAGTAAAAAGAACATTTCTTGAAATATTGCCTGGTCAAGTTTTACCTGCCCGATGGCAAATTTACCAGCCCCCTGGCAGGTGGGCGGTTGTTAAGATCCACCCCTGTTGAGAAACCAATCTGTGAAATGTTCAACTCAATTTAGTCAACACATATTTAGAGCAAAGGAAAAAAAGTTCATTTACAAATCTCACACAGGCCAACGTTGAATGACTTGTAGGAGGATTGTCACCTGCTGTCAGATTTAAATTCAGTCAAAATATAGTTTGACTAATTTCTACAAAAATGGCAGCTCCTCGGTCAAAACAATACTTCAAGGGATGTTTGATACGATCATCATCTCTACACAAAAAAGGTTTTGAAAAACATTTGAAAATGTATAAATATTTTAAAATTATATTACCAATGATGTACATGGAGCTGTATGTTTTTTCTATTTCTTATTTTATCCATAGCTTAGCCAGGTGATAACATTTTTGAAAACAAATTCCAAAGAAAGTATTATACAACAATTTCAAGGCAAAATGAAAAGATTTTCAATAAATAAAATTAAAAAGATATTCAAGTTGTATGATTCTAAGGTCTGATTTGAAGTTGGTAGAATTCTTCCAAACTTACTCTGCCTTTTTCGACCAACTGTGTCACCATGACGATGGTGGAAACACGCTGCTCCCATGCTAGCCTCCAGATGTCCTCCACTGTCCCTGGCAATGGACCTTGGCAAGCGATGAACTCTCGTGGTGAATTGCAACCCTGGGAACAACATCAATCCAAAAATATCACGAATGGCAATAGCCCAAGAAAGAACTATAAATCTTTGGAATGAACAAAGATAGTGACGATATTGTCCCTTTAAACAGATCAAAACAAAGACACCAACATGGGACTCCAAAACTGATACTTACAGGAATAAAGTTTGCGTTGATGTAATCTGACCCATCCTCGTCATCAACTTGGCTCATCTTGACCCGGGAGTGGTCATCTGAAACAAAATACAAATGGCCAAAATGTCCTGGAGACTGAATATGAAACTTCCTGACCCTATATATACACATTTGGCCCAAAATGGTGATTTTTGTGCATGCACAAGAACGAGGAAATATGTGTACTATATAATAATAATAATATGTTCTTATTTAGTAGGGCTGTGCGTTTTCAGATATTTTTGGAACCGGATACCCGAAATCAGGAAACTTTGGATACCCGGATACCCATTTTCATTTTTGTTGAAAACATGCCTCCGGTGGTGTACAAATACATGTACTGTAAATGGTAACAAATTGACTTTTATAATACAGAGAATACCATACTATCGATCTTTTCTTTATTATGTGTACAAGTGCATTGTTCAAGAGTCACAGATTGCTGTTTGTACCACTCAAATGTTAAGTCCGAAGTTTAAAAAGTCATTTACGGGTAATTGGAACCGAAAAATGGAACCGGGTAATGACCATTTCAGTCGGGTATCCGGGTATCCGGATACCCGGCACAGCCCTATTATTTAGCACACATATCCACCAAACTGGTGCTCAAGGCACCTTCCATTATTACCCCTGCTCATCAGGTGCATAAATCATTCCTGAAACCATCTCAGCTCCCTGGGGATTATACAGCAATTGCTGCCGTTTTGGCACATAGAGGGCTAATCAAACACAACAACCAACTCTGCCCTCACAGGTACCCATTTACTCCTGGGTGGAGAGAAGCAATTATGATAAAGAGTCTTGCTCAAGGACATACATGTAAGTGCCGCGGTCGCAGTCAGGATTCGAACCCACATTCCGACGACTCAGCCGTCAGAACACAAATCTGATGCACTATACTGCTCGGCCATGGCACTCTATATGTCCTTGGTGAATTTGTCTTACGCCAAGGAAAAATAATCTAGGATTTTTGTTTTTTAGTACAAAATGCGTTTTGCATTTTTTGAGCCACTTCAAAGAATAGTTATGTAACTGGAGCTCCATCCATCCATGCCCTGGTAAAAAAATTAGCAAAATAAACCAATCCAGATTTGGCAATAGTCCCTGCCCACCCTTAGCAACTGAGAAACGTCCAGTTTTGCACCAAGATATTTATGAGAAATCTATTTGCACCGTACAGTGTGCGGGTACAGCGTGATATGAACATAGTCACAAAACATCTAGGCTCAAGACTAAGCCATACGTGCAGCCAACCCGAGCTTCATTCTTTAACGTTACCAGACTGGCGATGATGAAAGAACAAAATGGCCGTCTCCAAATTCGATACATGGATACATAGTAATGGATGAATAAGTACTGCGAGAGCAGTATTTTGTTCTACCCAAAAGTTGGATACTGTAATTATAATAAGACCACGTAACCTTCAAAATCTTGACTGACAAAATGACAAGATAGTAACAGTTGTCAACTGTAAGTGTAAGATAAGGATTTATAAGGTCCTACTTACAAGGAAGAATGTTTGTGAAGCGGTTCTTGCTGCGATTTTCATTTAGAAGCGCTACCTCAGAGGGCTGATCCCGGCCAATGGGACGAAGCTCCTACACATAGACAAGGAAATGAAATTTATTGAAAAATCTAAAACTAAAATACAAATCAAGAGTGGGGGGCAGGGTGGATCATTAGTGGGTAATTCATACATTTGATATAATTATTGAACAATCCTTTATTTTTTATTATTAATGGTACAACATTGGTAGTGTTGCCCAAACTACTTGTACGGGAATGCTTATTTTCTTTGAATCAAGGCGAACATTTAACAACTAAATTGTGAAAGTTTCAGCTTACTATTGTGACAAACAGTTACCTGCTTTTATTTATTTAATTTCATTGCTTTTCCTTTAATTCTGATATCCACCCGCTGTTTTCCTTTCGTTACATTTAAATCACCTTTCTTATGCAAATTAGCTCAAATTCTGTTGCACCCTCACAAGAGCCAAATTTACACACAGTTTTTCCGAAGCAGAGGAGATACAATCTAAATCACTCCTTCTATCCTTTTATATGCAGGTAAATACAATTTTATTAATTTATATTTATCTTATTTCACCAAAGTTAAGTTTATACATTACATTATACTCGGACAAATACACAATCGACAATGAACTCACTGATGACATTTTGTCGCAGCTAACTACTGCTTTTATTTCAAGAACTGGGCATCTGCCTGAATCAAAAATGTTTGCCAAAAGACGGGCACCATTGCCCACGGGACCACTTACATGAAACAAATAGGGCATGCTTGCCCTATACAAACACGGGCACGCTTGCCCCAAAATTTAAGACTTGTAATGGGCTGATCAGACCCCCATGGCAGCTTGCCAACAAGTCAGAACCTGGCAGCTTGCCAACAAATAAAATACAGTGAATAATTATTGACAATTAAGTCAACATTACATTTTAGCCGTAAATGCACTGTTCGATTCCACCGCTTGTACCCGCGGCTGGAATAGCCCCGTTGGACTATCGGGAGCTGAAACTATGCTTACAATTTTCGGCTTTCATTTTACAGGAAAATTTAACAAAATGAGGCAGTGGCAGTCCTTGTCCCATGAATAACGCCTGGAGCGTTGTTGGAACCATGGAGGAAGGAAACACTGTATTTCCTTTCTCCATGTTGGAACTACTTTAAAATTGGGTTGGTGCAGGGGTGGAGGCGGGTTGATGATCCCGTCTAATGGAAAGCTGCAACGAAAATGAAATTCACAACTTGGCGCCCGATCACAAAGTTTTCCCTGAACATTTTTTGGGCAGCCTAATTGGTTGAAGCTGACCCCCATAGCGATAAAAGCAAAGCGCTGGCCACTCCTGAAAGAGCCCGCGACCCGAATTGGGCAGCTTGCCAAATCCCCAGCCTGGCCAGAGCAAGCCCTGTTCAGCTTACGCAAGACCTGAAATCGTAATTTGCATAAAGCGGCCCCCAGATAAAAACGGAACGCAAGTGATGGGAGGGCGCCCTATTGATGTGTATGGCCAAGTATAATGCATTCAATCGTGAAGGCGATAAAATGAATTATATTTACTAAGTAGACCTTCATATTAATATCTGTGAAGTTTAGTCCTATAAAAGGGTATTTTAGTTTTAAAATATTTAGTCCAAGTCCGGCCTCAAGATGGTGGCCGATACTTACCTTATGGTGGGAAATGTTAAAAAGGTTTAAATATTACATTTTGTAACCTGCTTTACTTTAAGAGCATTTATTTATTTATTTATAAGTGTATTTAGTTACTTTTGTAAACATTATTTTACAGAAATTTACACACAGTTTTTCCGAAGCAGAGGAGATGCAATCTAAATCACTCCTTCTATTCTTTTATATAAAGTATCCTTCTAATAAAGTTTCATCATCGAAGAGAAGGTTTTTTCCTCATCTGTCCTTTGGCTAGTGTCACATTTGGTGGAAGATTCTGGTTCGAGGAAACCAACAACGGTACTTTTTGAATCACTTACCTGTACCAGTACAATATCATCGATCAGCAGACATAAGAGTCCAGTTACCATACGTTGGTGGTGTCCTTTGGCCAGAGGCTCCGGCCGATTTCGACCGACGAGCGCGATGACCCTTAGCCGATCTCGGCTGATAACAACATCGACCCTCAATCCCTTCCAGCTTCCACTGAAGAGTACAACGATGGCCCCATGGTACACCATTCCACTTTTAATCAAGTCTTCAAGCAGATCAACAACCATGAAGTTGATCCTGTAGCAATGATCTCCAACCCTACACACTTGGAACCAACGCTGAAGAAGACGACGTATGCCCCGTAAAGACAGCTCATCGCCATTACTGACGGATAGTCAAACAACAAACTGTCTTTGCCATTACTGGATCGTGGAATCAACTTAACTTTTGTTTAACTCAAACATTTTATCTCTATGGAGAACCGTCAGCAAACCCTTGTACGTTGCGGTATCCGCTCGGCTCTTATGATCAACTGTCTGCGAACCAGTTAAAGAGACCCTTCGACGCATTCAAGACTCATATTAAAAGGTACAATTGTATAGCATTTATTGATTGAATAACTGGACTGACAAAGCCCAATTGGTGCTCTGTTGTGCTATAAGTGCTGGATTGTACTTTAAACTCGATTCAGGTTAGTACTGTATGGTCATTCAGTCCTTGTTAATGTATCAGGTGGCACATTAACCCTCTCGTTATACATGTACCAAGAATTTATATTTGCTACTGGTCTTTGTATTGTACTGTTTAGCCTCACACATTAGTTGGCTAGAGTTTATGGCATTAATTCGTTTAAAGAAATGAAAATCAATACCTATTTCCTCCATTAGAACACCCTCGTGCCGTGAATTATTTTTTATTACTTCGATTGTGATTTTCAAAAGTGTCTCCCTTGCACAAGACAGAATACCATACAGTCATGTAACCACAGATTTCATTGTTGAACGTAAATTGATCAAATTCATAAGTGAGTTATAGAATTTTTTATTTTATTTTCATTGAAGAACGATAAGTGTGTTATTTATATTCTGACTTTTGAAACCGGTATCACGTTTTCAAGTTGCACAGTGTTCAAAACTGTAAACAGATTCATGGTATACAACCCTAGTTTTTTGTCCGATCAGAAGTTGACATTATTTTTGATGCCCGATTGATATTTCACTTGTTTGATTGACAGTGCAATTCATTTTTTTCAAGTGATCTAAGACTACCTCCACTGGTCTAGAAAGTTAATTTGTTGCTCGTTTACAATAACCTCCTTTTGACATTTGATTCGTGATTTTTGTCGTTACTTGATTTTTTAAATAGATTTTTGTCACAATTTTAACAAAATTCCTATTCTACAAAGAGTTTTGATTGATATTTGATAGACAACTGATTTGATTCCTGAATTAATTTCAGTAAATATATTTGCGTGGTGATTTTGATTTTGTCTGCATCGAGAATTGGGCAAGAGACGTCAAATACCTGATCGAAAGCACAGCTATGTCAGTAAATATGCAATTTGCGACAATCATCAGGAATCTTGGAGGGGCAGCTCGAAAGTTATAGTTCTGAATTTACCTCTAGAAGACCAGATACCTAGCTGTGCATTTGCCGAGTTGAAAGCCTAGTTCGGAGACGTATCAACCATTGGGTGCTATCAACATTTTTGCTAAAATTCAACTTTAAAATGAATACAAAGTTTATATTTACCATTTGAATGCTTTTCATCTATATTTTGATGCTGCAATTATTTATGCAACAATATATACTGAAACGCAAAAGAAACTTACCACCTTTTAAACCTTTAAATATCAACAATAACACTGCGTGTAGTAAATGTGTGAACTTATTTGTGGACAATAGTGTCCTCACTGTCAGACAAAACGGTCACGCATGGTCACTTGAACCTTCAATGGTCACTTCATGGCACAGCTGTTAAACAGCTGTTTTGACTGTCAGTGATTAGCCAAGGGGTATGGGATGATTTTAATGAGCTGCACTTGATGTCTTGATATTGGCTTTAAAAAGGCCAGTGCAAAATGGGCATTTCAATCAACATGCCACGATTGTCAAGGGATCAACGGCAGCGTGCCTGGGCATGCTGCAAGGCGGACTGAGCTACCGTGAGGTGGCACGCCGCCTTGGCTGTTCACACCAGGCGATATCGGCCCTGGTGGAGAGACACCCTCCACAACTCTGCAGATGACAGACCTCGATCAGGGAGGCCAAGAGTCACCACTGCAAGGCAGGACAGGCCGATGGTCCTAAGTCACCTGCGGGATCGATTCCGTCCAGCATCCGCTGCGGCAGAAACTCCGGGCGTGCAAACCCACGGATCTCCAATGATACTGCACGAAGACGACTGCATGACTATGGTCTGACTGCCAGAAGGCCATACAGAGGCCCGTGATGACGGCTGCCCATCGCCGCAACCGACAGAGATGGTGCCAGCAGCATCAGCGGTGGACCTTGGCGCAGTGGAACGAGATCGCTTTCAGCGATGAGTCAAGGTTCTGTGTGGACAGTCCTGATGGGCGTGGCGTGTCTGGAGAAGAACTGGCGGCGATATGCCGATTGTTGCGTGCGTCAAGCCAACAGGTGGGTGGCCCAAGTGTGATGGTGTGGGCCGCCATATCAGGCCGGTACAGGACGCCACTGGTGGTTGTGGATGGGAATCTTAACGCCCAGCGGTATGTGGATAACATCCTGCGACCTCATCTGCTGCCATTCCTGCTAGACCACCCAGAACTGAGAACCTTTCAGCATGACAACGCTCGTCCCCATGCTGCTCGCTTTACCACTGCATTTCTCCAAGGCGAGAACATCAACACCATGCAGTGGCCTGTGCTCTCCCCCTGACCTGAATCCCATAGAGCACCTGTGGGATGAGCTTGGGAGACGCGTAGTTGGCAGGGCCAGGACACGGGCAGAACTGCTTGAGACATTGAGGACTGAGTGGGACAGAATCCAGCAGCAATCCATCCAAAGACTGGTAGGCAGTATGCGCCGACGATGCACTGCCTGTATCCAAAACAATGGTGGCCACACACGCTATTGAAAGGGGACTGACTTTGCACCCTCTGCTGTTATGTACTGATGAGATGGTTTATCGTGGTCAAAAACTTGACATGTCATCAATAAAATGCCAATGTTTCAATTAGCAATTGTTGGTTTGTTTTATTTTGAACTGTTACAATTTTATTACATTTCAAACAAGTGGTAAGTTTCTTTTGCGTTTGAGTATAGATTGTTCCATTATAAACTACACAGTAACATACAGGGAAATGTAAACGGTGATCGCTATTCGCCCCGTCCATGGCCATATGAGGGCACCATCACACACAATACAGGGGTTTGCGGAGGGCATTTTGTATTAAAATAATTGAGTGCCATTTTGTATAGACGGCCATCAGTGAGAAAAATGCTAAACATGCTTAGCACGAGATTCTGTCCACAAATGAACATTTTACGCCAGAGGTACTCAAGAGGAATATGTCTTGGTAAAGTATGTTGATTCTATCAGTGTGTTTCACTAATTACAGTATTTAAAAGAAACATTGAATTTTGCACTGGTGTGCCCATAGTTTGGCAACCTTTACTATGGCTGTGACGTCACTGGTTAACCGGTTCGCGTGTGCTACTGACTCCTTTCTAGTACTAACGGTTACCAGGAAGAGTTTTTCACATTGAAAATTCTTAACAAAATGGCCGCTGAGATCTCCTTTTTTCAGGTAGAAAAACTCCTCATACTTAGGGTGTGTTTATTTCACTTGCGATCGCGGATCAGGATTGTGTGATATTGTGCAGTGCGAAAACAAACGGAAACTTTGGGATCCAAATCCAATGTCATAACTCACCCAGTAGATAATGCCTGTTGTACCAGACTACGGCTAAACCGTGTCCGTGGCAGAATTCATCCGCTAAATTTAGATTTTTGTTTTGACAAACTGCTTTAGATATCATTTGATAGCAATTATTTCAACAAGTTTTAAGACTATTTTTGATGATTTAATGAATTTCGGATACGTGTGAAACAAAATAGACCCATGATGATAAGTGCAGCAAGAGGTTAAAAGACATAGGAAAAGGTATGCTTTTTGGAAGGTAGTGGGTGAAAATGCAACTGCATAAAACCCGGAGCTCGCAGCTGAAGTGCATTTCACCACTATGACATGCACAAGGGCTACGATATGCACAAGGTGAATAGCTAGACCGAGATGCAATGCGCGTGTGTATTTGCAAAATAGTCTATGGAGCATAAAAGAAGTCACTACCTCGTATTCCTCAGAAAAGAGGTATTCAGAGTCCGCTTTCATCTTCTTGAAATGCTCTGGGAAGTCCTCGAGTCGAACAGGGTGCGAGTTAACCTTCTTGCGTACGGTCATGTTGATGTCATTCGTAAAGGCTTCATTCTCATAAGAAGTGGGCGAACTTGCCTTCCTGTCAAAATTAAATAAACATATATAAATATGCCAGTCACCATGAATAAAAATGCTACTGAGTGCTACATGCTAGAAGTGGGTCTCGTTTTTAATATTGTATTTGATTTGCTCAATTAAAGTTGGGAATATGTCACTGGGGCTGTTTTCAGTGGTGTGATTTGACAAAAGTAAAAAATCCTGAAAAATGGGTAGCGGGCCTGGGTCTCCCTTTGGTCTTGAGGACAAAGCCCCCTGAACCTCCTACATGTAGATGTTTAATTTTGGAGGATTTACAGACTCAAACACAATGAAACTAGAGGTTTGGACACAATACAGACTACTTCTTTCTTTTGTTGGTGGCTACTTCTCTTCGTTAAAGAACATTTTGAGGCATAGGGAACTTTTTTTTAAATCCTGAAATCAGGAAAAATCCTGAGAAACCACAGGCCTGTGTTTTGTGGAATTACTTCATTTAACAAACAAAGGAATTAAATATCTTAACAGTGGATTTTGAGGTTTTGGTATTATTAGTATGATCTGCTGTTAGTGTTTCCATGCATTATTTTTTTATTTGTAAATTTTTATTTTGTGCAATTTTACACTGATATTTTTTGAACTTTTTTTGGGTAAGTTTCAGATGTATTCATTTACTTTTTATCCCATCCTGTTATTGATGGTTTACCACTGTTGGCCGAGGTCAACTAAATAAAAATAAAATTAATCTCATTGGAAAACCCATGATAAATGTGAAAATTAAGAGAATCCAGTTTACTTGTTGCACTGCTTTGTGTATAAAATGCTAACTTCAAGGCTGTTTATCTCGGGTTTACATTTCAAAATACAACTCCTTTTAATATCACACATTACTATGGGAATCAAATTGATGCTTGTGTCCAACTTTAGACTGGTGATGTTCAAACTTTTAAACTGTTCATTTGGATTTAATATTCCAGTGCTGTACAAATATATGAATAGACCTGATGCGCTGACGTCATCACGCCGCCATCTTAGAGTAAAACGATGATGAAACAATGGAAAATGCACATCTATACACGCGCGGTGCACAGATTGGGCCAATGAGCAACCTTCTTTTGACCTCTAGCCGAGGGCGCCCTACTCAAATGACGTCAAAAGGTCTATTGCCAACTTATTCCTAATTTCAATTGGGCTGTCACATTTGTCTTGATCCCTGAGTACCAATGGCAAAAACCAAATGAAAAATTTTAACGTTTGAAAGGCACCAGTCTCATTTGGACACAAGTCTCATTTTGATTCCAATAGACATGTGTATAATAGAGAAATTAAGATGGCAAGACTAACAATATTGACCATGTAAATGAAAACAATAATGGAGTCTTATATAGCGTGAAATCTATCACAATGTGATACTCTTAAGCTTTTTACATTATTACCCCTTGTAATTGTGCCAATATCAATCATTAAACTTCCTCAGCTCTGAGCTACCACAGCGCTTCAGAAGCTTTTCAAACACAATATCAATCTTGTCACGAGATGACTGGTTCTGCAAATACAGTTAATTTTGTTTTGTGTAATTTAATTAAGTTATTTTCACCCCTATGTTAATAATGGAAGGATCCAAATTTGAATTATTTTACCACACCCCCTTTCCGTAATCCACCAAGCAAATAATCACATCTGCCCTCAATCCTTCAAAATCCTTCACCACTGCAATTTCCACACAACCTCAATCCTTCAAAATCCTTCACTTTGGCAAAGAGGATTTTGGAGGATTTGGGAAGGTTAGGGTTAATTAAATCGGTAAAACTTGTAGCTTTGCATGGTGAGGATGATAAGTAAGACTAATTGCGGCGACACCATGTGGAATCTCAATTGAGTAGTAATTAGTTCTGAAAAGAACTGGGGATACAACATGGTGTCACCGCAATTAGTCTTACTTGTTAATTAAATCGTTATTAGTTGTTTTATATTGCAAGTGGTGGTCCTCAGTGTTTTGTTCTTAAATGGTAATTTGTTTTGTCGATTCATTTGCTGTGTTGGCACCTGATGGGTAAATCTGACCCATTGTGTGACAAATCTCTACCCTCACAGGTACACATTTATACTCCTGTGCCGATATTCATTAAAGCCTGCTAACTTAGCAGCCAACTAGGCCTTAGCAGCCTGCTATATCTTTAGTTTCCTGCTCTGCGGTTACCAACTAATTTTGTATTCATAAAACCTTGCTAAGAATGTTGCCAGCTAGTTGCCAGCTAGATATTTATAGCAGGCAGCTAGGACGTTAGGCAGTTCGCAAAACCACAAAATCGGAGAAATTTCGTATTCTATAAAATCCATCGTTCGTTCTTGCAATGTTCCTTTCAACCGGGAATTTCACAAAATCATTTATTTTTCCTGCCAACGCACGAGACACACGATGGATTGCTCTACAAGCAGTCGGTTGTGACACTTGGAGGGGATCGCCGACAACAGTGTGAAATGTCCCTGTTGCATAATATTGTAAGGCAATTATTACCTGCTGATACGGAAGCAGAGCTTGGTTCCTCCCTGTTGGGTGTTCAATCTCGGGTGTCACCAAATCCGCGATGAAGAGAATCCCTGCACGTGAAAATCTGTACCTTTTCACCAATTCGTCATCATTAAAGATGTCAATGGGGTTTCGTCTGTCTCTGAAAACACGTTCTCTGCGCATTGCACGGTTTAGTTGTGCAAGCTCAAGTATACGTCTCGCCATGTTCGCTGCTCGATGTATAACCCACAAATGATTTAGTTGCCAACTAGTGACTTAGAGACACCCCAGATCAATTCTAGCATTAGCAGCAAACTTAGCAACCACCTAAGCTTAGCAAAGTTTTATGAATATCACTTAGCTTCCAATCAGGCTTAGCTGTCAATTAGGGGCCACTTTAGTTGCCAACTTGGCTTAGCAAGCTTTTATGAATATCGGCCCTGGTTGACGAGAAGCAATGTACAGTAAAGTGTCTTGCTCAAGGACACAAGTACCACGGTCGCGGCCAGGATTCGAACCAACATTCTGACGACTCGGCCATCAGAACACAAGTCTGATGCACTAGACTGCTTAAAAAATATGCCCTAGTACAAACATGCCCTAGTACAATGCAACACCGCTCTAATGAACATTATGGAGTCAATACAAAATGTTGAATGTAGTGCAAGAATCATTGTTTCATTGGATATGTCATTCACAAGGTGGAAAGGCATGCTTCTACAGGCCTCCCGTGGCTACGTCGCTGTGTATATACTGTGTATATACTGTCTTTTATCTTTAGATCTTAACAAATTTCGATATATGACATAAAACACAATAAAGGGGGCCACTTTGCATCCGTCACGTTAGCAGTTTTTCCAATGGTTGTTATTTATTTTTAAGTACCTGAAACCGACCAAAAAGTGTTTCAACATGTGAATGGACATGCAGGCTTATACTAAAACTAATTTGAGTTGATTTATTTTATTTTTTTATTTTTTTACCCTCAAATTTCCATACAAATTGGACGGAAAAAGTTACCTCACTTTTCCGTCCATTTGTTGATGGAAATTTTAGGGTAATTAAAAAAATAATAGTAATAATCAACTCAAATTATCTTTAGGATAAGCATGCATGTCTATTCAAATGTTGAAATTCTTTTTGGGTGGTTTCAGATATTACAAAAAAAATTACAACCATTAGAAAAACTGCTAACGTGACGGTAGGAAAGTGGCCCCCTTTATTGTGTTTTATGTCATATATATATTTATTGCAATTTATTTTTGTAATATCAGTGGTTCTGGGTATGAAGGCCCCTGGGTCATAGTTATTTAGTTAACTTTTTCATGCCCTGGCATGTACCACTGGTAATGTTCTGTTTTGTATATTGTCTTATGTTTGTTGTGTTTTATGCCGAATAAATAATTTAATAATAATAACATTAAATAAAAGATGCTGCTAGGTTTGAAACATAAGGCCACTAACAACATCTATGAAAAGAAAATAAGGTGTCCTTACATAAGTTGTCGTCTTCGTCGAATCACAAGTAGAACCAGTATAATTAAGACAATGAAGAGTATCGCTAATGGTATACCAACTCCAAGGGCAACCTCAAGTGTGGTGTCTTTCACTGTTAATGTGAAGAGAGTTATGCAATCAGTAATCCCACTTTTCTGGGGTGGTTTTTTTTTTTTTTTTTTTTTTTTTTTTGCCACTGTGACCAGAAACATGTTTTGACTCCGGTCATCGGTTAAAGATGTGTCATCCGTGTTTTACCTGGCAATTTCAGATTTTTTTTTTTTTCAATGGAATATTGATAATTTCCTTATTGAAAGGAAAACAATCACTTGGAAATGACATATTTCACAAAATAGTTGTTGGTAGCTTGGTTTAATTGTAAAAAGTGCAAAAATCAATTTATGACGGGACCAGCAATAATTCATAATTCACAGGTACATTTACTGTAAAACCATGCTTCTCATGATTATTTTGAGAAATGTGTCATTTTAAAGCATTTTCCCTTCCTCAAGTGAAATAACAAGATTCCATTAAAAAAGAACATTGCCATTAAAATGGATATAAACATGGGTGACATATCTTTAACTTTGGTGCACGTGTTCGGTTGTACTGCTATCACGTGACTATTCTGATCAAACTTGAACCGAGTTATACTTGGTTTCTTGATTATGTATTGTAAAAAGTTGCGATAGATTTTTTTCCCCTTATTTGTTCAAAAAGGATTCAATGATTGTTTGTACAAGCTAATCATACAAGTTTATTTCTCATGACTAAGTTTCATTTTGCAAAAAATTTAAATAACACTGTATATTTTGAGAAACGTCAAAATTTAAGAAGACTCATGTCAGAATTTGTTTCTGGTCAAGAATTTGAAGGTCAGAAATATGTTTCTGGTTATGTTCACCAAAACACACCCCAGGTGCAACACAGTTATGATGAACATCATGTGATCAAAATAACACTGTAGTGGTTGTTCACTGCAGTGAAGCTTTGCATAGTGGAAATAATAATCTCTGAAGGTTTACGGTAGCACCATGTGAATTCTCTAATGAGTTGTAAAATTGTGTTGGTTCTGGAAAGAATTGATGGTTTGATATTAACTCAACGTTTCAATCAGTATACTGTCTATCGACTTCAACCCTGATTCACCAAAAATAAAGAAAGTAATTTAAACAACAACAGAAGTGATGCTTGATGGTATAGAGAATCTATCCACTTTTTCGCCAAGTTTTGCGCTCTAATTATCGTTATTTCTCTACAGGCTGATCTGACCAATCATAAGAGGCACGTGATTTACGTACGTGTTCTGATTGGCTCTGAGAAAGGGCTATCTGCATACCCGGCCTCATTCCACACCCGGAACAGATATCTAAATGAATAGAGAAGGAACAAAGATTGAATTAAAAGGAGAATGATCATTATAATGGAATCTATGTGTGGTATATATGCCTCACAGGTTTCAGAAACAACTTATGGTACATTAGTAATGTTGGCAAAATTACTGCTTTTACGACTATGTTTACTCTCAAAATCAAGATATAATGTACATTAAAAGAGAATGTATGTGTGGTATATATGCCTTACAGGTTTCAGAAACAACTTACATGTATCACGTTAAAGGGATGGTACAACATTGGTAATGTTGGCATAATTACTGCTTATACGACTATGTTTACTCTCAAAATCAAGATATAATGTACATTAACAGAGAATGTATGTGTGGTATATATGCCTTACAGGTTTCAGAAACAACTTACATGTATCAAGTTAAAGGGATGGTACAACATCGGTAATGTTGGCAAAATTACTGCTTATACGAGTATGTTTACTCTCAAAATCAAGATACAATGTGACCTGTTACAACGAAATGAGCGTCAAGTCGCACTATACCATTTCACAGTACAGCGGGAAAAGTGAAAAATCGGAGGGGAGGTCTTTTTCTTTTTGTTATTATATTTGCAATTTGTAAATCTCCATATAGCGAATTCCAAATTTTCAGTTTGATCAGACAATTAAAAACCTAAATTTCAGGCCAATTTCGTTGGTAGCTTTTATCGTGTTCTGACAAACAACTTCAAACTAAGACGGAAACAAACTCGCAAATCCCCCTCTGGTGGTCTGGGGGATCACTGTAACCCTAAGTGTTATATATTATTGGAAAGCTCTTGTTGTAGTGAATCCAGAAATACCAATAACTCAGTTGTTTAAATTTCCGACTTTAAGCTCATTTTGTGGTGACAGGTCCCCAATGCACATTAAAGAGAATGTACAACACTGGTAATGTTGACAATATTGCTTCTATGAGTATAATAATAATAATAATGTGTGGACTTATATACTTTCTTTGAAACGGTAAACCTTTAAAAGTTCCAGCTCAATGCGGAATCAAAGAGAAAAGTATGAAAAAGCATTCACAATATTTCCAGAAAACACTTGGAGTAAATCTGGCAAACGTGTATATATTTTGTTGTGTTTTCTCTGAAATGAAAGCACAATTCCAGACATAATAATAAGAACTATGTACCTTTAACAAATTTCCCATCAGGATGGCTATCTGATAATAATTTTGTAATCAGGTAATTACCAATGTTGTACCTTCCCTTGAAACTTCTCAAGTACTTGGGACTCGTACTTCAAAAATAAACCCAATCTGTCGGTGGCAAAAAAGGGTATGATTTTCTTACACATAGCTGGTGTCATCTTTAAGCGGCCCATTGCAATATACATCAACATCTGATTTACAATCGTCATTGCCAATGACTATATACTCGGCTGGCAACACTTCACGTTTTTGGCGGGCGGATAGACCTGAAAATTTTTAAAAATAACAGATACATTGAAGAAATTTGGAAAAAAAATTTCACAGTTTAATTTGAAAGCATACTTTATTGGTATGAAAGTGATAACGTTATCAAAAATCAAGAGAAATAATTCTGCAATCAAATGTCAGTATACTCGTTTGGTAAAATGTCTGTAAATGCATCCATACTTTATATGAAGCAAGTAATATGCACAGAAACCAAACTGTGAAAGTTTCAGATTATTATGTCGTGCCGTTAATGAGGAAATAGTGAAAGTGGATTCAGAAATTTCATATTTCTAACATGGAATTTTCATCTCTGGAATATAAAAGTTAAGTTGGGAAATAATTTTAATATTTATCCGCATATTTGGGACAAATAACACAATTGTGGCAAATAAAAATGAGTCATCTAGCCCTATGTTGGGGGTCTCCCTATTTTTTCGATATCTTTTTTCAGGAGGGCGCTCTTCAGAAGTCATTTAACCAAAGTATGCCGTATAGCTAAGGATCACATGCCATGATATGATATAACCTATACAGTATTATTATTAACATTTGGTTTACCGTGGTCTTGACAAGTTTGTTTTTCTTAAAATAGTCCTGTGCGAGAATGGCTCTTATTATTCTTCAAACAACACGTACCTGGGGGAGGAAAGGGATATTTCCGAGCAGCAAAGGCCTGATAGGGTGGGATGGTGTTTTTGTTATGAACTTTGGACCAGGTCGGCACATCAGCAGATACAGACAATTTCTCATCTAATGTAAGGTGTAGTGAAGAAAGGCAAATAAACAAAATGTGATTTTTTTTTTTAAATATCATTTTATTATTCATTCTTATAATATCTTGAGTGATGTCAGATAAGACTTAAAGGGTTTCTCCAGCAGACGGTCAGAGCACACTGAACGAAACGTCAAATTAACCCATGGGTAATCTTCTCAGAACCGCACAACTCAGAGAGATTATAACATGGTGTTACCGCAAACTAGGGCTGTGCCGGGTATCCGACCGAAACTGTCATTACCCGGTTCCGTTTTTCGGTTCCGAGTACCCGTAAGCGACTTTTTAAAATCGGGACTTACCATTTCAGTGGTGTGAACAGAAATCTTTGACTATTGAACAATGTAATGTTTACACTTTTAGGAGCAATTTTATTCAAGATAACGCCTTTGTAGTATTTTATGGACATTTTCCATACACTTTTGTCCAACTGATACATTGTATCCAATCATTAAGACTCAAATAGCCTGGCTGTGGCATGCTACAAACAAGTATCACACTAACTGCTGCTTTATGTCTGCACTGGAGTGTGCACCATGATGTGTTAATAGCGGGGATTTTATTATAGGTGACTTCCACATTAATTGTTGTCCTAATAAAAAAGTAGTGTTGAAATTGGTTTTGTTGTGTAATTATTTTGGTGTGCCACTGACCATCCCTCAGCATATCACCAACATTTACATTTATTTACCCACCGATACCGAGCTCTCTTGTGTATTACATTTGCCGACAAGGTGACAATTTGTTTCAAAAGAAAGACATAAAAAGGGCGGTGTTAAGTCGGTCATTGTCTTTGAAACCAACAGTAGGATCCATAATCAGTCGGATTTGAAAGGTATTATTGGTTGCGGGTTTGATCCTTTCAATGGGCAGCATATTTTTACAATCACCTAATCTCCTATCAGTTGAAAAGACGTTTATGAGGGACGAAATGCAGTTGCTTATGATGAGCTGCGAATTATGGATCGTCAAACATTGATGGAGGGGACAAATTGGCTGAATACTAATTAAAAAGTAGACAAAACTTACACTGATACGTTTTGTTAAGTTATTTTTCGATGAGTGCGCATCCTAAATTTTAGACTCATTTCTTGACTGACCGATCAACACGATGCCACGTTCAACAGGGAATAGTCAAGTTTGGTCCCATTTTGAAAAAAAGGGGCCCAAATTGGTAAAATTCATTCTTTTAAGAAACAAGGTTTATTGAAAGGTTTATTGACATTTAACATATTAATATTCAAGTTCTGTTTTTAGATTCGTTAATTTTTTGCAGTTTGTTAGTTTCATAATATCAAATATTATTTTAGTATGTCCTTATCCAAAGCCAACATGGCCTACGGGATATCATTATTTAGAATGCAGGGGCGCGGCAAGGCGCCAAGCACATGAATCGTTTTCCCACAACGGGTTAGTTCCGCCCACATCGCCTTTGACCAATGACATTATTCAACACGTGTTTTGTGACATGAACATTAAAGTCAACTTGCTATACGCATGTGCTCTGATCCAAAGCCAACATGGCGTACGGGATATCCTTATTTAGAAGGCAGGGGCACGGCAAGGCGCAAGCACATGAATCGTTTTCCCACAACGGGTTAGTTCCGCCCACATCGCCTTTGACCAATGACATTATTCAACACGTGTTTTGTGACATGAACATTAAAGTCAACTTGCTATACGCATACGCTCTGATCACGCATACGCTCTGATCACGCACGCACCAGTGACTATTGTCTTCTGATGATGGTAGTCACTCCCTGACAGTCACGTGAGGCCGCTGTAGCTGCGTGATGCTCCGGCCATGCGTGGGCTTTCTTTTGTAAATTGGGCTATTAAAGACACTTTTGGAGCAATTTTTACAGTTTTATTTCAGAAATAACTTTCCGTAAATACAATATTTTGTCACCAAGATGTTATACTTTAATAAAGATCGAATTAAATATGGTATCCTGTGTATTATAATGGTCAATTTTGTTAACGTTTACATGTATTTGTACACCAAAGGAGGCATGTTTTCAACAAGAATGAAAACGGGTATCCGGGTATCCTAACTTTCCTGATTTCGGGTATATGGTTCCAAAAATATCCGAAAACGCACAGCCCTACCGCAAACCTACTCTATAGTTTTCTGAGATGTTAATATTACCCTAAAATCAAATAGATGTATAAAGCCCACTGCTGCCTTGGCACTCTTCAGTGATTTTATCAAACATAAGGGACCCCCCATTACCCTTTATACACTCCATGATTCAAAGTGGCTTGCTCAATGACACATTTTAGCAGCATCATCTTGGCCGTGATTTGATATAACAAATAACCATACACAGGTGAAATAAGGTACTGCTAAAACAAAAGACAATTCCGAGGTTCTTTGAGGCTTTATTGTAAGTGCTCTCCTCCCTCCTTGATATCTGGAGCTGCCCCTGATCCCAAACCACAACCCAAAAGAAGCACAATTAAATAGACATAAAGCAGAAAGCCCTAGCAACCAAGGCAAATACAAAACAAACCAGCAACCCAACCTACCCGCTCCATACCCAACACTTCTAAGGGAAGGTACAGCACTGGTGGTGCTTCAATGAATATGCTTAAACTTTCTTTGAATCAAGATATATACTGAACAGCAAAAGAAACGCAAGTCCGAGGACAGCAAAAGAAACGCAAGTCCGAGGTCTTGTCAAGTTTTCAAACAGAAGACAAACCATTTTGTTTCTAATCACTCATTTAATGAAAAATGCTTTCAATTTGTGAGCTGAAAGTGACTGTTGAAATTGCATTGCAAGATTTTCACATTCAACAGTCACTTTCAGCTCACAAATTGAAAGCATTTTTCATTAAATGAGTGATTAGAATCAAAATGGTTTGTCTTCTGTTTGAAAACTTGACAAGACCTCGGACTTGCGTTTCTTTTGCTGTCCTCGGACTTGCGTTTCTTTTGCTGTTCAGTATATTTTAAACAACCAACCAGTTACAATTTCAGCTCAATGCAGAGTCCAAGTCATGAGAAAACAGTGAAAAATCATTCGCACTTAAAGGGACAGTATCGTCACGATCAACAGGGCATGGAATTCGAATGCTAGTTTTAGATTTACATAGTGACTGCCATAATGCCCCCACATGATAGTCATATTACCATTGCTGCTGCATAAATGAGCCAGTAATTTTCAATCACTGTGTTAATCTTAAATGAGGACATCGATTCCATGCCCTGTTGAAAGTCTGCTCTGATCATGACGAGTACTGTTCCTTTAACCAGTTCGCGTCGGGAATAAAACAGTTTTTCTGGGCCCCTGTGGCGGGTTTCTTTTTCCCACACACACGTTAATGGAAGCTTCCACAGCGGGTGGCCGGCACTTCCGAGCATGTCACCGTGCACACATGGCTGAACCAAGCATGCATACAAATATTCCGGAGTTTCCTGTGGCCTGTTTAGACGCTCTCCGATCCGTGGTGCAAAATAAAATTGCGTGTATACACGGCCTCCGACGCGAACGGGTTAATACAGGGAAAACCCTTGCAGTAAAAACGTTTGCATCTGTTCTCACGAATGAATGCACTTATTTATTTGTAAGGATAATTGGTATATAATAATAATAATAATGTATAGATTTATATAGCGCACGTATCCACCAACTAAGTGGCGCTCAAGGCGCATTATATTATTATCCCTGCTCATAAGGCTCATAAGGCTCATAAATCATTCCTGAAACCATCTCAGCTCCCTGGGGAGTATACAGCTCAATTGCTGCCATTTCTAGCGCATATAGAGCAAACCATCTCTGCCTTCACAGGTACCCATTTAACCCCTGGGTGGAGAGAAGCAATTATGGTTAAGTGTCTTGCTCAAGGACACAGGTGTCACGGCCGGGGCTCGAACCCACACTCTGCTGCTGGCAACACCACTTTACATCAAGTTAGCCTTTGATAATAATACTTTTGTGATCAGCTAATTACCTGAACTCCTAATGCCAACCCAACTTCAATGCAACCCAACCCAACAATAAAGAATGAAATTGAACAAAAAATAAATAAATAAATAAAGGCTGTTTGCGGTGACACCATGTAGAAACAAACAAAATTAGAGGAAAAAAATTAATACAAATTAAAAAAAAATTAAAAATCCAAAACCAAACTATCCAAGAATAAATGAATACACACCCCCAAAAATGGAAATGAAATTGAGAGAAAAAACAAACAAAACAATAATTTACCTTGTTGAGCCACAATAACGGTATAATTCACAATATTCCCTTTGTCATGGCTGAAGTAATTTTCCTTCAATTTGACGACAATGGAAGTTGTTGTCGGTGCGGCTGACTTGTTTGTTTGATCTACCAGTGGAGGCTTGTCTGTAGGGGGGATTGGAACTGCATTCAAAAAGAAAAAAAAATCATGTCAAAGATTCATCTCAATTTGGGGCTATAAATTAATCAAGAATATTGTCCTAAGCTTCGCACGTCGATAAACTTGGTCAACCATTTGCATAACAGTCAAGCACTTGACCTACTTAGGAACAATTTTGGAAAGCTCAATCCTATCAGTTTATCTGTGTTGTTTGATTGGCAGGCTGGAAGGGTCTATTTCACCTGCTATTTTTACGTGCAGTTTTAAAATATATTTCTTGGAGATATTTTACCAAAAGTGTGTCAACAGTTATCCAACAACCAGTGTATGATGCCAAACGTACACATTGCGTGAGTGAGTGCGTCCGATACATTGTCTGCCACGTGCATCTTGTACGTGCAACTAAATGAAGTACATGACAAACATATGGTATACCGCACACATAATTGTGTCTGCAGCGTCTGAACGTATGATCTATGTTTAGTAAGTTCGGCTTAACTGGAATAAGCATATTACCGTGGTAGTAACACACTGCATGCATACATTACACTAATCCCTATACACCAGCATTTCGTCAAATTGCGTACACGTTATTGGTCACAGTGGGCTGTGTATAAAAACAAATGGTTGATACAGCATAGTGCATACAGTGAATGGTCAGCACATAACACTGTCATTCTGTGTTTTAACATAAGCACTGGTGAGCACCATTGATGGTGTTTGTGCGGTAAAAATAAACCCGCCACCGGGGTTCGGAAAAACTTTTTTATTCCCGGTGCGAACTGGTTAATAGGCAGTGCCATGAAATTGTTCCATGGTCATCTCAATACTCACCATCTGCTTCGGTGGTGAAGCTATCTGTGTATGGAGCACTTTCCTTCTTGCCACTATGTGTGATAACAGTTATATTGTAGGATCTCACAGGGCGGAGGCCACTGTACCTAGCTGTGGTATCCGTGGCATTTCTTTTGTCAAGGCTGCCCTCTTCTGGATCAATGGAGACAGTATAATTGTCACTTTCACCATTGGCCTTCTTCCACGTTACCATTATGGACGTTGCATTGATGGAATTTGTGTCGAATCCGGTGATTGTAGATGGCACTGCAGGAATGTTCACAAATTTCAAACAAAATCAGCAATCAATTCACTCTAGCAGTGAAATTGCAGCCAGTGTCAAGCCGATAGGGCATTTCGGTTATGAGTGGACACATGCACATGTACTTTTTATGTGTGTATTGAACAGTACTCCACGTGCATATTTTCGACAGCTGATGATCCCAGAGAAATTGCATGTTAAAGAGGCGATTTGAACAAATATCAATTATCGAACATCCCCTGATCTTTAGAGAGGTCTCGTCATACAAAATTATAGACAATGTCACCTATGGCATGTTTACATGTCCCAAGCTCAAATTGTGCAAAACACAAATAATAAAAAGGTCTATTATGACCACCAAAAAACCCATAAAATGTTATTCATTTGAAAATTAACAAATTTCTTAATAATTTCTTAATTCTTGTCAAAATGTACAAACTCTGCATACAAATATACACACTTTTGCCTGGCGGGAAATCACCTTGTTACTCTAAAGGTTGCACAAAGTATAAACAAGTCACATGGTCTGTACAGCATTAGTACCTATTATCTAAACCCAAGGTAAACTATTGTAAATTTTATACCAAACCCTTTAAATTCAGACAAATATAATGTACTTAGAACTTAGCCAACCTGTCCTTTGGGTCGTGTTCATGACGGCACTCTCCTTTTCTTGGCTCAGCGCAGTCACAAAGAAAGAATACTCTCGACCCGCCACGAGGTTAACAAAATTTATCTCATAAGTAATCTGTCCGGCTTCATAACGGATAATCTTTGGGTTTGCCAAATCTCCGGAACGGGAAGCCCTAAATGACGTGAAGACACAGCTAAGACAGCTCTCTGGCGTTGTCCAGGAAATATTGACCATAGAGTTTGTGACCTCTGTTACAATGAGCCCATCCACTGATTCAGGCACTGTGACAGGTTGTCTCTGTCCTCCAAAAGTCCCATCAAGTCACACGAAACAATGTCCTCGGACCGAAGTTTCTCTAACAAGTCACGCTCAAAGCGAAAAAATGCTGTCAAATTTGTTAACATCAACATTTCAACACTCAATATACGAACCCTATCATGCGACATTAAATTTGCAAACTCTATCCAAGAAGCAAAAAAACTAAATCTTGACGTTCTTGCCTTACAAGAAGTCCGTCGTTGTGGCTCTGGTACCATTGAATTTGACTCTGATAGTTTACTAGGTTGGCAATTTGTCTGGAGTGGATATAAGTATAAGAGCAAGGATGGAGTAGGTTTTATTTTGGCACCTCATGTGAAGTTGGTTGATACGCATATTCATCTTGAAGCGAGAATACTATCTGTTCGTGTTATCATTCATGGTTTGTTCCTAACTTTGACATGTTCTTATGCCCCTACTGAGTGCAGTGTAGAGTCTGCAAAATCTCACTTTTATGGCAAACTCAGACAAGCTAACAACGATATGCTCAAATATAACCGCTTTAAATCCATTAACATGGGGGATTTCAATGCATCTATCGGAATGGATTCTAAAAATAGTGGTGCTTGGGACAATGTTTTAGGTTTTAACAACTCTTCCCAATTGGAAACCAATAGCAATGGTGAATCCTTTTGAAATTTTGTTCAGAAAATAGGCTTAGAATCATCAATAGCATCTTCCGGACAAAGAGAATTCATAGGAAACATGGGTCCATAAGCCAACAGGTAAAGCAAAACGCCTTGATTATATAACCACCAGGAAATATATATCAAGATTTATCACATCTTGTAGAGCATATCGTAAAACTGCATCCATCTTTGACACAGATCACTATATGGTAACAATGACATTGAAATATCCTACATCAAACAAGAAACTTTTTCAATCATTTTCTAAAAAGCAAACTCCTAAACCAAAGTTGAATGTATCTCTTCTGCGCGACAACAAAGACGCTGCTAAACTCTATTCAGATCAGCTAGACTCAAAACTCGGGTTAGAAGATATTCCAAATGACTTGGAACAAATAGCAGATGATATTACGGTAGCGATACAAGATTCGCTAGAAGCTGTTTGCCCAAAAATCATCCCTAATAATAAATCTTCTGAACCCTGGCAAGATCAAGAATTACAAAATCTAATGAGCAAGCTGCATAAAAATCCAAAAAATAGGGCTCTTCAAAAGCAAATTCGTAAGAAGAGAAAAACTTTAAAAGATCAATATTTTCATGAAAAAGCCGTTGCTATAAATACTGCAGCAGAGGCAAGACAAGTTGAGAAAGAATTTCAACTTGCTAAAACCAAATCTATGCACTCTACCACCTCAAAAATCACCATTTCAAATGAAAAGTTAATAAAGCATTTCAAAGAGCATTTTTCTGAAAAGGTTATTGACGTACCACCTGAGTTAGAACATCCAAATAGTTATGATTACTTGTTGGATACACAGGTTGAAGTGAATGAAGATCCACCTAACCTTGATGAAATTGCTGAAGTAGTTAAAACATTTAAGAATAACAAATCTGCTGGTACAGATAATCTTCACTGTGAAGGGCTGAAGTACCATTGTAGTAAGAATCTTCTTGTGTATTTAACTATGCTGACTTCTCTTGTATGGTCTCTAGTGGCTGTCCCAGAATCTTGGCTTGCTATGAAGGTAGTTTGTCTCTACAAAAAGGGTTTGAAGTCTGTAGCAGAAAACTACCGGGCATTGTCTATTGGTTCAAATCTTAGTAAAATAGTTCCTCGTATAATTTTAAATAGGTTACAGGAAACCTATGAGCTGAATATTTCTGAATTTCAGTTTGGTTTTAGAAAAGGTCGGTCAACTGTGGATGCAATCTTTGTCAGCAAGAATGTTATACAAAAGCATGCTGGACCTCTTGTTTTGGTCTTTGTTGACTTAACAGCGGCATATGATTATATCCCTAGAGATTTTTTGTTTCGGGTTTTAGAACTACGCACTGGTGCCAAACTCCTTATCTACATTCTCAGAAAATTATATGATGGTACAACTGCATGTATTTCTGGGACTAAAGTAACATTTGATATTTTATCTGGTTGTCGACAAGGAGGCCTAGAAAGTCCAACACTGTTTAACTTCTATTTTGATTTTGTCTTGAAAGTGTGTGCAGAGGCTATTGACAGAAAGTATCCAGGTGGATGGGGTGTCTCGTTCGATTACCGTATTTCTAGCGAATGCACTAACCGGGAACAAAGAAAACCAAGAAAATGAATGGTATTGAAATAATAAGGTGGCTCTTGTATGCCGATGATTTGGTTTTATTTTGTATAAGCATTGCTGAAGCACAAGGAATTATGAATATAATGAACACAACTTGTAAACGTTTTGGATTAACAATTTCTTTCAAAAACTAAAGTGATGCAATTTAATACATCTACGAGTGACATAAATATTGTCATTGATGGTACTGAACTTGGAAATGTGTCTGAATTTTGCTATCTTGGCCACACCATCTTCAATGATGGTAGAAATTCCACTGACCTAAGAATTGCAAAGGCTACAGCGAACTTTTATGAACTTAAGGGGTTCTTTGTGACAGGGAAGCACGTATGTCCATTCGGACTAAAATCCTGGAAGCATGTGTTCGTCCTAGACTGACATATGCTACCCAATGCTGGAGGCCTAGTGAGAAAGAAATAAAAAGGATTGAAAGTAGTTGGTATGGTTTCCTAAGGCGAATGATTAAAGATGGTTTCCGTAGGAAACCTTCACTTGTAGAAGGTGAAGTTAATCATGCTCTTTACTTTGCTAATATAGATCTAGAGCGCATAACAAAAAGTCAACCACTTCGGAATTATATTAACTCCCAGTATCTGAAGTACATAGCTCATACTTGTCGTAGGGAAAATACAAATTTGACCAAGCTTAGTTTATTTTTTATTCCTAGAGTCCCATACTATCGAGATCCCTGGATAGGTATCTCAAGACTTCTGGGTGATATTTCTATTGAGCAGATTAAAAGAGAAACACAGTCAAAGACTGGTTTCACCAGGCTCCTAGGAGTCCTGACTCATATGAAGCCTAAAGCTTCAAAATGAGGACCTAAACTGTACTGTACTGTACAAACATGGAGGATTAAAGGTTGATGTTTCTGCAATGTGGTTAAAGTTTAAAGCCTGGATTGAATTTATTTTGAACAGGGCATTATTATCTCATAATATTTTGTTGTCTAGCTTCAGATTGTGGCAAATAAGCT
Source organism: Zoroaster sp. YZ-2022 (assembly GCA_029582265.1). NCBI lineage: Eukaryota > Metazoa > Echinodermata > Asteroidea > Forcipulatida > Zoroasteridae > Zoroaster > Zoroaster sp. YZ-2022. Next base: position 20,221,918 of record CM055828.1, on the reverse strand, counting down.
ATTTAAACTGTGTTAAGGGAAGGGAAAGTACAACAATGGTATTCACAAATGAACGTTCATTTCACCTATCTAATTGTCAAAAATGATATCATAAAACTAACCATTGAAAATTTTTGAGATGACAAATCGGTACATACGTGTGTATGCGTATTTCTTTTTCTTTGCCTGATGGCAACTTTGTAGAATAAAACAATTTTTTCTCTAATCAAGATGAATGTTCTTCAGATAAAAAAAATTCTCAGAATGAAAAGCTTACAATTTTATTTATTTATTTTTTTGTAAAATATACCAATGTTGCACGTAGTCGTACCTTTTTTAAATAGAATAAATCAGGGATTTTTTTATTTTACAATAATCTTCTTTGGGGAAAAAATTCTTTGCTGGTTGGCTGGTCAGGTCTTGAGATAATTGTCCACTCAAATTCATGTTAAATATGGTGGGGGGGCTGTGCTAATTGGCTAATTGATGCCACGCCCCAGTCTAGGTGCTGGAAAAAAAATGTACAAAAAAAGACACATGCTTGTTCTACACCCACTGCATACACAGCTGTTCGGCAAATCTATTCAGTAAATAAAGGGTTTTAAGATTGACAGCTATCAGTTGGCTTTGTATGACTTCTTGATTTCTTGGCACTATATACGGATTACAATGAAGATATATGTATAACCCTAGTCAAAACAAGCGATATGTATCCACATCCAACTAATGTTAAAATATTTGAATATGTCCACATCACGCTCCCACACCTCCCTGGTAAACATTTACACTTGAATGTAGATATTCTGGGCTGGTGACAAATGGCACTTTGGCACCCTCATTAGTCCTCGCATGGAGCTGCTAACCGACTTCAACACATACCTGTTGTTTCGAGCCACTCTGCACTCTCGGCAGATGTCTTCACGCTCTCTGGGGAACCGCTTATCGCTGTGACTGTCATGTTGTATGTTTCCCCAGCCAGAAGGCCCTCTAATGTCGCCGACATGACCGTCCCAGAGAATGTTTCGTTTCTCGACTCTCGATCTACGAACATCCCAGTGTAGGTGATGATGTACTGTTCCACGACGTCATTTGTTTGTGAGCTCCATTCAATGACCAATGATGTCATTTCAACGAATAATACACTTGTGATTGTTGGTGCATTCAGCTCTAAAATACAATTAAAAAAAATTTAGAAAAAAGAAAATATTTTTTAAATCTAGTATAAAAGCTTTGGGGAGAGAACAAAATAAAACCCGGTGCTCATTCACAAGAACACAGATCTAACTCAAATGAGTAAATATAGGTTGGTGAAATTCTTGCGTCGGGTGATAAACAATTGATTTAATTGTACCCTACACCGACGTGTGTATAGCACTGTGTGCTCAAATGAGTAATGACAAAATCATACTGGGGGAAGCCAGGAAGCCCTCGTGGCGACATGTGGACTCAACCGTGCATATGGCACACAGCTTCACAGAAATGAGTGTAAATTCAGCTGGTCCTTTTGTTACCTGTGGTTTGCATCCGTTCTTCACTCTCCGCAAGTGCCGCACCGCTTTCGCCAATTACCGTCAGCGTGTACGTCTCACCGGACAGAAGCCTGCTGAGTTTACAGCTCCGCTCTTCTCCAACAACGGTTTCATTTTGAGTCGCCACATCTTTAAAGGTTCCCGAGTACACTATGGTGAATTTTTCCACTACATCCTCAGAAGTCCAGGTGACAAGCATCGTTTCATTAGTGACATTGGTTATGCTGACAATCATGGGAGCTCTCAACTCTGAAGATTATAAGATGAGAAAAAAAGGTTTATGAAAGAATTGTTGATGTTTGGGAATGTGGCGAAAAAGTCTAATGTTACTACGGAAATTACTACGGAATTGAGATTTGTACTAGCTTTTGTTGATCCAAATTAAAAGTTGAAAAGTGGACAATATATTTTTGAAACTCACAAAAACTGCAAAAAAAAAAAGAAATTAAAAATAAGAAAACATAAAGAACATATTTCAAATAATTTCTGTACAACTATTTTAAATTTATTATTTTTTATTATTGTAAGTGTTACACGTTAGACGGCATGCTGCCCAGTTTCCAGACGTTGGTATTATGGAATTTTTGACTGAATTTCATGAGATTTAAATCCTTCTGATTATCCCTCCTTACCAAAATGGCCATGGTTTTGTACATACATGGTGATACCATTTGAAAAGTGTTGGTAGTAAGCTTCACTACCATTCAAATCCATTCAAATGGTTTTTGAATGGTGGATACACTACACCCTGGTGTGTTTCCATAGCCGAATGGTTTCAAATGGTGAATGTACTACACAGTGGCTTATAAATCATTCAAATGGTTTTGAATGGTGGATACACTACACCTTGGTGTGTTTCCATAGCCGAATGGTTTCAAATGGTGAATGTACTACACAGTGGCTTATAAATCATTCAAATGGTTTTGAATGGTGGATACACTACACCTTGGTTTCAAATGGTGCATCAACTTGTCTGAAAAAGGCACCAGAAGTAGGAGGGTTAATGAAATATCAGTTTAATATTTCATGCCAACATTTTATATTAACCAAACAAGTTTCAGATGGAAACACTGGTGGGTATTTCTACAACAGTAAACGGCAGTCAGAAACCGGTCAAAGTACGCCAAGTTCTCAATGCCTTTAGAAGAGCACAGCAAGTTTACCAGTAAAAAGAGTGAATGAATTTATGACGGGACCTACCAGAAATTAATTTCAGGACATAAACCATGCTTCTCATGAATATTTTGTAAAATATGTAATTTTAATTTATTTTTGCCTTTCCTGAAGTAAAATAGCAATGTTCCTATAAAAAAAAGAAGATTTTTGGAAATTGTCGTCAAATTTATAGGCAAAAAAACACGGGCGATATACCTATAATATTTTCATTGATGAAGCAATCTATAGATACATATTGGTCAGTACCTGTGACAGTGATATTAAAGCTACAGTCCTCTTTTGCAGCATTGCCAGCTGCGTCCGTTGCTGTACATGTCACCAGACTCTCCCCGATCTCAAATCTACTGCCCGACTCATGCGAACAGCTCACATTTACATGTATGCTGTCTGTCGCTGTTGGGAGTGCCCAGGTCACCGAGGTCGACTTGGTTCCCGAGTCAGCGTAGTGCGAAGTGCTGTTGGGGCATGTGGTGAACATAGGCAGCACAGTATCTGAGAAATTAACAATTTGTTATTGAGTTGAATTGTGAATATGACATCTCAAATCTCAAATCTCAGGAATTTTTTTTTTTTTAAATTGCGGCGCTGGCAATCCGGATTTACGCCACAGTTCCCGATCTTGGTGTATGAAAGCAAAATGCTTGACCAATAACATCAGCATCAGCAGATATCAGCCCTTTCTATAAAGTAGTCATTTATGACATTTTGATCTTTGTTGATGAAATGTGAAGTCTTCACTTAGACTCTTACCAACAGTCACAGTAAATGTGCAAGTTTCATAAGCATCATTTCCTGCAGCATCAGTCGCTGTACAAGTAACAGTCGTCTCGGTATTATCTGTGAAATTGGATCCTGATCGAGGATCACATGACACATTCAGGTTATCTTCACCATCTGAAGCAGTTGGTTCTGTGTAGTTGACGATGACATCATTTGTTATGATGTTGTCTGGACAGCCAGTAAAGGTAGCATTTGGAGGAATTGTATCTGAAATAAAATTAGGGAAAAATGCACAATAAAATATATGGACTCATCACTCAATTGAATTATTTGCAGAAAGCCATTATACTTCAATACACACAAATGAAATGCTCTAAAGTGCAATGTTAGGCCATGTAATATAGCCAGGGCATACAGTATGAATACTCTGAGATGATAGGTCTTACGTCCAGTTATGGGGACATGGGAGGGGGGGGGGGCAAGGCAGGGCAAGGCTGGGAAAAGAAGTGAAGTCAAGGAGGAGGAAGGGAATGGCTGGGTAGAGTGGGTCAAAATATGGAATGGATGAGCATAACAAAAGGAAGGGAAAAGCAGTGAAGTGTAGGAGGGGGATTGGAACGTTAGGGCAGGGGACAGGGTTTGGTAGAGAATGGAAGTGTAAGGCATGGAAGGAAAATAAAGGAATGAGTAAATAAATATCCAATCAAATTAATGAACCAAACGAAAGCAACTTGACTACTCCTTCGTCTCCTCAAACCTTCACTTACCAACAGTCACAGTAAATGTGCAAGTTTCATAAGCATCATTTCCTGCAGCATCAGTCGCTGTACAAGTAACAGTCGTCTCGGTATTATCTGTGAAATTGGATCCTGATCGAGGATCACATGACACATTCAGGTTATCTTCACCATCTGAAGCAGTTGGTTCTGTGTAGTTGACGATGACATCATTTGTTATGATGTTGTCTGGACAGCCAGTAAAGGTAGCATTTGGAGGAATTGTATCTGAAATAAAATTAGGGAAAAATGCACAATAAAATATATGGTCATAGGTCTTACGTCCAGTTATGGGGACATGGGAGGGGGAGGGCAAGGCAGGGCAAGGCTGGGAAAAGAAGTGAAGTCAAGGAGGAGGAAGGGAATGGCTGGGTAGAGTGGGTCAAAATATGGAATGGATGAGCATAACAAAAGGAAGGGAAAAGCAGTGAAGTGTAGGAGGGGGATTGGAACGTTAGGGCAGGGGACAGGGTTTGGTAGAGAATGGAAGTGTAAGGCATGGAAGGAAAATAAAGGAATGAGTAAATAAATATCCAATCAAATTAATGAACCAAACGAAAGCAACTTGACTACTCCTTCGTCTCCTCAAACCTTCACTTACCAACAGTCACAGTAAATGTGCAAGTTTCATAAGCATCATTTCCTGCAGCATCAGTCGCTGTACAAGTAACAGTCGTCTCGGTATTATCTGTGAAATTGGATCCTGATCGAGGATCACATGACACATTCAGGTTATCTTCACCATCTGAAGCAGTTGGTTCTGTGTAGTTGACGATGACATCATTTGTTATGATGTTGTATGGACAGCCAGTAAAGGTAGCATTTGGAGGAATCGTATCTGAAATAAAATTAGGGAAAAATGTACAATAAAATATATGGACTCATCACTCAATTGAATTATTTGCAGAAAGCCATTATACTTCAATACACACAAATGAAATGCTCTAAAGTGCAATGTTAGGCCATGTAATATAGCAAGGGCATACAGTATGAATACTCTGAGATGATAGGTCATACGTCCAGTTATGAGGACAGGGGAGGGGAGGGGAGGCAAGGCAAGGGCAAGGCAAGACAGGAAAAGAAGTGAAGTCGAGGAAGAGGAAGGGAATGGCTGGGTAGAGGGTCAAAATATGGAATGGATGAGCATAACAAAAGGAAGGAAAAGCAGTGAAGTGTAGGAGGGGATAATGTTAGGGCAGGGGACAGGGTTTGGTAGAGAATGGAAGTGTAAGGCATGGAAGGAAAATAAAGGAATGAGTAAATAAATATCCAATCAAATTAATGAACCAAATGAAAGCAACTTGACTACTCCTTCGTCTCCTCAAACCTTCACTTACCAACAGTCACAGTAAATGTGCAAGTTTCATAAGCATCATTTCTGCAGCATCAGTCGCTGTACAAGTAACAGTCGTCTCGGTATTATCTGTGAAATTGGATCCTGATCGAGGATCACATGACACATTCAGGTTATCTTCACCATCTGAAGCAGTTGGTTCTGTGTAGTTGACGATGACATCATTTGTTATGATGTTGTCTGGACAGCCAGTAAAGGTAGCATTTGGAGGAATTGTATCTGAAATAAAATTAGGGAAAAATGCACAATAAAATATAAGGGCATACAGTATGGTCATAGGTCACGTCCAGTTATGGGGACAAGGGGAGGGAGGAGGGCAAGGCAGGGCAAGGCTGGGAAAAGAAGTGAAGTCAAGGAGGAGGAAGGAATGGCTGGGTAGAGTGGGTCAAAATATGGAATGGATGAGCATAACAAAAGGAAGGGGAAAAGCAGTGAAGTGTAGGAGGGGGATTGGAATGTTAGGGCAGGGGACAGGGTTTGGCAGAGAATGGAAGTGTAAGGCATGGAAGGAAAATAAAGGAATGAGTAAATAAATATCCAATCAAATAATGAACCAAATGAAAGCAACTTGACTACTCCTTCGTCTCCTCAAACCTTCACTTACCAACAGTCACAGTAAATGTGCAAGTTTCATAAGCATCATTTCCTGCAGCATCAGTCGCTGTACAAGTAACAGTCGTCTCGGTATTATCTGTGAAATTGGATCCTGATCGAGGATCACATGACACATTCAGGTTATCTTCACCATCTGAAGCAGTTGGTTCTGTGTAGTTGACGATGACATCATTTGTTATGATGTTGTTTGGACAGCCAGTAAAGGTAGCATTTGGAGGAATTGTATCTGAAATAAAATTAGGGAAAAATGCACAATAAAATATATGGTCACAGGTCATATGTCCAGTTATGGGGACATGGGAGGGGGAGGGCAAGGCAGGGCAAGGCTGGGAAAAGAAGTGAAGTCAAGGAGGAGGAAGGGAATGGCTGGGTAGAGTGGGTCAAAATAGGGAATGGATGAGCATAACTAAAGGAAGGGAAAAGCAGTGAAGTGTAGGAGGGAGATTGGAATGTTAGGGCAGGGGACAGGGTTTGGCAGAGACTGGAAGTGTAAGGCATGGAAGGAAAATAAAGGAATGAGTAAATAAATATCCAATCAAATAATTGAACCAAACAAAAGCAACTTGACTACTCCTTCGTCTCCTCAAACCTTCACTTACCAACAGTCACAGTAAATGTACAAGTTTCATAAGCATCATTTCCTGCAGCATCAGTCGCTGTACAAGTAACAGTCGTCTCGGTATTATCTGTGAAATTGGATCCTGATCGAGGATCACATGACACATTCAGGTTATCTTCACCATCTGAAGCAGTTGGTTCTGTGTAGTTGACGATGACATCATTTGTTATGATGATGTTTGGACAGCCAGTAAAGGTAGCATTTGGAGGAATCGTATCTGAAATAAAATTAGGGGAAAATGCACAATAAAATATATGGACTCATCACTCAATTGAATTATTTGCAGAAAGCCATTATACTTCAATACACACAAATGAAATGCTCTAAAGTGCAATGTTAGGCCATGTAATATAGCCAGGGCATACAGTATGATTACTCGGAGATCATAGGTCATATGTCCAGTTATGGGGACATGGGAGGGGGAGGGCAAGGCAGGGCAAGGCAGGGCAAGGCAGGGCAAGACAGGGAAAAGAAGTGAAGTCGAGGAAGAGGAAGGGAATGGACGGGTAGAGTGGGTCAAAATAGGGAATGGATGATCATAACAAAAGGAAGGATAACAAAAGAAAGGATAACAAAAGGAAGGGGAAAAGCAGTGAAGTGTAGGAGGGGGATTGGAATGTTAGGGCAGGGGACAGGGTTTGGCAGAGAATGGAAGTGTAAGGCATGGAAGGAAAATAAAGGAATGAGTAAATAAATATCCAATCAAATTAATGAACCAAATGAAAGCAACTTGACTACTCCTTCGTCTCCTCAAACCTTCACTTACCAACAGTCACAGTAAATGTGCAAGTTTCATAAGCATCATTTCCTGCAGCATCAGTCGCTGTACAAGTAACAGTCGTCTCGGTATTATCTGTGAAATTGGATCCTGATCGAGGATCACATGACACATTCAGGTTATCTTCACCATCTGAAGCAGTTGGTTCTGTGTAGTTGACGATGACATCATTTGTTATGATGTTGTCTGGACAGCCAGTAAAGGTAGCATTTGGAGGAATTGTATCTGAAATAAAATTAGGGAAAAATGCACAATAAAATATATGGTCATAGGTCTTACGTCCAGTTATGGGGACATGGGAGGGGGAGGGCAAGGCAGGGCAAGGCTGGGAAAAGAAGTGAAGTCAAGGAGGAGGAAGGGAATGGCTGGGTAGAGTGGGTCAAAATATGGATTGGATGAGCATAACAAAAGGAAGGGAAAAGCAGTGAAGTGTAGGAGGGGGATTGGAATGTTAGGGCAGGGGACAGGGTTTGGCAGAGAATGGAAGTGTAAAGCATGGAAGGAAAATAAAGGAATGAGTAAACTAATATCATAATCAAATTAATGAACCAAACGAAAGCAACTTGACTACTCCTTCGACTCCTCAAACCTTCACTTACCAACAGTCACAGTAAATGTGCAAGTTTCATAAGCATCATTTCCTGCAGCATCAGTCGCTGTACAAGTAACAGTCGTCTCGGTATTATCTGTGAAATTGGATCCTGATCGAGGATCACATGACACATTCAGGTTATCTTCACCATCTGAAGCAGTTGGTTCTGTGTAGTTGACGATGACATCATTTGTTATGATGTTGTTTGGACAGCCAGTAAAGGTAGCATTTGGAGGAATCGTATCTGAAATAAAATTAGGGAAAAATGCACAATAAAATATATGGACTCATCACTCAATTGAATTATTTGCAGAAAGCCATTATACTTCAATACACACAAATGAAATGCTCTAAAGTGCAATGTTAGGCCATGTAATATAGCCAGGGCATACAGTATGAATACTCTGAGATGATAGGTCATACGTCCAGTTATGGGGACAGGGGAGGGGGAGGGGAGGGGGAGGGGAGGGGAGGGCAAGGCAAGGCAGGGCAAGGCAGGGCAAGACAGGGAAAAGAAGTGAAGTCGAGGAAGAGGAAGGGAATGGACGGGTAGAGTGGGTCAAAATAGGGAATGGATGATCATAACAAAAGGAAGGATAACAAAAGAAAGGATAACAAAAGGAAGGGGAAAAGCAGTGAAGTGTAGGAGGGGGATTGGAATGTTAGGGCAGGGGACAGGGTTTGGCAGAGAATGGAAGTGTAAGGCATGGAAGGAAAATAAAGGAATGAGTAAATAAATATCCAATCAAATTAATGAACCAAATGAAAGCAACTTGACTACTCCTTCGTCTCCTCAAACCTTCACTTACCAACAGTCACAGTAAATGTACAAGTTTCATAAGCATCATTTCCTGCATCATCAGTCACTGTACAAGTAACAGTCGTCTCGGTATTATCTGTGAAATTGGATCCTGATCGAGGATCACATGACACATTCAGGTTATCTTCACCATCTGAAGCAGTTGGTTCTGTGTAGTTGACGATGGCATCATTTGTTATGATGTTGTTTGGACAGCCAGTAAAGGTAGCATTTGGAGGAATTGTATCTGAAATAAAATTAGGGAAAAATGCACAATAAAATATATGGTCACAGGTCATATGTCCAGTTATGGGGACATGGGAGGGGGAGGGCAAGGCAGGGCAAGGCTGGGAAAAGAAGTGAAGTCAAGGAGGAGGAAGGGAATGGCTGGGTAGAGTGGGTCAAAATAGGGAATGGATGAGCATAACTAAAGGAAGGGGAAAGCAGTGAAGTGTAGGAGGGGGATTGGAATGTTAGGGCAGGGGACAGGGTTTGGCAGAGACTGGAAGTGTAAGGCATGGAAGGAAAATAAAAGAATGAGTAAATAAATATCCAATCAAATTAATGAACCAAACAAAAGCAACTTGACTACTCCTTCGACTCCTCAAACCTTCACTTACCAACAGTCACAGTAAATGTGCAAGTTTCATAAGCATCATTTCCTGCATCATCAGTCGCTGTACAAGTAACAGTCGTCTCGGTATTATCTGTGAAATTGGATCCTGATCGAGGATCACATGACACATTCAGGTTATCTTCACCATCTGAAGCAGTTGGTTCTGTGTAGTTGACGATGACATCATTTGTTATGATGTTGTTTGGACAGCCAGTAAAGGTAGCATTTGGAGGAATCGTATCTGAAATAAAATTAGGGAAAAATGTACAATAAAATATATGGACTCATCACTCAATTGAATTATTTGCAGAAAGCCATTATACTTCAATACACACAAATGAAATGCTCTAAAGTGCAATGTTAGGCCATGTAATATAGCAAGGGCATACAGTATGAATACTCTGAGATGATAGGTCATACGTCCAGTTATGAGGACAGGGGAGGGGGAGGGGAGGGGAGGGCAAGGCAGGGCAAGACAGGGAAAAGAAGTGAAGTCGAGGAAGAGGAAGGGAATGGACGGGTAGAGTGGGTCAAAATAGGGAATGGATGATCATAACAAAAGGAAGGATAACAAAAGAAAGGATAACAAAAGGAAGGGGAAAAGCAGTGAAGTGTAGGAGGGGGATTGGAATGTTAGGGCAGGGGACAGGGTTTGGCAGAGAATGGAAGTGTAAGGCATGGAAGGAAAATAAAGGAATGAGTAAATAAATATCCAATCAAATTAATGAACCAAATGAAAGCAACTTGACTACTCCTTCGTCTCCTCAAACCTTCACTTACCAACAGTCACAGTAAATGTACAAGTTTCATAAGCATCATTTCCTGCATCATCAGTCGCTGTACAAGTAACAGTCGTCTCGGTATTATCTGTGAAATTGGATCCTGATCGAGGATCACATGACACATTCAGGTTATCTTCACCATCTGAAGCAGTTGGTTCTGTGTAGTTGACGATGACATCATTTGTTATGATGTTGTATGGACAGCCAGTAAAGGTAGCATTTGGAAGAATTGTATCTGAAATAAAATTAGGGAAAAATGTACAATAAAATATATGGACTCATCACTCAATTGAATTATTTGCAGAAAGCCATTATACTTCAATACACACAAACGAAATGCTCTAAAGTGCAATGTTAGGCCATGTAATATAGCCAGGGCATACAGTATGAATACTCTGAGATCATAGGTCATACATCCAGTTATGGGGACAGGGGAGGGGGAGGGTAGGGGGAGGGGAGGGGAGGGCAAGGCAGGGCAAGACAGGGAAAAGAAGTGAAGTCGAGGAAGAGGAAGGGAATGGACGGGTAGAGTGGGTCAAAATAGGGAATGGATGATCATAACAAAAGGAAGGATAACAAAAGAAAGGATAACAAAAGGAAGGGGAAAAGCAGTGAAGTGTAGGAGGGGGATTGGAATGTTAGGGCAGGGGACAGGGTTTGGCAGAGAATGGAAGTGTAAGGCATGGAAGGAAAATAAAGGAATGAGTAAATAAATATCCAATCAAATTAATGAACCAAACAAAAGCAACTTGACTACTCCTTCGACTCCTCAAACCTTCACTTACCAACAGTCACAGTAAATGTGCAAGTTTCATAAGCATCATTTCCTGCATCATCAGTCGCTGTACAAGTAACAGTCGTCTCGGTATTATCTGTGAAATTGGATCCTGATCGAGGATCACATGACACATTCAGGTTATCTTCACCATCTGAAGCAGTTGGTTCTGTGTAGTTGACGATGACATCATTTGTTATGATGTTGTATGGACAGCCAGTAAAGGTAGCATTTGGAGGAATTGTATCTGAAATAAAATTAGGGAAAAATGCACAATAAAATATATGGTCATAGGTTTTCAACGAGTTTTCCAGCTTCCCATAAGGCATAATGGAATTAGGCATTTAACTAGATGCAATCTTAAACTAGATGCCGGCGAACCATCAGCTGTGGGGCGAATACTGGACAAATGTGATAAACGCTAAGGTGCGCGTGCGATTTACAGTTCTCTCCCACGCGGGCTAAGTCTCCTAGACTGCAAGTGCTTCTTTTTGAGACATTGTGTGTCATTCTGTTGAATAACACATCATGAATGCCAAAACCCATTGTTCTTGACGTACTATGCCGTGGACTAGGATAGTATAAGAGTGGTACAATTCGTGTTGATAACAGACTTCTGCTTTTACTGAACTAGCTGTAAGTCTCATAACAATTAACAGAATTGTTAATGTAAACAAAAATTTTAAACTTGGAGGCAGTAAGTTATGAGTGTTAAGACGATTAACACCCTGTGGTTACTGCAAAAACAACACAACTAACCCGTTACATAGTTACATAGCATTATTTTCTTTTTTTCTTGGGCCACAATTATCAATGTTTATACACATAGGTTCCTCTTAATAAAGGTGTGATGAAATAGAAATATTCTTGTCGTAGACTAATAGATTACATGTAGGTGTTGAAACAACCTTTTTTTTAAGTATCATTCCTCGGTATAAATTGGTGACGGATTGTTACTGATTTTCACCCCATAAAAAAAACCCGAGTGATTGTTGTACACGTCATTGACATGATATGCTTGTGAGCATCATATGCCATCATGCAGTGGATTTCAGAACTAAAGTAACATGTATGTCAGCACGTGCGTCATACATTCATAAGCACGCTTTATTCCAAGAACAGAATCCAAGTAAATTTGGGAGCCACGCATACGCCCTTTTCTCCAATAGTTCTCTCGATGACTTCCCATGAATTTTAAAAAGGGCCTGTGCCTCTGAGGTTTTTCTAGAGACTAACCAGCTCCACTTTTTCTGAAAAATTCAATTATATGGGGTAATATATTTTCAAGATGTTAAGCCCGGTTCATACTTGACGCGAAAGCGGATGCGAAGCAAATTTTACGTCATCAAATTCGCGGCGAATGATTCGCGTAAGTTGAAATGTGTTCAACTTTTGCGAACCTTCGCCGTGAATATTTGCCGTCAACCATTGTCGACGTCACGAATTTCGCTTCGCATTCACGTTAAGTACATGTGTATGAACCGGCCTTTAGCCATGATTTAGAAATAGGGTGTCCAAAATTGAAACAGGGTGTCCAAAAGATACCCAGACACCCCTCTGGCTAATACTATGTATTTTTTAAGGGGGAATATGGTAACACTGGACAGCCTATACGAACAATGTTAAGCTATGAAACGTTATGTTGGGAGTAGGGGGTGACGATATTGAATTTTTTTGACAGTCGATTATCGACGACAATGATATCAGCTATTTTATACGATGTTATCGTCTCAATACGCAGATTTTTTAAATACATGAAAAATGTATCGTACATTAACGACATTGGACACCGAAATATGAACTACATGTACTTTTACATGCAAGTTCTACAGGGAAGTTGCGTAGGTAATCAACAGTTCTGAAAATTATAAAAAATTCAATTGAATCGCTCCAAAACGAGCCGAGTCCTTAGATTTTTGCCGCTCGGTGCAACAAACATTTCATAAAAAAGAACTCACTGTGATGTCCATAAACAAACCCATGGTTTATAAATGCCTTCATTTGTTAAGAAATAATTTATGATGTTAAAATTTACTTGTTGGTGCTGTGTCTGAAATTCTCGGCTGACTTTTGATTGACCCTCTCATAATGTGTCCCATGTTTCCCCATTTCAAAATGATGGCATTTTCATAATGGTACGGTCCTGGGAACTGAGTGAGTGGCGCCGCGTCGCAATTTTGAACTGTTTTTAGCTCTTCACGGTACCTTAACTTGGTTAATATTATCTATATACTGACATAATTTGGAGACAATTTATCACTCCGGCGATATTTTAACTAAAAAGAGCGATATAAATTTGATATCGGCTATATTTTTGGAATATTGGCGATATTTTTGGAATATCGTCAATATGGCGATATTTCGATATTAGCCGATAATTTTTTGAATATCGTATCATTACGATATTATCATGATATCGTCCACCCCTCGTTGGGAGTTTTCTATTTCAGCAAAATTTAATCATTTGTAAGTCACACTTTTACCTCCAAGATCTGGATTTATAGAAATGTTGCATTCAATGGGTTCACAGCCAATCTGTAAAGGGAGAAAGAAAAGTTGAAATTGACGTACGTGTACAATATTCAGTTACTCTTGTATTTGGATAGTGGGAAATCTTATCTTTGTTTCCTTCATGTGTCTGAGAAAAGAGAAATTAATAAATTATAAACAAATTATGAGGACTCATCCCTTCTTAAAGGAAAGATATGACATTGGTAATAACCAGATAATCAAATTAACAAATTATTATCAAAAATCTTACTTGGTACAAATCAATCATTCTGAGAAATTATTGTCTGATGTGATTTCATCTTAGATATAACAGGAACTGTTAATGGCAATTTTTGTAAACATAAAAACAGAAAAAAACATGTTTGTTGTTAAAAAATATTAGCACCTTTTGTGATAAAATTTGCACTAGGTTAGTGTTAGGTTATCTTTCTTGAAAACTAGAGAATTGAAATGAGCAACTTTAAGTTACCAAATACAGTACCAATGCTGTACCTTCCCTTAACCCTCCTACATTATGTACTACTGCTGCACTTTAGCATAGCTGCCAACATTTCAAAATTCCAATTCGTAATGAAACCGACCAAGACATAACAATTTCTATTAAAACTAAAATAACGGTCAAGATGACCAACTGCAAATAAATCAAACAAAAACCTACTACATATATGTACGTAAATCAATTTGTACTTTCGTAATTCCTGAAAAAAATCGTGATAATTACGAAAAATTTGTAATAGTTGGCAGATATGCTTTAGTGGGAAGTAGCTACAGAGGTCAAAATCACTCAACTCAGGTCAGGTGGGAACTGGGAAAGCTCCAATTGACGGAAAAGCATCAGGTGACAGCAAATTTCAACTTTTGAGAATATTTTTTGTTGTTGTTGTTGTTGTATTCTTCCCTCTCCTTTAGTTCTAGCCTGCACTTTGAGTGGCATTTAAGAGCCTTGTGTTTTGGCAACCTTTCATAAAAATATTAAAAAAATTAAAAAAATTAAAAAAAACTGCCCGTTTTGACTGTTGACCCAAATGTGCACACAGGGGTATTTTTTACTGGTCATTTTGACCACCCTGTACAATACCAGACAATACTTTTCCAGGCAAAAACGGTCGACTCATTTTGTCCTGTAAATGTACTTACTACACGTAAGGTTTGACAGTGTTTGACTTTTAAGTGCACTAGATATACCTTGGCAAGTATATCAAAATTTTGACTGATTTTGACCATTGTAGTAGCAGGAGGGTTAAACGATAAAGGTTTCCTCACAATGTGGTGAAGAGGGTGAAGTTTGTCTGTTGCATTTTGTTAGGGAAATAAAAACAAGTTTCAAGCTCAAACTATCAAATAAGAGAACATTACAAAATGTTCTCTAGCAATGGGGCTTGCTGCAAAGCATGTATAGAAAGTTTTATATATTCACATAATGTACATGTATTATGCATTAATAGTTTGTAACATAATGTAAAAACGAATTGTGGAATTTTTCACCCTGAAAATTGTTCAGTTCTGAACGATGGTTGTTAATTATTTAACATGTACTTTATGAATGACAGTATCTATCTAGGCATAGATGTAATGTATTTAAACAAGAAAATGTTTAAGAGCACAATGTTGTCGGGCATGGAGGAGAGGAGGCCCGCCAAAGGGTTAGGGAAGAGACTTAAAGGGCTACAGCAAGAGGGGGGCCTAGGGTCTTTTGCACCTGACCCATTTGGATCTGCTATTGCCTTTTGAGGGTGCTCAAAAACAATTACCACATACATGTAATACACCTCTGATGGTGTTTTCCCACATTTTGATAATTTTGTTTATAGACATGGAACATTTTAGAGGGTGCGTTCACACCCAATGCATCACCCTCGGCCGTCTCCCTGCCCCTATTGGCTACTCCCTTGAATTGTGTCTACATGCTTTCTGCTATAATATCTGTCTGGCATGCTATCTGCTGCCTCATTAATTAAGGGAGAGGAAGAGAAAGAGAGAGAGAGAGAGAGAGAACATGTACCTGTATGTTGTAAACAACTCAGAGTCTAGAGTTCAACTACAGTGCATTGTACAGTACAAATGTATGTAATATAATACCTCCATGTCGATCCAGTTCTGCATACAATGTACCTTTCAAAGGGTCCTTGAAATGCATGTTTTTGTTCAATATGAATTTAAGCAGATATCACATTTGTGTTGAGTGTACTGCTAAAATGTTAAACAAATTGTCATACATGTATTTAAAGACTGTTTGCAGCGACACCATGTGAAAAAGTTATCTTTCAAGCAGTAATTAGTTCTGAAAAGAACTGGTGGTTACTGAGTTGCAAACCGAGTTGCAAAAGGGGAAAATCCAAAATGGCAATTAAAACCCTAACGATCCCTATCCAGCCAAACTCCATCCAGCCAAACTCCATCCAGCCAAACTCCATCCAGCCAAACTCCAACACCAGGGATTGTTGGAGTTTGATGGGTTGAGTACTGTGTACTTCTGATATGGCATGTGTAAAGTGTTGGAATATGGCTGGATGAGTACTGTATGTGTGCAGTAACAGTGTTGGATTTTGATTGAGTGAGGACGGTGGTTCTACTAGCATGCAACATTGTTAGACTTTGAGTGGAGAGAGTGTGTGTATGCAACCTGCTGTAATAAACAACTGATAAAGGCAAATATTGTACTTAGGTATGCTTGGCATTATGTCTAACATCATACAACTAGAACCTACCATTTATTCCATAGGGTGTTTTAGTTTTTGTATATAGTTAAGTTTTTTTAGCATGAAAACAATTGTTGGATTATGATGGGTTGAGTACTGTGTGACTCCAGTGTTCAAACTTTACTTTGGGCCATGTGTCCCCACTCAATCAAAATCCAACAGCTAAGGGCCTGTTGGAGTTTGACGGGTTGAGTACTGTTATGGCAAGTGGACTGTTGGAGTTTGATGACTGTTGGAGTTTGATGGGTTGAGTACTGTAAACCAGCAACAGTCGGGACCGTACTCAAGTTCCCTCAGCCTTATGTTCCCTCAGCCCTATGTTCCCTCAGCCCTAAATAGACCCTATGTTCCCTCAGCCCTATGTTCCCTCATCCAGTCTTAACACTCCATGAGGGAACATAGGGCTGAGGGAACATAGGGTTGAGGGAACATAGGGCCTAATTTGGATTTAAAAAAAATGTTAGGCATTGAGGGAACATAGGGCTGAGGGAACATAGGGCTGAGGGAACATAGGCATGACCCCCAACAGTCAACCATGGTGTTGGGATTTGATAGGTTGAGGAAGGTTTTAGTAAAAATGCTTAGGGAGTTAGGGTTAAAGCAAGTTACTGTACATGTATATCTTCAGGGAAATCAATTTTTGCGTATACTATTTGCAGTATGCATGACACAGGTTTATAAAGGTAAGAAAGGTTCAGTAATTAACAAAATGGTTGAATTTTAATGTTAAACTTACTTATCTTCCCTAGAATTTTTTTTTCTGAGGTGCCGTCATTTTTAAGAAAATGAACAGCACAAAATAATGAGCTGAAACTTTCATACAGTGTAGGTTGGTTGTTTAATGTATATTTAGACTCAAAGAGAGTAATCTTAGCATACTCTTTAAAGCAGAAACAATACAGTGCTTTGTCTTCCCTTTAAAACCTTATAACTCTGTGGAGGAATTTTTGCTAGAAAAATCCCAAATCATCCAAAATCCATCAACATTCAGCAAAAAGGTATCCCAAATGAATACACAGTCCTGAATTCAACTAAAGCAGCCAGTGGAGACTGATGGATTTAGTACAAGTCGTTACTATGCTCTATTCGCTGGGCTATACTGTGGAGTACTGAATCTTTTAAAAATCAAGCAAAACCAGATGGCGGATTTTGAAGGACTTGGGGTAGTTACGGTTTTAAAGCATTGACAACACTGACACTAATAATAATAATAATAATAATGTGTGGATTTATATAGCGCACGTATCCACCAACTAAGTGGTGCTCAAGGCGCATTATATTATTATCCCTGCTCATAAGGCTCATAAGGCTCATAAATCATTCCTGAAACCATCTCAGCTCCCTGGGGAGTATACAGCTCAATTGCTGCCATTTCTAGCGCATATAGAGCAAACCAACTCTGCCTTCACAGGTACCCATTTAACCCCTGGGTGGAGAGAAGCAATTATGATTAAGTGTCTTGCTCAAGGACACAAGTGTCACGGCCGTGATTCGAACCCACATTCTGTTGCTAACACCAGAACTTGAATCCGGTAATCAAGTCACAAGTCGTTTTTTTTTTATAAGTCATGTCACACATCATTTCTTTGTAAATCAAGTCTCAAGTAATTTATTTTTATCAGTGAACAAGTCATATTCTCAACCAGCAAGACAAGTATGACACCTAATAATAATAATAATAATAATAATAAAGATTTTTAGCGCGCACATATCCACCTTGCTGTTTTAATGTTGCCCATTCTTCACCGTCATATTATTGTTGAAAGTACAAAATGTAATCAAAAGAGCATCATCATCCCCTCATTGTAACCATGTACATGTAATAAAGACAAAAAGAAACATTTTGATTGCCATTTTTTGTACATTTCTTTCTAAAATACCACAAGTAATTTTTTGTTAAAATGTTTTGCCTCTGTGTGAGGGCGCCCTTCAGTTTGTGATCTTCATGCATTTAACGGGATACTATCGTCAAGATAGCAGACTTTCAACAGGTCACTGACGTTGAATCGGTGTCCTAGTTTAAGATGAACACAGTGAGTGACTGCAAATTACTGGCTCATTTATAGAAATGCAGCAGCAATGGTAATATGACCTTATCATGTGCGGTATTATTTTCAGTCACTGAGTTAAAACTAAAACTACATGTAGCACTCCGATTCCATGCCCTGTTGGTCATGACAATATTGTCCCTTTAATACTGATTGCATTTGAAGAGGTGTATTGCAACTGTGGCTTATCAGGACAAATTTAAGGAATTTTGAGAAACAAATTAAGAAAATATCAGAAAATTACCATCCCGTAGACACTGGGAGCTGAAATTTTGAAAAGTGGAAACACTGAAATAGGATCTCAGGGATAGTAAAAGAAAGAACTTATCTCAACATATACATATACATGTACATTGTATGAGGAATGTCAAGAAACTGAAACTTACTAAAGTTTATTTTTGTACATTTAAATCCATGAGACCAGCGGTTAATGTTTAATCTTAGCAAACAAACAAAAACAATCAGGAACAGATAAGAAAATTATCCACAAGGAATACTTAGTTTTGTTCAATGCGGAAGTCCTGCATGTAACTGTTTACCACTGAGGAGTGAGGATAAATACGTGTAGTGTCATATACACGTATGTGCATATTATCACATTCTAATATTACACATACTGTTAATGTAAATGTTTGCAGGAGTTCAAAGTACAAGTTGGGAGTGGTTAAGTTTTTAGGACATGGTTTGGTCTGGCAGAGACTGTGAGAAATGAGTTGGCTTAATCTAAAATCTGCTAATCATTTATTTTATCATGGAGGGATGATCCGGGTTCAGTTTTTAATTGTTTCCATTGGACTCAGACTATTGAAATAAAGGCAAAGTCGATCTTCATAAAGCCAGGATTTAGTAATTAGGGCATTCCAAATTTGTAATTCTTAGAAAAAACAGGGTGTCCAAATATTTAACTTCCAATACATTTGCAAGCAAAAAACCTCACATTTTTTGTTGTTGACAAAAATTATTGACTGATACTGTGGATAACAGCACTTAGGAATATTGTACATTTACTATGGCTGTGGGTACCTGTAGGTACCTGTAGGTAACCAGTGTCCATTCACAGAATATGAAAGGCATCCAAGAGACACTTTGAAGATATATTGCTTGCTACTTGCGCACCGAACTCAAGTTCTGGTGTTGCCAGCAGCAGGGTGTGGGTTCGAGCCCCGGTCGTGACACTTGTATCCTTGAGCAAGGTACTTAACCATAATTGCTTCGTCCTTCGGATGGGACGTAAAGCCGTAGGTCCCGTGTGTTGTATAATGCACGTAAAGTGGATTGTCGTGGCCGAGCGGTCTAGCGCACTGAACTCAAGTTCTGGTGTTGCCAGCAGCAGAGTGTGGGTTCGAGCCCCAGCCGTGACACCTGTGTCCTTGAGCAAGACACTTAACCATGATTGCTTCTCTCCACCCAGGGGTTAATGGGTACCTGTGAAGGCAGAGATGGTTTGCTTTCTATGCGCTAGAAATGGCAGCAATTGAGCTGTATACTCCCCAGGGAGCTGAGATGGTTTCAGGAATGATTTATGAGCCTTATGAGCCTTATGAGCAGGGATAATAATATAATGCGCCTTGAGCGCCACTTAGTTGGTGGATACGTGCGCTATATAAATCTATACATTATTATTATTATTATTACTTAAAGTGTATACTGACTTTAACAATTCCAAATTTAACTTACTACAAAATCAGTAGTTTTGGAAAATGAAAAATTCTCCCAATAATATAAATTCAAATATTTTTTCTTCGATATTTGGTTACTAAATAACATACAACAAAACTTTATAAATACTTGAATACAATTACAAATCAGGAATTAAAACAAACAGCATGAACTCAGACTGTGCAATTTACTTAGTGCACATTTACTGACCTCTGCTGTTTATCTCTCTGACCTTTCAGTTTTATTACATGATCCGTCCGCCACAAAACTGTGGTAACCACAACCCACGTTTGTTTCCCTCTAGCTGTTACCTCCCAGGGAAGTCTTACTAAGGCCCCACAGTTTTACCGCTTAAATCCTTACTCCGGAGCAAGGGTGGCTATTTCCCTATCCGTTTTGTGCATCTCAAAGCTCTTTAGCGGTGAGAATGCATGTTTAAAGCTTCAAGTTCACAGCACCATTTTATGGTCCATATACATGATTTGTGTATTCAGCGTTGCCCTTCATTTTTTTCTCACTATAGCCAGCCAGACCAGTCAGTTTGAATTTTAGCTACTCCACATGCATTTTCACTGGCCCATATGTACTTTTTATAAGGTTCCGCACAATGGTCCACAACTGTGACCAGTATTTTCGAGGTAAGACAAGAGAGTTAGATACTTTTCATGTCAATACTGCCTTGTTTATGAGAGAATGGGTGTGTAAATGGGCGAGTAGCTTCCCTGGGTTGACCCGGGTGTGACTCTGGTGCGTTTGAGTAAGCCTGACGTCATTGCCAGGGTTTACCTGGGTCAGCCTCAAGTGACCTGCTCGCGAAGCAGGTCACTTGAGGCAGACCCGGGTAAGTGACATCACTTTAAGAATATTTTGAATGACTGCCATTTTTGTTTTCAGTGCGGCAATTTCGTGACGTTTGACATACATTTTCATCTCTTAAACAATTAATTTGTGAGTAGAGGCTGTTCTTGTACTAAAAGACATGTTGTTTTGTACGAACCTGAGAAGTAGTAAGATCATTAGTTCCTTTTTACCAGGGAAAGAATTACTTTGTGATCGTTTCGTTGGAAATAATTTGTTTACAAAGTCAGTGTGACCTTTGACATTATTCACATCGCTTTAACGACCACAAGAGGGCGAACATTCATGGGATGTTCGTTCGATTAGGTTGTACTCCGGGGTCACCCATGTGATATACTTGGGTTACCTCGGGGAAGCTACTCGAACGCACCCTATATTTCTGCCAGACTGCTACATGTAGGAGAGGGGTTTGACTAGCCAACGGCTCTGCATAGTAACAGTGATGACAAATGCTACTTGTGTTAAATAGGGCCCTCTTTAACCAGTTCGCGTCAGGAATAAAAAAGTTTTTCTGGGCCCATGTGGCGGGTTTATTTTTACCACACACACGTTAATGGAAGCTTCCACAGCGGGTGGCCGGCACTTCCGAGCATGTCACCATACACGCGTGGCTCAACCGAGCATGCATACAAATATTCCGGAGTTTCCTCTGGTGTGTTTAGATGCTCTCCGATCCGTGGTGCAAAAAAAAAATTGCGTGTATACACAGCCTCCGACGTGAACTGGTTAAGCCATGGATAGAGCTGATTCACACCGAGACTAGTCCCCTGTCTTTATCCTCAAGAATAAAGACAGGCTCCTGGCATACCATTCAAGGGATTTCACTGAATACATTGTGCTGAAGATCCGACATCACGCTTCAAGGCTTGCGAGCTAGCTACCAACCAAGGTCAAAGTTGAATCTCGGGGGAAAACATGGCAGCTGCAGCCAGTATCTGGCGTAATTCACGAGCCTCAAAGGGTGACATCAGATCTTCAGGCTAATTCGCACCTAGCCCAAAGATGTGACATCACACTTCAAGGCTTACACTATATACTTATTTATTTTACTGTTTAGCTAGTTTTCTATAAATAAATTCTATTTTATTTGAAACTGTTGAATTATTTCATGTAATATTTTGTTCATATAAGACTTAAAATAATAATTGGATTCATTAAAATAGTTACATGTATGTCTCCGTACATCTTGCTATTACAATAACGTTTTAATTACTCTCTTAACCCTTACTACCCCATATCCTCCAAAATCCTCCAAAATCCTCCAAACTGGGCACTTTTTTGGAAAAATTCAGCACTGTTGGAAACTGGTACTTTCACCTCTTCAAAAGGGACAAAATTACTAAGACAAAGTTAAGAAATAGATTACATTATACACATACAACATGTCCAAGGCATCATGAATAATTAAACACAGTATGTCTAGATGAATAAATATTTTCAAGTAATTTTCAAATATTTGGTAATGTACGTACATGTACCAGACTTGTTGTCAAGTACTTTTACATGAGTAAGAGTACGAGTACAGAAAAATGTCCTCAAGTATGGTTACTCCAACTCTATAGTTGTAGTCGAGTACTTTTTCATGAGTAAAAGTACAAAAACGACAGAAAATTGGGGAAGAATGCCATATATCCAACTGCCACTTTTTCTCGTTCATTATAACTATTAATGTAATCTTACCTGCTCAGTAAGGTGGAGAACATATATAGATGATGATGGACATATATACTTGGGCATTTATTTCATGACAAATCAGGCATTTTTGGTATACGATGACTTCCTGAGTCATGTCAGTCTCACCTTGTCAACTCCCCCATTCATGACCAACACGGTCATTGTACAATTATAATAGTATTCTTCTATTTTCTGAAGGGGAGGATTTTTTTAGAAGGGGAAAAAAGTCCGAAAACCATCATAAAAGTGGATTTTAAAGATAGTTTTCGCTTTATGTACCCAAAAAATCGATAGAATCATTTTTAACGGGTTAGTGGTTGCAACAAAATTCCAAAAATCCCCTTAAAAAGTGGCGGATGGATACGACATTCTTTCCGAAAATTGTACTTGAGTAAGGGTACACTATGAGTACAAGAAAGTCTACAACTCTGACATGTACAGTCCCTTACAGGACGCATGAATAAAGTGGCACAAGCTCATGTTATATGTATCTTATAATGGATCCCCTTTTCCATAAAATGTTGGCATTTTATTTGTCCACAACATATTGGATGGCAGCAAATTTGTCGCCTGCATCGGCCCTGTCCATATCATTTATGTACACTAGTGCAGATGATAGTAAAATCTTTCCAAACCATAAATCTTTCCAAACCGTAAATGAGGGAAATGGAAAGAATGTCGTATCCGACCGCCACTTTTTAAGGGTTTTTTTGTAATTTTTTTGCAACCACTAACCAGTTAAAAAATGATTCCATCGATTTTTGGGGTTACAGAAAGCGAAAACTATCTTTAAAATCCACTTTTATGATGGTTTTCGGATTTTATTTCCCTTCTAAAAAAAATCCTCCCCTTCAGAAAATAGAAGGGGTAGAATGTCGTATCCGAGCACCACTTTTTCTCATTAAATATAACCAATAACGTAATCTTACCTACCTAGTAAGGTGGAGAACATATGGATGATGATGGACATATACTTCAAATTATTCCAGGATATTTATTTCATGAAAAATCAGGCATTTTTAGTATACGATGTCAGTCTGATCTTGTGACCATAAGTGACCAACACGGTCATTGTACATGTGCAGTGGCAACTATAATAGGATCCTTCTATTTTCTGAAGTGGAGGATTTTTTTAGAAGGGAAATCAAGTCCGAAAACCATCATAAAAGTGGATTTTAAAGATAGTTTTTGCTTTCTGTACCCCCAAAAATCGATGGAATCATTTTTTAACTGGTTAGTGGTTGTAAAAAAATTCAAAAAACCCTTAAAAAGTGGCAGTCGGATACGACATACTACCCAGGGAAATATTAGGATGTGCATACAGTATACATTAACTGTATATTCGGTACAACTATAGAATGCAGGGCCACACCGAAGGTTACTTCTTATAAATTTACGTAATCTGAATTAAAAATACACAACTGCGGTTCCTAGGTCAAATTCAGAAAAATGGAAAAAAGGTGTTGAAAATTTGGCCCTGCATTCTATAGGTACTCCGTATATTTGTTCCAGTCATCACTTGACTACACTTTCCTCTCCTCTCCTAAGTGTGTCCTCTATAATGTTTTGAAGGGAAATCTGTGATATTTCTCATTATTAATTATTTGGAGAGAAAAGTGGCGGTTGTATTCTACATTCTTTCCCTGAATATTTATAATGGCTAGATTTAACACTGAATACTCACCAGAATTAAATATATTGTGATAAAAACAATCACCATCAAGTTGGATAGAGCGCACTGCCTTCTTTCCTTCATGTTGACCTGTAAATTGCAGATAGATGTTTTTACTTTAGTTACATGTATTAACATCAAGCTAATTCACTAGCTGAAGTCCAAACACATGCAGACGTTTATAGTTTGATATGTAAATCACACAGAAACTGATAAAACTGCATCATTCTTCTCCAGCCCTGTCATGTCACTAGGCCGAGGAACTGGGCCGAGGTATAAATAAAACAGATTTTGATGTCGCCATGATTGATGTCCACACAGGAATGTCAGAAGGGAGATGTTAATTAGATGTGTGTGATGTATGAAACAGGAGCTACTGTACACGTAAGTAAATTTGTCGAGTAGAGACAAATAAAGTAAATCAATAGCTACCAACTCGCGAAAGATGACACCTTAACTGGCAGACCATGTTGTAATAATGTAACGTTATCTCGTATTGTATGAGTGAAGTAAACTGTGATTCATAGTCATACCATTCCTCCATGGTCATACATACATACACTACTCACTAACGTTTTTTTGGTCAGTTGTAACCACATCTATAACACCTTTTCATCCTAATTTCACGATGACTCTTGGGTAGTGGTTGGTGGTGACGGCTCACTTTGGTTGTGAAACGATTATCAATAACATTCCAGAGTCGAAATTGCAATCATCATGATATATCGGAAACAATCGTTTACATGTGCAACCGGTATAATTATTTCCTGGTTCAGGTTCGTTGAACATTTACAAATGGCCTCGTCAAAATATATCATGGGGGCGTTCCACAAGGCCATTAACTTTTTAACACCTGTTAAAAATATAATAAATATTTAAAAAAGCAAAGTACATATATTTGAGGCTATGGAATATTATCACCCACGTACAACATTTAATTGGAAAGGACTCAACACAATATTTTATTTAAAAGTTCATTGATATTTGATTTGTTAAAAATATTTCTTCTTTGTATATCCTTTCGTTAAATGGTTGATCTCTGGAATAAAACTTACGCATGACATCATGTTTCTATAATTAAAAAAAGTTTATCGAACATTTAAATTAGATTCTTCAAACTGGATAAAGTAACGATACTTATATCGTAACTACTTCAAAAGTGAGCAAAACCACTTGTTTAAATTAATTATTATTCTAAAATTGATTACATTGCCGGAAACTGAAATAAGAAGAGACAAAAACACGTCTGTTTCTAAATGTTGTTTGTTACCGAGTAACAACTTTTTGTTTGGAAGATAAGCTTTTAACGAGTGCCACCCAAAATTAGACAGGTACTTGGCTTACAGGTGCGCATAGAGCGGGATCGCGGAATCAAGACTACCAGGTACCAATCTCATGATTTAATGAAATTTGATATGGAAGGGGCGTTGGGGAAATTGTGCTTTTATTTTACACGTAGGCCCAATCGAGGGACACGGTGCACTGAGTAAACCGTTGGCAAACAAATACTTTGTATTCAGCCTTCTAAATAAATGCTAATAAAGTTAATAAAGTCTTTTTTTAACTATTTGTTTCAACTATTGAAACGCATGTTATTGCACAGCAGCGCAGGTGGATCCAGAGCAGAGTATAATTAATAGAGCCCACACATCATGGAGGTAATTTACATCCATGCACGCGCACAGACACACCACAAAACTGAAAAGAAAAAGAAAAGATTTCGAAAAGGAGAACACCAAAAACAAAAAGGTCAATTCTGAATATTTTCATTGAAACAATGAAACAAAACAAAAATATAAATTCAAATTTAGTAATAAAAGTGGAAAGAAATAACAAAGATGTAGGGATTTATCCGGGGGAGGGGGTTCACTCGCCACTCGTTATTAATTTACCAAGTAGCAATGCACAACTGTATCTATAGACTTGATTCCAAGTCTGTGATCGTGGTTTTTTGTCTGCCTGAAGCCAATAGTATTGCATTAAATAGCGCCCTCTTGTGTATTAACCTCCGACATTAACCTACAATCACAGACTTGGGAATGTTGTTCGAGGTTTGTACACACCCTGTTGCGAATTAGTCCAAAAGTGGACGGAACAATCTGATTGGTCGGAAAGCCTTCCATAACATGAATATTCAAACTAAACCTTCTGCATGCAGTTGGAGGAGATGTACTCAATGATTCCATTTAAACTGTAGGTAAGACGTTTTTGTAGAGAAGGAATTATGCATTTTATTTTGTGCTTTTTTACAACTCTAAGATCTCATTAAATTTACCTATACATTTCAAATACTATTTACGTACCAAGCACTATACAAATTTAATATCGAATGAATATTACAGAAAGAATTTTAAGCGATTGTAACCTGTTAGTAATAGACGCGGCCTACAAGGTTTTTGTGGCTTCCTGATTGGCCATCTCTCTAGCATCCGTATTATTATGTAAATTTTAGCTATAAATACATGAATATCCCACAAACACAACAGGGTCAAGTCTGAGATCGCGAGTTAGGGCTGTGATAGCCAATAGGGGTAAACGGCGTTTTGCGTGGCTGATGCAGACAAAAAATAACCGCGATCTAATGGCAGTAATGAAATTCCATACAGACTTGAAATCAAATTAGACCAGGAGCCCAGAACATTTATTCATGCGAAAAGCGCCAAAACAATCGACCTCATTGGGTGAAAGGGTCTTACCTGGACATCACAAAAATGCATTGCTGCTGGGTTTAGGGCGTGGCCTAAGCCCCCAAATGACGTAATAAAGCGCCGCCATTACCGAAAAACACATTTTTGACAATATCTCAAAAACTATACATGATAATATCACACATGAGGTCTCTACACCTATGTTTCCATGGTCAAGCTTTACGTTGAACACCATTGTAGTGCCAGAGAATGTGTAGTTTGTCATATACAGTGTATCATCTTAATTTGTGACAACATTACCGAAAACCTATATTTTTGACAATATCTCGAAAACTATACATGACAGTACCATACAAATTGTCTACAACTATATTTGTATGATCAAATATTACATTAACAACAATTGTAGTGCCTAAAAGGTTTTCTTCACCTTAAAACCTTGGCAGATGGTGACTTATGGGATTTCAATACAGGCTATGTATACCTGAGGTTGTTCTGACATCACTGAATTAAGCATCTTTTCAGTCTATCACTCATCACTCTGATCTTCACTTTCCTCACTCCAAGCACTGTCGCCATCCGAGTCGTCCTCGTCATCTATGGATGCAGGTCCTGCTCTGTCCCTGTCATCTGAGGGTTGGTCCGTGAGGGACTCTGGTAATGAACTTCCTGGGTACCAGTCCGGTTCAAAGCTGTTTTCAGTTAACTCCACCCATAGTCTGTGGGACTTGAACCACCAGTTGGATCGACCTGATCAGCCCTCTTCCACATTCTTGCCACATACTGGGCCCTTTTGATATGATTACCAAGTGTCTTGCTACACGGTGGAAGAGAGCTGTTTATCTTCTTTATTCTGGCAAGGGGTTCCTTCTCATTACCTCCACTCATGCCTATGAATGCCTTGTATCTCGCTTCATTTATGTCTGATGTTGTGAACCCATACAGCGAGCAGACAAAGGAGGTAACAGCCGGAATGTCTACTTTGTCTGTCGTCAGAGATCGCATTGCCAGAACGTGAGCTGGATCTGATTCTAGCCGCTGTAAGGGCTTAACTTTGCCCTTTCTGAAGAAACATGATGTAAATCACAACCAGTCAGGGTATGAAGGCCGACTATTGCTTCCGTGATACCAGGCTGTTTCTTCTCAAGAATGGCTGCCAGTTTAGAGACACCGATATACCTTCGGTTGTTGCCAGAACCATAGTCCATGATGATGTTGATCCTTCCGACCTTCCAGAGCCCAAGCAGAATGATGACAACGTCTGTATCGAGGTTGACCTAACCAGAATATTACCTCGTAAGATGCTGTGTGCGTGGAAAGCAATAAGTGTGTCTGCTTCCTCGTGGTGTGATTGGAGATTATTTGGATGTTGTTTTGCAGGACACCATCGATGTTCTTAATCTCCATACATGTGCCACCATGTGAGACGTAGACTGCTTTACTCCCAATAATTGGACCATATTGTTGTTTCCCCATTCCTCCATGATGAAGCGGGCGAACTCTTCCTTGAATGAGCCATTCTTGAGTAACTCTGTGCCACTCTGCCGCTGAGCTTGGTCAGGTCCAGTGATGGTAACATCTTGAGGAGTAGATGAACGACGCAGATTTCGCTCAGCATCTTTGATGGAGGGAGACTGGTACTTGTCAAGTACTAGGTGGATTTGCTCTCCACGACTCAGCAAACCTTCTTCAAAGATCTCTAGCCATGGTTGCGTATGTGGACTTGCTATGCTGCAGTATAGTCTCATGAATGATAATACCACCATCAATTACCGTGGCTATTATTGGAGGAAGACTGGTATCCACAGGTACATCTTCCTGTCTGCTTTCAGTGTTTTTGTGAGTGCTGCTTTGTTCGTCTTAAAGGGAGTGCTATCGCTATGGGCGAGAAAGGGCACCTCAGTGACGGGGTAGCTAAGAATGTGGCGCAAGTTGAATGCATTGGTCGTCTTAGCAGCAACGACTAAAAATTCGTCCAAAGACATCTCTGACTCCTTCGGCCGCAACCATTTTCTTTACTGTAGTCTTTGACTTCTTTACATTCTCTGCAGCAAAGTTCAACTTCTTGATCCTTGCTACTGGCTTCAGAAACCGCAAACCATCAACAGCACATTCATCCACGAACTTCAGTCCTTCTTCTCCTCGTTTAAGTGTTCCAAGGAGAAATGTCTTGGTCTCCTTCTTCGCTGCTCTTCCTGATGACACATTGATGAGATCAGCAAGAAAAGTTGCAAATGGGTTGCATGTGTTTGCTCAATGTGTTGGCGACGGCATTAATATTTGTATTAATTATAAGAACAATTATCAATAATTTTGAAAATGAACCAATAACCATATTTCAATTAAACAGTATTTTAATCAAGTACATGGTCTAAACTTATGCAAGTTCCAGCCAGTTTGTTTGTTCGAGTTTAATGTCTCCACTACATAGAGGTAAATATGCACAGCTGGGAATACAACATGCACCAAGGTATAAGGTGTACTTAATCATAAATTATTCGCTATTTGTAACAATCTCAATTAAACACATGATATATCATTTACACAATGTAATATTTGATCATAAAACATAGTTGAAAACAACTTTTGTGGTACTGTCATGTATACATGTAGTTTTCGAGATATTGTCAAAAAATATAGGTTTTTCGGTAATGTTGTCACAAATTAAGATGATATATGACAAACTACACATTCTCTGGCACTACAATGGTGTTCAACGTAAAGCTTGACCATGGAAACATAGGTGTAGAGACCTCATTTGTGATATTATCATGTATAGTGTTTGAGATATTGTCAAAAACGTGTTTTTCGGTAATGGCGGCGCTTTATTACGTCATTTGGGAGCTTTGGCCACGCCCTAAACCCGGCAGCAATGCATTTTTGTGATGTCCAGATAAGACCCTTTCACCCAATGAGGTCTATTGTTTTGGCGCTTTTCGCATGAATAAATGTTCTGGGCTCCCGCCCTAAATCTACTGTATCTAGGACTCGGTTATTGATCTTGCTGTACAGTATACGTGTGCAGACCCTATCCGGGGAGAACGGCGAACCTTGTGTGCTGAACTTTTTCTCGGGCCAGAAATCGTTACGGGTGGAGCATGGAGGAATTTTTTTTTCCTCCATGGGTGGAGGTACTGTGTCGTAAGTGCCTTGGTCAAGGCTAATACAATTCAATCTAATTTTTTCCGGGGGAGGGGATAGGGGTATAAATTTCTCGTCAAATTGTGGTGACTTTAGTCGGTTTTAATCATTTTGTCGGTTTTAATTAGCAGCAACCGTAGTTGCATTAAAAAATAATAAAAATTGTAAAACCTACACCAAGTAGGCCTATTTGCCTATTTTTTGTGTTGGAAATTCTTGTACAGTTTGCATCAGTAAAAGGCAAAGTATTCAAAAAATGAGAGGAAGTTAAATCTGGCGAAAAACAAATATGACAGTGTGTTTATGAAAATGTAGCATTACTTTGACTTTTCTACTTCAAAATATAGTGAATAAGAGAGGCCTCACAAATCGGGCAAACATTCATCCCCCTGTGTGAAAAGATCGTTTAAATCACAGTACGGTAGAATTCCAATCAATCCAGGAATTATGGCTGAAATTTGACATTGTTTCATAGCAAAAAAATAAACGTTTTTGGCCTTAAGTACTTCACTTTTATTTAAAAATCAACAAATATACTGTGAAATCCCTATACAAAACCAACCATGCATATGGAAACAGAAATTATTAAAAGTTATGGAGTTTCATAAATTTAAATATTACGGTGTGAACTTTGTATTGTCATACGCAACCCGAACATCTATAAGGGGAGGCCTAGGCCTACTTGACTGCAATGGAAAATTCTTTCTTATAAACTATTCCATCTGATATGCTTCAAAATGCTGATGTTGTTTCAGTGACACGTTTTTTGTTTGTTTGTTTGTTTGTTTTTTTGTTTTTTTGGTCCCGGTAATCTTTTGTTTTTGCCAACCAGTGAAATACGGGATACATATATATATATACGCAGTTATTGGAACCAGACAAAATTTCCCATACACAAATTATGGTGGCTAAGAGAGGCCTCACAAATCGGGCAAACGTTAATTATACCGCAACCCAAATTTGGCCTACTTGACCGCAAATAGAAAATTCTTTCCGGCTGAAATGGAACTGGGATTGTTATGTCGAATTTACAAAAAGTCGTCGTCCGGCAATTATTTGTAAAACATAAAAAACATGTAACAGTTTTGTGTTGTTTTTTGTCAAAAACGTGATCCCATATTGTTATGAAAGTTTTATTTATTTATTTTATTTTATTTTATTTTATTTTATTACACTTTACACTGGCAATCAGATTACATCAATTAAATATAAAACCAAACCCTAAAAAACTAAAAATACACAACAATTCATTTTAAACAAAGCCAGTGAGTGGTAAGATAGAACAGGTGACCAGCACCTCTACAAGGCCATCCTACCACAAGAAACCCACTAAACATTATATACCTCGTTACACTAGTTGAGTAAGAAAAAATATTAAATAGGCCTATATCGCAAAAATCCTGCTCAGCATTGAATATATTAATCAAAACAGAGTCATGGCAACCGTTGACCTTTGGCAGGTTAAAATCACCTAGAACAATAACATGCTTATAATAAGATTATTTTTTATAAGAGCAGAATTAATGTTCTTGACGAAATTTCCAATATCACCATCCGGAGGTCTATAACACAGGAGAACTGCAATCTTATGGATCCTGTCCGGTCTGATATCAACTACTAGAATCTCATCCTCCGGTCCAAGTCAGCTCGACGTGTGGATAAAACCGAGTCCTTGATGACACACAATAAACCCCCTCCTCTGGTCTTGTTGTTAGTTCGATCCTTACGGTACGATGTATACCCAGGCACAGACAACTCAGCATTTCCCACAGATGAATAATTATTAAGCCACGTTTCAGTAACACAGACACAGTCATGAGTGCCATTAGACAGGATAGCTTCAAAGTCTCTCAGCTTACTCATCCTGCAGGCTGCGAGCATTCATAATAAATCATATACCAAAAAAATAATTAAATCCTTCATGTTCAGTTGACGATGATATTATGTTTCGAGGGCCTGGACATGGATGTATATCTCCACACACCAAAAGTGCCAAAGAAAGTAGTAGACTATGTTTATTTACATTGTGGTGAACAGTTCAGGTTCTTACGCAGACATACTTAACTCCCTCCTTGATCTTTTCTAAACATGAATAATAAAATGCGACAAAACTTCATGTCCTATCGGTCCGGGAGATATAATGGTATTATTGATGGGCGATAAAAAATAAATACCGTCAAAATCAATGTCGTTGAAACCACATTTACATGAAGAAAGCAGCATACAGTACAAAAGTACTGCATATAAAGTACCCGGCAATCCAGCCGCCATGTTGAATTATTATGTGAAGAAATCCCGATGGTGATAATCGATCAACATCCACTCGCCATCAGCAGAAAAGTACGTAAAAAGTGGATATATAGAAGCTCCACAGTTAACTACATAAAACTGATTAAAAAGTTGAAATAAATTCACACAGATGAAGAAATTCACAGCAAAAACTGAGGAACAACACAATTTAGTTTTATGATATATTTCTTGAAAACTAGATGGTTGAACATAGGTTTATACCAAATAGTAATTTTGTACATGCCCTTTAAAGATATGCCCTTGCCAAGTGCGCTATAAAAAGAGACAATAAAAAGAACTCAAGAACAAGAGACAACAGGCTAACTTTACAAAATTAAATTGTCGCTGACGGAAACAGGTTTAAAATAACGCTTTTATACGCTATATTTATCGAAATTTATTTTGGCATCAAAAAGAAGCTGAATATACCATTCATCCGTAATGGCCTCTCAGTCATAATTCTGGAAAAATGTAAACATACCTAAAATATAGCAACTTAAGAAACAACAACAATATAACAAAACTAAACAACTCCCTTTAACTCGTGTTTTCCATGTCCTTGGAGGCAGCCCCGGTAGTGACGAGGGGTCCAGAAAGCCTTGAAGCCCCTCTCACCCCCATAGCACCGCGATCAGTGGCGTAGCTATGGGCGGGCCAGGCAGGGCCTAGGCCCGCCCACTTCTTGTCTAGGCCCTGCCATTGCCAAATAAAGAAGCTTTTTGTATAACTTTTTTTTTTTTTTAAACGATTTATGTTGTTTGCATTCCTCTTCTATGTATGTTTGTGTGATATAGGCTACAGTGCATTTTATTTTATACTGTATACTTTAAAAAGGACAGGGGCTATCATGCTAGTTGTAGCCTACTGTTGCGTTCTTTATGAGCATGGCCTAAGGTGTCTCACAGCACATTTTGGCCTATGATTTAACGAATCAATTTAATGAAGTGAACCTTTTTACTAAATGATTTGTGGCATTATGACTTTCCATGCGTTTCATGGTGTGTATCGTGATCTCCAATCCTTGTAAATATTGTGTGTCAGTGTGTGCGTGTGTGCGTCGGTCGCTGTTCCACCGGCACAAACATAAATCGGCGCCCGCGTATGGATGGATTTATGGATGAATTCTATGGCCCGTCCATTTTTACTCAGGCCCAGCCGAATCTTTATTTCTGGCTACGCCACTGACCGCGATGTTAGTGATTCTAAGGATATTATGGATGGCTTTATGGGAAGATCTTCGGGAACTGTGTTCAAACTGTCAAAAATTATAACAGTAAAACCAACCGGCAACTCTCGTTGGTAAGCAAGTGCCGCGTACAGTATGTACAAGCCTAAATCAAGGTGTGCCTGGCATTTATAACTCGAGGAAAGATAATCATAATTACCCTCCTACTACTACAAGGGTCAAAATCAGTCAAAATGTTAATATACTTGCCAAGGTGTATCTAGTGCACTTAAAAGTCAAACACTGTCAAACCTTATGGGTAATAAGTACATTTCTAGGTCAAAATGAGTCGACTGTTTTTGACTGGTAAAA
Organism: Zoroaster sp. YZ-2022; assembly: GCA_029582265.1. Taxonomy (NCBI): domain Eukaryota; kingdom Metazoa; phylum Echinodermata; class Asteroidea; order Forcipulatida; family Zoroasteridae; genus Zoroaster; species Zoroaster sp. YZ-2022. Next base: position 20,188,072 of record CM055828.1, on the reverse strand, counting down.
GCATTGTCTAGTATTGTTCAGGGTGGTCAAAATGACAGTAAAAACCAGTCAAAAATACCTCTGTGTACACATTTGGGTCGACAGTCAAAACAGGCAGTTGACTGGTTTTGACCTCTACAGCAACTTCCCACTATAAAGTGCAGCAATAGTAGGAGGGTAAGGCGAAGTACACTATGTCGATTCGATGTCTGTTTATGCATACACACTTGAGAATTATACGTACAGAAACCAACCTGTGGATCACAAGTTTCATCTTATTTCGTTGTCTCATGAACGAATAGTGACGTTGCACTAGATTATTTGTACTCGCTCTAATGTGGAAATGGGTGACCAACCTGTGATGCATTTCGGATTAGAATGTTTATTCACGTTTTCTCGAAAAATTACAACATGTCAGTTGGAATATTTTCTCGGGACGTTTAGAACTATTACCATCTTAAAACCATGCAAGTTTTGAGACAATAATTATCCCAGTTTCTGTAGGGGTAATGATATAATAAAAATAAACTTAAAACATAAATTAATAAATTTAAAAAATGACAAGATAAAAAACACGACAATCCTTGAGATTTCCTTGTTATATATTTACCAATGATTACATAGTATTAACATCAATGGTAAGATGGCAATACACTATCACAAAATGTACAAAAAAGTATCAATATTCATATAATAGGCTAGCTTTCAAGCCATTTTGACAACGGCTGTATCAGATGCATACACATACCCTATGCAGTGGCGGACCGTCAGGGGGGGCTGGGGGGGCAGCCGTCCCCCGGCCCGGAGGGGGGGGGGGCCCGGACCCCCAAAGAATTTTTTTTTTTTAAATTTTTTTTTTAACATTCTGGTGGAGGGGGGTGGGGGTGGTTGGGGGACCGGGCCCGAGCTGGAACTTACACAAATCAACCGGGCCCTTTCTTTATTTTGAGCTCCCCTGAAAACATGAAGTGTAATCATGACGGGTCTCTCGGAAATCACGTGTGGTTAGGGAATGATGCCTGGGGATGGGGGGAGGGGGGGGGGGCCGACCGTGCGCTCTGCCCCCCGGCCCGGCGGTAACTTGTTCCGCTACTGACCCTATGACAGATCTACTATCATTATATATACATAACAGCAAAAGAACATGTCTGAGAACATGTTTAGCTCATGTGTCCTCAGACGTCATGCATGACGAATTTTGAGGTCAACCAAATTTGCCACATTGTGTTCGTGTTACACTCCATACAAATTATATTAATTATAAAATGAAAATAATAAATATTTTTAGGGGTGACGTTTCTTTTGCTGTTACGTAGCCTATATAACCATTCAAAAATATTAGCTACTAATAAATTCGAGCGCTTAAAACCAGAACTGGTTATGTCCGAAATCGGCATTTTGAAAGAAAAAAAATGCGTTTAAAAGTTTGAATCTTTCTGAAAAATCAGAAACTCCCCATAACATATTTTAGGCAAAAGTGGACATAACCAGTTCTGGTTTTAAGCCCTCGAGGTAATATTGAAGAGAATCAACATTGGTATTTGGAAAAGAACATTCATTTCAAGAAAAATATTTTACTCACGTTTTTGAGAAGACAATAACAAACAGTATCATGTCTTTATTTTAATGCATAACACTGTCATAAAATACCTTCAATCAGATCCGAATTTAACTGTTTCATAATAATTATGCCAATACTCTAACCGACCGCATTGTGACTGAACTTTCATGTTGGCTCAGAAATGCGTGACTGACTGAGACTTCAACAGATCATATTTATATTTCTTGAAAATGAACAATGAATGCATACACGAAAATGTGTTTGGGCTAGAGTGAGTTTGTTAAAAACAGAAAGACAGAAAGCCAAATAGTAGTTAATGGCCTAATGTTTCGAACCTAGCAGGTTCTTTGTCAAAGGCAAAATCTCTTTATACTTCAGGTCCTTTAGGTTGGTAAGCAGTCTGCAAATTTTGAATATACAAATTGTCCACACAAGATGTCATATCAGTAAATAAAAGGGAAGCCAGAACACTGAATTGTACAAAGGTATGTTCATTCTATTTCTCTAGAATGGACGAGCAAACGCCATAAAAATTGAGAGACCAGTGATTGGGATAGTGTAATAAGTCTGGTACCCATCGATATCGAGCTTTTATTCCCACAATGTTGTACACTGAAGTTTGGGTACATCATAGAGTTTATAATATATAACGGATAATAACGCTATGGGTGCATCATTCATTGTAATCGATTTCGGGAAGACGTACTTTTTTCATGCGGCCGCTGTGTAAGCGATTCCAATCGCATTACAAACATAGAGAAAGGTCACTATGTGGCGGAATAGGACGCACGGTATCAATTTAAAAAAACAACAACACTATATGTTGCAAGTAAATTCTTTATTTTGTTAATGTTTTAAAATAGTGAATATTGGGCATTTTGCCGTCGAGTCCGAGTCCGAGTCACAAACATCGCGACGACGAATGGTCAGTGTGTGTACTGTACATGTACATTACATGTACATGTCTAGTGTCAGCAGTAATGTACAGTAGGGGGACTGACATGGATTTAAATCAAACAGTTAAATATGTGATCGTTTTATTCTTTTATATCAGTAAAAGATCAATAAAATTTTTGTTTTGTGTTTTTATTGTTTTTGAGAGTGTTATTTTACCATTGTAAAAATGCCTCCCACTTTTACGCCCTGCACGGAGGAGCTGTTCGTGACGTCATGTCGGGAAGAGAAATTCGGCTCAAAATGATCGCTGCACAAAACTATGTGAGCCGATGGACCTGACCACTTTACTCTGGTCAGTCGAACTTTGCTCGTCCAAATACGGCGATTTTTGGGTCACTTGGGAACAGATGAAGGCTAACACCGTCTTTGGTGGTGTTGCTGCATCCTGCAGAAACACATCTTCCCGGCATTTTATTAGTTCCGGAAACAAAAATCACGGAAGAAATGAAATCGACGCTACGTGTGTGAAACGTTTGTATGTATATGTACATCATGTACACATCGGATCTTCCCGACCTTACGTCACATATCTTATGCAAATGAAGCTTCCACCATGGGGCGGGGTTGCCTCCCCCAAACACTTCAAACATTGTTTTAAAATACTTGTACTCAGAAATCAATGATTAAATAGACACAGGTGGGTCTCAAAAACAATATTTTATTACAAAACGCCTTAAGTACACACACAATAAATGATGTCATTCCCCCTTTAACAAAATAATGTTAATTTTCCTGTGTGATTCATCAAGGGAATACACACAGACGGAGAAAGACATGTCATCAGTTTTGCCTACTAAAAAGTACACATTTCTTCAGCCATGTGCATCTTGTCCACCGATCCCTATTCTAATGACTAATTGAGGGTCAGCGCCATATTGGTGCCTTAAAATTTGTATCATAAATGTCCAAGACATCCATCCGTTCCAACCCAAAAGATTGAAGGTACCACTATTGTCCTCCTATTATCCCTTTTCTTTTAAGAATTTCATTTGTGGGGGTACCAAAATATAAAGAAAAACTTGTGGGGTAACATTTCTCAATGGGGAGTACTCCACAAGTGGTTGCTCACAAGTGGTTGCTCACAAGTACATGTACGTTATGATTGGATGAAACGTAAGTAAGACTAATTGCGGTGACACCATGTGAAATTCTCAATTGAGTAGTAATTAGTTCTGAAAATAACTGGAGGTACAACTCGACGTTTCGATCAGTGTGCTCTGATCGTCCTCAGATGATGAAACGTGATAATGTAGAGGATATATTGACATATGGTAAAGATAAATCCGGTCAGTATAATGGAGATCAGTGGTCTTGTTCTGTGAAACAGTAGTAGCCCAATATTGCCAAACAAACAAAATATTGAGTATATTTTTAAAGTTAAGATCAGTTAATAAAATAAACCGACTCCTTCATACCACTCCAGAGACAAATGAAAAAAACCCCATGAAAGACATGAAAGAATATCCTCAAAGGAAACACAGTGTATATTATATTTTACAATTTGAATTTAGAGTGCCAAACTAAACACAATACAAAATAATTTCTCCCAGTAAAAACTTTCTATAGTACGTCAACTAATTATTATGTAAGACGATATATAATGAGACTTTTCAGACGCTAGATGGCAGCACACTGGTTTAAATGTTCTAAATATTGTGCTCTCTACCATCAAAACATTGGTCTACTTTATTTCCTTGTATGTAGGGAAGCAAAAGCAAGTCATTGTTGATTAGTGACATCACTGTGTGGTACATTAAAGGAATTGTACACCATCGGTAAAATGTCTGTAAATGCATTCGTATTTCATAAAAATCAAAGAGAGATGCGCAGATGTGTGAAAGTTTCAGCTCATTTAATTCTTTCATTAACGAGAAAATAATGAAAATGCATTCAGATTCGTTTGCATTTATTCAGTCGTGATCCATTTCACGTTTTTTTTCTTTCTAAAATGACAGCATGTCAGGGGGAATAATTTCTCAGGATGTTTGGTACCACCACCAACTCTTCATTAAGTATAACGTTTTTAATGTAATTACCAATGATGTACACTCCTTTAAAAATGTACCGTTGTAACTTGTTCAAAGTTCTTGGATATTAGTGTTAAATATGTTACAATGCAGGGAAATTAGGGCGGATAGGTTTCGATTGACTCTTTTTTACAGGAAACTTTGCTTTAGACAGCATCATCAAGTGTACTTATTTTCAACGCAGGCAAACACTTCACCGACCAATGACGTGTGTAATCTGATGAAATGCACAGAGCAAGTACTTGTGCTTAAAGATACAGGAATGGTAATTACAAAATAATCAAATGATCAAATAATAACTCATAGCTGTGAGTTCAAGATGGCCGACATCTTTACACCATAAAACATACAATTACAACATGGTTTGAGGGTGGATTGCACTTGCAATATAACTTCCCCGAGGTATTGGGAGGTGACAAACTACTTCTGGAGGGTATGTCGTTAATCAACTTCCCATACCAATGGGGAAGTAAGGTCCCATATCTGCCCGAAATAAACCATGTTGTACTCGTTATACTACACTGAGCAAAAATATAAACGCCCCATGTTTCAACCTGACCCCCACCGTGTCCACATGCATGTCCATGATTGCCAGACGCCACTATCGTGTTCTAACGGACAGTAATCTGTAGCATATTGAACAACAAAATGAATTTTGTATGATTTTGCAACCTCCAAGGCTAATAAAAGTTTCAAAGTGCCACATGGGGCGTTTATAATTTTGTTCAGTATATATCTTACTCATATTTAAATGTAAGGTAGGATTGGTAATTCCAAAATAAACAAATTTTACAATCATACTGTAAAATTTTCTTGGTAAAAAGCTGATGGCGGTACCAATCTTCCCTGAAAATAGTTTTGTCTGAGGTACTGTCATTTTTAATAAAGGCTACATTATTGCCCTTATTTTTTATGAGTTGGTACCATTTTTATCCAAAATTTAGTACTGATTTCGATGAAATTGAATGCCGCCCTCTATTGACTAGTTTTGTGATAATTTTGATTTTGAAAATGACCGTTTCCAATTTTCTCCCAAACGTGTTGCCTGATTTAGCTGAAACTTTCACAGGTAGGTTGTTTAATAATGAAAGATACTTTTAGAAGCAGTTTTGCAAATATTATCAATACTATACCTTCCCTTTAAATTATCTTAAATTTTACACTCCTGCTGGCTACTGCATGTCAAAAATCTACAGCATTCAAAAACATCTTGGGAATACTGAATTTTATATTTAGCCCAGCAGTACTACTACTAAACAGAAATAAATGCATGCATATGTATGCATGGGCCAATACACCAATTCTGCATGCCAATCAAACTACATGGATTAACTAATCATGTTGGTAAGGAGATATGTAATACGTGCGCGCATTGGTAATACACACATTCTTTTCGATTCTTCCGGTTCCAAAGCTGGCATACCGAAATGTTTAAGTTTACCTAAATTCTTAGCGTTTAAAAGCAATTATTGCGGCACAAATTTACTTCGTTAATAAGATTTTGAGTCATTAAGACATTAAGTAATAAAGGCATGTTCCGAGCTTTCTAATTTCGTAAATCCTTAAAAATGTATAAAAAAAAAATGGAATTTTTGTTGAATAAAGCCCAACATCCTAAAGGGTGGTCAATGCATTTGCAATGGGCTTCTGATGATCGTTGGAGCCAGCATGAGCAAGGTGGGCATCACACTTACAAAAAGGGTAGGGTTAAGCCTTTCCATGCTGATTGTTGCTATGTCGGTCAAGTGCTTGCTGCTAAGGGGTGGGCATGGACTATGGCCATAAGTGGATCAGTGTATCAAACAGCCAATACCAATGAGTGAGAATTGAAATACAGCATAGCTGCCAACATTTCAAAATTCCAATTAGTAATAAAACTTTTCTCACTTCCGATTGCACATTACGTTTACACAGTGGCGGGTGCCATGATGAAACCGTAGGCTCTTCACTGGTTCCTCTTTATTACCCATTACTACATCGCACAAATTGGTACCCCGACAAACCAGATATCGATACTATGCTAAGTGACGTCCATAACACTTTTCGGTAATTCAGAACTTATTTATTGTAGCACACTACATATGCACGAAATTATTCGGTATTCGATAGTTATATGTGATTTTACCCAAATGCTCATAAAATAGTACTTTCTCAAGGGCTTTTTTTCGTTGGGTGGAAATCTTGAAAATCATAATTTTTAAAGAGCAATTTGTACTTTTGTAATTCCTGAAAAAATTGTAATAATTACTAAAAATTTGTAATAGTTGGCAGCTATGATCTAGTGTAAGAATGCAGCATCAGGGTGTGGGGGGGGGGGGGGGGTGTTTGCCCTGAACTTTGGCAATTTTCTTGTTAACCCTGTGGTAAATACATAAAATAACAAAGCAACTAGAATGTTCCTGTTAAGTTCACAGGTTGTCTTCATCATCATCACCCTCCACCATTTCTAATAGTCATGCGTTGGGGTCATCCTCCTGGAGTTTGACGTGGCTGATCTTGGTCCGACAACAGCGGATTACAAGGAGTCCGATGAGTGTGATGCTGGTGATCACAAGAAGACCGATGACTACACCGATGAGAATGACTGGATATATGGGTGTAGAGGGGGGATGAAGAGATTGATAATAATTAACCAACATTTATAATGCGTCGTATCCGTCAGTTTTTACACTCGGGGTGCAATACATACAGAACAAAAATTGAAAAAAACAAAATATCCAAACCCAATTGTTATAACTATTCTGGAACAGGTAGATCTTTAATTCAAAGCACATTTAAAGACAGCTACGGAAGCAAATACTACAAATATTTTGAGGGAGTTTGTTCCAAAGGGATGGTCCGGCATGAGAAATTGGTCCATTTCCCCCAAGATTTGTGGGTGTGAGGAACAACGAGCAAATAAATATTGGAAGATCTTAGGCACCTATGAAAATTCCTATTAAAGCCCGCATACACTATTGGTTTACCTCTAAAGAAATAAATGATTTGTGTTTGACATAAAACTTGATATTGGTGTGAAACATCACAAACATTTCTCTGTCTCAGGTGCTATCATTTCAGTGAAATATTTCCCAATAAAGATTCACACAAATTTTCTGTATGGTGAATGGTGACCCCTATGAAAATTAGGTCCTCTGAGAAAATACTGCTGGACACAGACTGTAAGCCAGAATTCAGAAATAGGGAGACCAAATTATGTTATTCTTTGAAAAACAGGGTGCCTAAATATCTAAATTAAAATACTTTTGCATGTGTATAACAAATAAAACAGGGTGTCCATTTAGCAAACAGGATGTCCAAAAGACTCCCAAAGGTATTGCTGGCTAATACTATGGCTGTACAATGTTTCTGAAAAGATAATAAACCAGTTGCTAGCGACTGGTCAGTGCATGAGACAGTGAAAGGAATTGGACCACATTAGTACAATGTCTGTAAATGCATCTATTCTTTATTAAGAATCATGAGAAATGCACAGAAACCAACCTGTGGAAGTTTCAGCTCATTTCATTGTCAAAAATTAAAAAAATAAATAAATAAAAATTGAGGAATTTCATTGAGATTTGTTTACATTCAAATTCTAATGTGGAAACTGAATTACGGGTATGATCCATTTCAAATTTGTAATATATATTTCACATATTCCCAAAAATAACAGCATGTAAGACAAAATAATTGATTAATATGTTTGGGGATCACCAAGCAAATTTTTAGGTTATAAATCAGTAATCACCTAAAAAAAAGTTGTGCAAATTACCCTCATTCATCCAAGGAAAAAAACACCTGAGCCTCCTGCCTGATAATACACCAATATGGGTCATTCCACCAGGTTGGGGCAAGCTTTGTGACAAGCTTTGTGACATGGTGTCCTTGTTACGTAGGAACATGTATCATTCATTATCCTTATTATGAGTGCACATTCTCAGTTCTTCAAATTAGAATGAAATCAATCTCTGTGCCTTGAATAGGAAGTTACAATAATGTTACTTAGGTGTCATAATTTATCTACGTAACCCAGGGACACCTATCACAAAGCTTGCCTCAACCTAGTGGAATGACCCATATAAATATATAACAGAAAAATATATAATATAAAAAGTAATTCTTAAGTGAGATTATGATTCAGGGGAGAACCAATATCGGGTAACTCGTTCCTCAACTATCGCTAAATGAAAATGTGGTTCAGGGAGAACCAGGGGGACTTCACAGGTCTTCTCTGGTAATCCTTACTGATACTGATGCTGTTACTAAAGAGAGGTGTAGTGATTCCACATTCCATTTTGATGTCTCCTGGTACCAATGTTTTGGTGATTTTGGTGAAGTTCTCAAGGGGACATGAAGCGCTACAATCGTCAAGCACCAGTGGGTAGGGATCTTTAGTTGTGTCATTACGGAACAGAATATTGACAGTGTCCTTCCTGTATTAGTGCGAAAGATGTGAACAGTTTAACGGTTTGCTGAAATAGAAATCTTCTTGTGGTAGAAAGATCAGGTGTTGAAAAAACCTTCTTTGTGATTTGTTTTTCTCAAAAAATATATTTTAAAAACTGGAAAAAAAATTAAAAAAATTGTCGACAGTTTATTTCTGCATCCTATGGATGAAGGTCTGCATCCTATGGATGAAGGTCTGCATCCTTTGGATGGGACGTAAAGCTGGAGGTCCTGTGTGTTGTGTAATGCATATAAAAGAACCCAGGACACTTATCATGAAAGAGAAGGGGCTTGCCCCGGTGTTTCTGTAATGGCAGCAAAATATACCAAAGCGCTTTATAACCTTTGGGGAAAAGGCGCTTATTTTCTCTGCAATACAAGCGAAAATCATTCACAGTATTTTACTATTTCGACAGATATTGTGTGAAAAGTAGTGTATTATGGTATGACATAACCGGCATTAATTATTTGCCGGTTGCTATGGTATTTACCCATCGTCTTCTCTCCACAGCTCCACAATGACGCACGAGGCGAAAGGGGGCTGTATGCCATTATACAAGCCTAGCACTGACAGGAACGCAGCTAATGTTGTATCATGCTGCAAAGACGACACAAGGAAAAAGAATAATGACCAGTTTTGGGAGTGCTCACAGGCGATAAGGATAAGGCGAGGTGACCACGCACAAAACAGGTTGTCATTAACCTGCGGTAAAGAGCAAGCGTCAAACTGTTATTCCCATTCACAAATGCCTGTATCGATTTCATTTTCAAAATGTAAAAAATTGAAATTTTTGTTGAATAAAGCCCAACAGAAATGGGTAAATTCACATTTTGGGGACACATTAAACACTCCCAAAGTACATGAGTCAGGCGCGTGATGCCAAACAATCTTCGTTACTCTGATCACAAAACAGCGGGCAAACAGCTGGCACATATGCGCTGCTTTGATTTTGATAATCCATGACTTTACCATCCATTAATACATCCCCACGTGATTACATTTTTCCCAATCTGATGGGCATTTATAAATAGTTAATAAATGGCAGTAACTAGTAAGAAAGTGCCCCAATGTTTTTTTTTTTATCATCCTGCATAATCTTATTGTATGTGCCCCATTTGGGACACATGTCTCACTTACCCCTCCCTTACCCATCCCCCCCCCTCACTGTTCACTTTTGGAAATACCTAGAAAAATGCTCCAGCTTACCGCTGAATACATGAATATTTTTTTCTTGAGTTCCACTGGGTCCTTTGTCGTTGATTTGTTGCGCATATTTTCTATGATTTCCCCGAGCAACACTCCTGAAACAAAGAATCAAGACATAATATAATTAGTCAGAAGGTCAGAAGGTTTAGTGTCAGAAGGTCATTACCTGGGTTAAAACAGGCTGGCACACAAAGTGTGCCAGCCATGTTATAACCCAGTCCACAGCATTATATTCCACATGCATGCACGTTATAGGCTTTCCAGAGTTATTAGATGCTCCTTTACCGTGTGCAGTTGGCTTTGTACACTTACATATTTCTCAAGACTCATGTGTGGCAGTCGGGGAAAACCCGTCGGAAGTCGCCACGCACATTTTGTAATTATGGACCGATTTACGTAAAAATTTACCATAGTGTCATTTTTGAGATTTTGGTTCCAAATTGAAGTTGTTTTTAAATTTCCTCTTAAAATTTTTTTTAAAGGAAAATCAAAGTATAAAATGTGTTTTTGGGATGTTTTTGAACCCAATGCATTTTTAAATAATTAGAAGATTAAAAAAATTCACTCTAAAACAATGCACTTTTTGGGTGACGCTCATGAATTCTCCCAAAGCACGCCCCCTATGAATAACCCATCAATGGAAAGCTCTACACTAGTCCTGATCCTGTCATATTAATAGTTCAAGGGATTTACGTTTACTGCATAGCCAACTTTGAAGCCTAATTTCTCCGTTTGTGGGTTTTAGAATAAACCGTCTTTGAAAGGTTATAACTTTAGTTGTGGTTTGAATATAGAACTCATTAAAACTGTTATGAGATCAGTAAAGGGTGTATTACTTGATTAAATGCTCAACAAGAATTGTAAAAATTTGACCATGTGTTGGGTTTTCCTGGACCGCCAGACATATAGTAAAGAACAAGAAGTAAACATCACTTCTTGAAAACGATTACTTCACAGATCTGAACACTCACCCCCTTTGAGTCTACTCTTCTCTTTTGAATTGAACATAAAATACATCCCATAATCTGATATGGTTTTCAGATCTTCGTAGAAACCAGTAACATTGGCCCAGTCTGGCCACGTCAAGCCATGGATACGCTAGAACCAAAAAAAACAAAAAAAAACAAGCACCAACGGCACACATCAGGTGATGATTTCATTAAGTCTATTATTAAACCTTCCTACTATAGCTGAACTTTCATGGCAAGTAGCTACAGTGGTCAAAATCAGTCAACTGCCCATTTTGACTGTTGACTCAAATGTGCACAAAGGGGCAATTGTTGACTGGTTTTTACTGTCATTTTGACCACCCTCAACAATACAAGACAATGCTTTTACCAGTCAAAAATGTCGACTCATTTTGAGCTGTAAATGTACTTACTACACATAAGGTTTGACAGTGTTTGACTTTTGGGTGCACTAGATATACCTTGGCAAGTATACTACTCAAAACAATTTAGGGAACACCGGAATAATCTCAGTTAAAGCAAGATCATTTATTTCAGATAAACACAATGTTTCACAGAATTGATGAGAAACAACTGCACAATGAAACAGATGATAAAGGATGCATGTAGTGATTACACATTTCATGACATGACTACTGAAAGAGAGAGGGGGTTGCAAATGAAAATCCCGGTTCATGGAACATTTCAACATGGCCCAAACCTATTTGATGTTAAAAATCCGGTGTTCCCTAAATTGTTTTGAGCAGTATATATATCAACATTTTGACTGATTTTGACCCTTGCAGTCATAGGAGGGTATACCTATTACAAAGTGTGCCAGTCGTATAATAACCTATTCTGAGGCATTCTACTCCAAGAACAATGGACTAAAAACCATGGGCAACTGAGCACAAGGTTGTGGCACTGTAGAATAATTGCTGTCAAAATGCACAATGGACTTAATATGCATATAATGATGTCACAAACTGAAGGGCGCCCTCGCTGAGAGGCAAAAGTAAGTATCTCACCGGTTTATGTACATGCATGCTGCACCTTCTGTGTGAGTTCTCATGGTTTGCCCTCTAACATGCAGCGGCGTAGCCAAGGGGGGGGGGACGAACGATAGTGCCCCCCCCCCACAAAAAAAAAAAAAAGGGGGAAAAAACCCATACCCCTGGGCCCACCCACTAAAAAGCAATGCCCCCATCCCCCCACTGAAAAAGTCCTGGCTAGGCCGCTGCTAACATGCTCACCGTATTGGTTCCGTGTGAAGCTTTAGAGGACGCTGTTTATACGTAACAGTGACTGCCATCATGAGTTATTTTTGGTCGAAATGGAAGATTTTGATTCATTGTAAATGATCATGAACATCGATCTCCGTTACATATTGATTGAGATTAATGGCCAAGGTTCAAGGTTCCATTTATTCATCATATAATAAAAATACATGAAATTTGTGTTCTTGGGTCAACAGCAATGAATACAAAAATAAACAACACATATCTAATTTAAACTACAGAAACAACCATAAAAACTAATACACATTTACATGAAACATTGACGCACGCAAGTCGGTGTGATGCAAAACACCAACGAAGCATGTGAGTCGGCGTGACGCAAAAATAAACTTGCTCAATGGTGCCTTGTTCATTAACTAATTGTAAATGCTAGTGTGCGAAGAGACTGGTCCCCTATCTTTATTCTTGAGGATAAAGACAGGCACACCATTCAATGGATTTCATTGGATTATGTTGTGCTGAAGATCTGACATCACACTTCAAGGCTCGCGCCAGCTACGGGAAACAAACATGGCGGCCGCACGGCCAGTATCTGGCATAATTCACAAGCCTCAAAGCGTGATGTCAGGTTAGTGTGCGGCCCACATACATTTACATACAAGAACTTATAAACACACAAGAAAAAGCTTTACTACAACTACAAGTACTGACCTCTACGTATAGCGGATCTTCTACCTTGAAAACACTTATGAGGTCCAGTGGTGTGTCATACCCAGCATTTACAGTTAAATTATCCAAAAAGTCCTGTGCACAGACAAGAAATACACAAGTATGGCCATGAACATAAATAATTTTGTTTAACCCTAACCTCCTAGATATTCTGGCTAGGAACCTTCCTGAATCCTCCAAAATCCATCAGTACACTTTTGGAAACGTGCCCATAACTTCAAAATGCATCATGCATTTTTGTTGACCTTTCATATTCAGCACTTACGGCCTGTACTTGTTGCCAGGTAGTAACGTTGTCCCATTTGAAGAGGTACATGTAAAAGTACCACTTTCCAACAGTGCTGAATTTTTTCAAAAAAGTGCCACTTGGAGGATTTTGATGGATTTGGTGTGGTTAGGGTTAATGTGTAGAAGTGCACAATCAGAGACAAAAGACAAGAAAAAAAAGAAGACACAATGGCCATGAACACAGATAATTTTGTTTAAGGTTCAGAAGTGCACAATCAGAGAGACAAAGACAAGAAAAAAGAAGCCACAAGTACATGTATGGCCATAAACACAGATAATTTTGTTTAAGGTGCAAAGTACACAATAAGACAGACAAAAGACAAGGAAAAAAGACACAAACAATTTTGTTTCATGTGCAGAAGTGCACAATAAGAGAAACAAAAGACAAGAAAAAAGAAGACACAAGTATGGCCATGAACATAGATCATTTTGTTTAATGTGCACAATCAGAGACAAAAGACAAGAAACCGTCGATATAAAAATTTTCAATAATCGATATATCAGAAATCCAATATCGAGTATATTCGATATATCAATTATCCCATGTAAAAGTTAAAGACCATAAATAAAAAAAAACTCTTATTTAATGGAAATGGAAACTGCATCCAATATGACAAACTATGCCTTCACAAATTTCCCGAAAGCGTCAGCATTTTTGAGTTACTAGTTTCCTGCAGGCTGTGAGAAAATAGTCACAAGCTCTCTCTCCCATACAAGATTTCTGGCTACGCAATCGGCAGTCCCGGACATCACAGGGGAGCCTCCCTAGCAACAGTATTTCTAGGCAACCAAGTTGGAATGTGACATGCACCTGTGGCTCAATCACTCCAGTTGCGGTGGAAGGAACGTCATATTCATGAAAGCATAAATGGTCCGTGATGAAAGCAACCAATGGCGTATTTATTTGCCGGGAACCGGCTCATTTCATTTGTTGAGATATCATCGCTATTCTTCGGCAAAGAACACTCAATTTTAATACCGGCGGCATGTCCTCAAAGTCCGGTGGCCTTTAGCTGAACCCGAAATAGACACTTTGTAACAAACAAGAGATGCATTGTATCAATTTGAACAATGAGGCTATCAATCATTCTCTGGAAAGGCTTTTTCGGAGCTGAGATTTTATTTGGGCATTTTTTTTTCAAAGACCGGGGAAAATTTTACACGAAAAATGAGTGAAACTGAAATGACATGAAATTTCACCCCCGTTTTGTGTACATGCACATGGATATCCGATTCAGGCATCCTTTCATCGGCGGATTTAGTGGGGGAGATCACGGAGGTGGGCCTTACCTATCCACTGGCATGTTGTTGCTCGGCATCTGTGACAGTGCGCATACAAGGACCGCTGATATGGGGGGGGGGGGGGGGGGGGAATTCGTTGACTTTAGGCTAGCATATTCGCACGGATGATGTTGTTGTTGTTTCAAGTGCCAGCGCAGGTTTGTTGTGCTGCTATCCTTCGCTTTGACTGTTTTGGCGCATAATTTGCACTTGAAAGTATTTTGTTCCCCTTCAACAATACCAAAGTAGTTCCAAACTGGGCTGCTTTTCCCAATGATGAAAGACTTTCCCTGTAATGATTATTGTAGCACGCTGTATAGGCTTTCATTTTCTAGCGACAGAACTAGATGGAATGAGAGAGAACGCTCCTTCTCAAGCCAACAAGAAATTGCAAAAGGTATGTAATCTGACATACTTTTAACGGCTTTCTCTTTACCACACTGCACAAGCTCTTAACCAATAACAGCACCGGGAAGTTATTCCCACCGGCGAGAGAATTAATGTAACAAAATATTAGACACAACGGAACTTCGTCAAACCACAAAAGATAAAAACAAATGCCTTTCTCCAGAACAAATTGCTCATTATCTTTATTATTTCCATCAATTACAGCGCTGGGCGTTACCGGCGAGTGAATGTAGGAAAATATTTAAGGGACAACGGAACTTTCTCCAAGCCAAAAAAGGGCAGCTTCTTTTGAGGTTCTGCATTATATGGGAGACCGCGAATTCCAGCGAACGCAGAGCACAAAGCGTCGCCGCTCAGCATTTGCACGATGTTTTTATTCTCACTCACAAACACAATTTGCCGCCGATTTTTATTCCATTATGCAGCATACGTTAAACACCAAGTAAAAGCACAAACGGGGGATTTATTTTGACGATAATCTGACGCATTTTGATATTTTCGATATCATTCCTCAATATCGAAATTTTCGATATTTCGATATGATTAAAAAATTGCTATCGGTGATATCGATATCAAAACAATATTGAATAATCGAGTAATATCGATATATCGACGGTGCTTACAAGTGTCAATAAAGTACTGTCAGTCCATGTCAGTTCTTAAGCATCAATCAGGGGAAAACAGCAATGGACAGAAGGTGAGTTAGCTTTAAACAAATTTGGACTGTTGTTGGTTTTTGTGTATTTTTCCTCAGACACTCAAAGCACTAATTAATATTCATTATATGCAGTCCTTTATACATGTGCTGGTGTACAGGCAAATAAAAATCCAATCAATTATTTATCACCCGATGCATGAATAATATCAAATAAATGAACAGTACTCCATCAAAAATAGAATAACGTTTCACCATATCGTGTATATCTTCACTGGCCATAAATGTTCATGACTGGCAATTTAAAAATAACCATATGCTCAACCTTTGTCATATTAAAATTCCATTTACTTGGTGTAAAGCTGATGATGGTATCAATCAGTGTTGGAGCAAAGGCTTTGATGGCCAAGGCCACGGCTTGACCCTCAAGGCCAAGGCTTTGACCCTCAAGCGCTAAGGCCAAGGCTTAACCCTCAAGGCCAAGGCCCTCTAGTATAAAATTACTACTAATATAAAACATGTCACATCATAACGAATCGCTCAAAGTAAGAATAAAAATTTCACGTACAAATATATGACTGAGTAGAAGTTCAGGTCTTCGTGGATACCATTTAAATATAACAAAAAGAATGGTTTGCTTCCATACTGATGCACATTAATCTAAACCGAGTATAACAAAAGGGGGATCTAAGAACGGCCGTTTTTAACTGATGTTACCTCGTTATTATGTAACATGGAAGTAATTTTATTTTCTGGGCCATCATGGTTAGAAATATTAGCATTACCTAAAACAGACCAGACTATATTCACCCAGAATTTGTCAAAAATCTTGGACCAAAATCCACTGAATGGCTTCGAGATTACTTCAGCACCTGTATCAAAGTTCAGAAAATCCCAAAAATATGGAGACATGCTAAAGTAATGGGAATTCTCAAACCAGACAAGGCCAAGACCCGGCAGGTACCGTCCAATAAGCCTACTGTGCATAATCTACAAAGTGATGGAGAGACTAATATACAATCGTATCCAACCCATTGTGGATCCTCAACTCCCACCTGAGCAGTTTGGCTTCCATACAGGACGCTGTACAACAGACCAAGTAACACTCCTCACAGAAGACAGAGGACAACTTCCAAAAAGGTCTCAAGAATGGTGCTGTACTGGTTGATCTGTCAGCAGCATATGACACGGTATGGCATAAAGGTCTTGCCCTAAAACTACATAAAATCATACCTGATAAAACCTTAGTAAACTTTCTCATGACAATGATCACTTGCAGAAGCTTTACAATGACTGTTAGCGAAGAAACCAGTAAAAAACGCTTCCTGAAAAACGGGTCCTGCAGGGCTCAATGTTCGCACCGATTTAATTCAACATTTACACTGCTGACCTACCAACCACTGTCTCAAAGAAATACATCTACGCAGATGACATAGCACTCCTAACCTCTGCCAAAAACATTAACAAGCTTGAAACAACACTTGGCACCGATATGGAATCCTTAAGCCGTTACTTCAAAAACTGGAGACTCCGACTTAACATCAACAAAACTGTTTAGCAACTAGACTGGCTAACTACAAAATCAAAGTCGTTTGCAATGGCACAACCATCCCGTATGATGATTTCCCCAAGTATCTTGGTGTTACTTTGGACAGATCTCTAACATACAAAAGCCATCTCACACAGCTCGCACAGAAAGTCAACGCTCGCAACTGTCTCATTAGACAACTAGCAGGCCTTTCCTGGGGCGCAGACTACAACGTTCTTCGAATCTCAGCAATAGCTTCAGTATACTATGTTGCAGACTACTGTGCACCGGTATGGGCAAGGAGCACCCACACCAGCAAGATTGACGTAGCCCTTAACAACACCACATGCGCATCATCTCAGGATGTATCAGATCAACTCCCACTCAATACCTTCCAGTAGTCAGTGGAATTGCTCCTTATGAAGTGAGACGACAGCAGCAATGCCTTGCTCTTGCGCGACGTGCCGCTGGGTGTGACTCATCTGCTTCATCAACTGTTGACAAACACCAATCAAAAAACCCTACCACAACTGCGACTGCCATCAAGAAATCCTTTCCATCAACAAGCCCACAAACTGCCAGAAATTAACACCGGATCGCACCCAAAGACTTGGGCACTAAACACGTGGCGGAATATGTGGCAAGAATCAGAATCCAGGACGTGGATATTTAACTACATTCCCTCACCTTCTACCAACCCACCAGGATGCAATCTACATCACCACTGCTGGGTCAAACTTAACAGACTAAGAACTGGCCATGGCCGATTTGGACATAACATGCTATGGGACTAAGTGACAACGCTAAATGTACCTGTGGTCATGATGACCAGACTGTACATCACATCGTTCATGACTATTATTTACAGATGTGATGGAAATTTAACTGAACTCGACCAGTCTGTATTAAACTGGATCCATAACCTAACCTTGTCATGTTAACTTTGTATGAACCATACGATAAATAAATAAATAAAGCAGTCCACAGCACAAATCAATGTTCTATCTACCCCATATAACTGTATGCAAGTTAAGTATACAGAAAATTATTATAGCTTTGTTTTGGGGGAAGCAGCAAAATGTACTATAATGGTAACAATATGTGATGCTGTAAAAGTGAAAGTGTGTCAACACACAAATCTAGGATATTTTCCCTACTCCATGGTAAAACATGATTAAATTAGATACTGCAGACTTTGCAGACAGCTGACTCCAAGATGTATGTTTGTAGAAAAGCAAAATTTCAAACAAATTTACCTGAAAAATCCAAAAATCGATGGGCCTTGAAGAGCAAGGCCCTAAAGTTGCAAGGCTTTGACCCTCAAGGCCAAGGCCAAGGCTTTTGCCCTCAAGGCTAAGGCCAAGGCCCTAAAATCAAGCCTTAAGGCAGCCTTAAGGCAGCCTTAAGGCCAAGGCTCAGCATCAAGGCACTACATCACTGGTATCAATCTTCCCTGGAAATAATTTTCTGGTGGGAAAGTGAAATCTACATCTTCCAGTTTTAATTTAGGAAAGAGTACTCCTTCCTGAAGTCCATGTTAGGATGTTAAATGATGTACTGCCCATGTTTTTCGCTATTTTAATGGCCATTTCTGAAAATTTTCTTTTTCATCGGTAAACATTTACTTGAGGATGGGTGTTGCCATTAATCCATTTGGTACTGTTTTTACTGTTAAATCAATCTTCTCACTCAGACTCAGACTCGACCCTTCGGACTCGGACTTGGGACTCGGACTTGAGACTCGGACCCAATATTCACTAAAATTTTATGATTCTGAACATAGTCAAGTAAATTTTCAAAATGTTCATAATTCTCAACAAAATTTTCAACATTTGATTAATTATGAACATTATGTAGTATTCAAGTCTTTGCATGGTGGATATTATCGAGTTCTTTTGGGTACACCACATAATAAATCTCTTCTTGAAAGAAGTGGTGGCTCTGAGAAGAGCCAGTTGGTTTATTCTCAATGTTTCAACTGGTGTGCTTTATGTAACACCCAAGTCGATCCTTGTCATTTGATTGGAGGATTGTAGGTCACGGGGCATTCATTAATCAAACCATTACACGGCCTACGTCTTAAACCGTGCATTTTGGTTCCATTCCATTTGATCTATTGCACGCTAGACCGCATCATGCGTTAGACACAGCAGTACAAAACGCACTCTCTTGACAAGACACAACCGTTTGAGCAAACCGTGCGTCATAAGCTGAAAAATAAAGTAGTGGATGCCAGAATACAATCTTGTATATTTTGTTTATTCTTAGTTTTATCCTCCAATCAAATGACAAAGATCTACTTGGATGTTATATAAAACAAATAATGAATGATTTGCATTCGTGCAATGGAGAGAATATTTTCATGAGTTGAAAAGATGGAATGTTCCATTCAACTCAGCTTCGCCTCGTTGAAAGGAACATTCCATATTTTAACTCATGAAAATATTCTCACCATTGCACTCATAAACATTTATTATTTGTATACTAGCCGTTGTCAGGGGACAAAATTGTTAACAATTTCCTTAATCCTGAACACCGTCAACAAAATAGGCAACATTTTCATAATTCTCAATATTGTCAACAAAACTGTCAACATTTTAATAATTCTCGACATTGTTAACATTTTCCCGATTATGTCAACAAAATGTTCACCATATTGATTCTCAGACACATACATGTATGTGCACTCAATAAGTTGCATTTCAAATCACATTATATTCATGAACGTCATCTGGCACAAACAGACTTCAATAAAATTAATTGTCTGTCTGTTTTTATAAATTGAGTATTATTGCTGGTAGTTTAAGAACACAGAATTCTGCATTTTCTTTTTACTGATATAATGATATCTTGTGTGGACAATTTGTACATTAAAACTTTTTTCTTCTTTTTTCCAAGGTTGAGAACTGAAAATATGACTCCTTAAGTCTTTTCAATTTCATGACTCAAGTTAATTAAAATAAGAAAAGTTAGTCCAATAATTTTAATTTTCGAAATAAATCTTTGGTTTAGTAAAATTGATGAGCTACTAGCCCAGATGTTGAATATTTTTTTTCCACTTAACTTTGAACCTTGACAGGTTTTCTTTTTTCTTTTGTTTTGTTTAAATGACTCATGACTCAGACTTGACCTTCATAACTTGGACTTGACCCACATGACTCAGGACTCGGGCTCGACCCACATGACTCAGGACTTGGACTCGACCCACATGACTCGGACTCAACCCACATTTTTATTTTTTTATTTATTTACTGTCAGTCACCCCAATCAAGGTAAAAAAGCCACTAGAGTGTAAGGGGTGACATTTGCGATAACATCCACCATTTAAGCAAGATTGCATTTGTTGATATTTTCTTAAACTTAATTAGATCGTAAGTTGGTGGAAAACAATCAGCAGGAAGGTCGTTCCATTGTAATGCTGTTCTAGGGAAGAAGCTATCCAAATGGAACTTACTCTTGATTTTGGGGAGTCGAAGATAGTGGGACTTGGACTCGACCCACATGACTCGTACTCGACCCACATGACTCAGGACTCGGACTCAACCCACATGACTCAGACTCGACCCACATGACTCAGGACTCGACCCACATGACTCAGGACTTGGACTCGACCCACATGACTCAGGACTCGGCCCACATGACTCAGGACTCGAACTCGAGGTTTGCGGACTCATATACAAGTCTGAAAACCCGTTCATTGGACTTGAAAGTTACTGATCGAGAAGGAAGGCTGCTGAAAATGATCTTACCTTGTATTTGTTTTGCACTTTTTTATATTCTGTAGTAGACTTTGTGTTCTCTAGCAGTTTATTATACTTTGGACATGGTGGACCTAGAAAACTCAGAAGCTGTTACAAGAAAGACAATTAAATAAAATAAATTAATTTTAAAAAGTATTGAATAATGATAATTCAATTCCTTACTTCTTGGTCAATTCCTTACACTATAGATACAAAAACATAATCATTGTGTTACATGAAACTTACTTGGTGTAAAATTGATGATGGTATCAAGCATCCCTTAAAATACATTTCTGTCTCAGGTGCTATCATTTTAGTAAAATTAGTGGAAACAATTTTCAAAATGAATTTCTGTTATCTGAAGACAGAAACTTCATGTTGGAATGAATACAAATCTGAATGCATTTTTTTATACTATGTTATACTGTGATCGTTTATGTTTTAGAGATTACCAAAAGTGTACGTTACTTTTAAAGATAAGTTCTGTGTTGTCACTACTGCATTTACACTTTCTATTAAAACTGGGTACATTGCTATTTTTCTTACTGAAAGGAAATAAATTACTTTTTTCAAATAAAGAGGTCGACCAAAGTTTTCGTAATTCTGAAACTTGTTGTCAATTTTTTTTATGGTTCTCTACATTTAAAAAAAATAGAAATTTCTTTTAAATATAATTTTCCAAATAATCAACAACATTTTCATGATTCAACACTGTCAACAACACTTTCAAAATTGGTATGATTTTCAACAAGATTGTCAACATTTTCATGATTCTGAACCTTGTCAACAAAACTTTCAACATTTTCAACAAAATTGTCAACATTTTATTAATTCTCAACATTGTCAACATTTACCAACAGTGTCAACAAAATGTTCAACATTCTGTTGTTTCTCAGACACTTACATGTATGTGCACTCAACAGGTTACATTTCATTTCACTTTTTTATCATATGTATGCCTATTACAGTGTTACCCATCTGGCACAAACAAAACTAATTGTCTGTTTTTTTTTAAAATTGAGTATTATTGCTGGTAGTTTAAGAACACAGAATGCTACATGAGTATTAAAATGCTGACTGACTGATGGATGTCCGGAGTGTGATTTCTGACGATTTTTTTAATTATTTTATTTATTTTTTTTAATTTTTTTTGTTTTTTACATATATGTATCTCCCTGTAATAATTTCCAAAATTAATTTCTGTTATCCGGAGACAGAAATTAAACACTGGAATAAATTCAACCACTCTGAATACATTTTCACTATTTTCTTGTTAAAGACTCAATGGAAGAAGCTGAAACTTTCAGTTTGGTTTGAATGTACATATGGAGTGCCATGGTCGAGCGGTTTTAGTGCATCGAATCTGTGTTCTGATGGCTGAGTCGTCAGAATGTGGGTTCGAATCCCAACCGCGACCATGGTGCTTGTGTCCTTGAGCAAGACACTTTACCATAATTACTTCTCTCCACCCAGGGGTAAATGGGTACCTGTGAGGGCAGAGTTGGTTGTTGTGTTTGATTAGCCCTATATGCGCTGTAATGGCAGCAATTGAGCTGTACACTCCCCAGGGAGCTGAGATGGTTTCAGGAATGATTTATGAGCCTGATGAGCAGGGGTAATAATATAATGCGCCTTGAGTGCCAGTTTGGTGGATACCTGTGCCATATAAGTCCACAACGATCAACAGGGCATGGAATCGGAGTGCTAGTTTTTCGATTAACTCAGTGACTGAAAATAATACCCCACATGATAAGGTCCTATTACTGTTGCTGTTGCATAAATGAGTCAATAATTTTCAGTCAGATGTGTTCATCTAAGACTAGGACACCAATTCCATGCCCTATTGAAAGTCTGCTCTGATCGTGACAATATTGTCTCTTTAACCAGTTCGCGTCGGGAATAAAAAAGTTTTTCCGAACCCCCGTGGCGGGTTTATTTTTACCGCACAAACACGAACAATGGTGCTCACCAGAGCGTGACCGGGGAGACCGCGTCTTCCACCGTATGCTTATGGCTCGTTGTTACCGCCGACCGGGAATCTATACAAAATTCCCGAGAATCCTGTGGCGTGTTTAGACGCTCTCCGATCCGCTGTCCCAAAAAAAATGTGCGTGTATACACGGCCTCCGACGCGAACTGGTTAAAAGAAAGTGTGCGTTTCTTTGTTGGTTGGCCTTTTTTGAAGGCGTTCCGAATAACACAAACATGGATAGAAGGATGAAATAACAAAAATAAAACAAAATTACAAAAATTAGAATTACATAATCTTGGTCCAAAGGGACAGTGTGCACTGGAATTGGCATCCATTCAATTCCCTTCTTCCATATTTGATTTCCCGTTGGTGGGTACAGTCCAGACAGGTCCGCCTCTGCCGACATCAACGTGCGATCTTTGTCGGTGCTACGGACATGCAGGGCATCCTTGTTATAGGATGCATTGAGAAATCCATGCACAATGTAGCGTTGACGAAGCCACTGGCCAAGATTGTAGTGCATCAACATCCCGCGCTGAGGGAAATAAAAATAACAATTTTAATTAAAATTAAAAAAAGATGTTCAAGTAATCTGTATTTTTATCTGTACAGTGGCTCATCTTGCCCGACCCAAGGTCGATGGGTTTGAATGATTTTTTTTCCTCCTGAGGACCTGCCTGGCCTCCCCTGAGGGGCCTTATTAACCCTAACCTTCCCAAATCCTCCAAAAATTTTCTTTGCTAAAGTGAAGGATTTTGAAGGATTGAGGTTACATGCTACATGCTCTTTGCTATAAAAGTGACATATGCATCTTGGGATGACACATATGCATCTTAAAATCAAACTTGAATCTCCCCCAAACCGAGTGACCGGTACATGTACTGTACAATCATTTATAAGACATCTAGACCCTTGTGACAACTTGACACGGACAACTCGACCCACAAAAAACTTGACCCACAAAAAAAAAATGGACCCACAAGACAATTCCACTCTCGTGACGACTCGACCCTTGTGCCAACTTGACCCCCTTTTTTTGTGCTAGCGCTGCGGGCGGGAAGGATTGTGCAGTAAAATTGGGAACAAAATGTGTTGAGTTGGGTTAAATGACCGACTGTAGAATGCATAACTTATGAATTTGATTGTATCTTTTTGCTGAATAAGTCGGGTATTAATTTGAATAAAAAGGTTGAAATTCACCAGAAAAACCTATATTATTGCTCGAAAGGGACACATGTCCAATGTGTTTTTTGAGGGTCGAGTTGTCACAAGGGTCAAGTTGTCGGTGTCAAGTTGTCACAAGGGTCGAGATGTCTCAACCCCACTTGCCCTGTTCTGTAATACATTGTGTGTACATGGCATCTTTCACGCTGAGCTGAGCCACGCCACGCCACGCCGCACCATGTCAGACTTGCTCCAAAAACTAAAAGCACACTGGACACGCAATCTAGCGATCGACAAGGTTCAGCAACAGATGGGAATATCGTAATAGCATGGCAGTTAAAATCGTGTATTAAGATGCTGTAAAAGGGATTTTTTGTTGTTGTTGTTGTTGTACAATTACTATTTTGAAAATTATGTAAGTACTGCAGTTAAATGTTGAGAATGAAACAAGGCAAAAAGCACTCAGATGACACATTTTTAAAAATTTATCAGTCGAGTTGGCATTGGCAACATTGATTACCGGAAGCCGAGGTGGCCAATAATGTTAATTTTAATGGCAATGCCGTGCGCCGCCGGGCTACACTCTACCACCAACACTATCATGATTATGAATATGGATGAGGTGAACTTCCAAAGCTAGCAAACCCCCCTATTGTTTAGTGGTATAAACAGTAAAAAGGTTTTAATTGGAGCTACCAGACTATACTAGGATCAAGAAGTTTGACCTTGGCAGGATGCAATTTTTTCTGCAGTACACTTCGTCCATGTCGAATTATAAACCGTATATTTTTTCTTCATTCGATTACAGGTTTTCAAAAATTATAATATATGGAATATTTTATAAGCACTGTTCAAATATTTACGGAGTTCTGGAAGTGCCATCCCACGACATTAACATTTGCCTTCCCCAAGATAATTTATACAAAGTAGATTATTTAATGTACGGAGGTTGTGCTAAGTAAGCAACATGAAATTACCACAAAAAGCACAGAGAAATTATGTTTATAAAGTATTGTACTTTGCACAGATTTGTTTTGGCCGCATTCAAAGGAAACGGTGAATTTGCGGAAAAGGGGGGGTTCAGAGAAAAAGAAAGACTTCCCTTAATTCTAAAGAGTAAAAGTGATTTCATTTAATTTGTTTCTAGATTTACTTTTTCTTTACAAAGTTACACTGTACATGTATAACATTAATAGTTGCTTTAGAACCCATCTATTAAAGTGCTTGCTCTAAAAGTTGGGGTTTTGGCTGTGAACACTCATTTTTATGGGTTATACTATAGATGCATATAAAAAGGCAACACAAACAACCTTGGCCTACCCATTGAATTATTTTGGCATGAAAGAAAAAAGTGCACATCAATGAGGTGTGAAAGAAAAAAGTGCACATCCTTTCTTGTATTTTTAGTCATATGAAATGTACTGAAATGAGTTATGTGGGTTGCAAAAAGCATAGTTAGCTTTCAATCTGCAACTGGACGGATGAATAACTTTGAATATGTCTGGTTTTTTTTAATAGAGTATGTTTGAAGCCATATGTACATGTACACTGATGTACAAGGTATAGCCTAGGGCTGTGCCGGGTATCCGGATACCCGACCGAAACTGTCATTACCCGGTTGCATTTTTCGGTTCCGAGTACCCGTAAACGACTTTTTAAAATTGGGACTTACCATTTCAGCGGTGTGAACAGAAATTTTTGACTATTGAACAATGTACTGTTTACACTTAGGAGCAATTTTGTATTTTATGACATTTTCCATACACTTTTGTCCAACCGATACATTGTATCCAATCATTAAGACTCAAATAGCCTGGCTGTGGCGTGCTACAAACAAGTATCAAACTAGCTGCTCAGGATGGAATGTTTGCCTATTGTTCACAGTAATTGGATTAGTGGGACAATAACTGCTGCTTTATGTCTGCACTGGAGTGTGCACCACGATGTGTTAATAGAGGGGATTTTATTATTGGGACTTCCACATTAATTGTTGTGTAATTATTTTGAAGTGCCACTGACCATCCCTCAGCATATCGCCAACATTTACATTTATTTACCCACCGATACCGAGCTCTTTTGTGTATTACATTTGCCGACAAGGTGACAGACGTAAAAAAGGAGGTGTTTAAGTCGGTCACTGTCTTTGAAACCAACCGTAGGATCCATAATCAGTCGGATTTGAAAGGTATTATTGGTTGCAGGTTTGATCCTTTCAATTGGGCAGCATATTTTTACAATCACCGAATCTCCTATCAGTTAAAAAGACGTTTATGAGGGACGAAATTTTTACAATCACCTAATCTCCTATCAGTTGAAAAGACGTTTATGAGGGACGAAATGCGGTTGCTTATGATGAGCTGCGAATTATGGATCGTCAAACATTGATGGAGGGGACAAATTGGCTGAATACTAATTAAAAAGTAGACAAAACTTTTTTAGACTCATTTCTTGACTGACCGATCAACACGATGCCACGTTCAACAGGGAAGTCAAGTTTGGTCCCATTTGGAGAAAAAGGGGTCCAAATTGGTAAAAATTCATTCTTTCAAGAAACAATGTTTATTGACAGGTTTATTGACATTTAACTAAAGTTCATTGTGATAGAAACATATTAATATTCAAGTTCTGATTTTAGATTCGTGAATTTTTTAGTACGCAAAATCATGTCCTTATCCAATGCCAACATGGCGTACGGGATATCCTTATTTAGAAGGCAGGGGCGCGGCAAGGCGCAAGCACATGAATGTTTTCTCACAACGGGTTAGTTCCGCCCACATCGCCTTTGACCAATGACATTATTCAACACGTGTTTTGTGACATGAACACTAAAGTCAACTTGCTATACGCATGCGCTCTGATCACGCACGCACCAGTGATTATTGTCTTCTGATGATCGATGGTAGTCACTCCCTGACACAGTCATGTGCGAGGCCGCTGTAGCTGCGTGATGCACCGGCAATGCGTGCGCACGTGTGATCAATTTTTACGGTTTTATTTCAGAAATAACTTTCCGTAAATTAATACAATATTTTGTCACCAAGATGTTATACTTTAATACAGATCGAGTTAAATATGGTATCCTCTGTATTATAAAGGTCAATTTTGTTAACGTTTACATGTATTTGTACACCAAAGGAGGCATGTTTCAACAAGAATGAAAACGGGTATCCGAGCTTTCCTGACTTCGGGTATCCAGTTCCAAAAATATCCGAAAACGCACAGCCCTAGTATAGCCTACACTGATGTTTGGCAACACAAATAACCTACATACATGTACATGTATTATTTTGCCGTGAAAGAAAAAAGTGCACATCAATTCTTGTACATTTATTTTTAGTCATATGTAACGTATTGAAATGAGCCGTTGCTTTCGGACGATTTTCAAAAAGCACAGTTAGCTGTCAAACTGCAACTGGACAGATGATTTAATAATAATAATAATAATGGACACTTATATTGCGCCGGTATCCACCAAGTTTGACGCTCATGGCGCATGAACATTATTACCCCTGTCGTCGGGCCAATTATATCATTCCTAGAGCGATTTCAACTCCCTGGGGAGTATGCAGCCCATGCTGCCAAATGTGTAGCGCAATGAGCTTAATCAAACACAATTACCATCTCTATTCTATTCAAATTCAAAATTAGGGCTGACATAAGTCAGATTGTCGAAATTATCTTTTGTGAAAATGCTGCTCATTTTTATTTTCAGACTAACGTAAATATACTTTTATTGCTTTTTATAAACACATCTGTGTTTAACATTTGTGTTATTGCATTTGGTTATGGTGAATTGGTTTCGGGGGACATTATAACACGACACATTATTGTTTTATTATTTAAATGTTATTCTAGAAATATGGCTGCAGGCCGAAATGTGGGGAAAACATTTTGCTAAATCCATCGTGATAATTGGGAAATGGAATCAGGCGAGAGCAATGTACAATGTACAATGGCATGGGGGTCATGAGAATTATAAAGTGTTCTCACCTTGGTCAGGGGTTTTTCATTTTTATTATGCACAGCTGAAAAATAATATTGCAAAAAATATGTAAATTTCAAAGGATGATGCAAATTCCAATTCAAAATGTTGTCCTAACGGCCTCCCAACATTAATTTGTATAAAAAAAAACCATTATTATGAAAGATTTGAGAAATTTCAAACCATTTTCGAATTATGTTACTAAGTTTTTGGAACATGAGATACTAGCCCATACGTATTTTTTCACTTAACTTTGAACCTTGTTCATATGTATAAGGTTTTCTTTTTGACTCGTGACTCAGACTCAGACTTGACACTGGGGACTCGGACTTGAGGTTTGAGGACTCGAATACAAGTCTTATGTGATAAGCCTACAGGTGGGCAATCGAGTAGTACAGTATGTGATGAGTGAATGAACAGGTGCAGAGAAATTAATTGGTCCTGGGCCGACATGACGCTATCTTTACTGGCAACAAGGCTTTAAACTGCGTTATGCATTCTAATTTTAATAGTTTGCAGGCAAGAGCTTCCTGCCGATCAATGATGGCCAGGTATGTAAAATGTCCACGGCATACGGCTTCGATTCGTTTTGTGTGGTATTAGTTAAAATTGTCAAAATTGTCATTTATTTTTTAAAACTGAAAAAAATGATTCCCTATGGGACGAAAATAATCAGTTTAGTTTTATGATATATTTAACTAAATTTAGAGATTCAAAATTAAAATACGTTTTCAAATGCTAAAGTTTAACATAAAAACACTCCTTTTGAGAATTTGAAAATGAACGTAAATCATAAACAAAATCATGCCAAAATAAACAAACAACACAACAGCATTAACGTGACTTTTAACTACCTTTTATTTGGTATTCATGATATCCTGGTGATGGTTTTACAGTGTAGTCTGATTGGCCAATGTGTGTTATCAGCTTCTCAGTGCTTCATTCAGCACTGCATCTCATTGTTCTTTTGTTATGCAGTGAAATCTGCCAGAACGGGTCCGTCCATAACATGCGTGCCACTGCATGACAATTCTTTTGGTTGAATTCTTTTGTTTGAGCTGGCATGCAAGGGAACGCGTTCGCACAGGGCCGGGGCATAGTTTATCCATGGTACTTTAATTGATCCACATAATTTTACAGGAAGTTGAACAAAATGTATTAACGCAAAATAGTAGTTAATGGCATTAAGTTATGAACCTAGCATGTTCGATAATCAAAGGCCACCGATTGTAAATTGCGCCACTTGATAAAACGATCATGCACGATATTGTGGGGCCAAAAATGCACTAAACATAATGTCACCCGCGCCTCAGCGACATCGTATAATGGCCTACATTACGCAAATAACATTGTGAATAGGATGGACTTGCTACATGTAGGTGGCGACCAAATGTAGACGAGAGGATGATTTTTTTTGGGGGGGGGGGATGGAGGGGGGGGGTGCTAATGATGGAAGTGTATATAAAAAAAAACGTAAGTTTTTTCCTTCGAATATTCGAACCAGAAAAAACACCGGACATTCGAACCATCGATCAAGAATTTGAATATTTGGTAATTTGTCACAGCCCTATAAAAAATCCACAAAAAGTCTCTGTGGTGTTTTTTGTCAAACCAGACAAGAAAACAGACATTCTTACGGTGGTTAGCTGGCCGAGTCCCTGGGGCCATGTATCCTCCTTGTGTGGGTCAGTGGGATAGATAAGAACAGGTGTCCTATCACCATGGCGATAAAGCTGCCAAAAAAGAACCGAAAACAAGCACACAGTCAAGATTACTTTGAAATCACTCATAATACTAAATAGTAAAAAATAAAAAATATATATAAAACAAGCTAAGTTACCCGATTGCATGATCAAGTTTTTGATAGCATGTAAACATATGATTATGTGAAATAAAATATGTACGGTTGATATGAGGTTTGTGGGAATGATGTGAGCACTTTTGGGCATTGGCTTTGTAGAAACATTTATAGGGAGTTTGGGACGTAACTCTTCAGCACGCAAAATAGAATTGTCCATGGGAGAAGTCTGGTTTGAAAAAATGAAGTCTTGCAACTTCAAATGTAATGGTTTGTCATTGCTGGGCCTTGTTGATGGACATTGCGAAGAATTGCATGGAGACGTCTGAATAGAAATGTCATGGTAAATTCGTGAATTTGTCGGTGACGTGGTGTTTAATACATAGTACTGTCTCCCCTCCTCTGAATTGAAGGCCCTTCTTTGAGTGATTATCAAAATGATCACATTGAGGGATTGGGAATTTTTCACTCGTACCGTTCCATCAGCATTTTACATGACTACCCCCACCCCTCCCCTCGTTGAGTGTTTAGACTGAGATGTTCAACTTGTGTTAAGTGGGAAATTGTAGGCCCACTCCCTTTCAGTTTGTGTATGCTGTGTATCCCACTCCATATAATTGCCTTGTAATGACTGCAAATTTTTTCTCGGTACATTTGTGTTTGTTTGGTCGGTAAATTTGACCGAAAAGTTTGTTTGTCGTCTGCTAAAAACACATGCTTAACCATGCAGAACACATGGCAACTGGGTAAGACATTCTTACCTTTTGCTAACTAATAACACTAGGGTAGAATGTCATATCCGATATAACCAATAAAGTAATCTTACCTAGGCCTAGCCTACCTAGTAAGGTGGAGAACATATATGGATGATGATGGGCATATACTTCAAATTATTCCACGATATTTATTTCATGAAAAATCAGGCATTTTTGGTAGACAATGACTTCCTCAGTCATGTCAGTCTGATCTTGCCAACTCCCCAATTAGTGACCAACACAGTCATTGTACATGCACAGTGACAACTATAATAGGATCCTTCTATTTTCTGAAGGGGAGGATTTTTTTTAGAAGGGAAATAAAGTCCGAAAACCATCATAAAAGTGGATTTTAAAGATAGTTTTCACTTTCGGTACCCCCAAAAATCGCTAGAATAATTTTTTAATTGATTAGTGGTTGCAAAAAAATTCCCCCAAAACCCTTAAAAAGTGGCGGTCGGATACGACATTCTTTCCTAACACTATACCTGTCATGTCATGTTCTTAATGTTTTATAATATTGACTTATATTTATAATAAATCCTTCAACATTATCTTTGCCATGGCAAAGATAATGTTAAAGGATTTATTATAAATATATGCCATTCTTTCAATTTGTCAATCTGGACTGGATCCCCCGGAGTGAAATACTCTGACTGAAATCTCTTGATCGGACTGCATCACCCTGGACTAACATTAACTGTTAAGTTATCCGGTCCGTTCGGACTGAAATCAACCTGGCCCAGATCTCCTGTTAAGGAGTCCAGCGAAATGACGGTTTTTAGATTTATAATAATAATAATAATAATAAAGATTTTTAGCGTGCACATATCCACCCTGCTGGGCGCTCAAGGCGCGGAAACAAAGAAAAAACATTAACACAAACAATATACAATGATAGCATAGGGAAAAAAAATTATGTACCGAGATACATGTACCTACAAATTACAATGCAATTACAAATATACATCATCTTTGAAGAGTTGTGACATAAGATGAGTTTTAAGCATCGACTTGAATCTGGTTATACTATGACAAGATTTGAGTTTAGTTGGAAGATGATTCCAGAGTCTCGGAGCTGCGACAGAAAACGACCTATCACCCCAGTTCCGTTTTGAAGTTGGTTCCTTTAGGAGTGACATGTTGCTGGAGCGCAAATTGCGTGATGGAGTGTAGACTTTAAGCAGTTCAGAAATATCTATCACCGTGTAAAAATAGCTATTTTTAATAAGCCTTTTTTGTCGTTTCTGTGCATCAAATGTAACATTTTAAACAACGTTTCGGAAGTTGAAAGATTCATCTTTTCATTTGTGCTATTTATTACCCCTATCGGCATCGTTTATTTGTTGAAATATTTGAGAAAAATGCTGCACGATCAGATCAGATTAAAACAAAAGTGATTCAAATTATTATCAAAATTTTATTATTGTTATCAATTATTTATTAGTCAGGTCTCACATGCATGTTACATGTCCTTGTCATATCTATATAAGTCTTTGTCTGTCACAGGGGAAACATTTAAAAGCATTATATTTCATTGTACTCAATATGGATTAAGTTGTTGCCAACATGGAAATAAATGTGTGACATTGTATTGTCATGACTACTATCTATCTCTGTGCATTGCAGTCTTGGCTTGTGGGTCGGTATGTATAATAACATTTTTTCTTAAGTTTTTATTAACCCTCCTATGCCCAGGCTGAAATTTGGCCCAGTCAGTACGGCACTCACAGACAGTCACTTGAGTATTTTTGGGTGCATTGCCAATTGGTAGGTCAAACCACAGAGTCACACAGAGCTGTGTATGAGTGCACTGCACAAAGTCAATGGGTTGGGAGTTACATACAAATTTTGAGTGTCTTTGGGTTTGACCTCCTATCACACAGCCACATGTGTTTGCATGTATTTGAGTGCACTGCACAAATTCAATGGGTTAAGAGAGACATACAAATTTTGAGTGTCTTTGAGTGTCAAACCTATAGGAGGGTTAATGATTTTAAATATCAAAGCTGATTTTCACAGGAAAAGAAACCTCCAGATCATTGTTTAACCCTAACCCTCCAGAGTCCAGGGTATTTTGGCTAGAAACCCTGCCAGACGCATCAGATTGCATCGTTTGTCAAAGTGACTTGGCTGCCCAGTGCAGCAAGATCCATCTGGTCACAAATCTCAAGGCCGAACTGCCTCAGAGTCTGTGGTCACCAAACGCAGCAGGATACAACTCTGGCATTGTTCAATGGGACCAGCTCTCAATAGCCTCAGACTTGGCTGCTTATGCACTGGTGTTGACAGCTGAATGCATCAAAGTGCACCAGACTTTTCCACCTGATGCACTGCACTGCGTCTGGCAGGGTTAGGGTTAAGGTAATCTAACGTTAGCTTAGGACATCTATGGTGAACTTAAAGACCATTTTGTTATTTTCTTAATAAGGTATATTATTGCAACTTCCGTAAAGCATACTGGGATACAATTTGGGGCATCTGTTTGGAGGGGCTTGCGTGACGTCAACAATATTTTGTTTGTTTGCACGGCACGCAGTGGCACTGTTGCGCCCACAGACATCCCATGATTCCTTGCAGCCGCTATTAGCGATAAACCTTATGGCTACAGCAAAAAGTTTTGTGATTTGAATATATCCTGCATAAGGCCAAGAGAATGAAAGTCATAGATTTGCGTCCGGGAAATTTCGAAAACACATGAGGCTTTTTTTCATTATTCATTATTTCCATTGATCATTAATAACAGTGCAATCACAACACAAGATGTTTCTTCTATTAGAATTAAATTTGACGTGTCGCCGTACGTATGGTTGCCTGTACGTGCATCATTATACGTGCGGGCCACACACACAGGCATAAGATACAAAGGCTCAACAGCGAACGTGTTGTGTATGTGAAGGCGGTACAGTTGCAGGTGCGGATCGGACGGAGTTTACCATGCAGTTTTAGTGCGATGCGACCTTTTTTGTGAACGACGTAGGCCTATGCGGAACTAAGACTGTAAGAGAACATGTGCTAATGATTATAGCGCACATAGGCCTAGTACTGGTGGAAATTTGGTAAAAACTTCGTTTTACTGATGTGGATGATTTGGAACTAAATTTGTTTGGTGGAAATACCTTTTTTGTGCAAATAATGAAAAATTTAGGCGGTAGCTTTCGGGACATGCGGGCGGTGGATGCAAATCTATGACTTTCATTCTCATGGCCTAAGTGAAAAACTGACAGACTGAAAACGCCTAATTTTGAGGTTTTAAATAAACATAACTTCACTATAGGCCTACTTCCAGCTATGGATTTTACACCATTGGAATTCTCTTGAAATTCTCTTTCCGATGGTAGGCCTAGTAAACTTGTGGGGTTCCTAAAACAAAACATGAAAAGTGCCGGACTCGACTCCCTACTCCTTACCAGATTAACAAGTTGGAGTGTCCTCTCCCCGTTTACAAAAGGTTGGCTTCCACATCTGAAAAGGACAAATAACGTTAGGGCTAGTACGAGAGGGTGGTACATTTTGACTGAATTCCGCATGAGTTAAACGTATCCTTGCTGCTGTGGCGAGCTTTCGACGAACCACGCACGCACACACATATGGAGCCAGCCGGAAAGGAATTAAACACACATTTTGTCGTGATCGTATCGCGCCAATATATCGCGATATAGCGCCCTCAACGTCGGAGTATTACTATTATTCACAGAGGTTGAGGGCGCTATAGTAATTTACCGCTGTGTAACTTCTTAAAAAGTATTTTTTACTTCGACTCCCCCATTACTAGGAGAGTTCGATCATCGTCCCTTCCTAATTTTGTTGGGCCACCAAACCCTTATCACACCCCCTCCTATGAACAATATTTCAATTTGGAATTTGTGTTCTTAAGAATGGCCGAGTCGTCAGAATCTGGGTTCGAATCCTGGCCGCGAGCACTGTAGACCAGGAGCCCAGAACATTTATTCATGCGAAAAGCGCCAAAACAATCGACCTCATTGGGTGAAAGGGTCTTACCTGGACATCACAAAAATGCATTGCTGCTGGGTTTAGGGCGTGGCCTAAGCCCCCAAATGACGTAATAAAGCGCCGCCATTACCGAAAAACACATTTTTGACAATATCTCAAAAACTATACATGATAATATCACAAATGAGGTCTCTACACCTATGTTTCCATGGTCAAGCTTTACGTTGAACACCATTGTAGTGCCAGAGAATGTGTAGTTTGTCATATACAGTGTATCATCTTAATTTGTGACAACATTACCGAAAACCTATATTTTTGACAATATCTCGAAAACTATACATGACAGTACCATACAAATTGTCTACAACTATATTTGTATGATCAAATATTACATTAACAACAATTGTAGTGCCTAAAAGGTTTTCTTCACCTTAAAACCTTGGCAGATGGTGACTTATGGGATTTCAATACAGGCTATGTGTATACCTGAGGTTGTTCTGACATCACTGAATTAAGCATCTTTTCAGTCTATCACTCATCACTCTGATCTTCACTTTCCTCACTCCAAGCACTGTCGCCATCCGAGTCGTCCTCGTCATCTATGGATGCAGGTCCTGCTCTGTCCCTGTCATCTGAGGGTTGGTCCGTGAGGGACTCTGGTAATGAACTTCCTGGGTACCAGTCCGGTTCAAAGCTGTTTTCAGTTAACTTCCACCCATAGTCTGTGGGACTTGAACCACCAGTTGGATCGACCTGATCAGCCCTCTTCCACATTCTTGCCACATACTGGGCCCTTTTGATATGATTACCAAGTGTCTTGCTACACGGTGGAAGAGAGGCACAGTTTATCTTCTTTATTCTGGCAAGGGGTTCCTTCTCATTACCTCCACTCATGCCTATGAATGCCTTGTATCTCGCTTCATTTATGTCTGATGTTGTGAACCCATACAGCGAGCAGACAAAGGAGGTAACAGCCGGAATGTCTACTTTGTCTGTCGTCAGAGATCGCATTGCCAGAACGTGAGCTGGATCTGATTCTAGCCGCTGTAAGGGCTTAACTTTGCCCTTTCTGAAGAAACATGATGTAAAATCACAACCAGTCAGGGTATGAAGGCCGACTATTGCTTCCGTGATACCAGGCTGTTTCTTCTCAAGAATGGCTGCCAGTTTAGAGACACCGATATACCTTCGGTTGTTGCCAGAACCATAGTCCATGATGATGTTGATCCCTTCCGACCTTCCAGAGAGCCCAAGCAGAATGATGACAACGTCTGTATCGGTTGACCTAACCAGAATATTACCTCGTAAGATGCTGTGTGCGTGGAAAGCAATAAGTGTGTCTGCTTCCTCGTGGTGTGATTGGAGATTATTTGGATGTTGTTTTTGCAGGACACCATCGATGTTCTTAATCTCCATACATGTGCCACCATGTGAGACGTAGACTGCTTTACTCCCAATAATTGGACCATATTGTTGTTTCCCCCATTCCTCCATGATGAAGCGGGCGAACTCTTCCTTGAATGAGCCATTCTTGAGTAACTCTGTGCCACTCTGCCGCTGAGCTTGGTCAGGTCCAGTGATGGTAAATACTTGAGGAGTAGATGAACGACGCAGATTTCGCTCAGCATCTTTGATGGAGGGAGACTGGTACTTGTCAAGTACTAGGTGGATTTGCTCTCCACGACTCAAGCAAACCTTCTTCAAAAGATCTCTAGCCATGGTTGCGTATGTGGACTTGCTATGCTGCAGTATAGTCTCATGAATGATAATACCACCATCAATTACCGTGGCTATTATTGGAGGAAGACTGGTATCCACAGGTACATCTTCCTGTCTGCTTTCAAGTGTTTTTGTGAGTGCTGCTTTGTTCGTCTTAAGGGGAGTGCTATCGCTATGGGCGAGAGAAAGGGGCACCTCAGTGACGGGGTAGCTAAGAATGTGGCGCAAGTTGAATGCATTGGTCGTCTTAGCAGCAACGACTAAAATTCGTCCAAAGACATCTCTGACTCCTTCGGCCGCAACCATTTTCTTTACTGTAGTCTTTGACTTCTTTACATTCTCTGCAGCAAAGTTCAACTTCTTGATCCTTGCTACTGGCTTCAGAAACCGCAAACCATCAACAGCACATTCATCCACGAACTTCAGTCGCGCTTCTTCTCCTCGTTTAAGTGTTCCAAGGAGAAATGTCTTGGTCTCCTTCTTCGCTGCTCTTCCTGATGACACATTGATGAGATCAGCAAGAAAAGTTGCAAATGGGTTGCATGTGTTGCTCAATGTGTTGGCGACGGCATTAATATTTGTATTAATTATAAGAACAATTATCAATAATTTTGAAAATAGACAATAACCATATTTCAATTAAACAGTATTTTAATCAAGTACATGGTCTAAACTTATGCAAGTTCCAGCCAGTTTGTTTGTTCGAGTTTAATGTCTCCACTACATAGAGGTAAATATGCACAGCTGGGAATACAACATGCACCAAGGTATAAGGTGTACTTAATCATAAATTATTCACTATTTGTAACAATCTCAATTAAACACATGATATATCATTTACACAATGTAATATTTGATCATAAAAACATAGTTGAAAACAACTTTTGTGGTACTGTCATGTATACATGTAGTTTTCGAGATATTGTCAAAAATATAGGTTTTTCGGTAATGTTGTCACAAATTAAGATGATATATGACAAACTACACATTCTCTGGCACTACAATGGTGTTCAACGTAAAGCTTGACCATGGAAACATAGGTGTAGAGACCTCATTTGTGATATTATCATGTATAGTGTTTGAGATATTGTCAAAAACGTGTTTTTCGGTAATGGCGGCGCTTTATTACGTCATTTGGGAGCTTTGGCCACGCCCTAAACCCGGCAGCAATGCATTTTTGTGATGTCCAGATAAGACCCTTTCACCCAATGAGGTCTATTGTTTTGGCGCTTTTCGCATGAATAAATGTTCTGGGCTCCCGCCCTACTGGTACTTGGGTCCATGAGCAAGACAGTACGGTTTCTCTTCACCCATAAATGGGTACCTGTGAGGGCCGTAGAGGTTGAAAATAATTATTACATATTATGTTTGATTTAATTTTTTCCTTGTATAGCATTGCATCGTAACACCAATACCGCGCGCCATGCTTTCTGAGTGTCTGTGAAAAAACTTCACAAGCGACTTGGGCGGGATTCGAACCCACGACCTGCTTAATATTGCAGACGTCTTAAACCTCTCGACCGCCGAGCTTGCCCAATGACTGGCCGGCAAGAATCCTATATAGCGGCAGGTTCCGCGATATAAAGGCCTAACTAGTGTAAATCTCTGCAGTGACTTGTTACCAAAACATGTTTGTTTGTTTGTTTAAAACATGTTTATTATCTAAAAACAGACACCTATTATTAATTTTGTTGTTGTTTTAATTTTGTTTGTTTGAACGCTAAACGTTGAGATAAAGACATTTGACTTATGTTTAGTTTCCTTTATAGGGGAAAAACCTTTTGGAGTAGATTTGCCGAAAGTTTATCAGGAAAGAAACCCCACCAAGTCAACGAGACGATTAAAGACGGGCTCTCTAAGTCTAAGCAAATAAGTCTCAATAGACAAATCACAAGATGACGAAATTAACGTTGATCTGCGCACTTCCAGGTTTATTAACAAGGCTCTCAGTGTGACGCATGCGCTGTATGATGGGAGCATGAGTCGTTCTATTGTCTACCTCGCATCGGTATTGTGACTTGACACAGAGAGCCTCGGTTTCAATGCGGAAGTGCGCAGACTGAGTCAATTTGAAATTCGTCTATAACTGATCATTCGCTATATCTCTTGAGAGGTTACCGGTATGTCATAATGTTGTTGTTAAGTTTCCCCTCTCTTTTCTGACCTCGCAAAATTGCGAAAGGTCAGTCATTGATATTTAATTTGCTAAGAGCCCCATGATCTTCATTCGTCTCGTTGACTTAGAGTGCCGGGAGGTTTTCTGAAAAACTTTTGGCAAATCGGCTCAATTTCTTAGGAAATTAAACAACATAAGTCCCACTCCACCTTTTACAGTGGGGGACAGTATATCAAATGTCCCCCACTTTTTATGGCTCATAATTAAATATAATTTTTGTTAAATATATTAGCCTATCCTGACTACTACGGAGTAGGCTACACCAAACATGTTAAAAAACGCTCAGAAAGCACCAAGAGCGCTAGCACAGTGTACATATGTACATGTACGGTACGTTGTCTACGGAGCTGAATACACGTTTTTTTCCCGATAACAAACAAGCTTGCAAAATTCCCACATTTGCAAAACACCTTAAAAATACCTAGTAAACTTAAGATGTTTCTTTGGCAACGTGTTTCAGGTCTGGAAAAGTTGCGGATTCTTCAAGAAAAGACAAATCTTAAACACAAATTGTAACCATGAACAGAGTGCTCTGTTTGAGCTTGATTTTTTTTTAATTTTAAATTTTATTAGCTTTTTGACTGCAAGAAAACAATTTATCAACTCGCAATTTGCTTGCCCCAAAAATGATGTCTAAAAGTGGGGTGAGGCTGTGCGACCTAGGGTGCGCCCCCATAATTCGCCAAATCCTGGATGAGACACTATACTTGTATGTCCTCCATTTGTAAGTAGCGATCGATGCCTATGGTATTACTATATTAAAATAATATCATTTTGTCCAAACCCCTTTTGTAATTGCCACAATTCTTCTTCCTTAGAAAAACCTTTTTGGGGAGTTCTTAGCAAATACATATTATTGACCTTTCGCCATCCTTTGAGAGGTAGTGTCATAAGAAAACAAACTAAACACCATAATTTGTTTTCTCAAAAAAGGCCAAAAAAAATTCTCCGGTTTTTGGTAATCGGTCGGCTTCAAAATCGGTGCGCATGCAGGAAATTAAAAATGCAGGAAATTAAAAATGCAGGAAATTAAAAATGACGACGCGTGGGTCTGAGGCGACGCGCGCGGAGACCAGAAACATGGAGACTTTTTTGGCCTTAAAGGTAAAATATTTAAAAAAAAATCATATTGTCCGAAACCTTTTTGTATCAAGTTCTATTTTTAAATTTTATTTTAAATTTTCCCATTTGTTCTTATGCGTTCCCCCTCTCCATTTGTCGTGTGACCTCCCTTTTTAGTTACCCTATACTAGCTCCGCCCCTGCTCTGTGAACGCGCAATGACGGAGAGGTTTTCAGGATTAGAGGTTTTCATTTACTGTTTGGATTTTGGATGTATTGTTATTTTGACAGATAAAACAAGCAATGCTTTGTACTACAACTTTTTTTCAGCTGAATTTTCATTCAAATCACTGTCAATTGTGCATGCATGATTGAATTTCAACCATTTCATTACGAGCTGTGTAGAACATGTCATTCTGTCATTTGCTTTTAGAATTATTAAAATTCATGCAATACTTGTTGAGATATTCTAAAACATATTAGGGGGAACTTAGAAGTTGTGATGGGTGTATAGGCCAGATCGTAATCAGCCAGTCAGATTTACTGATGTAAAGATCCTTTTTATATTTACTTGATCTAAGTTTTATTGCCATAATTTGTGTCAAGTTTAATAATTTGTAAAAAAAATTGCATCGGATTTGTGCATCAAATCCCAACCGCAACCATGGTGCTTGTGTCCTTGAGCAAGACACTTTACCATAATTGCTTCTCTCCACCCAGGGATAAATGGGTACCTGTGAGGACAGAGTTGGTTGTTGTGTTTGATTAGTTCTATATGCGCTGTAATGGCAGCAATTGAGCTGTATACTCTCCAGGGAGCTGATATGGTTTCAGGAATGATTTATGAGCCTGATGAGCAGGGGTAATAATATAATGCACCTTGAGCACCAGTTTGGTGGATACGTGCGCAAAATAAGTCCACATTATTATTATTATTATTATTATTATTATTATTATTATTATTATTATTATTATTATTATTATCTCTAAATACATCCATACTTTGTCAGCAAATCAAGAGAGATGTATAAAAAATGTGAAAGTTTCAGCTCATTTCATTGTGTCTAAACGGATCACGGTGATGATGAATTATAAATTTGTAATACATTTCACGTTTTCTCAAAAAAATTACGTCATGTCTGACGTAATAATTTCTCAGGATGTTTGGAACTATCACCAACTTCACATCAACTTATTGAAGTTAGGTTATTATATTCAATAGTTTAGTAATTGGGTCATTCCCAAAGGTGTACACTTCATAGTGTTTACTTCTGTGGAACGTCAGTGGCTTAGACATTACATGTACAGCAGTGTAGTTGACAATGTATCATCAACACTGGAGGTAACATACTGACAAAATCGCCGTACAGACCCAATTTATCGACAAGTGGGACCCGGAATGCCCCCTCCAATGGCTGCGCTTACTGATGTGCAAGTACGGTGACTTATTTTTCTGTACGCAGAAATAAGGGGGAACAGCTGCCAAAAAAAGGTGCCAAACAAATAGTAAATTAACAAGGGGACTTGCACTTTATCTCTTTTGTCCTAACGAAGAATCTACCACAGTGTCGCAAGTTACTTTTGGAACGACTCTTAAGCCTGTCTGAAGTAATTTAAAAAAACATTATCTAATAGTATGGCAAAAACATCACATCTGTGATGTCTGATGTCTCTTCAGGGCCACCGTACTCTAAGCTGAAGATTGTACGACAACGGCCACGTGCGCCCATAACCGCGTAATTCACTCCGCCCGACAGGTTCATAAAAGTTGCAAATTTATCAGCAGCGCATAGTCAGTGAGGGGGCGGGGTGGGAGATCTGCCCGCCTACATCTGTGGATAAAACTGGGTCTGATGATCTCTTCCTCCCTCCATAGTCTGATGCACTCACGAAATGGATAGTAAATGGTGCGATTATAATTACTATTACCTATTTTAAGAAAGATAAGGTTTATACGGATCACACCAGTGCGTAATCTTGGAAGAAGTCAGTGGTTCTCAAAAACTTGTAGTTATCCAGGATAGTTTCGAACATCGAGAACTATCCTCACTTCTGTTTTTTCTTCAGAACAACATCACTCATCCAAGAAGAGAAAACCTGCCTTCTTATATAATCCACATAATGCAAACCTTCAAAACACATTACTTACTAAAATAAACACGCATAAAAAAAAATACACAACCGTGTATGCAAATTTAAACAAATACATATGTTGAAAGAAAGATGAAAGTTTACACGTGTTGTGTAACATTTACTATATAAAGTGTGGAAAAAAGATTACTTTAGTTTTACCAAGGTCATTATTGAAAAGGTGGTTTGCACGTTAACGTGTTATAAGACCACATCATTTCCATAAGTGATGTTTACCTAACGTATCCTCCCCGAAGGGTTTGTGTTTTTTCACCTTAAAAAACCTTGCTATGCCATCTTTTGACTTGAAGATAAAGTTAACGGGTAACACCGTGACTTGTTTAACAATCTCTTCTTGGAAGAAGTGGTGTGGTTCTAAAAACAACCGGTGTATTCACCTTGACAGAATCCTTGATAAGTCATCATTCATCACCACGACCACGTTTCAAGGCACTAGGGGGTATTTATTCGGAAAATATCGGCAAAATGCATATCTAAAGGGAATGGCCCAGTGGCCCCACGCTAATCGGTTGACGACTACCACTGTGTGACCCTAACCCTGCATGCCCTATACCAATGCGGTATCACAGCGTCTAGTATCAAAGTTCAATTTGATTAAACTTAACACGCACCAGTCAAATCAGAGTATATAAGAGACCATAGCCATTATTTTCAAGTTCAGTTCGTCCGGCCGGTCCCTCAGAAAGAAAATATTGAATTACTTCATTTGTCATAGTGTATAGTTATATTCACTACAATGAGGCTCCACGCTTGCATCATCGTCATATTATGTTTCTCCTTCTTTAGTAGAACCAACGGTCTGTTTTCCTGGAAGACGTGTGAAGGTACACTCTAAAAAACATAAGTTAGATTTGACTAGAAACCAGTAAGATTTGACTAACCATTAAGGGTCAGCTGGGTGCAACTGAAAATCAGTCAATCTGACTAGTTTTTTCTAGTCAGGATTATTTAAATAACTAAAATTGGAGTCAAATCAAATTACTTTTTCTAGTTGTATGACTAAATCCGTTGTTATTTTTTAAATTTTTGTATGTTTAACTAATTTCCTAGTCAGTTTTCAACAACTAGGAAAACCAGTCAATATTTTGACTAGGTCGTTATAAGAGTGTAAAAGGCGCATTTTCATTTGACATCATGTATGACTATAATTTATGAACATAATCCATTGCTGTATGGTTCTTGTTTGTGGGGATGTGGAGTCTGTAACTCCTCCAAAATCAAACATCCAGGCTGTTCATGGGGTTTTGTCCTCTAGACCAAAGGGAGACTCACGCCCGCTAACCATTTTTCAGGATTTATCCCTTTTATCAAAATCACACCGATGTGTTTAATATCCCAACGCAAGATTTTCATCAATAATGTAAATTGCGGTACTCACTGAACTGATATTATAGGATTCATCACTGGGCAAAGTTCGTTGTGAGAGGTTAACACGTCTAGTAGTAGTACTCTAAGCAGAGGGTCGTGGTATCGATTCCTGCCCAAATCGCCCGTGGATTTGTTTTTCCGCAAATCACTAATTAGTATACAGTGCTTCATAGGCGGTGAAGAGCAAACATCAAATTAATAATCTTATGCAGTTTTTCCACATGGCATCAACTGTGTGACAATTACCACTAAATAACATCTCAGACACACTGTTGGTGAGGCCCAATCTCGAAAAATATAACTCCTCCCAGTTCAAGTGAAATATAACTTGGTGTAAAGTTGACGACAGTATCAAACATCCCTGTCTCAGAGGCTATCGTTTTAATAGTAAAATTATACAGTGAAACAGTTTCCAAAATTAATATCTGTTATCCAAAAGCACAAGTTCCTCGTTGGAAAAAAAATAATTGGAATGCATTTTCTGAATGCATTCTCACGTTAACGACACGCACATCTTTGTTTATAGTGTAAACCGAGGACCTCTATTTAGCAAGCAAGGACGTCTTGTTTTCCATTGTGATAGCAACCGGAGACATATTGTCCCTTTTGTTGTATGTCCTCGGTTTGAATGCCTACAAAAACTCACACAATGAAAATGTGCTGCAACTCACGTTTTTGTTTGTTTGTTTACACATCTTAATTCTCATAAACTATGGATGATATATACATTGCTTTACCTACTGGTATATACTGCCTTTAACATCCAACACAGATTACCCCAAAAACACGCCCTTACAGGTCCGCAGTGTATCCTTCTCGCCGGATCCAATCAAGATCAACGACTGGTCATTTGTAGATGCTGATTTCTTGATCTCAAGAAACTTTACGGCTCCCTTAAAGCTGTCTCTCTCCATCCATAAGATCGTCAATGTGTTCTGGCTGTGGACAAGTGAGATACGCGTGCCTTGTGTAACGATGGGAGATTTCAATATTGGAAGCTGGTAAATAATTTGTTTTATTCATGGAAGGTGGGGGTAGGGGTACCCTTTCTCATGTTTAAAGTCTTGCAAGTAAATTAACCATACTTTTTCGTGTCACCCCCTTTTGCCCATGGACATTATCGTTATTTGGGAATTGTTTTGGAAATCCAACATGTACTTAATATTAATGGCTACCAACGAGTTTGTTCCAAAATTTTGTTCACTGGCCCCCCAAAAAAGTTGGGCGGGAGGAATGATTCTATGGACTATCCTTCTGGATCAGTAGTAGGGGTAGACCTATATCTTCACTCTCTCCTGGATCAACGCTACACTGTAAAAAATTACCGTAATTTTACGCCGAAAAGTTTGTAAATTCTACGGTAAATTACCGTAATCATCCCTTTCTCAATGTTTTACGGCCGAAACCCGTATTATGGCCACTCCCATTGCACTCTGGGATATATCCAATATGTAAATGATCTGACCTTACTTTGACATAGCTTTGTGCTCGAATCATTTCCAATGTTTAAATATTTAAAAACGGGTGATTTCAGGCCATTTTCAAATAATTTATTGTTAATTTTATGATTAAAAAGGTAAGATTTTGATGTTCTTTTCTATGTT
This sequence comes from Zoroaster sp. YZ-2022, assembly GCA_029582265.1. Taxonomy (NCBI): domain Eukaryota; kingdom Metazoa; phylum Echinodermata; class Asteroidea; order Forcipulatida; family Zoroasteridae; genus Zoroaster; species Zoroaster sp. YZ-2022. Next base: position 20,143,395 of record CM055828.1, on the reverse strand, counting down.
TAAGTAAAAAAGTACATTCAAAATTTTAAATATTGAAATATAGATTATAATTGCATGCCACCATGACTAAAAAGAGTTTCGAAAAGACAGTATATATAAAGGATACATGTTCTGTACATTAGTAACCGGAGAGGATCAGGAGTGGTTGAAAAAAGAACCAGACTACGTGTACGTGTAGGTAAGTGAAAGACATTGTGTACAATAAACAGTTGCATTGATTAATTCCAGTATCTGCAGATCCATCCCATAGCTGATGCAGCGTTCCATCCATAGAAAAGTCCCGTTAAATGTACGGCACAATTTGTAAAACTTCCACCGTAAAAATTACGGTGCTTTACCTGGCAGCTAGGGTGCCAGTAAAAAACGGTAAAAAGCATTAAAAATTACGGTTACCAAATACGTTACCCGTAGTATTAACATACTTTTCACCGTAAAAAATAATGGTTTAACGTAAAATACAATACGGTCCACACGTAAAAAATACGGTAGAAAGGTGGCAACTCGCTGCACGACTTTCGACCGTAAATTTTACGGGTAATATTTTACAGTGTAGTTCTCCTCCCCCTTTCTACGCTACTGGGAATTATGCCTTCCAACCAAGTTGTTTTAACCACTCCAATCCACAAATTAACTGTATTTCATTTCTCCTTGCATCATCTAGCCCCTTATTGTTCCCCCTCCCAATCCCACCTGAATCAACTCGGTTTGTGTATGTCTGACCTTCCCCCGTATCACCACCCTTCGGTATCCGATTCCTCTAATATTTTCCCGCCATCTCCCCGGACTCACAATGTACTTTCTTGTCATTCAAGTACCTACGATGTATGCTCCATGGCCAGCATCATGGAATCGTTGCACGGTTGTCCGGACGAGTTTACCGCCAACGGTGTGCCGTGCACGTGTCCACTCCGCCCAGGAGAATATCGTACATCCGCCGGTCCGCTTCGCATCTACCTCGATACTTCCGATTTTCCAGGAATACTCAACTCTTTTCTCAGTGTAAGTTCTAATATAAAACAAGATTGTCACTATATGGAACTCATATGGAAACCAACATTCCTAATGTAATATCCGAGAATCCTGTGTGAGTAAGAATGATACATATTTGCGGGGTAGTATTTATTCCTGTGGCCCATAGCTCTGTGAACAAAATCCTTGCCTAATGTAAAATCTTTGAAAAACGAGACTTTATGATTGCTTTGGTCCATTTCATAGATTTATTATATTTATCTTAGTTGTGTATTACATTAATTGGTTATGACTGTCGAATGGGTGTGTGGCGAGAATGTATTAACATTTGGTCAAATAAAACAAACGATCAATACATTTTACGTAATGCTTAACATGGTTTTAAGTTAATAATACAATCGTACAGAAATGACCATTTATCTTACTGTGGGAGAGTGGCAGTGGCGGATTAACCATATGGGCAATTGGGCACTTGCCCAGGGCCCCAAGGCTGGGGGCGCCCCAAGCAAAAAAAAATAAAATAAAAATTCCCCCCCATTTTTTTTTTTTGCTTGGTGCCCCTGGTGCCCCTCAGCCTTGGAATTTTACCTGCTGCCCCTCAAATTATTTTGTATGGGCCAGGATGTTCAGAGAGTGTGTGTGTGTGTGGGGGGGGGGGGGAGGCAAACAATTTTGGTGTAAATTTAATACCGACACAAAAAAAAAAACTCAAATGAAATACTAACAAGTTTGTGAATTTACCGACAGAGCGTCCGCCCCTGGCACACCCCCCCCCCCTTTTTTTTGGCTACCCCACTGTTGTCAGAGGTTCCATCATTTTAGTAACAGAACACGTTTGTGTTTGCCTGTCGAAAAATCTGAATGCTTTTTCACTTTTTTTCCTCGGAAAACGTAACAATCTTTAACCGTTGTCTATTCACAGAGCAGAATATCAGTGTAGCACATACCCCTTTCAATGTTTTATTTGTTTCCCCTCCAGGGCAATTACCGTACTGTCGTTACACTGACAGATGGCCTAGGTGATGCAGGCTGCTTTGAGTACAAGATCAGCATCACCAGCGGTTGAGGATAGGAGCGAACGGGCATCACATTGGATTCAGCGGGGCACTCCGAGCGTTGGGACCGCTAGTGTACGGGATGTGACTTCGCTCGTAGACATGTATATACTATATACCCATACCAGCGTCTTATCCCAATGCGCTGCTCTACTCATCAAGACACCCCGTGTGGTGTAATTTTCCCTTGAATAATTCCCAGTTTTTGCAACCATTCACGATGACATTGTCGTGTTTTTATCCTTTTTTATTAAAGCTATTTCACAGATGCACATCCCAGCTGAACCCCTAGTTTCCCGTAATTGTTTATGGGCGTGGCTACAGATCATAGGAAATGTACATAATTGGTATTCTCAATACATAATGTTAGTGTTACATTAAACATCCTTGGTACAATGTTATACTAAGTATCAATTATGCTGAGAAATGATTCTGTCTGATCAACACTTCCTTCTTAGAGAAAAAAGGAACTGGTTGTGTCGAAAACCGCTGAACAGTTTTACATAAAAATTGCATGTTGTTAAGTTGATGATGGTATCAAACATTACTTGAAATTTGTTTTTTCTGAAGTAAAATTCGTAAAATAATGCATATGATAGATCAAAATTCCATGTAAGAATTAATACGAATTTCATTTTGCTGATCGAAAACATATGCAAGCTTTTTCACTATTTTCTCGTGGGCAATACATCGTCGTAATATAAAGCTAAAACTGTCAAAGAGTAGTTGTTTAATGTACAAGCTATTTGATTGATTGATTGAATTTATTCGGATAAAAAGATGATAAAAGTACAAGACACATTACAAAAATACAAGAAAAACATCATATTTATCCAAGGATAACCCAAAAAGCCAATAACATATATAGGCCTAGGCTTATTTCCATTTTTTAAATTTTTAAAAATTTTTTTAACGCAAATTCACCCCACACAAGGCCAATGGCCACTCCAAGGTGGGGGCTACTAAGTCATTGAGTTGTTACAACGACTCCACACTGAAGAAACCAGCCCTTCACACCGAAACAAGACAAGTTAATAACCAGCCTCTTCACGGTGCGAATAGGACTGGGAGGGGTAACTAGTCCAGAACAAGGCAGTTGATTAACTGCCTCTGCCCCTATAAGCAATTATGGTAAAGTGTCTTGCTCAAGAACACAAGTGTCACGGCCGGAATTCGAACCCACATTCTGCTGCTAACACCAGAACTTGAGTCCGGTAAGCTAGACCGCTCGGCCACGACACTCCACGTTGGGGTCCTTACATAGAAACATCAAAAAATACAAATACAAATTACAAATTTGAAAGACAAAGACAGTTCAAGATACCACCACACCCCAAAGAAGGAACAAATTATGCTTCCCTGAAATTAGCTTGTGTTGAGAGATGACATTTAACAAGTCGTTTAAAAGTAGAAGGTAAATTATTCCATTCTTTGATAGCTGTAACATAAAATGTATTGTTTGCTAAACTAGATGAAACTGGAACCTTAAAATTTAGATTACTGTTCCTTATATTGTGATGGTGACAATCAGAGACTTTACAAAATTTGTCACGGAGATAATCATGAGTTACATTAGGTAAGACTAAATTGCGGTGACACCATGTGAAATGCTCAACTGAGTTACATTGCAAGTTATTCTAAACACATGGTTTAATTTCAGTTGAGTGACCCTGTCCCTAACATTTAAAAAACCCAAACTGTCAAGTTCTTTTTGCCCGATGTGTGCCCTAGGGCCTTTGTCCAGAATGAACCTAACCATTTTGTTTTGCATAATTTGAAGTCTGTTTTTAAAATGAGCAGAAAGTGTAGAAAACCATGAGGAACATGAATAGTCAAAATGACATTGAATCAAAGCCGAACATAAAGTTTTACGGGATTTTGTATTGGGAAAAAGAGCCTGTCTATAAAGGAATTTTAACCTATCCCCTGTTTTCTTAATGATTGAATTTGCAATAAATTCACCTGATAAATGTTGGTCAAGTGTAACCCCTAGATATTTCACTGAAGTAGCTGATTTAATTTGTTTACCCCCACATATGACTGTAAAGTCACTGACCTTCTTGGTTTTTATTTTAGAACCAAAAATAATTTAAACGGTTTTGCCTAAGTGTAATGACAATTTATTGTCAATGAGCCATTGTCTACACGATTCCAATTCTGTGCTAAGTATGTTAGCTACAGCTGCAGGATCTTTGTCAGAGACCAAGAGGGCACTATCATCAGTGTAAAGGAGTAATTTGCACTGAACACTGCTGGGCATATCGTTTATGTAACACAAAAATAATAAAGGCCCCAATATGCTCCCTTGGAGGACACCACATGACATGTCAGATTCAAACATTTGGACTGGGCTTTGTTAACATTGACAAATTGTTGTCTGTTAAGAAGATACGATTTGAACCATTCTACAGAACCAAAGCCCATGGCCTACAGTTTCTTACATAAAATAACATGATCAATAGTATCAAATGCTTTTTGGAGATCGATCATAACCATTCCTGTGTAATTACCCAAAGACATTTGGAAACGAATATGATCAGTTAGATGTATAAGACAGGTGTCAGTGGAAAATGTTTCTCTAAACCCCGATTGGAAATTAAACAAACTATTATTTTTTGTAAGATACCCCTCAACCTGAATATGGACAGCCTTTTCAAGCAATTTGGAAATTAAATTACATGTAGCTAATTTGATTCAAAGAATAAAATACTTGTAGAAGCAATTTTGTTAATATAATGATGTACATTCTCTTAAAGAAAAAGTACATAATCGGATATATTGACAACATTTTGGTGGATTCAGGAATGTTCTTAGCCAAAATAGCTAGGGGTTTAGGGTTAAGTGCTCTCACTTCAGAGAAAACACAGGAAGATTTGGAGATTTTCAAACTTGCTGCTGTGTTTTCTATTCGATTTGTGAATGTTTGTTCACACTTTTCTCATTGAGCTGAAACCTTTAACAGGTTGGCTGTTTTATGTATCTCTTGATTCAAAGAAAGTAAGCATACTCAGCAAAGTAGGTTTGCCAACATTACCTTTAACCTTAGGCCCAAAAAAATAAATAAATAAAAATACAACAAAACAAAACGCTCCCATTTCTGGTCTCTGTGCACAGTGTCTCAGACCCGTGCATTGGCTGTCAGCATTTTTAGTTTTCTTTTCTTTTGCAACAAAAATTGCTGAATTGCCGCACTTTTTCACATAGGGGTATGAATTTTTGCCCAATTTGTGAATCCTCTCTTAGCCACCATACTATGTGTATGGGAAATTTAGTCTGGTTCCAATAACCGCGTATACATGTCAACATGTATCATTAAAAAAATAATAATAATAAATAAATACATCATCACACCAATTTTGAAGCTGACCTATGACGAGAAACCAGAGACTTTTTGTTTTTGGCCTTAAGGACCAGTTTAAAAAACTAGGTGATTTTTATATTTTTATGAGATCAACATGTCCACACATGCATAATTAACTATAGGTACATGTAGATCCATTTTATAGAACAATAAATGCTGAATGATGATAGCTTTCATACACTTTCTAAATGTTCTGGTTATTGAGATGTTTTTGCATTATAAATTAACTTAATTCCCACATAGTTTAATTGTATTTAAAAATCTTATAAATATTTCTCAAATGTTAATTCAATTTCATGATAATCATAAGCTTTCCAACATATACTATAACATACTCAACCAGAGAACCCCTCTGGACACGAACAGACAGTGATTGTAATGTCAAAGTTGCTGAAACACCGGTTCTTCTCAGAACTAACTCATTTCACAAGAGATTTATAAGAGAGAATTGCATGGTGCAGGCGCAAATCTTGTTTGGATACGAATAAACCTTCATCCAGTGAATATATCTTAATGTATTTTTGAAATACAAACCAAGGATTGGACCAGAGTAGAATACTAATGTTTAAGGTTCCCTTTAACCCTCCTACACATGGAGGCCACTCCGATCCACTAAATTCTGTTCTTGAGCAACCTTCAGTACATACATGTACAAGCCTGCTGTCCTTTCCAAGTAATCTTACAAAATCAACTGTGTGCCACCCAAGGCCACTGTAAATGTTTGAACACATTAGTATGGCCTGCAGTGTATCGATGGGAGACCACTTTACCCTGCAATCTCAGTGGTGTGACAGTGCACAGAAGGGTAACCATAGGAGGCCACTGGCAACAGCTAATGGCTTGGAGTGGCCTGAATGGGTTGTTTCAAAAATTGCACCGATTGTAGGAGGGTTAACACAATGTATTGCCCATGTTTTACCGTTGATTTCCAAATTTATTTTGGTTGTCATTGGGACATTGATAACTTTAATTTTGAAAAGGAAAACAAATTCTTTGAAATGATATATTTCAAAAAATAGCTTGTTTTGTCAGTAAAAACGTGGGAAAATTAATGTATGATGGGACTTATTTACTTCAAAACCGTGCTTCTCACAATTATTTAGAGAAATATGTCATTTTAAAGCATTTGTTTTCCCTTCTTCAACTAAAATAGTGATGTTCTGATAAAAAAAATAATTGGGAAAAAGTTGCCAAAAACACAGGTGATACATCTTCAAAAAAATATGGAATCTGCATTTTGATGATTACCCACTACTCACCACAACATGGTCAAATGTTTTACTTCAAGTACAAGAGCAGAGTAACGATTTGAAACGGATTCAGGATGACCTCCACCGAGCTATCCTTCCATTCGATATCAACTCCATTCAGAGAGTTGTCTGATGTGGGTTCCTCAAGGATGTTGCATCTTGGATGAGACAAGGGTAAAGGACAGGGGTTAATCAAAATTGGGTTATTATAAAACGCCAATGTACATGTAATTAAGAGAGAGAGAAAGCAACTTCTTTTTGGGAGAATCTCTAAATTTGGAATGCTTGGAACATTTCATTGGGAACACTGCCTGTTCTGAACAGGAACGCTCGCTATTCTCACTGGGAACAGATAGCATTGCATTTAGGAAATCTTGTTGCTATTGGGAAAGAATACTGTATTCACTGGGAACAAGCAGTGTTTCAGTTTTTTTCCCCTCAAAATGAACATTCCTTTTGGAAAACAATGAGTTCGGTCATTTGGAACATCAGGCATTTCCATTTTGAACAGCTGTTTTGCCAAGAGGGAACACTCAATGTTCCTTCGGGGAATGCAATGTGTTCCCAAAAAGGAACATTCCAAATGAAATAGGAACATTCAGAGTTTTGAGACACTCCCTAAGCATAGCATATGGCACATATTTATTTTCAAAGCACAGAAACAAAATGAAAATAATAAGTTAATAATAACGACGCATTATATTATTACCCCTGCTCATAAGGCTCATAAATCATTCCTGAAACCATCTCAGCTCCCTGGGGAGTATACAGCTCAATTGCTGCCATTATAGCGCATATAGGGCTAATCAACCAACTCTGCCCTCACAGGTACCCATTTAACCCCTGGGTGGAGAGAAGCAATTATGGTTAAGTGTCTTGCTCAAGGACACAAGTGCCACGGCCGGGTTTCGAACCCACATTCTGCTACTAACACCAGAACTTGAGTCCGGTAAGCTAGACCGCTCGGCCACGACACTCCACAGTTAGACATCTCGTAAGACTTTTGCCAAAGGTCCAAATTGCAAGAGTCATAGTTTACCTGCCTTTGACGCAATGGAGTGCCTGCCAAATTGCAAGAGTCATAGTTTACCTGCCTTTGACGCAATAGAGTGCCTGCCTACTGCCTTTTTGATTTATAAAAACTTGGTAAGTATGCACTTGGTCATTTTCAAGGTAAGGTTATTTTTTGTTCCTGTCTGTCATACATTTAGCAACTGCTAATCCAGTGAAAGTCCATTTGTTCGCTATGTTGTGCACATTGTCTTCATTTGGGGGTTGACATATATTGGATTTTTGCAAGATTGTTAAATGTTTCAGTAAAATGTACAATTTCGCATTACAATGAAACACACTGTACAAATTACTCACAAATGAACAAAAAGGTGTACATAACCTGACACAAAACTCAAATGAACTGACAAATTATGTCAAAATACAGATTGAATTCCCGACGTTCAGAAATTCAGAAATACCAACAAGTTTGTGAATTTACCGGCATTATTTAACAATGAGAAATCTACAAAAGGATATTATACAATAAATTCAATAGATAATTTGTATAATAATTTTTTTTAAATTATTCAAACAATTAAGTTGCAACAAGATGGTTCTAGGAATGAAATAACCTTGGTCCAATGACAGGAGTAATAATATTTATTTGCCATGAGATTCATACTTATTTTGGCACAAAATAAATGGGAGAGTGCCGGCACGTTAACCCGGAGGTCATTGGTCATCTTGCTCTATTTAGTAAATTTTTCATTGTTTACTCCAAAGCAATATAAGTGTGCATAATTATCTTACCTGATGGCTCTTTGTATTGGTAGACTGCTGTGTACTTTTGTCTTGGCCTGGCCACCATATGCCTCATATAATCGCATCACGAGTGCAGACTCATAATCTTCCGCCTGTGGAGACACAGATATTGTCAAATGATCAACTGCTTACTTTATTAAAAAATCATTAAAAAACATCTGTTGTTCTGCTTTCCCTGTTTCAACTTAAGGCAGAAATCTTAATCTTCTTCAAGGTAACGTATACGCTAAATGTGAATAAATGTTTTACACATTCAAGTAAAATAAATGTTTTTCGAGTAAAATAAACGTTTTTCAAGTAAAATAAATTCTTGATAAAACTAAATATGAATAAATGTTTACATTCAAGTAAAATAAATGTTTAGTGTTGGTTCAGCTTGTTGTGTCATTAATGAGGACAAAAAGTGAATGTGCATTCTGCTCTTTCGATCAGAAAACACAAACTTCACAGTCAATTCTCATGTAGAATTTCAACCTGCAGTCAGATTTGTATTCGGTCAAGAAAAATTGGGGAATAATTTGACCTAAAACTAAAATAAGAGTACCTCGTACAGAACCATTTTAAAGTATTATTATCATAATTATTATTTATTAATTAATTTTTAAACATTTTTTAGGAGAGGGGTTGGGAATTTTAATTTAGTTAAGATCCCTTACTTACTAGTGTGACATCCCATCTTCATAGCTCCTCTTGCCTAGCGCCCTCACTTGACCTTAACAGTTTTTTGTATATCACTTATTAGTAGTTTCATTGTCTTGTGATCATAACCCCCTCAGCATTTGTTCAGTAAACATCATTCCAAGATTCTGTGCTGTTCACATGTTCTCCATTTTAATTTAAGTGTTTGAGTTCTTCATGCAACTTATAAACACCTCAAAAAAAGAAAGTCCCCACCTGTATGTTTTAAAAATATTTTTAAATTTTAGAGACTTATGAGCATAAACATGATATGACGATTTAGCCTGATCATCGACACACATGTTGCAAGCAAGATTTGTGCGGATAACATTGCGCATCAGTGCACACAACTCGGTTGATTGTGTGGGGGTACCTGTTCATTTCTCACAACTTTGCATTGTGGCTCAAAATAACGCCCCTGAACTAAAGCAAAATGGGTTATCCCTTTTGTCATCAGCTTTATTTGTCTGTTACATGTCTTGCAGCACTTTTAAACTAAAGACCTCATTATTGGAATGTTCATTTGCATGGGAAGGTATTGCCCAGGTCCGCATCCGTCGCCTCATAAACAGTATGCACCGAAGGTGTCGGGCAGCAATCGACATTGGTGGCGTTTATACCCCTTACTGAACAAACCCAACATGCTGCTTATGTCTTAAGTATTGGTCAATAAAGCTGATGACAAAAGGGATAACCCATTTTGCTTGAGTTCAGGGGCGTTATTTTGAGCCACAATGCAAAGTTGTGAGAAATGAACAGGTACCCCCACACAATCAACCGAGTTGTGTGCACTGATGCGCAACGTTATCCGCACAAATCTTGCTTGCAACATGTGTGTCGATGATCAGGCTAAATCGTCATATCATGTTTATGCTCATAAGTCTCTAAAATTTAAAAATATTTTTAAAACATACAGGTGGGGACTTTCTTTTTTTGAGGTGTTTAACAGCTTCCCACTGATAAGGCTGGGGTGAGTGTACTGTTACGAATCTTACCCTTTGATTTTGATAAATATTAGCACCATCTATTTCACTTCTTTCACTTCTTCCACTTCCAATATTTTGCTTACGATGCAATTTCAAGCAGCCTAAGTCCCAGGGTTTGTTTCCCCGGACCCTCGATTGTCCACTATGAATATGCAATCCATACAAGGACGCTACTTTTGCTCATGCATAATGCAACACATGCATAATGCATAATGCATAATGCAACACCAGCGAGAGCCTTGCGTGCGTGCCACACCCTCCCGCCACGTGGCTTGGAGCCGTCCTTTGGACTTAGTCTATTTTCCGAATACTTTCCTCGGAGTCAACCCCTTCACACCAAACACGGTTCGTGGGTGAACCACGGCCAAACAGTCACCGTGACTGACCCGCTCAGTCGTTAGCCGTGGCCCGCGTGTATAGTGCTCCCTACCCAAGCACAGCTGCTGTTCCCCTCATGCAGTAATAGCTTAGCATCCAAGCAAATAGCTTAGCACCCCATTAAGCATCATCCCCTTGAACACGCCCTCCTTTCTAAGTTGTCACTCACTTTACTTTCGTCAAATACCTTTCCTTATATGGAACAAGGACCTGTTGTATACCCTGATTTTGCACACGTTTCTACCCTTAGACGCGGAAGCCAAGCTTCTCATTGGCTAAGACGCTAAACTAGGCTAATGTTTTATTCATTCCTAGGCCCCAGATTTCTATATAATCCCCGAGATTTCCTGATCTCGGCGAAGTGCGATTACGAATGATATCTGTGTGACTCGATCCGATCCATGACAGTGTGATATACTTAACTATTACAGTGCAGTGCCTCGTTCGTTGAACCAATGGTGCCGTGCGTCGATATGGCCATTGGTTCGCCTACATGTAGCTGATGTGGTCTGATACACACTCTGGCCCCGTCCAGACACTCCATGTAGTCAAGCCCCGGTGGTCCCCGTCGTAGAGACCGACCAGCCGCCCGTCTCTCGGTATAGCAGTGCCCGTACTGTATACCAAGTGACAAGCCGCATGAACGAACGATGGTCCCCACTGACTGTACCCAATAGTTGGTATTCGTACACCCTATTCGGAACTTAGCACAAGTATATAAGTTTAACTATTGACATGTACCTATACGCTACCACTCCTGTCATACATGTTACTAGTGCCATTGTTAAATAGTGATGTTAATAATAAACCAACCCCATTGATTGAGATTGTCACAACAAAGTTTGTGTCCAACTATTATTTTGTTGACCCACAAAAGTGGGGAATGCAACAGTACTTTCATTTAACTGTGTCCTTAATAATTACACTCGTTATTCAATTATTAATTAGTGCTGGGCGATTAGTGAAATTCACTATTCGAGAAATCGCACAGCAATTACTCGGGTATGAAAATGGGCTGTCACATTTGCCAATTAGATGATGTGACACATGATGTGACACATGATGTGACACATGACATAATTTGTTTACAAAAAGAGTGCCCTCATACTGAGGCAGGCAAAAAGTGTGCTGTTATCAAAGGCAGTCTCCCTACAAATCTTAGGCAGAATATTTTTTTATATTATTTTGAGTAAGGCACTATACTTGTATATGTTAAATGTTATTCATCTGTAATTTTTTACAATTCTTGATATGTGGAGATCAAATTTTAAAAAAAGAAAAAAGAACAGCACATATAATTAACATGCATACCAGCGTTGTAGTACTCATACTTGTATTCGTACTCATACTTGTATTCGTACTCGAGTACATTTATCTGTACTTGTGCTCAAACTCACACTCATGAAAAAGTACTCAACTACAACTATAGAGTTGGACTATAAGTACTTGTACTTAAATAAATTTTTCTGTACATGTACTCATACTTGTACTTATGAAAAATTACTCGATTACAACTATAAAGTTGGACTACTTGTACTCGTACTTTTTCTGTACTCGTATTTTTCTGTACTCGTACTCATGAAGAGTTCTCAACTACAAGTATGATGCACACTTGAGATGGAGTATGAGTACTTGTGCTTGTACTCGACTACATTTTTCAGTACTCATACTCATGAAAAAGTACTTGACTACAAATAATTATAGGGTTGAAATACTCATACTTGTACTTGTGTACATTTTTCTTTACTCAAACTTGTACTCATGAAAAAGTACTCGACTACAACTATAGAGTTAGAATATGAGTACTCATTCTCATACTCATACTCGAGTACATTTTTCTGTACTCGTACTCATGACAAAGTACTCAACTCCAAGTTTGAATTGCACACTGTTGCACACTGTTGTGTTCTACTGACACAGGAAACTCCAAACATGAAAATATGTGATATGTTCTTTATGATGCTTTGGGAGAATGTTTACCAGTTTGACTGTTTCAATGATAATTGCTGGGTTGTCCACGCAGAAATAAGACTCTGTCTGCGACGTCGGTGTACCAGGAAATACAAACAAGGGGTTGTTAAGATTGTAGGCATACTGAATCACATGACTGTCCTGGAAAGTACCTGCAACAAATCAAATTTGAAACTGTCAGAATAATTGAACAAAAAAAGGAAAAAAGAATACAGATATTTTGAAATTCCCAAATAGTCCACAAAACAGTAAATTTTTAACTTTGGAAAGATCAGTATGATTTGTATAACAACTGTGTATATTTGCAAAGTTTACCTCCATGCGGCATAATAGCATAGGTGAATTCATGTTCTCCCATGTCGGCTGTTGGGTCAGGGCTCTTGGGTGACCTCAATCTGAGAAAAACAAGAAACATATGTTCTAACTGCCCAGTCAACAAAGTGGGTGTGTGTGTGTATCATGTTTATGGTGTCAACTGAGACCTTATAACAAAAGGGAACAATATGGGTCTTCAGTTTGTTTATGTACACATACTAATCAAACGGGACATGCAGAAATTCCAACGAAAAAAGGCAATAATAGGAGGAAACAGTAGGAGGTCATCAGTCATCTGGTATCCAGGCGCAGGTGTGTAGCCATGAGGGGGGAAAATGCGATTCCCTACCTGGGTGGTTTAATAAAAATTGAAACAACTTGTCACCAAAGCAAAATATTTGACCCCATTTTGACCCTTAAAAAGGGGCCGGTGGCGGGAGAGTAATTGTTCGGTGACGTCAATCTAAATAATTTACGGGTGAAAATTATCCGATCCTCCTCCAATACTGTTGCTATGCGACTTTCCAGGAGCTATTTTCATTATAGGTAGATTTCCTACTCCACACGACCTATTTTCGTTGACATTTTCTTGACAACATTAAAAGCATTGCTCGCAGTATTAAACAAGTAGTTATTGAATATACTTACAAGGATAATCTCATGATATTGCCATGGCAACTGTGCCCATATTTACAATCGTTGAGGAGAGAAACACCAAACCCGTGCTCTGACAGATCAGCCCATTTGTGGCCAACCACCTCAAGGGGGGAAAAAAATCACCTTAATTTTAATTGCCAGTTTTCTGTCTTTCTGGGTTCTTCAAATGAATATTGCTGGCCAAAATGTGGTAAAGCACTATGGTGTCATACACAATACAGTGGCAGATCCAGGATTTTTGAAAAGGGTTGGAATTGATTGAGTCTGACGTAGACACTCTAATGTGGAGCGTCGTGGCTGAGGGGTCTAGCGCACTGGACTCAAGTTCTGGTGGCTATAAGTCTTTAGAATGTGTCTATAGCCACAGTGCGCGCAGTCTACCCACCTCATATCTTGCTGAATCCCAGGATGTGTTGAAATGTGTCGGCCGTTGCAGATGACCGAACTGAATGTCGTACGTGGCATTGGAAGAGTGCACATTCAGCGGAAACTCAACTTTCAAGAACTTGTGATTCTCTTGCCAATGAACCTTGCATACAAAAAGAAAAAAAGTGTTATAGGGAAGATAGAACATTTGTAATGTTGGCAAAACTGCTTCTAAGTGCATGGATTTATACTCTCTTTATACTCTCTTTGTGTTTGATTACGTTTTTTATTACATTAACGCCATTTCCTTAACTTAAAGTGGAAATCATTTCACTTTTATTCAAATTCAATTCAATTCAATATTACATTTATTTCCATTCTCAGATACATTATAAATGGACAAATTAATGATATGTACAATACAGAGTATAAGAATAAAAAACAGAGAAAAAGATGTAGACATAATAAGCAGAAGCTTGTCAATGTCAGCTTTAAACAAATAATAGTTAGAGTATTACAAATATATATATAAATGTACATATACATACATATACACACACACATATATACATATATATATATATATATATATATACACACACACACAGTCAGGCATCGTACTTGTGGGGACATTTACATGTTGTCAGACACAGTTGTGGGGACAAATTACGGCCGAAAATGTTGTGGGGACATGAAAATGTCCCCACAGATACGGCGGTCTTGCCGTCCCTTTTCTTATCTGTCCCCACAACCTTTTATTTCCATTCTCGCCCACACACACACACAAACTTTTGCGACATACCCTGTGTGGACATTCTTTTGTTCTCGTGTACTTAAGGATATGAAATTCTTAAAACCCTTGCCATTTCCACAGAAGAGTGTTTTTGGAGCGGATTTCATCTCAGTTTTCCCTTTTAATAATCTACTCCATTTTGAGACAAAAAACCTGCCTAGACAAATGCTTCCTTTTCGAGAAAATCAAACTTTTCTGATTGACGAAAACACTGTGTGGACGTGTGTAAGTCCACATAACGTATCAAGTACCTACATTCTGTGGACATCTTTTGTTCTTAGGTCCACACAGCGTATGCTACGCTTACTCACCCCCACACACAACCTGGGTAACTGCTGTTACCCAGGTTGTTTGCATCTTAACTGGGGCTTGATCCCTGGCTACTCGGCAGATATGGTTTGGCCTCTGACCTTGCCCCATAGAGCAATAGATAATTGGCATAAGTGGACCACCCACCAACATAGGGGCTGGTTAGCTCAGTTGGTAGAGCACTCGTACGGTATTTTGAGAGGTCGCGGGTTCGAGTCCGGCATCAGCCAACTTTTCTTTGCTCGCTTCCCGTTTATATAATATTTCAGGTCAGTTCCTTCCTATATATTTATTCTGTGTACAACCACGTAAAAGGCCTGTGTCCCGTTGTGTGATTCCCGCTACTGCTGTTACCCAGGTTGTTTGCATCTTAACCGGGTCTTGATCCCTGGCTACTCGGCAGATATGGTTTGGCCTCTGACCTTGCCCCATAGAGCAATAGATAATTGGCATAAGTGGACCACCCACCAACATAGGGGATGGTTAGCTCAGTTGGTAGAGCACTCGTACGGTATTCGAGAGGTCGCGGGTTCGAGTCCGGCATCAGCCAACTTTTCTTTGCTCGCTTCCCGTTTATATAATATTTCAGGTCAGTTTCTCCCTATATATTTATTCTGTGTACAACCACATAAAAGGCCTGTGTCCCATTGTGTGATCCCCGCTACTGCCGTTACCCAAGTTGTTTGCATCTGACCAGGTCTTGATCCCTGGCTACTCGGCAGATATGGTTTGGCCTCTGACCTTGCCCCATAGAGCAATAGATAATTAGCATAAGTGGACCGCCCACGAACATAGGGGATGGTTAGCTCAGTTGGTAGGGCACTCGTACGGTATTTCGAGAGGTCGCGGGTTAGAGTCCTGCATCAGCCAACTTTTCTTTGCTCGCTTCCCGTTTATATAATATTTCAGGTCAGTTCCTTCCTATATATTTATTCTGTGTACAACCACGTAAAAGGCCTGTGTCCCGTTGTGTGATCCCCGCTACTGCCGTTACCCAGGTTGTTTGCATCTTAACCAGGGCTTGATCCCTGGCTACTCGGCAGATATGGTTTGGCCTCTGACCTTGCCCCATAGAGCAATAGATAATTGGCATAAGTGGACTGCCCACCAACATTGTTGGTAGAGCACTCGTACGGTATTCGAGAGGACGCGGGTCATCAGCTAACTTTTCTTTGCTCGCTTCCCGTTAATATATATAAAAAGATAAAGCATATAAAAAGATAAAGCAATGTACATGAATGAGAGAAAAAGTTATTTGAAGCGTGGAATAATACATCAGAATGGAAACACAATCACAATAAACAAAAGCTTGTAGGGGGAGTGCCTTAACATAAACCAGACAACAATGGAGACGAGACAAAGGGAGGACAATAACAGACAAAAGGGGGAATGTTGGGAAGAAAATAATTGATTGATTGGTTTGTTCATTAAAAATATTCCATAGCGACCAAAGGTCGAATTGCGGAATAATTTACAATATTAAAAATACAAATATATACAAAGAAGTAAAATGGCTATAGACATCAAAAAAGTAATAACAAATCAAGTGAAAACAACCATAATAATTCACAAAAGGGCAAAACAATTCAAAAATTAAAGAGGTTTAAAATAATCAAGGAATGAAAGAAGATTCCTGTAGAAATTTTGAATTGGCTGACTGAGGATTTACTCTTGATCGACAGGTCAAAGAGATAGCACCTTAGACAAAATTATTTCTAAGGAAGACTGATACTGTACTTCATCAGCTTTACAATTTTGTTATTTTCTTGTACTAGATTGATACTTCGCGAGTACAAGAAAAATAAACTTTTTTTTTTCCAAAATATATTTTTAACTGAAGAAAAACAAATTGCCCACTGCTTTTCACCACTCTGTTTGGGCACAACATTGCTTGGGCATCATGCCCCATTGTGCAGTATTGCATGTAAACACGCATTGGTTATCATCAAAACTAAAATACACATGATGTACTTACATTGTAAATGCATATGATATCACATGCATTGGCACATGCCCCACGCGCCAATCAGCACATTTTATTCTCAGAATCCAAGGAAATTTGGGGTGCAGAGTGTACGCCAATTTCACAGATTGTGTCGATCAAAAGGGTCGATGTCTATGAGATTCTGTTCGAACCAGTTCCACTGTTTTTGATCCGTACATCTAAAATATTTCATTTGAAGGCGTAAGATGTTTGGATTTTTAATAGCAACAAGCTTATCTACGTACATTGCAAAGATATGAAACTGTTAGGTGTGTTGATATCAGTGAGCCTTATCTCCTAAAGGTGATGTCATAGATGCGCTTGCTTTGACTAACACTATTGTGCTTCAGCATAGCCTCTCATACCTTTGTTGTGAATCTGAGGTACGGACTTTCACAGTCCAATGAGATCACTTGTTCTATCCAGCTCTTGTCGCTGATACCAAGCTTCGTCCTTATCGAGCATCGCAATTGGTTGTCGTCAAGAATCTCAGCTGCATGTAGCTCTCTACTGACTGGCTTCCTAAAAGTAGGAGTTTAAATGATGTGCGAGTGAGAGGGGAGGGGAGTAAGGGAAAGGCAATAAACATTTCTCAACTTGTCAATATTGAAGAACTAGAACACTCTTTCTAAAAGACCTTATACATATGATGGCATAATAAGGAAATTCACGAGAATAATAATAAGATATCACATTTATATAGTGCTTAATACAGACATTTTGAGGCTCTTTACACAATTTGCATGAGATGAGTTTTTCAGAGTGCTTTATGAATGAGTCAATTGAGGAAGCTTGACAGATGTGGATCGAGAGATTATTCCAAAGTGTCGGTGCAAATGCTCATATATATGTGCCGATGAATGCATTCTCTGAGACCTCTTTGCAAGTACCACAGTACACACAAGCAAGCTGATTTGCGTTGTGGATGCTGGTCTAAGTAATGATCAAAATAATGCAAAACTGACCATTACCTTCCAAGATATTGTCACTGAATAACAGTTAGCCACACTTCTCTTCTATTTCTTGTGTTCAGTTTATCAATGCTATGTAGATTGTTTGACACAGCAGTGTACAGGGAAATGTGAATCATAACCTTGTGTACTACCAGTGATACATGTACGCACACTGTTTCCTCTAATAATTCGCGTCAACTAGTTTTCTTAACAGACACTATCTGCATTGACAGACAGGAGGACACGCGCATAAAGTGTGCAATGTTGCCTGACCTTTTTTTTGGTTATCTGTTTGATCTGTGGTTGACCTAGTGCATGTGTGATGTCATTGCCAAACAGGGCTATAACAACCTAATATATAAGGGGGGGGGGGGAGGGAACGGGATTGTATTAATGATATTCACAACTGTGTACGTTACCTCGTTTCCAAATGATAATCCATCACATCCCATGCGTCCCAAAACAGAGGGATGTCGTCAAAGAGAACAAACTGGTTGCCATAGAAACAGCCTGGCTTATTTGACTTGAAGGCTTCTCTGTGGTACAGGGGGGATAACAGAGTTGGTTTATATGTGCCAGTGTATTTATATATTTTTTTTAAATGGATTGTTTTCTCGTAAAGGTACCTCACTTTCACTAAATACATGATAGAAGAAACAATGAAACAAACCTTTCAAGATTTATTGCCTGTTTTTTCCACATTTTTATCGACAAATGTTGATTTAATTGAATGGCTGCTTATTTTCTTTTTAAAGGAAAACAAATAGGGGAATAACAGTTTGTTGCGCGGTCTTTACCGCAGGTTAACGACCGGTTTTGGGCGTGATCACGTGTTAAGGACCGAGCCTTAGGTGAGGTCCTTATCGCCAGTGACCATGCCCAAAACCGGTGTTAACCTGCATTAAAACCAAGCGTCAAAATGTAAAAAATTTGTTGAATAAAGCCAAACAGAAATGGGAAAATTCACGTTGTGGGGACACACGAAACACTTCCAAAGTACACGAGTCAGGCACGTGATGCCAATCTTCATCAATCTAATTGGTTGAAGTCCTCGTCGCACAAAACAGCTGGTGAACAGCTGGCAGATACGCGCTGTTCTGATTTTGACAAGCCAGTCTTTACCATCCGTTCATACACCCCAACGTGATTACGTTTTGTCCAATCAGATTGTCTAAACTGTCTTAGGCATTTATGAGTACCTTGTAAATGTGATATTGTGCAAAATAATCATCAGAAGCTTGGTCTAGTAGTAACTATGTGCTTAGTGTTAGGGACATTTACCTGTGTGTTTCTTTGTGCTTAAGACTCAACACCCTCCCAAGGTTGTCAATCAATGCCACCAGATGCTTGTTCTCCAATTTCAGAGCGCCCTCATATGGTTGAACACTGACAGGTTTGATGCTCGATATAACTTTATCAGACGATGATATGCCCATGGGTGGTACTGTAACAAGAACTGTATTAAAACAAATAAAATAAATATTTAGAAGATGAACTGTACAACCTCTGGGAACAGTACCCTCATGTGGGACAGTGTCGTGGCCAAGATGTCCAACACACCGGACTCAAGTTCTGGTGGCTGCATGATCAGTTGTCAGAATGTGGGTTCGAATATTAGCCATGCCACTTGCAAGACACTTAACCATGAATTGCTTCTCTTCACCCAGGAGTATAAATTGGGACCTGTGAGGGCAGAGATGGTTACTGTGTTTGATTAGTTGCTAACAGGCTGCCGGGGCTGTATACTTCCAAAGAAGTTGAGAATGATCCAGGAATGATAAAAAGTAGCCTGATGACAGGGATAATAATGTTGAGCATCACATTGTGATGAAGTAGGCGCTATCTAAATATCCACAATTATTATTATTATCATTATTATTATTAACAAGCCTCTAGTGAAAAACTTTTTGGATAAATAGCATAATCTGTTGGACCAATTAGCCTTCCGGGAGATTCATTTGAATAATGTCTGGTACACTGCTACAAGTCAGCGGCAACTGCACATTGAAATGTGAATTTCCAAGACCTTTATCATGATGCAGCGCCATTTTTTTTCTCTCATTTAAATCAATGTAATCAAACAGAGGCTGGAAGGAAAAAAATAGTCTGGCTCCTTTGTGTCTAATGAGGATCAGTATTTATGGTTGCTGTTGCATACAGGGAATATGACAAATATGGTGGCAGCATGATAAATGTCTATATTAATTAGTTTACCATGTGATTCGGTGATCCATTTCCACATTAGAATGCATACAAATAAATCTGAATGCATTTCCACTGTTCTCTCATTATTGAAACAACAGAATAACCTGAAACCTGTACAGGTTGGTTTCTATATAAATTGTTTTTTTTAAATGTATTTTACCAATGGTTACCAAATGTTTAAACAATAGACACAAACCCAGAGTTCTGCCACAATGATCCTTGGCAACCGCCTCATGTTTAGTGACCTTGGCCCGAGTCGGTCCGACCTCATCTGGACGGCCGGGAAGGGTGACTACCTCACATTGCCACCACGAATGTGGATTGAAGATGCAGTACTGATCTCTTTGCTGGGATTAAGAATGGATTTATGAAATCTTTAATTAAGTGGACTAGATATGCTCAAGTAGAAAAAGATAAGTACATGGCTCACAAAATCTTGTACAACCACATGTTGCTTGTTGCAAGCTCGGCGAGGCAACCAGTTTTTTGTCTTTAAACAAATCTTCTTTCCTCCCTAAGTTTGATTTATCCACAATGTTGCTGTTAAACTTTTGTGTTAGAAAGGCAAAAAAAATTAAAATTAATCATGTCATCGTGGCCATAAGTACATTACCGAATTCTTGCGCCACAGATGCCACCATTCTAAAGATGACATTGCCCAGTGGTTGTCTTTTATATACAGATATATTGGGTATATCCAGATATATTGGGTATATCCAGATATATTGAGTATATACAGATATATTGGGTATATACAGATATATTGGGTATATACAGATATATTGGGTATATACAGATATATTGGGTATATACAGATATATTGGGTATTTCTTCATTATAATATGTGAAGCAAATAAATGTTAGACCTGACAGTTTTTGTGATCTTACCTGGTCTGATGACTCAACCAGTGCTTGCAATCCTTCAGTAAGGAGTTTGGAAGCAGTGCTGTCTATGTCTTCATAGATCCTTAGTGCATCGTCAACCACCTGAGAAAAAAAATGTATACTAAAATCATATGCCAACCAGTCACAACCAGTTGAAATTAGAAAGGTTGTGATTTGTGAATATAATTTTTGGGGAAACCCCCAAGATTTCCTATATCTGTGATGGGCCCCCCATGTAGGGATGGACGATATCACGATAATATCATAATACGATATTCAAAAAATTATCGGCTAAATTGGTTATGGGTTTGAAGATATCGAAATATCGACATATTGATGATATTCCAAAATATTGCCGATATTCCAAAAATATCGCCGATATTCCAAAAATATAGCCGATATCAAATTTATATCGCTCTTTTTAGTTAAAATATCACCGGAGTGATAAATTGTCTCCAAATTTCATGTCATTGTACCGTAGTATCAACTACAGTAAAGGCTAGTCCCAGGATCATGTGGTACACTCTCCTGGAATAATCGCACTGGTGTATTGTGAGGTTGTCACATTCAGCAGGATAAAAGCCTGGATGATGACAGCTGAACTGTGCATGCGTGATCGATCAATGGCCCATTCATTCTCAGCTCTGGTGGGACTGTAGGCATTTATAAACCACTGGTTTTTATGGACGTCACGGTGAGTTCTTTTTTATGAAATGTTTGTCACACCGAGCGGCAAAAAACTAAGAACTCGGCTTGTTTCAATTGAATTTTTGATAATTTTCACAACTGTTTATTACCTACGCAACTTCCCTGTAAAAGTAGTTCATATTTCGGTGTCCAATGTCATTAATGTACGATACATACATTTTTTCATGTATTTAAAAAAATCTATGTATTGAGATGATAATATCGTATATCGCCGATATCATAGCCGTTGATAATCGACTATCAAAAAAATTCAATATCGTCACCCCTACCCCCCGTGTCAGTACTTTTGTAGTGAACAATTTTGCTTGTATTGCATAGCAAAATGCTACACAAAACTCACAATTTGCTAATCAAAATTCAAGATTTGCTATATTTTAATTAAGAGTTCTCAATAAAAGTAGCCATTTGTGAGAGGATACTTCAAGATGTATAAGATAGAAACAAATATTCTGGGTGATTTGTAATTGATGATTACTCTTATGAGGTCGATACAACTTCTTAATGAAAACAGTGCTCAAACCAAATAGATCCAGGAATGAGTTACCTGTTTAATACAAGATCCAGGCAACACGTCATGGAACTGGTTCAACAGGAGGCCCTCCCACAGGCGGTGCAGCTGCTGAGATGGGTAGTGCCCCCTCTGGCCTGAACTTGCCAGGAGGATTGAATGCGCCATCTCAACGTTTTGTAGAAGGAACTCCATCTTGCGGTTGGATTTCTTTATCTGAGCAAAAGTGAAAAATTCAAATTGATGATTAGTTCTTGGTGCTCGCAATGATCATTTGTTGCCACTATAATAATCGAGTTTACCTTTGCTTGGGTGGTGAAGGTCCCTTGATGCAATTCAAGATATAACTCTCCTAACCATGAACACAGGTTGTTCGTTCCTTCCCGCTTCACTGACTCAAAGAAATCTTGAGGTGTTGACTGCTTAACCCTAATGTTGGATTAAAGAAAATTGTTACAATTTCTTGTAAGTTGAGATGAAATCGAATTTTGATGATGTGGAAAAAGATGATGAAGATGTTGAGAATAATGATGATGTTACGATGATGATTACGAGGATGATAATGATGACCACAATGTTGGTGATAATGATGATGGTTGTGATGATAGTGATGGTGATGATATAGGTGATGATGGTGATGATATATGTGATGATGATGATGATGATGGCCGGCTGGGAAGGGTGACCACATCATTGCCACCACAAATGTGGTGATGATAATGGAGATGGTGGTGCTGGTCGTAGTGATGACAGTGATGGTGATGATATAGGTGATGGTGACGATGGTGATGGTGGTGGTGGTGGTGGTGGTGATGGTAATGATGGTGGTGATGGTGGTGGTGGTGGTGGTGGTGGTGGTGGTGGTGGTGGTGGTGGTGGTGGTGGTGGTGGTGGTGGTGGTGGTGGTGGTGGTGGTGGTGGTGGTGGTGGTGTGTGTGGTGGTGGTAACTTGTATGATGTCGATAGTGCTAATATTGATCATGATGATGGTAAAAAATTATGATTATGATGGTAACGAAGATGATAATTTGATTCATAATCATGACCAGCTATCACATTACACATCAGTTTCAATACACTTTACAAACGTTGTATTATCATGTTGTATTATTAGTCATCAAGCTATATCATTCTTGATATACATTACATAGGTGCAAGGGCAAAATCAAATCAATTATATATCATTTTTGAAAACTCCATCATCTTCCACTTTCTGTTATTTTCCAATCAAGAATAGAGCTTACCTTGGAAGTCCATCCACATTCTTTATTCTGTCTAGTCTCGTTAGCATTTCTTCACTACAAGAAAACGATTAAGGCATTATTATATTTCCCAGAGTCCTGCATTCCCCTGATGATGATCAGAGCATACTGATCGAAACGTTGAGTTGTAACCTCCAGTTCTTTTCAGAACTAATTACTACTCAATAGAGAATTTCACATGGTGTCACCGCAATTAGTCTTACTTATCCTCTTCACCATGCATAGCTACAAGTTTTACCTAAGGCATTATTATCATAATAGATATCGTCATGTGCCGGGAAGAAGGTCGTAAGGCTCTACGACCTTCTGCCGGGCACACAAAGTAGAAGGTCGTAAGCAATAAAATGGCTCCTTTGAAAAAAAGTAGGGCATAACTGTTATGTATTTGTTGCTAGAATTACTCCCAAGACATGTTTTTCCATTCCCATGTGGAATTTAACTTTCCTACAATGATTTATAAATGGCAGAAAAACGACCAAACTTTCACACTCAGTTTTCTTGATACACAATTTTGCACATTAATTGCTTACGACCTTTTGCCGGTCACACTTTCGTTACATCCTTCTTCCGGGCACACGACGATATGATTTGAAACTTTGCAAAGTACAGTGAATAATGAGGATTGTCAGTAACACCATGTGTCAAAATAATCCATTCTTTTAAGAACCAGTGGTGAGGTGTGTGGTCCAGATACGATAATTATAATGTAACTGTTTATCGCATAGAAATATGCTACACCAAATTCACCATTTGCTATTAAATCAACGTTCAAGATTTGTGATTTGTATTTAGCCCTGCATACACACAAACATATTTCTGATTCTTAAATCCTTCCTCAAATCAAATCTACTCTTCTCGGAAAAAATAACTACCGTAATTTCCGGAATATAAGCCGCGGCTTATACGTTGATTTTGACACGGTAAAAGTTGCCTGCGGCTTATACGCGGTGCGGCTTATACGCCGAGGTATGAATCTTGAAGAACAAAACACAATGCACAATTAAGCAAAAATCGTTGGTAAACAGACAGAAACAGAAACCTAAAAGCCTTTATTGTTCGTAGCGAAAATGGTCTGGTCATTGTCAGTTTTAGTGAGCGGACCTCGATACACACAGATTTATTCAAAACTTCTGAAAAAACCGTTGCAACGTTTTGGCGTAGCGACATCAGAATCCACGACGTAGATCGTAGTCTATGCCATGCGTGTACCAGAGAGCCAATGGGAAAATTCGTTATATCGTAGTCTACGGAAGGAGCCAATAGGAAAATTAGTTGCAGCGTAGCAGGCGATGAGTCATCGTTTCGTTGGTTGCCGTTGTAGTGATTACATGTACGTTGTGCAGAAAGCAGGCAACCAGCGGGACTCGTTCGACATTCGAATGCCGTAAATAATTTATAGTGATACGGCTGGGAACGGAACAGAAAAAATAAAAATGTGAAAAGCTGCAGTGCAGAAATTTCAAGATAAATACTCAGAAAGCTACCCAGTTATGGCTGCCTCAAACTTGGGGAACTTCACGAATTTTGTAAAATATGCAGCACGGATTTCTGCATTAGCCATGGTGGCCTTAACGATGTCAAGAAACACGTGGGTCGAAGAAACATCGATCCCACAAGCAGTGCCGTTGATTCCTGTACATGCACATGTATTTCGGACATTCGGACATGCGTAAAATGTGCAAAACTTTACTATTAGTATTTACAAATTTTCACTTGTCAAGGTTGGCAGGTATGCTATTGTGTCTCTTGCAATACATTTTGACTCGAACACAACACAATGACCCCCTTTGTGGCGATGTACGGACAGTGAGTGGCGTCCGGCGGGCCTCTGTGTGTGCGGCTTATACGCGGTGCGGCTTATATGTTGACGCATGAATCTTGTTTTGGTGATTTTGGGGTAGTGCGGCTTATACACCGCGCGGCTTATATTCCGGAAATTACGGTACATATAAAAACAAAAATTGCCATAAGAAAACAGATTAGTGAAGGTTTTAGCTTTCTGAGAAAGTAAAGATATTTCAGTAGAGAAAGAACAAATGTTAGCAGTGGCGTATTCAATTTGTTGCCAGGTGGAGGGGGTGGAGTGGAGGGAGGGGGATGATTCCAACTTCTACTGACCACCCCTGAACATCACCTCACTAATTTTGTTACTACACTCAAAAAGTGGAGGGAGGGGAGATGATCCTATGGACCATCCCCCCAATCTAGACAAAAAAGTGGTGATATTTTTGTCTTGCTATAAATTAAAACTTGCCCCAAATCATCATTGATTAAAGTAGGGTTCAGTTGGGAGGATTCTGGACTAAATACCTTGGTCCGCCTCCCCCGTCGCCATAACCGAAGAGCAAAATGGAATGGTTGACACGCCCCTTGTCTTTGTTTCCACTGACTGTCTTGAGAACCTTCAAAGATATGAATTCTTCAATTACTCAATCTCCCTTAACTGGGATATGGCAGCAAAGCCAGTAACACCCACACATAGTTCCCTACTCCTTCTTTTCATTGGAGCCGTGTCTGCAGAGTCATCATTGACAACGATGGCAGTTCCTTGTAAAACGAGCAACCTTCCTCTAGAAACAGTCACTGTTCTGGTTGGAATGTTCTGCTCAGAATGTTCCTAATTTTTGGCACATGAACATTCTCAGTGGTATGTTTCAATTGGAACGGATACCATTCCCCAAGGTTTAGGAAGTTAAATTTGGTTTAACTGGGAGCATAATTCACAGTAGACTGGTCCCCTGTCTTTAATCTATCAAGGATAGAGACAGGCTCTGGGCATACCATTCAAGGGATTTCATTGGATACGTTGTGCTGAAGATCTAATGTCATGCTTTGAGGCTCGCGCGCGAATGAACGCTACTACATGCGCATGTGCTTCTGCCATCCAAATATCGCTGGAGATATTGCGTGTGATGTGGTGGACATCCATCATCACGTGCAAGGTCAAAGTTGAATCTCTGGGAAAATAATATGGGACCGAAATCTTGCATAATACACCACCCTCAAAGCGTGATAATTCAGAGCAGATCAAGGGTGGCTAAAGGTTGGGAGGGAACCACATACAACAAAAAGGTGGTAAATGCATGGAAAGAGGGGTATACAACAAATGGATGGGCCATTTACATACATAGCAAAAAAACAGGTGGAGTGGGGGGAGGAGAGGTTCAGGTACACCCCTTTGTCTCCCTCTTCCTGGATCTGTCTATTGTAATATGATTGCCATGTGACCATAACAACCAATGATAAAGCATATAACTTACATCTTTGACCTTAGCAGATGTCCCGTAATCATCGGCTGGAGGGAAGTGTGTAAGGCAGCGAGACCCGTCTATCCCCTCCCACCAAAACGTAGAATGCTACAGATTCACAGAAATGAACACAGGATTGATTATTTACAAGCGGAATTGTCATCACCTTTCAACTTAGCAATTCTTGTCTTGTCACAAATAGCATGTCAATGTTCAAGCCTTTTCGTCCCTGTCTCAAGCTTTTTTTGTCCCCAGGGATCAAGCAATTTTTTTTTCAAATCAAGTTGCTGACCTATCGCCATTCACAAGATGGTTGCCAATCACAGTGCCTATAATGCATCACAAGACCACACATGTCTGTTATTACAAGGAACTGAGCGGACCTCCCATTGTTCACCTCTATTGTCCCCATTGTTGTTGGACTATAAGAATTTTCTTCTGAGGACAAGTGTTTCTTTTGTTATCAAGTCCTAAGAAGTATAACTATCTTCTTAGAGTGCCCTGTCAGAATCTGACGTTGGCGACCATTAATTTGAAACCATGATGATACCGAGCACTATGCAGAATATCCGTCACTGTCTTGCCGCACGCCGACGCAAGGCTTTTCATGAAGGTCATCCGTTGGCGGCCCCTTGCTCTCGTCCCTTCTACGTATCCTTCGATTGCCAGCTTTTCCAGCCCATCTTTCCTTACAACATGCCCAATGAAGCTCAATTGTTGCTTCCAGATGGTCGACATCAGACTCCTTTCTTCTTCCATCATCTTGAGGATACGTTGGTTGGAAATCTTCTTTACCTATGACACACGCAGCATCCGTCTGTAACACATCTCCAATGCCTCGAGTCTCTGTCTGTTGTTTTCGTTTATTGTCCAACTTTCGCACCCGTATAGCATGACTGACCAGACATAGCATTTCAAAAGTCTAACTTTGAGTTTCATGTTCAGTGATTTGTCAATAAAGATACTCTTCTTGTCAGAGAAGGTTTTCTTCGCCATGGCGATTCTACGTTTGATTTCTTTGTTGCATCTGCAGTCTGACGTGATCGTACTTCCAAGGTAGCAAAAGTGAGAAACTTGTTGAATTCTTTCACCGTTAATCTGTACGTTACAAGTTGGGACCACCTTGTCTTTGCTGATTACCATTGTTTTAGTCTTCTTTTTATTAACTGTGAGCCATCTGAGTTCACTTTCTACAAGTGATAAGTTCTTGAAGACCTTGGTTGCTGTTTGCGATCAGGACTGTGTCATCTGCGTATCTGATGTTGTTTAGATTTACTCCATTGATCATAAAATTGGATTGCGACACAATTTGGTGCATGATGTTTTCGGCGTACAGCGAGAACAAGTCTGGTGACAATACACATCCTTGGCGAACTCCCTTAATTGCTTATTGGTCACTCCAGTCACTCAGTTGTCCACCAATGGAGATGGCCACCACTTGGTCTCTGTTCAGGTTGCTGATGTAGTCTGAGATCTTTGTCATCAACTCCCTAATTCCTAAGGTCGTCCATCAAGGTGTTATGTTTGACTTTATAGAAAGCTTTTTCGTAATCAATGAATGCCATGTAGATATCTTTTTGTTTTTCAATGGATCTTTCTCCGATAGTTCTAAGAAAAATCGCATTTCTCGTATAACTATACCTGCTCACTAAAATTTACAACAAACAAAGTACGGCCCATTGAGCAATCATTAACCCTCCTACAGTTTGACCATTTGAAACCATTCAAAATTTCCACTTACCAAAATGCCCATTGGTTTTGTACACACATGGATACCATTTGGACAGTGTTGGTAGCAAGCTTTACTACCATTCAAATCCATTCAAATGCATAGAGGGTCCATTGATTCACCACTTAGAAGTATCCAAACAAGGTTTTGTATTAGAGGTACTACCATTTGGAAAGATCCAAACAAGGTTTTGTATTAGCTGACCCACCATTCAAAACCATTTGGGGGAATCAATACTGTACACAGTTATTTCACCATTCAAAACCACAAAAGCGAATGGTTTCAAATGGTGGATCAACTTGTATGAAAAAGGTACCAGAAGTAGGAGGGTTAAACTACTGAAAGACATTTGATTTAATTTTGCCCTACACCGACGTGTGTATAGCACTGCATGCTCAGTGCTTTCCGAGTGTCTGTGAAAGACAGTCAAACTGTTGAGAGGACAGTTTTTCAATGGTTGAACCATGGTTGAACAAGCCAGGCCAAACTGGCCCTCCTGGGTCAGACAAAAGAGCTATTAAGGGATTACTGCTTAAGGTGTCAGGAGGATTAGTGAAGGATTAGCAGTGGCAGTGCCATTGATGTTCTAGACTACAGTAGCTGTTTTGTGGGTATTAGGACTGTCAATTATCACTTCTTTTGTCTGCTTCCAGAAGCTGTTCCATGCAGAACCATTGTATTCAAATCTGGTAAACTAATGAAGCAAGCTAAATGAATAGTTTGGGCCAATAATTTAATGATTGCTCAATAGGCCTAAGAGGACCATAGGCCTAAAATGCCTGGGCATATGCGTTCGGTTGCACAGTGGGGAATCTACGTGTTCCCAAAGGAATGTCCAAATGGTACAGGAACATTCAGAGTATTGAGATGCTCCCTAGCAATGTTTACAATGTGAAATTTACCGGGAATTTATTGATAAGACTCCAGCTGAGCTTTTGTGTGACGAAATACTCGATTCCAGCCTCCCGGATGATCTGGGGTAGCTGGGCCGAATAACCAAAGGTATCTGGCAACCAAAACTGTGAAAAATAATCAAATTAATATTTGGAGTGAACAAATGGAAAAATGATTGAAGCGGGACATGAACCTGCAATCTCTGGAAAACAGTGCTGGTGCTCTACCAATTGAGCTATCCAGCTTTATAGTTGGAGGTCTTCCAATTGTCAGTTCCTTTGTTCTGGGGGCACAAGTCAGAAGCCATGAAACCTATACAAGGCGTTACAGCTAGGGATCTTGAAGGGGACAAGAACCTGTAACCTCCAGATTAATGGACTGGTGCTCTACCAACTGAGTTATCCATCTCTATAGTTTGCGGTCTCCCAAAGTCAGAAGCCATGAAACCTATACAAAGCGTAAAGCTAGGGATCTTAAAGGGGACAAGAACCTGTAACCTCCAGATTAATGGACTCTACCAACTGAGCTATCCAGCTCTATAGTTGGTGGTCTTCCAATTGTCAGTTATTTTTTTTCCGGGGAGCCAGTCAGAAGCCATGAAAACTATGCATGGCGTACAGCTAGGGATCTTGAACAGAACAAGAACCTGTAACCTCCAGATTAATGGACTAAATATGTGACTAAATATGTTTGACTCATCTGCCGCCAGAGGGTGCTAATGTATTTGTAGCAAATAATACTTACTACATTGCACTTTGATTGGAATTCCTTCATGAAGAACCGCTGGCCGTACAAGAACTGACGGACAAATGATTCACCGCTAGGGAGGTTCCCATCCATCTCCACCCACACCCCTCCCACTGGAATGAACTGTTCCTGTCTGACTGCATTATTTTGAATCTTCTCAAACAGACGAGGGTAGTGGGTTTTGACCCAATCATATTGCTGTGCCTTTTAATCAAAAATAAATGACATAATTAAACGGAAACAATAAAAACTTTCTTTCCTTAAAGATGTATCAACAGTATTTTTCTACTGAAAATAGCCTTTATAAAAGGAAAATACTTTGAAATTAGATATTTCACAGAATAGCTGTCAGAAGTTTGCTTTAAGAGTAAACAAGTGTCTAAATTAATTAATGGCAAGTCCAACCATTATTTCATTATGGGACACATTTACTGTAAAAGCATGTTTTTTTCACAATCATTTTGTGAAATTTGTAATTTCTGTCAAAAAAAAAGAAGTTTTTTTAAACACGGGTGATAAACCTAAATAAACCTGCTAAATAAACCTTTAAAAAATCCAACAATAAAAATTTTACAGCTTATTATTGCAGAAAAATCTACTTGAAATTGAGCTTATTTCACCATTTAACAAGACAATGAAGGCAGTGCTTGCATGTTCACCATGGATTTGTACTATTGCATCACTCATTTAGTAGAGTGGCTTTGTCTAGGCTTAACCCTAACTCCCTAAGCATTGTTACTGAACAATAAAAATCCTTCAAAATCCTCCAACTGCTTTTGTTGTCTAGGGAGTTAGGGTTAATATTTAGCTTAATATATATGTAGTAGTGCTATGAAATGAACAAATGTTGAGTATGCCCAATTTTGGCTATTTATAGGCTCTATGAAATTGGCCCCACACTGATTCCATCACGTCTTGCTGGAGTCAGTGTTTTTGTTTGGCTATTTCTACCTGGAGTATTTCTACAGTGGAGTGTCGTGGCCGAGCGGTCTAGCTTACCGGACTCAAGTTCTGGTGTTAGCAGAATGTGAGTTCGAATCCCGGCCGTGACACTTGTGTCCTTGAGCAAGACACTTAACCATAATTGCTTCTCTCCACCCAGGGGTTAAATGGGTACCTGTGAGGGCAGAGTTGGTTGATTAGCCCTATATGCGCTGTAATGGCAGCAATTGAGCTGTATACTCCCCATGGAGCTGAGATGGTTTCAGGAATGATTTATGAGCCTGATGAGCCTTATGAGCAGGGGTAATGATATAATGCACCTTGAGCACCACTTAGTTGGTGGATACGTGCGCTATATAAGTCCACACATTATTATTATTATTATTATTACCTGTGAGCAGACAAACTTGTAATCTGGGTGTCTATCCATCAATTGAAGCGTCGTTGACCAGGATCTCGCACACTTCCGTACTGTCTCTGCATACGGCCAAAGCCATGCTGAAATATTTGCAAACCGTAATATAAAGTAAACATATGTAGGGAACATCTGCAAACTATAATCAGTTTAAAATCTTCAAAGCGATATGACCAAGTGTTTGTGCAGTAGTTTTGGGAATGTTTTTGGCATGTTGCACGTTTAATTTGAAGTACCTCCAGTTCTTTTCAGAACTAATTACTACTCAATTGAGAATTTCACATGGTGTCACCGCAATTAGTCTTACTTAATTTGAAGTGATCAAATTGGGCAAAGTTTTGTTAGCTGCATACGTGCGATTCTGCCACGAAAGGTCAATTCATTACCTATTATTCCAAAAATTGCAGTTTTCATTATACCATTTCACCCAGAATTTGTTAAAATTAATCAGTCTTATTTTGCATATTGATTACTAGGCCCACTTCTGCAAAGCTAGTCAGTGGTAGTCCAAAATAGCAGCCTCGATGTTCGTTTTTTGCAACTGTTTTTGAACATGGTAAATGCCAGGTTATTAGAGCTCATTTGATTGAACCCATGAGAAACTACAGCTACAAAGTGGAGGAACCCTCCTACTTTAGCTGAACTTTAGTAGCAAGTTGCTATAGTGCCTGTTTTGACTGTTGACCCAAATGTGCACACAAGGGCATTTTTGACTGGATTTTACTGTCATTTTGACCACCCACAACAGTACAAGACAGTGCTTTTACCAGTAAAAAACGGTTGACTCATTTTGACCTATAAGATTCGAGGCTTTGCATGGTGGAATATCGATATTATTTTGGTTTGCGGTAACACCATGTGTTTATCTCAACTATCGCGATAAGGTTCTTTTCAGAACCTGTACTTCAGCTTTGCGATAGTTGAGATAAACACATAGTGTTACCGCAAACCGAAGCGATATCATTTTGACCTGTAAATATACTTACTACACGTAAGGTTTGACAGTGTTCAACTTTTAAGTGCACTAGATATACCTTAGTAAGTATATCAACATTTTGACTGATTTTGACCCTTGCAGTCATAGGAGGGTTAATCTCTGATTTTACATTCACAGATTTGACTGCTTTCACAGCCCAAAATGGTACAATCAATTTGTGTTTTTTTTTTTTGCATTAGGCTTTACGTACTGTGGACATTGTTCGTGTAGTAGGCCTATTTGCTTACTGGTCTTGCATTGTACTGTCATTGAGTTGAACTTTAAGCGACTATCAACCAGGGGAGGGGGAGTCTTAAAAAGGTATGTTAAACAGCAATAAAAAAGGGGGAGACATCCATCCCCCCCCCCCCCCAACACTGGATCCACCAATGCTACCGATAATGTTAGATGTGTCCATGGGAGCTTGGGCTGTTGAAATGAAATGTTATTTTTTACCTGAATCAATATGAGCATGTCCCATCGCATGGACAGTGTGACTCGATGAACCTGAAGACTCACTGAAGAATTTCTTGGCTATTTGCCGAGCACGTTCATAGGAGTCGTGATCTCCAATGGTACATGCATTGACCATTGAATTCACTGTATACAAAGCTTGGAAACTCCGCTGGTCTGTCTCTGGTATATGCTGGTGGTTAGGTATAAACACAAAATTATTCTGTGTTTCCCATTACATTGAAAAAAAAATAGGGTGGATAGGAAGGTTAACTTTCAAATTTTATGGCCAAAATAGTAGGGTGCTTTAGAGGGTCGGATATATCGTTTCGGTTTGCGGTAACACCATGTGTTTATCTCAACTATCGTGAAGATGAGGTACCTGTACCTCAGCTTCGCGATAGATGAGATAAACACATGGTGTTACCGCAAACCGAAACGATATTCCACCATGCAAAGCCTTAAATCTTATATGGTGGATATAAAAAGCACTTTTTAATGCCCCTTACATTCCTTGGAATGTATATTATTTTGGTACAATATGATCACCAAAAAAAAACCCTTGGGTCAGCTCCAACTCAAACACAGCACACATTGGCATACTACTCTCAGAGGCCTATTCACACCATGCATGATCTGTTAAGGGCACATGTTGTTAGATTGATCGATAGGGCATCGACAATGTGTTGGGTTTGGCGTATTTTGCCGTTGATGTGTGTACCCCCAGAATATGGAATACCCCCACCGATCATAACATACGCACAACGCTAGCTTGAAGTAGTTTTCATCAAGATCTAGGTTCAATTTAACCACCAGGGGGCTACGATGTACACAGATTGAATAGGTCTGTCCCATATAGCTATAAAAGGTATAATAATAACAACAACAACAACAACAATAATTGCTGCATTTCAGCGCATATAGGGCTAATCAAACACAACAACCAACTCTGCCCTCACAGGTACCCATTTACCCCTGGGTGGAGAGAAGCAATTATGGTAAAGTGTCTTGCTCAAGGACACAAGCACCATGGTCGCGGTTGGGACTTGAAGCCACATTCTGATGAGGTATATGCCAAAGCCTTTAATATCTCACCGTAGCCATATCCACAAGGGTCTCTATGTCATGCATGAGATCAAAAACGACCCGGTCATAGGTCACAAGTTCAACCCGACTGAGGTCAAAGGTCATGTTAGGATTGGGTGGCCCTATCAGTCCAGCGCCTGCGCCGAACATGGTGTTGCATGCCATCTCAATGTGCAGAAACTGTGGCAGTCTGCAAGAGATGAAATAGTAATAAAACTTTCCAAATTATTTGTTTGCATTCATGACCAATGTTTTACGTAAACTGTTGAATTGCAGAAGCCATTTTGTTTTTCTCATGCATTAGAAGTCTAAGGAGTACAAAATTAGAGTGGTGCTTTAGAGTGGTGCTTTTCAAACTATGACTTCTGATAGCAAATTTTGATTGATGACAAGGGAACCAGACAGATCAGGGAGAAAAAAATTCAGATCCTCTGAAGGGTATGAAATTTAGCTATGGCATTATCTGTTTGTTGGTAATTAGGGCTACTCAATCCCACTAGACTGAAGGCAAATTCGTACTTCATGCATATATGAAAGTGAATTGCCAATGCAATCAGCCTCCAGTCTATGACAACTGTTGACGTCATGATGCTTTTGCATTAATGTGAAGTATGCATTAATATGAATGACCTTAAAGGAAAGGTACAACATTGGTAATTCAAAGATTATTAAAATAATTATTATCTACAAATTGACTTGGTGTAAAGTTGGTATACATATCACTCATCCTGAGAAATGTATTCATAAAAAAAGAAATTGTTGTGTTAAATTTCCAAAAAGCTGCCGTCTGTCAACTTTTTGTAAAACATAAAAACATTTAGTTGTTTTGCGGCTGTTTTCTCAAAAACATAAATACCTATTCTGATGAAACTTCCAGGTTGCTGGGGTTGAAATGAATGTATGCTGCCAACTAACGATTCTGTACTTTCTCTTTTAGGCATCAAAACACAAGTCTGATGCGCTAAATCAATCGACATTGCACCAGCACAATGGTGATGGTGATGGTGATGAAGAAAAATGAGGACATTATTTGACTACATACCCGGCTTGTTTTGCTGAAAGAATGACATGTTTGTGGTTGTCTTTGTTCAGTCCTTGGACAGGGACTCCATCAAGCCAAACCTTTAGGAACAAAATGCAATAAATGGTAGAAAGAAGGTGAAATAATGTCATAAAACATGAGATGCATTTAATGCTGCATGAAATGTACGAAATTAATAGTTGCGCAATAGTTGCCCGGGGAAACTCAAAACTCACTCGGGCAACCTAGTGAACTGACGATGGTTGCCCTATGTATCAAGCAAATATTCAACTGCAAAACATATAAATTTAATTGCAAATTTATATATTCAGTTGCACATCCATATTGTCAATTGCAAATTTATATATTCAGTTGCAAATCCATCTTGTTAATTGCAAATTTATATATTCAGTTGCAAATCCATATTGTTAATTGCAAATTCATATATTCACTTGCAAATCCACACTGTTAATTGCAAATTTATTCAACGGCAAATCCATATCTAAGGGCAAATTCGTACATTTAAGGGCATCACCATATATTTCAATGCAAACTGACCAAAAATATACATCCGCAAAACCAAATTAATTATAGAGAGCAACTGAATATTTTGTAATTGAATATATGAATTTGCTATTAATTACAAAGATTTGTAATTGAATATATATGGATTTGCAACTGAATATTTGTAGGTCGTAATTTTGACATAAACTATAGGCAACCACATTTGCCTTTTGTTAGATTGAATACTAGTTTTAAAACACTATTGCTCAAGCAGGTTGCTCAAATCAGTGCCGACTCCAAATTTTGAAATAAAAATAACCAAAAAATTATAATAGACATGCATTCGCCAACTAGCCATACAATCATTCACAGCCTCCTCCCCCCCCCCCCAAAAAAAATCAACAGTTCCATTCCACTATTCCTCAATGAACATGGCTTTCCCTGCCAAGTGTTATGATTCACCTTAATTATCTTACCAATGCCTCTGAGTTGGAATTCCATGCAAGCATCACTTCCTTATCACACCACTCTTTAGGGATGATCAACTCAACCCTGAACCAATGAGTTGCCCACCTAATAAAAAAAAAACCACATAAAATACAGAAAAATATAAAAAGATCATTCTGAATGCTCACTGGTCATACATATATATATATCATTATCAACTTGTGCCACATTCTTCAGGGTTCAAATCCCAATATGATTCACATCTGCAATCAATTAAAAGGAAGGTACATCATTGGTTTTGTTAGCATCATCATGATAAACATTTACAAAGTAACCCAGGTGCCACAGGTGCCTGTGCCTCAAATCTTATAGGGTGGATATAAAAAGCACTTTTTAATGCCCCTTACATTCCTTGGAATGTATTTTTTTGGTACAATATGATCACCCAAAAGACCCATGGGTCAGCTCCACCTGAAACACAGCAACATTGGCATACTAACTATACATTTAAATGTACATTGGTACATTTAAATTTTTGATACATTTAAATTTTTCGCATGAATTCATTGCTAATCATGTGGAATTTAGGAGAATATTCTATCCAATATGCGAACTGGGAATTATCTCACTTTTGTTAAACATTTTACGACGATCATAAGCTTTACACTTAAACATTTGACAATTTGGTTGTTTTCCAGTTACCAATTGCCAATTCTATACCTTACTTTTAAAGATGCTTATTCTGTATTTAGCTATTTATGTATGCCTTTGAGGAAGATGTAAGGCTAGGGTTGAACCATTATGGTCACTGTAACTAGCTTTTCCCTCATTTCCCAGACAAAGTTGTTTTGAATCAGGCCAGAATTCATTTCCTTTTTCAAAAGGAAATAAATTATGTTCAAATGCGATATTTCACAGCATAATTGACTAAAACATTGTTCGACAGCCCTGTGATGCCTTTATTTGGCCAGTCAATAAATGTATCAAATATTAATATATTCAAATTACTCTTTCATCCGTGCCTTGGTCAATTATTTAAACAAAGGACTAGTACAAGTTCTTACGTTGGACCAAAAGATTTCCCAACTTCTGTTTTGGTGAACTCTTTAGCGACTGCCTCATTGTATGGAATCCTGTCTTCTACTGCACAGTGATAAATGGCTGTCACTGGATGTTTATCTGGATACAGTCTACAAAATGATAAATAATTTTTAGTTTAGTAGTTCTGAATAAATTAAATATCGGAACAGGTAATTCATGCAGAAGGGCATTATTATATATCATCATCATCACTGATTATTAAATTACCAAATTATTATCTGAAAGCCAACTTGATGTGAAGTTAATACTATTGAAATGTTCCATTCCCAACTGAATTTTCAAGGCTTTTAATTAGAGGGGCAATATCGTCACGATTTGGGCAGACTTTCAATAGGGCACGGAATCAGTGTCCTAGTTTAAGATGAACACAGTGACTGAAAATTACATGTATGCAGCAGCTCCCTGGGGAGTATACAGCTCAATTGCTGCCATTGCAGCGCATATAGGGCTATAATCAAACACAACCAACTCTGCCCTCACAGGTACCCATTTACCCCTGGGTGGAGAGAAGCAATTATGGTAAAGTGTCTTGCTCAAGGACACAAGCACCATGGTTGCGGTTGGGATTCGAAGCCACATTCTGACGACTCAGCCATCAGAACACAAATCCGATGCACTAAACCGCTCGACCATGGCACTCCATGCGCTTATGTCTGTATCACAATAAGTTTATAATTTAAATAATTTCTTAAATAATAATTTTTATTTTTGCTATAAAAATACATAACTTTGACTTTGTGCACAAACATGAGTGTTTGTTCCAAAACTTCTTTCCAAAACCGTTTTTAACCCAATTCTCATAGTGTCGTGGCCGAGCGGTCTAGCGCACCGAACTCAAGTTCTGGTGTTGCCAGCAGCAGGGTGTGGGTTCGAGCCCCGGTCGTGACACTTGTATCCTTGAGCAAGGTACTTAACCATAATTGCTTCGTCCTTCGGATGGGACGTAAAGCCGTAGGTCCCGTGTGTTGTATAATGCACGAAAAGTGGATTGTCGTGGCCGAGTGGTCTAGCGCACTGAACTCAAGTTCTGGTGTTGCCAGCAGCAGAGTGTGGGTTCGAGCCCCGGCCGTGACACCTGTGTCCTTGAGCAAGACACTTAATCATAATTGCTTCTCTCCACCCAGGGGTTAAATGGGTACCTGTGAAGGCAGAGATGGTTTGCTCTCTATGCGCTAGAAATGGCAGCAATTGAGCTGTATACTCCCCAGGGAGCTGAGATGGTTTCAGGAATGATTTATGAGCCTTATGAGCCTTATGAGCAGGGATAATAATATAATGCGCCTTGAGCGCCACTTAGTTGGTGGATACGTGCGCTATATAAATCTATACATTACATTATTATTATTATTATTAATTTATTGTGTGGATAATTCTGATTTGACATATTGAATCGAACCATTCAACCGATCAAACTAGAACTACCAGTACCATCATAGAAGTAAAATAACGTTCGGCTCATAAAATTTGATTTTTAGTTTCCCGTCACCCCCTCATGGAATTTTGGCCCCGCTTGGAAAATATCATTTTTTTTTTTTTCCCTAATCAATAAAAAGGAAAGAATGTCGTATCCGACCGTCACTTTTTAAGGGTTTTTTGGAATATTTTTTGCAACCACTAACCAGTGAAAACTATCTTTAAAATGCACTTTTATGATCCTCCCCTTTTAAAATCCTCCCCTTCAGAAAATAGACAAATCCTATTATAGTTGCCAGTGCACATGTACAATGACCGTCTTGGTCACTAACACTAGCAGACTAGTATTTAGTAACAGGGGAGTTGACAAAATCAGACTGACATGACTGAGGAAGTCACTGTATACCAAAAATGCCAGATTTTTCATGAAATAAATATCCTAGAATAATTTGAAGTACTAGTATGTCCATCATCATCCATATGTTCTCCACCTTACTGGGTAGGTAAGATTACATTATTCGTTAGTGGAGTGCCATGGTCGCGCGGTTTAGTGCACTGGATTTGTGTTCAGATGGCCGAGTCGTCAGAATGTGGGTTTGAATCCCGACCGCGACCGGGGTACTTGTGTCCTTGAGCAAGACACTTTACCATAATTGCTTCTCTCCACCCAGGCCAGGGGTTTAATGGGTACCTGTGAGTGTGAGGGCAGAGTTGGTCGTTGTGTTTGATTAGCCCATATGCGCCGAAATAGCAGCAATTGAGCTGAATAATCCCCAGGAAGCTGAGATGGTTTCAGGAACGATTTATGCACCCGATGAGCAGCCCTGGGTAATAATGTAATGCACCTTGAGCACAATTTTGGTGGATATGTGCGCTAATACTAGTCCACATTATTATTTTTATATTGAATGAGAAAAAGTGGCGGTCGGATACGACATTCTACCCTATGCTTCAGTGAAACAGGGAATACTACACATGTGAAAAAGATATTTCATTTTAATAATTATAATGAACAATGATAAAAATTCCCTCGTAAATTTTCTGAGATTGGTTGACTTGAAACTAGGCCTACTTATCAAATTTCATTGGCCTTATTTGCAAACGAACCTGCCCCACAAATTTGCATCTGTGAAGTAGGTGTCTGATATGAATTTTTCTGCTCTCTCCAAGGTACATCTTTTGTTTTTCAAAACTGGCGTCCCGCTCATTGTTGAAGTCACACTTCATCAGCAGTTTTAACTTTTCAAACTCAGAAATTCAGAAGCAAGGCCAAGAGACTCATCATCAGAAAGTCATAACTCATATCGTTCCCAGTTTTGATTGATCGATCAATGTGCATGCGGATGCAACTTCGTCCCCATAATCAACTTGTAGCTTGTTCCTAATAGTACACGACCCTTGCTCGCGTATTTTTTTTTACACCGCAGAGACGGGTTTTGTACGCATTTCGCCCTTGTGTCAAGACTATGAACCCATTCAGCACGCATGCGCGCGAAGGGAATTTCGACACGCAAACAAAACCTACCATCAAACGGAGAGGGAATGGCTCCATGAGTTCCACTGCAGAGCGCCATGGTCGACTGCAGCTTGGAGTTTTCTATCACACTAGCTCAGTGAGTACGTGCGTCGCGCGCCTAGGGTTTCGTAGTCTCTCTCTCAAGACCGGAATTGGCACTTTTACTGCACAAAACCCGTCGCTGCCTGCGGTGTAAAAAAAAAATACGCACCCTGCTCTTGGTGATGTACGCGAAGGAAATTACTCAGTAGGCCTAACAGGGTATTCAAATTTCAAGTCGATCATTGTGAATAAGCCACTTCGGAGTTCCTACTGCGCATGTGCCATTTGACCTTGACGACCTCTTTTCTGGATAAACAATGCATGGTACCGTTCATATTCATGCATACAACGCGTGTGTACGTGATCGCATCAATGTATTTACACGTGTAAACGGAATATCTTCTCGAGTTGAAAACCTTTTTTTTCATCAATTTTCTTGTGGTCAGGAACAGCACTTTCATTACTGAATGGTAAGAGAAAGAAAATAAAGAAAAATATTGTTGGATTTGTTTGTAAAATGTCTGTGATTTTCCGTGTTTCTTTTTGTTTTGTTTTTCGTAAAACGGAATGCAATGCCAGTGGCCAATGAATGTAGTAAAATCTTCTTAATTAGGGCCTATTCAATTTTGTATAGGCCCTAATTAAGATTTTACGCTTTTAAGAATCCATATAATGACCCTTTTTTTTAAATCTGAAAGCCTAAATGATTTTTTGCACGATATTTTCTCACTTTCAATAGTTTCATTTTTATTTTTGCTGTTCATTCGCACTGTAGTATACTCAGTAACATGTAAATTCTATGTTATGTATTGTGGGAAAGGACAACAAAAATAGCGTACAGAAAATATGTTGTTTCTAACTAGGCACATACATATGTTAATTGTTTTATTATGTTATCTGATTAACAGGTTAGCTGATCAAGACCAATTTCAACAATGAGGATATGTGCTGTTACAGGCTGTGGGAACAGTACCTATAAACTTGAAAAGTGGAAACAAGGTTATTGCATAAAACATACATGGCTGCCATTTTGGATTTGGAACTTGTGATTGTGAGCCACCTTTTCATATATATATATCCATTCCCATCTGAGAAAAAAGTGGCCAATCTTAGCATACATGTTGAGCGTCCTATCGTAGATCAAAGACCTTCAAAATATTTAATGACACATTTCCCACCCTCTAGTTCCTTCTGCTGATGATGTCATTACTATTTTTGCAACCAGGTCTCATTGTTTAGTGCACCTGTATGTTAAATATTTCCCCGTTCAAAATATTCATTAAGAGTAACACAAAGTTTCAACTAAGCATGTACTTGATAAAAAGGAACTTTATTTAAACTATACAAGAAATGAAACAGTAAAACAAACCTCAAAATAACAATATTAATAATTCAGTTATGTATACATTTATAATAATAATAATGTCAACAATTAAAATATTACTGAGAAATAAATAATGGAGAAATAAATAAATAGTAAGTTGAAATATTGTATTTATATTTGCAAAATGGAATAATAATACATACACCTGTACAGGTACACTGTAGCTATGTTTGTGGAATATGAACACTCCTCTTTGTATCAAGAACTTTGGCTTTGAAAATACATTAATCAAATACAAATAAGTAAAGACTGTTTGTGGTGACACCATGTGAAATTCTCATTTGAGTAGTAATTAGTTCTGAAAAGAACTATTGGTACTATCCTTTTCACCATGCAAAACTAGAAATATTACTTAAATACAAATAACTTAATTGTGTTATAAAGAATATTTATGTCGTGTTTTTTTATTCAAGTAAATGTGTACATTTTAACACTGCATTGCTAATAATGCTCTCTGGACCTAAATTGTGATTTTAAATTCAATATCACTATTTAAATTTATTAAATAAGAGTTTGTCAAGTATACAGTTTGTCAAGGGTTATTAAATTTTAACAAGAATGCTCCCCTTTTTCTGGTCATTATCAGTTTAGTATAGATCACATAAAGTGCACCTCTACGTGTCAAATCCCTTCCCTCTAGCCTTGAACTGACCTAATTTGTATTAAAATTATTGAAGCCTGACCACATGTTAAAATTGTTCAATACTAAAAGTAAATGTGCAGTTCTATATTAAAACAAATGTTCAAAAGGTAAAATACAAAAGTAAAATATATGTCTTCAGTGACTTCGTCAGTTTTTTTTACTGTTACATGTACATTCAGCTGCGATGCCGAGAAGACAAGCGCTTGGAGTTCCTTTTCCGACCAGTAGTTTTGTCCCCTTAATCTGAAAAAAATCCTTCAAATCATCAACATTCCAGTGTTCTATAACGTCTAGTGTCAAAGCAGAAGATTCCTCCGAAGACATTTACAAAATTCACTTGAAAAAAACCCGATAAAAATGCTATATTTAAAATAAGAAATCCATGTTCCACGTTCGCATTGCAATGCCAAAGCACGCATTATACGCGCGTCGCTAGTGGCGACCCCGATTGTTTATCTTCGTTGAACCTTGACACGATCCCACCATGCTTTGCGCGCGTGAGATTCCGAAGAGGCTTATACAAGGTTGGCATTTACGTCGGCGCGCCTCCTCAAATAGTCTGGTAGGCATAAATCCCTTCTTATTTGGTTCTATGTGTAAAGTAAAGGTTAGTAGAAGGGTACCATTAATATCTGAAATCCTAACGTCGCATATCACATTACTAACGTGTTATTGGTAGACAGTCTAAAATACTAAATTACCGAGGAAGCTGTCGATTTAATTGTTATAAATACCGCTGATTTCGTGGAGGTGGAAAAGTGAGTTCTGCAATTTCTGTTTTTGTCATGTGTTCATCAAATTTATCATTTAATATCC
The DNA here is from genome assembly GCA_029582265.1 of Zoroaster sp. YZ-2022. NCBI lineage: Eukaryota > Metazoa > Echinodermata > Asteroidea > Forcipulatida > Zoroasteridae > Zoroaster > Zoroaster sp. YZ-2022. Next base: position 20,100,610 of record CM055828.1, on the reverse strand, counting down.
TCGATGACTCGAAAAGAGATTAATTTCTGAAGATACTGATGCGTTTGGTAATGACATTTATTAAAAGGATTCAGGCCGGTTTGGTTTGTGTTTTTTTCTTGGGAAAACCGTCTCGGAAAAAAATTTCAATGTCGGGTTTTCAGGTGAAAAATTATTCCTGAACCAATATGCTCAATATTTATATCAAATTAACCCTAACTCCCTAGACAACAAAAGCAGTTGGAGGATTTTGAAGGATTTTTATTGTTCAGTAACAATGCTTAGGCCTAGGGAGTTAGGGTTAAAGGTCTTGATGAAAGAAATACAAATTTTACAATGGTTTTTAAATCAAGAAAATCGGACGAGTAGCTTTTGAGGAATCCTGTTTTATTTAATCAAGTATACAGGCTCGATGAAGCCCGACTGTCCATACACTGACTGTGTACATCCCTATGCCTAAATGGCACCAAAACCATTGAATCAGCCTACACACACGCACAGCGTTCGTGCTCATTTCCCTCAAAAGAGATTTTGAAAGGGTGTAAAAAAATACACTCTCCGCTCAAAACTAAACACAATTACGACTCGAAACTTTCACATATGATAGAAAAGAGGTGTAAAATTCATTCAGACACCGCTCTTACCTTTCAACTTGAAGATTTCACCTCGAAAAACGGTGTTTACTTTTTATCTCTGTGTAACTTCGGTTGTAGAGTAGATATGGAGATGGAGCAAGCTTGGGTATGTAAAGGAGCCCTTTGACTCAATAGGGAAACCCGTTTTCTTGTCAATCACAATGTACTCGGGTGCGGAGACAGCTCCGAAGTGGATGCCCTCAGCAGAGCGCGGAAAATTTTACGGGCTGAATGCACGCGATCTCGGAACACTTTGCGAAAGGCTGGGCGGGGCGAGAGTGGTTCATTCATAAAAACCTAGGCTTTCGCACGTACTTCCGATTGCTATTTTATGTACATTGTTGGATAGCTGAAGCTAGCTTTCCAATGAGCTATTACTAGCCTACATGTACATGTAAGATTTCGACGGGTAAAAGTTGTAGAATTTTTGAGTTTAAAATTTTGATGTTTTTTGTTGCGGGCGATGCGCTGTGCATGTGGAGGGCTTCGGTCAAGCACGTACGAACTGAAAACCCTAATTACAGTGTGGCTAACATTAACTGTGTTACTGTAGTGTTGGAAAGTATGTCGTATCCGACCGCCACTTTTTCTCATTAAATGTAACCAATATAATGTAATCTTACCTACATGTACCTAGTAAGGTGGAGAACATATCGATGATGATGGACATATAGGCCTACTTCAAATTATTCCTCAGTCATGTCCGTAGCTATAACACCCTATTTTTTTTCCAAATTTGTCAAGTTGAAGCTGTAGCTGAGAGAAGATCAATGGTGCAATTTGTTTTTGAATACCTCTTTCGGTTCTTGAGATATGATCTTTTAAAATTTGTAAAATCGTTACTTCGTGTGCTGCTAATTTGACCAGTCAAAACATTTATGGTAACTCATTTCACAAAAATTACATAAAAATATTAAGTTATACATCAAACTGAAGCTATTAATGTGAGGAATTCACTGGTGTTTTTTTGTTTTCTAATAATGTAGGTCATTTAATTCTTGAGATATTGGCTGTTGAACTTGGAAAAGTTGTGAGATTTAAACAATAAATTGGAAATTAACAAGTGTGACTTGGAGCACTGTTTTTTATCTTAAATTTGATGTTTTTGTGGTCATAGAATATAAAAATAAAAATAAAAAATAACAGTAAAATGTTAATTCCAATCATTATAGGCCTACTAGGCCCAGTTAAATGAAATTTTTTTTTTACAGGTTACACTTCATTGTTAAATATTAACCATGCAATGCATCAATCATTTGGGCGGATGAATACTGTACAACAGTAACAATATCTGAACATGAACTTGAATATTCCTCCGAGAACATATATTCGTACAGACATGACATATCCACCATCATTGCGTAACAATTGGCCATGTTGATATGACCCCAGAAATACCCTTTTCGCGAGAATTTACGATAATTTTCACAGACGGTTTGTGTTCATATTGCTCAAAAACAGTCTGACAAAATGTGTCTGTTGATTTAATATAAATTTGAACCGGAAAGTTAACAATTTCTTACCTGTCAAATACATTGTACTTGGTATATCAAAGTGATCATGTTTCATGCATTGACCCTTCAACTTTTACCGAAATATCAAAGAATCTCACGAAAAAACTAATTTTCAACGAGACCTCAAAACCGGATCCAGTGTCAAAATTCAGGTCAAACCGGCAATCTGTCGGAGTCGCAACCAAAAAGTCGTCCTCAAAACCACGCATATTTCTGTATGGATTTATTTTATACTACATTATCTGTAACTCTTGTGGGAAGGTTTTAGACCGTTTAGCTTCTACGGATTCCAGAATTTCTTTTTTTTTACGTGGTGGCACATAGGCAAATGTGTTAACTCGCGTTTGGGTGTTATAGCTAATGTCAGTCTGATCTTGTGAACTCCCCCATAAGTGACCAACACGGTCATTGTACATGCGCAGTGGAAACTATAATAGGATCCTTCTATTTTCTGAAGGGGAGGATTTTTTTAGAAGGGAAATCAAGTCCGAAAACCATCATAAAAGTGGATTTTAAAGATAGTTTTAGCTTTCTATACCCCCAAACATCGATGGAATTATTATTTTTTTTAAATTCCAAAAAACCCTTAAAAAGTGGTGGTCGGATACGACGTTCTTTCCACCGTGTTGGTCACTAATGGTGAGTTGACAAGATCTGACTGATATGACTGAGGAAGTCATCGTACACCAAAAATGCCCGATTTTTCATGAAATAAATATCCAGGAATAATTTGAAGTGTATGTCCATCATCATCCATATATGTTTTCCACCTTACTGGGTAGGTAAGATTACATTATTGGTTATATTAAACGAGAAAAGTGGCGGTCGAATACGACATTCTACCCTAAGTGTTACCTACCCGCTCAGTTAACAGTCTGTTGTCGGTGCCCTTTATGATTAACGTTACACAGGCAACAGCTGTCACTAGGTTATTACATGTAGCATAATATTAGCGTGCGTTACCATATAGTCGCCACCCAAAATGCTTATTTGGACCATTATTTAATTATTATGTTTTTTCCTAGCGCTTAAAGTTTTTTATCACATACATTGTACTTTACTTATTTGCAACGTAAATAAACAATCATCCCATTCTAAATTCAACTTTTTTTCAAAATGGTCATTTTAGCGAGTGGCGAAATTACGATGACAACTCCTAAACTCACCATTGCGTTAATTGCACCTTTTACTACATGTATGTGCGTGAAGGCAATCATTGCATAACTGGAACAGCCTCGGACATTAGTCTTCATGGAAAGAATGTCGTATCCAACCGCCACTTTTTAAGGGAATTTTTTTGCAACTACTAACCAGTTAAAAAAAATGATTCTATCGTTTTTTTGGGATACAGAAAGCAAAATCATGAAAATCCACTTTTATGATGGTTTTCGGACTTTATTTCCCTTCTAAAACAATCCTCCCCTTCAGAAAACAGACAAATCCTATTATAGTTGCCAATGCACATGTACAATGACCGTGTTGGTCACTAACGGGGGAGTTGACAAAATCAGACTGACATGACTGAGGAAGTCACTGTATACCAAAAATGCCTGATTTTTCCATATATGTTCTCCACCTTACTGGTTAGGTAAGATTACATTATTGGTTAATATTGAATGAGAAAAAGTGGCGGTTGGATACAACATTCTACCCGTATTCATAACAAATATTAATAGCCAAGCTGGTTAGTAGGCTTGGGCGATATCATTTTTTTTTCATCCACGATATATCGTCAAACATATATCACGATTTTTTTTATAATATCGCGATTATCTTTTTTTCACACATGAGCACTTTAGAGCCGATAATAACAGGGATGTACCCATCTACAAGCGTCACAATAAATTGCCAGTGCTTACCTGAGAGACACGTGGAATTGCGCCGTGCACCATGGCCATTGGCAAATTCGTCTGCATAATAATTATGTGGGACGGTTACTGCGTCGTGCGTCTCAATCAAAGCATCAGCCCGAGTTCATGTGATTCGCGGTCCACGTGACTGGGTCATAGTATAAACATGTGACTAGGTTTATTCCTGCATATTACCGTGGATAATAAAACCATGTCATTGTGACACGTCATTTGCACTTCAGAAAATGTGACCAAGTTTGGATTGTACTCACACTATTTCAAATAAATGTCACATGGTTTATGAAGAGTACGTGTATGTGTTTTGTCACTCGACAAGAGTCCCAGTATGGTATAATAGAATAGTGTCCTAATCCCCCAACTTTGATCGAGCCGCTGCCGATCCATGCTTTGATTTACTTCATGACTAATGTGATGAGCACAGAGCACCTGCAATTACTGCAAATGTTATTTTCCTGAGGACAATCAGAGCATACTGATCGAAATGTTGAGTTGTAACCTCTAGTTCTTTTCAGAACTAATTACTACTCAATTTAGAATTTCACATGGTGTCACTGCAATTAGTCTTACTTAAATGTTATTTTGTTCGATTTTTAAGGTAACGCCCATAGTCTGCATATATTTAAATATGCATGATATAATGTACTCGCATGTGGTGCGCCAACCAGAGTCACAGACCACCATGGCTAGACAGTGAGATGAAACATTGTCTTCACATTGTTGGATCAAATACCCTATTCAATCCCCAACACTTAACCCATCTAAATAGATTTCTTTGAGTGGCGGTGAATTTTAAACAACGCCCTGTCAGGCGGCTCCTTTGAGATCTGACATTCGGCTTACCACAGAAGTAGTTCGATTTTGTTACTCACTTCCAAAAGCTGAAAAGACTTCCCTACGTTTTTTCCATGGAATTTCTGACCCGACTGACAATCGAGGATTTTCTTTAACTGTGATGTTTTTTTCTTCGCGATATATTTTTTCATCGCGATTTGCCCAAGCCTACTGGTTAGTTGGTTAGGCATCGGTAATTTTTATGTATAACTACAGACGAAGGAAACTTTGTCCTTGGTAACTGTGTAGGCCTACACACGGTATGCAAAACACAATTGTGGTTTTAAATTTTACCATTGACCATTTAATGACATTTTTAATTGAACAGAATAACAATAAAAACAGATGTACAGCTGGAGGTAGCTATTAACCCTCCTACTACTACAAGGGTCAAAATCAGTCAAAATGTTGATATACTACTTGCCAAGGTATATCTAATGCACTTAAAAGTCAAACACTGTTGAACCTTACGTGTAGTAAGTACATTTACAGGTCAAAATGAGTCGACTGTTTTTGACTGGTAAAAGCATTGTCTGGTATTGTTCAGGGTGGTCAAAATGACAGTAAAAACCAGTCAAAAATGCCCCTATGTGCACATTTGGGTCAACAGTCAAAACAGGCAGCTGACTGAATTTGACCTCTATAGCAACTTCCCACTAAAGTGCAGCTATAGTAGGAAGGTGAAAAGGTGCACAAGCAAATGAAATGGCTGTAATATGTACTCATGGAGCCTCTAGGTTGTGATGCAACTGTCTGCACCTGACCCATCCAGGGGGTATAGGAGTTGACCTCCAATTTGCCTAAATACTTTCATCATATTTCATCTGCTGCTTTTGCCAGTGACTATCTAGGTAGAGGGTCGCTGTCGAAGTAAACATGTAATGTCAAGTGTCTCATCATAGACTTCTTCACAATCGTTCAAGTGCAAGAAGCTTTGCATAATTGTTGACTTTACATTAGGCCCCCCAAAAAGTCTACAGTTTGTGGTCATAGGTCAGTTTGAAAATCGGTGTAGTGACACATTTTTTTCGTTTTTTTTTGGTAATCTTTTTTGTTTTTACCAACCATTGAAATACGTGATACATGTATACGCGGTAATTGGAACCAGACCAAATTTCTCATACACAAAGTATGGTGGCTAAGAGAGGCCACACAACTCGAGTTGTAATCTCCAGTTCTTTTCAGAACTAATTACCACTTAATATAGAATTTCACATGGTGTCACCACAATTAGTCTTAGTTAACAGCTGGTTGTGCTGCCTTTTGATGGACTCGGTACTGTATAGTCCATGCATGGTGTTGGATTGTGTTGGATTCAGGAAGGTTCCTAGCCAAAACCATTAGGGGGTTAGGGTTAATGATCAAAATACCATCATGTATTAACCCTAACCTTCCCAAATCCTCCCAAATCTTATTTGGTAAAGTGATGGATTTTGAAGGATTGAGGTTACATGCTACATGCTACATGCTCTTTGCTAAAGTGAAGGATTTTGTATTGAGTATTGAGGTTATTAGGCATACATGTACATGTACTACATTTGTGTACTTGCCTTTCCATGGTACATGTACACCCTTCCTTCCTCCATGGTTGTAGTGATTGCAAGGTCAGTGATTGGGTCAGTGGACACTGTTTATTGCTCTATGCATGCAGGGAGGGTCCCTGGCCATGTACACATGTACAATGTACATGTATCACAGATTAGAAACACACGTGTGCATATACTGTACATGTACATGTCATGTGCTTGCTTTACTACTAAAGGATTTTGGAGGATTCAGGTTATGTGTAAGCAAATGGGCCTAGGGAGTTAGGGTTAATGATTAAAATACTGTCTATCAATGTTTCAACCACACTGAACAACCTTTAGGTTTTTTAAATTTTATTCCTCATTTCCTGTTTATAATTAACTCAACATTAAAGTCTAAACTCCATCACACAATTTGCGCTCCAGCAACATGTCACTCCTAAAGGAACCAACTTCAAAACGGAACTGGGGTGATAGGTCTTTTTCTGTCGCGGCTCCGAGACTCTGGAATCATCTTCCAACTAAACTCAAATCTTGTCATTGCATAACTAGATTTAAGTCGATGCTTAAAACTCATCTTATGTCACAATTCTTCAAAGATGATGTATATTTGTAATTGCATTGCAGGTACATGTATCTCAGTACATAATTTTTCCTATGCTGTCATTGTATATTGTTTGTATTCATGTTTTTTCTTTGTTTCCGCGCCTTGTTCTCCTCGTTTCTCGACAATTATTACTATGGATATCGGCTCAAAGTATTCTTGCAGAAACTCTGACAATCGATTCTCCGAGTGAGAGTCAGAGCATGGAGTCCGAACGTTAATGTTAATTCTCAAAAATGTTACTCCTATTTTTTTGACAATTTTTTCACCGTGTTTCCCGACAATTTTTACTCATAATTTCCTGACAATTTTATCGTCGTTTCTCGACAATTATCACTATGGATATCGGCTCAAATACTCTTGCAGAAACTGAAATCAATTCTCGGAGCTATTATGCTAAGGTTAACGTTAATTCTTCATCAACGAACAAGACGAAGACAAACGGGAAAGACCCACAAGTTGTTTACACATCTGGTATTGCAAGCTGGTCTAGTGACGCGTACTGCGCATGTGAAATGATACCGCAAAAACAAGGGTCCCCTGTTTGGGCACACTAAGCATTTTACATGACCTATTGTGGCGATTTTAACATCGTACTCATGGAGCCTCTAGGTTGTGATGCAACTGTCTGCAACTGTCAGCACCTGACCCATCCAGGGGGCAGGAGTTGACCTCCAATTTGCCTAAATACTTTCATCATATTTCATCTGCTGCTTTTGCCAGTGACTATCTAGGTAGAGGGTCGCTGTCGAAGTAAACATGTGATGTCAAGTGTCTCATCATAGACTTCTTCACAATCGTTCAAGTGCAAGAAGCTTTGCATAATTGTTGACTTTACATTAGGCCCACAAAAAAGTCTACAGTTTGTGGTCATAGGTTTGTTTGAAAATCGGTGTAGTGACACGTTTTTGGGGGGTTTTTTGGTAATCTTTTTTTGTTTTTACCAACCATTGAAATACGTGATACATGTATACGCAGTAATTGGAACCAGACCAAATTTCTCATACCTATTGTGGCGATTTTAACATCGTTGCGATTTTTTGAAGGTGGTCTCGATCTCTGTTATAAATAACGAGGGTCCGTGGTAATTATTTAACAAGGATAGCTTTCACACAACTGGGATTTGCTATTTTTTAACATGGATGTGATTTATCATCAAGGTCCTTTGTTAAATCGGTCTCGTGTGAAACGGCCTTAAGAAGACCGTTTGATCTCAAACCACACAATAATTTACATGTAGACCCAAATTCAACGTGAATGTATGATTTGTGAAATAGTCTGTACTTGAATGAATGACGTCTACATCTATTTTCTACAGGTGGCAACCGGCGACATTATTCTGGTGTGTTACGATGCCACTTCGTCCACTGAAAATGGCCGTAAAGACATTACTGGTCAATTTGAGGCCCAGCCAACAGCTTGTATTTATTGTCATGTGTGTATGTACTGTAATATGGATACTGATCAAGCTGCAGAAACCACTGCTTGACACGGTGAATTTACAAAACGACAGTTCAAATAAACAGAGACTGCTGGTGTACACAACTAGTCAACCTTATGAGACAGATATAGAAAGTAAGTAAGAAACATCAAGTTTATAGGTACATGGACTTCTGCAGAATGTTTTAAATGGCAGGCGTGGAATTTCGGAGGCCATTTCCTCCATTGCCCTTGGCCTTGGTGCCCCTTAAAAAAAATTCCCCAAAACATTCTGATACTCCCTTAACTCAGGAAAAGTGGCCTTGCTACATGTACTAGTATTATAAGGAAATTTTTTGCCTGAAATGGTTAAAAAAAATTACAGGTCATTTCTGCCCGTGTCACAAACCTCAAGGCTAAGTGTTGATCCAAGTCCCAAGGGTTGAGTCTGACTGAGTCCATTTCATTGTACTTGAGTCCGAGTTATTAAAAATGGGACTCAAATGTGTTGAGTCTTACAAGGTGAGCTTCAGGTGATCTTGAAATGATGGGTGCCCAATATTGCTTGAATGCTCCTCCATTTTCTATTTGTGATGTATTTTTAAATGCTTTGGAACTTAATAGTAAGACTTAAATAAGTTGCTCATTAAACGATTAACCCAAACCCTGCCAGATGCAGCACAGTGCATCAGGTGGAAAAGTTTGGTGCACTTTGATGCATTCAGCTGTCAACACCAGTGCATAAGCAGCCAAGTCTGAGGCTATTGAGAGCTGGTCCCATTGAACAATGCCAGAGTTGTATCCTGCTGCGTTTGGTGACCACAGACTCTGAGGCAGTTCGGCCTTGAGATTTGTGACCTGATGGATTTTGCTGCACTGGGCAGTCAAGTCACTTTGACAAACGATGCAATCTGATGCGTCTGGCAGGGTTTCTAGCCAAAATACCCTGGAGGGTTAGGGTTAATGTTGCTTAATGTTATTTAACACATTTATTTTCACACCATCATTAAAACTGTATGTTCTGAATATTAATTTGACTGCTGTATGTGTTTGTTACTATTTACAGCTATTTATAAGAGAACATTCTTCGGCTATAACACATACAGGTGAGTGGGCAATCTTTCAGTTAGACATTTTGTTCTAAACAAAAATTATTAACCCCAACCCTCCCAAATCCTCCAAAATCCTCTTTGCTAAAGTGAAGGATTTTGAAGGATTGAGGTTACATGCTACATGCTCTTTGCTAAAGTGAAGGATTTTGGAGGATTGAGGTTATAAGGCATACTTGCCTTTCCATGGTACATGTACACCCATGTTTGTTGTAGTGATTGCAAGGTCAGTGCTTGGGTCAGTGGACACTGTTTATTGCTTCATACATGCAGGGAGGGTCCCTGGCCATGTACATGTATCACAGATTAGAAACATGTGTGCATACATGTCATGTACTTGCTTTACTACTGAAGGATTTTGGAGGATTCAGGTTATGTGTAAGCAATTGTCCCTAGGGAGTTAGGGTTAAGAAAGTCAATGAAGCGGTGGAAATTAAGCTGTGACCCATGCATCTGCATTTTTTTTGCTATGGAACATTGTCCGATTGCAGCCAAAATTGCTGAATTGATTGGAATTCTGCCGTGCTGTGTTTTAAACAACTTTTTCTCAAAGGGGTATAAATGTTTGCCCGATTTGTGAGGCCTCTCTTAGCCACCATACTTTGTGTCTGGGAAATTTGGTCTGTTTCCAATAACCGCGTATACATATGTCACATACATGTATTTCACTGGTTGGCAAAAAAAAATGATTACCCCCCCCCAAAAAAAAATGCATAACCGCACCGATTTTAAAGCCGACCTATGACCAGAATCCAGAAACTTTTTGGGGGACTTTAAGGCAAGTTTGTAATGACCTCGCAAAATTGAAAATTGAACACTGAAATAGTCAGGATACATACACTTCATAAATATGTATGAGGTGTAACCACGTATAGTAAAAAATAAAAAAAAGACTAGTGATGTCACCTCATGAATATATATGAGTATGTTTACAGGCCTCATCAATATGTATTTGTATATTAGGAGAATTTCCTTACGGTGTGAAATGTAACCTCATAAATATGTATGAGGTGAAGTCTCATAAGTTAAAATATTTATGAAGAACCACATAGAGGCGTAACCTCATGAATATGTATGATGTAATTATATATGTATAGCCTCATCATTATATATTTGGCATAACATCATGAATAAAGTGTAATCTCATAAATGTGTATGAGATTTCCTCATTGTGTGAAATATAACATAAATATTTATGAGGGGTAATCTTCTCCCAACTCCATCCATATTTGCTCTTAGGATACCTGCCCTGGTGCATCATCAGGATTTCTTTCTAGCATTTTGTGAGGCGAGGAAGGAAACGCATTGGGACATAGGAGCGATGGACCTCATCCTCCGACGAGGCAAGAGGAAAGGGTGGGAGGTAGAATGGGAAGACATTATACTCGTCGCTACCAAACCTGGCTACAGGTAAATATTGCTGCACCGATAACTTGGGGGTATATTAATGGCCAATATAGATTGGCTGCCTATGCATTATCTGTGATTATGACAGATCTGCATAGGCTCCCCATCGAATTCTGAACTTTACTCATCACGCATGCAAATTTATTTATAATTGGCTTGTGTTAGGTATGCATGGAATTTTTAAGTGATCAATATTAAAAATGTTGTCCGTGTATTTTGATTTCAGGTTAATGAACCCTACTCCTATTGTAGACAATGAGATTGAAGCTATTGTTATAGTATTTATAGCAATTCCAGCCCATCTTGACCAATGGACGATGGTCAGAGAAGGCATCATTCAGCAACAAGTCATGGTGACTAGGGTAAGTTCAGGAATGCAACTGTGATTTTTTTTCACATGACCTATTGCCATTCATAAATGATGATCTGCTGAATTTATGTGTCGTTGACAAGAAAAAAGTGGAAAAAAAGTTTGGATTTCATACTCATTCTGTCCTGGAATTTTCATCTCATGAAGCCATGGGAAATAATTTTCCTCATTTTGTTAAAATGATACCACCTCAGACTGAACTATTTCAATATGAACACATTATTAAAGTCCTAATAAATGTGGACTTACTGTAATTATTTCCTGCCTCTATATTAAAATATAATGCGCCTTGAGCACCACTTAGTTGGTGGATACGTGCGCTATATAAGTCCACACATTATTATTATTAGGTAAAACTTGTAGCTTTGCATGGTGAGGATGATAAGTAAGACTAATTGCGGTGACACCATGTGGAATCTCAATTGAGTAGTAATTAGTTCTGAAAAGAACTGGGGGTACAATAACTCGGCGTTCGATCAGTATGCTCTGATCGTCCTCAGGAGAATGCCGGACTCTGGAAAATGCTGCTGCTTAAGTAGACTGCTGGAGGATCATCCCCTGAATGGATGCTGGAGGATTAGTTCGTTGAGGCGCGCAGGCGGGAAACTGAGACTATGAGACTAGGATCCTAGGGGTTGGGGGTGAGGAGTGTGTGCTCACTGAACTGAATCAGTTGTTAACAAGCACAGGGTGAAGGAGGGTGGTTGACTTAGGATATAGGGATCCCTCAGTCTGGGGTGGGTTATGGACTTTGGATATAGAAAGATCCTTCAGTCTGTAGTATAGGTCGCCAAATGTCGCTGATGAAGAAACCGATGTCCTGTGGCACAGTGTCGTGTTTGACGATCTCGATGGCCTCTCTGATGCGTCTGGGGTGCCATGCGTCGATGGGTGTGATGAGTTGGGCTGCCTGCCAGTCGATTTGGTGGTCCTTGATGTGCGAGTGCTTGACGATGGCGGACTTCTGAAATCTCCTCTGCGACGTGTGCTCGGTGTTCCTTCAATCTGATGGGGAGGTTGCGTTTTGTTTCCCCGATGTACACCTTACCGCACTCACAGGGGATCCGGTAGACTCCCGCTCTGTTGTTTGGGTCCGGTTTGTCCTTCGCCCTCACACCCAAATCCATTCCAACGGAAGAAATCATCCAGTCAGTTGAGCCAGCCCTGCGACGACTCAACAAAACAACAGCTGATGACGTCAGACTACAGATGAGTGATGTTCTGCGTAAAAGCCAAGCCAGCCCAAGCCCAACCTCTCCAAGGAGAACTTTCTGCTTCACGGGACATCCGGCGAGACAGCTCCATCCACATCCTCACCGCAGAGACAAAGGCAACGCTACAGTCATCATGGACCGAAAGCACAATACACCGACAAGGTAAGTCACATTTATTATCCGATTCATACCGCCCCTCATGAAGAACCCCATCCCATCCATAGAGAAAAGAGTCGCTAGCAAACTCCTTGCCCTCCACCGTGCCGGTGGCCTCTCCATCCAACTCTACCGACATCTCAGACCATCCAGCTCATCCTGCCCTAGGTTCTTTGGCCAGCTGAAGATTCTACAAACCTGATGTTTCCTCTCCGCCCTATTATGTCGCCTCCAGAGGTTCACCTCGTACAACACAGCCCGCCATTTAGCTAAGATCCTCCGACCCTTGGTGGGTCTCACTCAACACCATGTGTCCAACTCCAGTCAGTTCGTTGAGATCACCAGGGCCTCACACTTCAACCCAGCGACATCTTGGTTAGTTTTGATGTTGTCTCCCTATTCACCAATGTCCCAACTACAGAGACATGCCTCCTGGTGAAGGACAGACTCGTACAAGATCTTTCTCTTGATGATCGCACATCACTCACCCCGGACCAAATTCATGATTTGCTACTAACATGTGTCTCTTCAAGTTGTTTTCAGTTTCAGGGCAAGTTCTACTGAGCAGACAGCTGGGACCTCCATGGGATCTCCTTTATCCCCGGTCCTTGCTGACATTTTCATGGAAGAGTTTGAAAACTCTTCCCTCAACACCGCCGACCTCCAACCCAAGCTGTGGCTCCGGTGGTTTGGCCACACGGCAGAGACACACTCCAGGATTTTCTACAACATCTAAACCAGCAACACCCGAGCATCAAGTTCACCATGGAAACGGAAGAAGATGACAAGATCGCGTTCCTTGATGTTGGGATTTCCAGAAACCCAGACGGCTCCCTACACTAGCGTCTACAGAAAGCCCACGCACAGATCGGTACCTGAACCAGCGCTCCTTCCATCATCCAAGCATCAAGTCATCGGGTCAACCGTGCGGCTGCATGCAGCGCCTACAACATATGTGACAAGGACAGCCTTCCCAAGGAACTACTGCACATCCGAACTACCCTCAAACGCAACGGTTACAATCCCAACAAGATCAGCACAGCAAAGCCGGTTCCAAACTCCAAAAGCAAGGTAAGTGATCTAACCCTCTCTGCTTGTCTCCCCTATCTAGGTTCGACGTCTAACAAACTACAACGCATCCTCCGACAAGCAGGCATCGATGTGTTCCACTCAGCCCCAGCAAACTCCAAGGACTTCTACATACCCACAAGGACAAACCCGGACCCAAACAACAGAGCGGGAGTCTACGGATCCCCTGTGAGTGCGGTAAGGTGTACATCGCGAAACAAAACGCAACCTCCCCATCAGATTGAAGGAACACCGAGCACACAGCCGCAGAGGAGATTTCGAGAAGTCCGCCATCGTCAAGCACTTTCGCACATCAAGGACCACCAAATCGACTGGCAGGCAGCCCAACTCATCACACCCATCGACGATGGCACCCCAGAGCGCATCAGAGAGGCCATCGAGATGCGTCAACACGACACTGTGCCACAGGACATCGGTTTCATCAGCGACATTTGGCGACCTATACTACAGAACTGAAGGATCTTCTATATCCAAAGTCCATAACCCACCCCAGACTGAGGGATCCCTATATCCTAAGTCAACCACCCTCCTTCCTGTGCTTTGTTAACAACTGATTCAGTTCAGTGAGCACACCTCTCCCCCCAACCCCTAGGATCCTAGTCTCATAGTCTCTCACAGTTTCCCGCCTCGCAGCCTCAACGAACTAATCCTCCAGCATCCATTCAGGGGATGATCCTCCAGCAGTCTACTTAAGCAGCAGCATTTTCCAGAGTCCGGCATTCTCCTGAGGGCCATCAGAGCATACTGATCGAAACGTCGAGTTGTACCCCCAGTTCTTTTCAGAACTAATTACTACTCAATTGAGATTCCACATGGTGTCACCGCAATTAGTCTTACTTATTATTATTATTATTATTAAAAACGACTCGTAGCATCCCCATTCCCCACACCATTGTGTGGCTTAAATGTTAAGTAAAAATTTTCAAAAGTTGTTTATGGGTAATTGGAACTGAACAATGGAACCGGGTAATGAAAGTTTTGGTAAGGTATCAGGGTACCTGGATACCCGACACGGCCTCCGGATAGTTATCACCCCTTAAAAAAGCTACTCAGATTACATGTTGTCCTGCTGTTTTTTCTATTACAGACACCTCTCCTTACCCCCCCCCCATTAGTTAAGACCTAATTTTGTCTTACATTTCACTTCATAAAAGTTCATGGCAATATACCCCTGATAGTGTATATGTATAACACAAAACTTCCATTGAAACTTCACACTTTTTGAATATTAAAAGCAAACATTTAGAAAAATATGGCGATGTATTGGTCGTGGAGGGTGGGGAGGTCATAGGTCAATACCTACCGGCACCCCCCCAAAAAAAAAAAATCATAGCATGAAGTTTATAGATGAAAAAACAGGGGGGAAATTTATGATTTATTTTTAGAATACTAATCAACCTATTGATTGATTTCAGAGTTTTGATAATGGTTTGACATGGACACCACCCAGAGACATCACAGCTGGTACCTTGGGCAAGATGGCCATTCCGCCAGGGATATATGCCTCGGGTATGTTGTACATTTAGGGTGTCAGATCCATTTGCTAAAGGGAAAGTACAACATTGGTGTTTGGCTATGCATGTTCATTTCATAAAACTACTGAATATTTTGTTTTTGTGATTATGTTTTTGAGAAAAATACAAAAAACTTTAACCCTGTTTTTAAGTAAAGACTGTATGCTCTTCAGGAAAATGAATGAAATGTTGAGTTGTAACCAAGCAGTTCTTTTCAGAACTAATTACTACTCAAAAGAGAATTTCCACATGGTGTCACCCCAAACAGTCTTTACTTATGTTTTTCACCATGCAAAGCTACAAGTCGTACTAACCCTGTTTTTACAAAAAGTTTACAACAGTTTACTACAAGTTGCTTGATGCTAACATTATGTCATTTGTAAATTTTTCTTGAAGATGAAAGCACTTCAGATGGAGTTATTTCTCAATATGGTTGATACTTATACAAACTTTTCACAAAGTACACTTAATAATTTGTGAATTTGATAATCTGGTAATTGCCAATGCTGTACCTTCACTTTAAATGCTAATTTGTATATCAGGTATCAGTTAACACATGTTGAAGATTTATCACCCGTTTTTTCCCCAATTATACCAGCAATTTCCATGGGAAAAGTGTGTGGAATTGACACGGAATCACCCAGGTGAAAATCATCTGGCGTCTGTAAATTTGTATTTGCTCATCAAATAACCAATTTTGATTTTTGAAATGTTTTATAATTGAGCAGGTCCAGGTCATGGGATACAGATTTCATCTGGAAGACTCATTGTCCCTGGAAATTATTTTATTAAAGACAAATACGGAGCAATGCAGAGTAAGTATTGTGTGTTTGTTTGTTTGTTGGGTTGTTTGTTTGTTTGTTTGTTGGGGTGTTGGGGTGTTTGTTTGTTTGTTTGTTTGTTTTGTACAAACAGTTTTGTTATTTGACTTTCCTGTCTGTGTGGCATATATTACTCAGCAACACTGATGGATTATAGTACATGTACTAAAAATAAGTGTACAATGCACAGGTGCCTAATTTATTTTTAACTAACATGCTTGGCAAGTGAAGAGTGAATGTGTTTCATTGTGTATTTAAAGGTTTCACTGACAAACTACACGTTTCATATAATATAGAAACTTGGTTTCTGAGATTTCGGGGTAGAAGTAATAATTTGAAGATTTTATAATGCACAAATATTCACAATGCAAAAGGCTATTTTTTATAACAAGCTCAGGCCTCGATCTTGGGCAAAAAAGGGGCAGGCCACTTTGGCCTTGCCCTCATCAAAATTCCACAGGGCACCAAGGCCAACTCAAGGGGTCACCAAGGCCAATCATTTCAAACCTTTAATTTACATTTATTTACAGCCAGTGTATACACGTCTACTTTCTAGGTCACATGTATCAATCAAGAGTATTCAGTTCTTGTACACCATGTCCAAAGAGCCAGTATAACATATTCCTTTATCATGCTGCAACCATTGGTCACATTCCCTGTATACCAAATGACAATGTTGAATATACGATCACTGCGCTGTTTACCGTGCATTCATGTATGGAAGACTACACCACGTGCGGCTGGCTGTATCTAAAACGTGCGCTGGTATCCGACCCGTTTGTGGTGATTTTACAATCACGACACTGGTACCTTGTACACATACAGCCGGCTGTTCAGCGCATGGGGACGAGATTAGAGCCGCTTGTACAATCACAGCAACGCCGCGCCGTGTGTGTGGGGCCGCGGCTGTGAGATCGAGAAGGGCCGGTGAGTCTGATCTGACATTGACATGGGAGCTAGCTAGCATGCAAGCTACGACGCGTGATGTACGAACAAACAACAATAACGATAAAAAGACGTGTATTATTTTCACCGCCGTTTGTTGAATGGTGTTTGTATGCACGGATCATCTACACAATGTCCGTGATGTATGATTGTCATGATGGGATGTAGAGGTAAATACAAAAGGGCACGCTGGCCAAGTTGGCCGCGACATGTGTACTTTTTGAGGGGGCATTGTGGCCAAGTTGGAAGGGCATGCGGCCATTGGCCGTGGTGGCCGCGGTAAAGATCGAGGCCTGCAAGCTTGTTCCGTGTCTTGCTTTTCGGGACCGGCAAATCATTGAGAACTCATTGGTCCGAGATGAGACCGAGACCACAGGGAGTCTAGACCGAGACCTACAAAAAGAGATCTCGAGAGCGAGTCCTGTGTAGAGACCTGCCGCATTGCAATGCCTCGGACAGGACTAAGTAATTATACAATAGGGGCACACTTGGTGTAGGTAATAGACTTCTGGTTACATGTAACCATCCTGCGGGGAAGGGGTTCACATATGTTTGTAAATCACCCTTCTTTATTTGGATGCTTGCAGATGGTCTTAATAACTTTGAGAACAACACCAACTATGCTAATGTGATGGTTAGTGGGGATCATGGCGTCTCTTGGCAAATGGGGGGCAGAGTGCCGTTTGCTTTTGACAGAACATGGCGTCCCATCCATACAGCTGAATCGATGGTACGGACCATGGTTATCAATCCGTAGTTTCTGTTAGTATTTAGAGTTGTTTTTAGTAAATACTGACATAAACTGCTCCTTTTTCTCCCCATCTTTTTCCTTCCCAACCCTTTCTGTCTTCCCCTACTGAAACTATTCCCTGCCTCTTAAATCTCTGTTAAGATATCTTTCTTATGTTTGGCCTATCCCCCTTTTCTCTCACCCTCAATACCTCCCTTCTGTTTCTCTATCTCTCCTGATGTTATGACATTGTTTGTCTCTATCTTGATCTTTCATCTGCCAACCCTCTTTTGTTGGCTGCTCTTTTTATCTTTCACTGCTCCAACATATCGCTGTCTCTGTCTGTACCAAATCCTTCTCTGCCTACCACTCATCTCGCATGTTTTAATTCTTCACATGTCTTGGTTGTCCTCCCCAAACATTGCATGCTACCTATGTTTCTATCTCGCCTATCTTGATATTTACTTCTCTTCTTATCCTACATACCTCTATCTCTCTCCCATCCTCCCTAACTGCTGTACTCCACTCCCCAAAATCATTTTCATCTCTGCTTGCCCTCCCCTACCCCCCTTCTGCTATTCTCCCCTGCCCCTAACCATTGCATGTTACATGTCTCACCCTTTTCTCTATATTTTCTTCTCTGCCAACCTTCTCACTCCACTTCTAAATCTCTCCTCCCTGTCTGATCTTTCCTTCCCCAACCATTGTTGTTTGTATTACTGCCTGTGTCTCATTCACAACCCTTGCATGTATGTTCTTTTGCCCCCCCCCCCCTCCCCCTCCTCTCGTCTTCCTTCTTTGTGCATCTAACAGAGGACAGAGAAAATGTTTATAACAGCACAAATTACGCCAATGCAATATACAGTGACGATGGTGGTGTATCCTGGCATCTCGGGGGCCATATACCCTATGGAACGGACCCTTCTGGATGGACCATTCATAGCAATGAGGCTATGGTATGTTTCACTTGATGTTTTCACTTGACATCAGACCATGCCAAAATTGGCCATCTTCACAGGCAATGACCGATCATTTTTTGAAGGCAGACCCGTACATTTCACTTAAGCACCGCATGCGGCACACAGGCATTTCAACAAATTCCGTGCATCATTGGTCGGTGAAGCACTTAAACTGCGTAGAACAATTAAAAGACTTGATGCAGCTCAATGCCAGATCCAAAATGCCCGTAAAGATGACGTCTATTGATAAGTCTTTACTCAAGGTCCATTTGACACATTATCAAAAGAAAGTTGCGTTCTAAATTTACAGAACTTTCTTAAAATATTAACTATATATGCAAATTATGTAATGCCATATACATCAGAATGCCACATTAACTGAAGATGACCCTTGGCTTGTGTATTCGCATTGAAGCCATGAATTAGATTATAATGAGTGGACCACATGATGTTCGTTACAGTTGTGTTGCACTGTAATGCTGCAAAAAGCAAACACAGTGATCATATCAAAACCACAGAATAGAAACAAATAACACCTTAACTGTATGTCATGGTTTAAATTTATCACCAATTACTTTGTACTTTTTGGACAAAACTCTTGGATCTTGTAAACAAGATGTTCATTTACTGTTCCCCTACGAAATGAACTTACTGTTCCCCCTACGTAGCATGCATGCAAATGTTACTCCCTATGTTTTGTGTCACTAATATTCAGGCCTGTTCAATTATTGTTTGTTCTGTTCATCTCCTCTATGTGTTTCATCTCTCCCTTTTATTCTTCTCTCTCAATCTGGCCCAATGTTTTTTTGTTTTTTTCACACCCATTTTCTTTCTTCTAGTTGTCTTGTTCTCTCCACTAGCAGTTTTGTCAACATCACTTACAGGAATAAGGTTTGCGGTTGCACCATGTAACTAGTAAATAGTTTTGGTTCTCAGAAAAACCGATAGTGACATGTCATAACATGATGTTTCAATCAGTATGCTGGTCTCTGCTGGACTCTGAGGTTGGATTCAGCTAAGTTACCCTAACCCCTTTTAATAACTGGCTAGACACCCTGCTCAATGCAACAACATCCACCAGTTGTTTAAGTGTGAAGCTGCCCTAACCCCCTTCAATAACTGGCTAGACACCCTGCTCAATGCAACAACGTCCACCAGTTGTCCAAGTGTGAAGCTGCCCTAACCCCCTTCAATAACTAGCTAGACACCCTGCTCAATGCAACAACGTCCACCAGTTGTCCAAATGTGAAGCTGCCCTAACCCCCTTCAATAACTGGCTAGACACCCTACTCAATGCAACAACATCTATCAGTTGTCCAAGTGTGATGAGCAAGATCCAACATCAAGACCAAAAGATATTTTGGTCTTGATATTCTGCTCTCTTCAACAAGATCCAACTTAGTATGTTGTGTTCAACATACTAAGGGTATTGCAATTCCAATCTCAGAGTCTGCCATTCTTAGAGAAGATCAGAGTATTGAAATGTCCAATTTACCACTGGTTCTTTTCAGAACAAACACTTTTATCTACTCTTGAAAGATAGTTATGTTTAGCTACCGGAAACCTTACTCGTGCTGTTCTTCCACCATGTAAAGCTTCAAATCCTACACACCAATGTGTAATTCCTTTGAGTCTTTGCTTGGTAGAAAGCATCCCCTTTGCATTAGTTCTGTTATTTTTTGTAAATTCAACATAACAATTCCTCCAAGATGAAAGCACTTTTACACTAAGTAAGTTTTTAGATAATCATACATTAGTTTGATAATCTGTTAATAACCAATGTTATATATTCCCATTATCACAGGCTGTAGAACTACAAGATGGTGTACTGGTCCTGAACGCACGCACTCTACATTCAGACCTTCCTCGAGTTCAGGCAGTCAGCATGGATGATGGGTTTTCCTTCTCCAAGGGGAAACTAGTTCCTGAACTCATCGAACCAGGTTATAAAGTCGTTAACAATGAAACAGTGCCATCAAGGGCAGCAGGGTGCCAAGTGAGTAACAAATTTATAGACTGGTCCCCTGTCTTTAACCTATCAAGGATGAAGACGGGCTCTGGGTGTACTATTCAAGGTATTTCATTGGATACATTGTGCCAAAGATCTAACGCCACTCTTTGAGGCACGAGAACTAGCTACCAAACAAGGTCACTGAGAGGCTGGTATTGGGCGTCTTTCGGAAGCCTCGAAGCATGACATCCGATCATCGGGCTAGTAACAAATCTGCTCTGTGCATAAGCTGTTGAGGACGCATTTTTTACACCACTGGCTCAGGATTTGCTGCTGTTTTAAGGCATCATAGACCATTGGTAAAATCTCTGTAAATGCATCCATACTTCATCAGAATGAAGAGATACCTATCTAGAAATCAACCTGTGAAAGTTTCCACTTAATGTGTTGTGTTGTTAAAGAGAAAATAGTGAAAATGCACTCAGAAGATTTTGTTTGCATTCATTCTAATGTGGAAATGGATCCCGGCTGCGGTCTTTTTTTTCAAATTTGTCATACATATGCATTTTCCCCCCAAAGATGTCAGCATGTTAGAGGGAATCGTTTCTCGTTGTGTTTGGTACCATCAACAAATTCACATCAAGTTTATAGTGTGTTAATTCTAATTTATAAATTTCGGATATTTAACAAAGGTTTACACTCCCTTTATTTATTCATTTTCTTTTTCTTTGTAGGCAAGCCTTATAGGTTTTCCAGCGCCTCACCATTCAGAGTCTCAAAATACCTGGGTAGCTTTCTCGAATCCGGTATCAATGTACAGAGAACGTATGTCCATACGATTAAGCCGCGATGGATGCAAGACGTGGACCAACCCATGGACAATATACCCCCACCCTTCAGCCTACTCCGACCTGGCGTACTTCGAAACGACGGACCCCATCAGCGGGCTGAAACTACAGAACTTTGCAATTTTATTCGAAGGAGGAAAGCATATTGCATATAAAAAAATCATGTTTAAAATGTTCAATCTTGATGCAGTTTTATCGAGTGTACAAAGGACTTACCGACCAAAACTGCAAACAAATGAAGGATCGGAAGTAGAAGAAAAACTGCTTACAGACGAACGGTCGGAAGTCAAATATTGAAGAAATGAATTTTATTAATAAGAATTTTATAAATATGTTTTAATAGGAAAGTAATATAAAAGTAATGTACTGTACACAAGCATCGGTATTGCAGTATTGTACTTACTCCCTTTAAATCATTCATTTGATTTTTGCCATTCTCCTTGGTATCTATTAAGTACAGTATACTCTGTGATATCTTCATAGCAAGTTTGTTTCTCATTACAGTTCGATAATTTTGTTATTTTTGATTTACCAATTCTATATCTTAGATTGAAAGCATTTCCGCCAGTCCTGAAAAATAAAATGTTGTTACTGTATTTCCTATGGAAAATTAATCATACTTCTTTGGAAAGATTGAAATTTTAGTCAATGTGTTATCCACCGATCCATGGTAGCCATGAATAATGTTTAAAATGCATTTTATATATACTTCATATACTTCATACTATCGTAATCTATGATATTGGAAAGATCGTTAAGGCAAAATTTACCTATTGCCATTCATGAACGCTGGCCAATCGCAGCACCTTTAACACGCCACATAATCACCTGGATCTAAGACAGTGGAAAATGGCTAATTTTAATTGACAAGCAAGGTGGATTGTGCAAATGAATATTTTCGATGGTGAAGGCTAGTGAGTATGTACAGACTAGACACTTAAAAGAGGAGCTCTAAGGTCAAATTCAGTTTTGTGCTGCACTCATTTTCCAATAGATAGAGTCCTTATGAAAGTGGACAAATATCACAAAGTCTCTAACCTCACGTTAAAATGGTGTAAAATGTAATTTAATTTGGTACTCTTTCAGTGCGAAATTTGAAACATGATGTCATTGGATGTCAACAATAAATGGGTCCGTACATTCCATACAGGAATTTTTCGTTCGTCATAAAGTCAAATTCAATGCCGTTTTGATTGAATATCATGGAGATTCAGGAATGAACTAAAGATTCCCTGTATAAAAATGTGCAGACCCATATATTTGAAATGTGACGTCATTGGATGTTTTTGGATGTTAACAAATATCGCACTGGAAGGGTATCAAATACAATGGCATTTTACACTTTTTAATGTGAGGTAAGAGACGTGATATTTTTCCCACTTTCATAAGGACTCTACCTATTGGAAAATGAGTGCATCACAAAACTGAATTTGACCTCGGAGCCCCTCTTTAAATCAACCAAATGTATGTCATTATATGGATGCATTAGAATGAAATACTAATTGCCTTTATGTCTTGAGGGTGTGGCTACGTTACAGGTGTAGCTAAGGTCAGTCAATTTCCTGCAAAGTTTTATTCAAAAGAAATTATTAAAATATCTGAAATTTCAGGTTTTGAAGGGAAACGTGGTTGGGGTAGTAGGCATATGTGGAGAGTTTCCATATGTGTATAATGCATGCATGTACGGGGGTGGGGGGTCTCCAGCGTTTAAAAAAAAGGAGCATACTGCAAAAACAAAAGGGAAGGGGGTAAACATGTATTGAATAATGGGAGGGGTTGAACATTCAAACTTAACCAGCCTGAATTCTTTCAATGTACTTGTATAATTGTTACGTTTTTCTCTGTGTCGTCTGTTCTTTCTATACGGTCAGTATGCCTATTTTTCTGTCCGTCAATCTGGGACTGTTTTTCAGAATGTTCCATGTTGTCTGTCAGCTTGTCTGAGGATCTGAAATGGATATGTCTCTCTGTCTGTCGAGTGATACAGGGACATATTTAGGAATCAGATAGCAGAGGGCCAGTGTATGACCACAAAGCTGCTATTACGGTGTGGAAGGCCCGCTTTATTGACTAAAGACAGTAGAATACATTTTAGTTGCAGATGGGGAAAGGGGAACAGAGAAACTGGGAGAGCCTCCTCCCTTGATATAGACCCAATTTCTGTTTGTCCTTTGTGTATAATTATTCTTGAAAAGAAAGAAAAAAAGAATTATTTTTATTTTGTATTTCCGTAAATAGGTGCATGTATTCCTCTCTGTACACCATGCCCTCCCGAGAGGCATTAAAGGGACAGTATCGTCAGGATTGACTCAGGTTTTCATCAGGGCATGGAATCGGTGTCTTAGTTTAAGATGAACAATTGTGGTATGAAATTATCTTCATTTTTGGGTACCGTAATTTTTTGTTTACTTGTAAAAAAGTAAGAAATTACATTCCAACTACATGGCAGAAGCAATAGCAATTATTGTACCAAATACATTCAAATGAGGGGGCGTTTACTTTTTATTTTAACTTATGAATGGTTAATTAATTTTGTGCTTTATGTGTACATATCATCAGACTTGTATTCGAGTCCTCAAACCTCGAGTACGAGTCCGAGTCCAAGTCCCCAGGGCAAGAGTCTGAGTCATGTGGGTCGAGTCCTTGTCACGAGTCACTTTTAAAAAAATCAAACAAAAAAAGAAAACCTTGTACATGCATGTCAAGATTCAAAGTTACGTTTAAAAATACTTGACATATGGACTTATATCATCAAATTTACTAAACCATTTTCTGAAACCAACATTATTCGATTTACTTTTCTTATTTTAATTAACTTGAGTCATGAAATTGAAATACTTATGGCATAATATTTTTTCAGTTCTCAAACTTAGGAAAAAACATTGTCCATACAAGGTGTCATATTAGTAAATAAAAGGGAAGAACAATGTACATGTGTGTTCATTCCATTTCACTTGAATGGACGAGCAAATTTAACGCCATGAAAATTGAGAGACCAGTGATTGGGACAGTGTAATAAGTCTGGTATCCATCACTACAAAGCTTTCATTCCCACGATGTTGTATGCTGAAGCTTGGGTGCGCCATTCATTGTAATCGATTTCTGGAAGACGCACTTTGTTTTCATGTGGCCGCTGCGTAAGCGATTCCAATCGCATTTTTTACTACAACAGAATAGGATGCACGGACTAAATGTTACAAAACTGTTCGCATTGTTTAAATTAAGTAACAAGACTTAAACACTATGTTGCAAGAACTTTCTTTATTTTGCTATTGTTTTAAAACAGTGAATATTGGGCATTTTGCCGTCACGAGTCCGAGTCCGAAGGGTCGAGTCTGAGTCTGTGTCAGAGCATGGAGGTAGTCTACCTCCATGGTCAGAGTCAATGTACATGGTGACTTGAGTCCGAGCCCCGAGTCCCCCCAAAAAGTGACTCGAGTCGGACTCGAGCATTTTTTTCTGAAATTCTTGCGTCAGGTGATAAACAATTGATTTCATTTTTGCCCTATACCGACGAATATGATATGAATCATTGTATACTTGGTGTTTTCCTGCCGAGGTTTTTACTTGGAAAGCACGGAGTATACAGTGATTCATACATAAGTTGATGCAGCGCAAACAAATCAATTGGAGGATATAGTTTTCTTGGCAACGAGAGTTGGAGGGGATGTCCCGGCCATTTCCCCCCGGATTTATTCTTATCGCTATGTTAACAATATCATGATAACGGTTACAATCCATGAACACAAGTATGAATGATAAATTACATTGGTAGCAACAAGTGTAGATCATGTTTATTTATTGGATTATTTCTGTTTTCCTACACACTTTTAAAGTTAAAGGTTTTTCCAGTATTAATATTTGAATTGACAAGTATTCCCGCATTGGAATTATATTTGAAAGTTTCATTTCATTTCATTTCATTTATTATTTCACAGGGTACGAAAAAAAACGGTTACAAAACGAAATAAACATTAAAAATGCAAACATGTTTAAATGGTACAATGATTACACAAGACACAATTATACAAAATAAAACCAGTTGACAGTACCCCCCTGTAGGATTACCAAATGCGAATCACAATCAAGTGAATCTCCTTAAAGTACTGCCAGCAAACCAAACAAACAATAAAATAAAATAACAATTATGCAAATTAAACATTAAAGGTAAGTCTATAAAAATTTGTTTGAAAGTGTTTAACATATAAATTTGTCATTATTTTGGCAAAGCAGTACTTACACCAGGAGTTGAAATATGTTTTCTTAAAGCATTTATGAAAGGTATATAACCAAAAATAATCTGATCCTAAACATCTACAGGTTCTCGAGCTCTGATGAAATTTTACAGTGTCGTTATGTCTAGTATTAATTTTAATGTAGTTGCTTATCAAAACTATTATTATTATTATTATTTATTCGGCATAAAACACAACAAACATAAGACAATATACAAAACAGAACATTACCAGTGCTACATGCCAGGGCATGAAAAAGTTAACTAAATAACTGATTATACAAACATTTGACAACAAATGATATTGAAAGAAAGTGAAGTCTATTAATTAATGCATACATTGGCATGAGATGTTATTTTACAGTTACATTGAGCTATGACGTTATAAAGTCACCACTACGAACGGAATTTGTTGATAATGGTATCAAACGTCCCTTAAATGGACAATATCTTCACGATCAGAGAGCAGACTTTCAACAGGGCATGGAATCGGTGTGCTAGTTTAAGATAAACACAGTGACTGACTCATTAAATAAGCAGCAGTAACATTCATGACCGTATCATGCGGGGTATTGTCAGTCGAGTTAATCTGAAACAAAACTCCGATTCCAAGAAGCCTTGTTGATCGTGACAGATGTCCCTTTAAAATAATAATAATGTGTGGACTTATGTAGCGCATGTATCCACCAACTAAGTGGTGCTCAAGGCGCATTATATCATTGCCCTTGCTCATAAGGCTCATAAATCATTCCTGAAACCATCTCAGCTCCCTGGGGAGTATACAGCTCAATTACTGCCATTACAGCGCATATAGGGCTAATCAACAAACTCTGCCCTCACATGTACCCATTTAATCCCTGGGTGGAGAGAAGCAATTATGGTTAATGTCTTGCTCAAGGACACAAGTGTCACGGCCGGGATTCGAACCCACATTCTGCTGCTAACACCAGAACTTGAGTCCGGTAAGCTAGACCGCTCGGCCACGACACTCCTTTTCATAACAAAAGCGCTACTATTTTAGTACAATTAATCACATTATTTTGCAACTGAATGTTTCGTCCTCGGAGACATAAAATTCCACGGTACGAAATTTTTTAATGATTTTCACTATTTTCACGTATACATAATTGTCTCTTGATTCTTAAGCGAGAGTGACAGTTTCAGTTGAGTAGTAATTAGTTCTGAAAAGAACTGGTGCTTACAACTCGACGTTTCGATCAGTATGCTCAGATGGTCTTCAGGAGAATGCCGGACTCTGGAAGACGCTGCTGCTTCGGTAGACCGCTGGAGGATTAGTGCATTGTAGTGTGCATACTGCATGTGCAAGCAGGAGTCGGTGAGATTGGGATCCGTGGGGGGGGGGGGGGGGATGTGTGCTCACTGAACTAAATCAGTTTGTAACAACCACATGGGCAGGGTGAGTGGATTAGGATGTAGGAGACAAGTCCGTCTGTAGTAAGGGTTGCCAGATATCATTAAGGGAGGGTTTAAATATTCAAAAGCTTCTCGGGCCCTTAAGCGGGATCCGGACCCTTTGCAGGGGGACCTATAGCTTCACATTCCGATGAAGAAAGTCAAAATTTGTTTAAAAAACTTTTCAAAAATTTGACTCGGCTCATATTAAATTTAAAAAAATATATTAAGCTTCCTGGGCCCTTAAGTGGGCCCGTACCCTACTCCGAAACGGCTATAGTAATTCGTGCTTGCATGTGTGACCTTGCAGAAAATGTGTTCACTACTAAATTGCCCTGGGTCTGACCCTGTACTATTTGTGCAAATTATTCTGATTTCTTCTAAAATTCAGAAAGGGTTATATGCCCAGTGGCAGTGCTTGGTTTTCGGATCGAGCACAATACCGACTACGAATTGTACACGGGTTTATTTATTGTACACCTGTCATGGATGAACCAGCCTGCAATTTGAGCTAGTTCACATATGTAGATGTGGCCACATGATTCATCACCGTATTTGCTTTTCGACCAAATAACTTGAATAACAAAAGGGCCATTTTCACGCCACTGAACATCTATTGTAAATAACATGGGCGAGCACGGTGCATTTTGCCATCCTAGTGTGACACAATCAGATATAGCTTTTGGTTCTCTTCCCCCTATAGTGATGTGCGTGGGCGAGGCTGCAGAAAGCTAAAGTTTAAACAAGCTGAGTAACTCTAACACTATTCACCCATGGAGCTGGGTGGCAAAGGTTCGGCTTTTATAGGACGATTTTTCTTTGTTATGCCAAACAGGTAGCTATTGTATTGCTCCAACGGAGGGCAATAAATGAAGGCAGGCTTGTTGTGTACAGTCAACTCCACGCCCTCAGCCTGTAGTTGCTGCAATATTTCGTACATCGTCATCCTCCATCTTTTTAAAACTGTGATACGGCGAGTTGGGTTGCTGGATTTAAGACAGTTTAATCGAAGTTTACTTCATCACAGGTAAGATGAACTAAAATAGGGCTGAAGTTAATATGTCTAATTCTATTTGTCTGTTCTATTTTAGGTATGGAAAGAAGACAAAGTAAACTCCGTATCATTGAAATGAAGAGATTCCTTCCTCCATGTACCAACCAACCTTTCGGTTGGGACCGTAACTCGTATTCTTCAATCGTCTGGAATGGATCCGTCCTAAACGTCAAACTTAAACTTTACTTAAATGCATGATGATGACATAGATTGAACTGCATGAGCCAACATGATTTTTGGGGTGTTTTTTGGGGGGGGATTAAATTATACATTTTCACTACATGTACTGATGATATCACGTTATTAAAAGAACATTGCTGTTGGCTGAAGACGGCACACCTCGAGTCCCATATATGTTTTGATATTTTTGCCTTGTTTCCTTTTAGATAATCATGGCTTTCAGGTGGGCTTCCCTCGTGGCACTAGTGTGCTTGGCAGTGGTTGTATCGGCAGGTAAGACCGAACGATTGTAATACAGACCATGCGTATATAGTTATATAGCTGGGCAATTTGAATTGGTGACCGTCCTCAACTGACCCCGAATAGGAATGACCTCGGTGATTTTTTTCCCCCCTTCTATTCTCCAACATATAGGCCTAATATTAGTTAGATCATAAAATGGTTAAACTGCAAATGTTGACCAACAGACCTTTTATGTTTTATTAAGATTAGGCCTATGTTTCCTAAACATGCAAGTGTGCCGTTTATTTAGCCTTAAACAAACATTTATTGAAATATTTTGTGATTACAACTTCATGTTATATTTATTATTGTGAAATTTTACGTTTCATAATTGTTTTGGTTTGGTTTATTTGCAAATTTTCGAATGACATTGTCGATTTATAGCAATAGATCATCAATTCAATGTTTTTCCTTAAAAAAAACACACCACAAAAACTACCAAAATTAGACCCTTCTTCAATTCGTTCCTTTATTGTGGGCCATTGTAATGACAATGCAGCACTGGTGATGAGTGTTGCCACATCTTGGGCTCTGTCTTCCCCCGTTTAGGAGAAGGTACACTCACTGGCGGCCATAAGTATTGCAACATCCCCAAAGTTCAGTTTGGAGAACTGAAGTGTTAAATAATTTATTTTATTTTATTTACACTACTTGAGACTTCTTGAAAGTGCCTGTGTTTTGAAGTCAATGTTCTTTTTTTACTGTTTTTGCTCGGAAATCATGTAATGCACGATCGATGAAATCGGATTAAATGATCATCTCACTTGTTACTTGTAAAGTGCTATTTTGAGCATGTTGCAATACTTTTGGCCAGTGAGTGTATAATAACATCGGTATTTACTAGATTATAAAATTATCGGATATTTCCTTTGAAATGCTTTCATCTTAGATTTAACAGGAATTGTTATTTCGAATTTACACAAAATTGCTGGGCCAACTTTTAAGTGCAACAGATATAACCTTGGCAAGTGTATCAACATTTTGACTGATTTTGACCCTTGCAGTCACATAATGTATTAATCTGTAATACATTTCGATAAAAACATATCGGACGAAATATTTGTTGCACGGTTCAAAAGATAGTTATACAGTAGCTGACCTGTTAAAGTCTCAGTTGATTTCAATTTGTCGTTAAAACGATGTTTTATATAAACCAAGTTTCGTATTTTTCTGACGTGTAATTTCAGTCTCCTGAAGTTAGATTTGTGTATTATATGCCATGCTGGTTACTTATTTTACCAAAATAAAAGCAATTGTATAATTGCCAGTCTGGCGTGTTCTCGGCACAATTTTGCTAAGCAGATAAATTTCTTAAATTATATTTCCTGCTAAGCAGCTCAATGAAATTTGGCCCTGGAACCCATTTCAGTTGTTGTGCACACAAATTTGCCAAGTACACATTGTACAGACAATTTGTGCTATTAAAGCAAAAACAGGTTACCAGCCAAATTGCCGCGTAATGTATCTTGCTTCTGGCAGGTTCTCCTCTTGGCCGATTTGCAAAACAATATTACTCTCAGTACTATGCAGCTTAATGCTATTGGACCCTGTTCTTGACTGTCTGAATCTGTATTTCTGCAGCGGAAGAGGTGGTTGAACGGACATACAAGTGGTCTGAGGTATCCGCTGCAGTAGGAGGAGCCGTTGGTGGAATGGTTCTCCTCATCGGCATCATCTTCGCAATATATGATTTCACATGCCGTAACTATTTCGCTGGAAAGGCTGGAGATTACTGCAGGTAATCAAATGTCAATCACCATCTCAACCCCGTGCCCCGGCTCCCCGTCCTAATTTTGGGGCCCAGTAAAAATCGTCATTAGGCCTAAACAAACTGCTCGGCCAGCACTTTATACATAACAATTATTACAAAATTATCATTGTAAAGTGCCTTGCGTTTCGAACCAAGCAGAATCTAAAATTAATACGTT
The DNA here is from genome assembly GCA_029582265.1 of Zoroaster sp. YZ-2022. Taxonomy (NCBI): domain Eukaryota; kingdom Metazoa; phylum Echinodermata; class Asteroidea; order Forcipulatida; family Zoroasteridae; genus Zoroaster; species Zoroaster sp. YZ-2022. The sequence continues at coordinate 20,070,027 of CM055828.1, read as the reverse complement.
TGAAAAATGTTTTGGACTGCCATTGTTTTCAGTAGTAAAAACCATTTACAAGCATTTTCCACGTTCCCTATATTCCCGTAGTGTTTAGTTGAATTTTCTTGTTTTTCAGTTTTTCAATAATGTGAAGCAATTGATTAAGCTGAAACATGATCTTGATCCAGATAACACTCGAGAACACTCTTGGGTGAGAAATAATCCAGGGTTTCCATAGTCTTGGTTCAAAACTGTGTTTTTATGTTTTTATACACGATCCGACGGCGCTACACGAACGCTACAATCACGAACCGCTACCACACACAAACCGCTAATAGTCTGACCAAGAAACGCGGTCACATGGCTAAGCAAAATAGGGTTCGAAATTGTCACAAGCCTGAGGACTAATGGATTAACAGAAGGACTACTACTTCTGTTTAGGTTTGATAGTCTGGGGGACTAGTATATAAGAAACACATACAAATTCAAACAAGAACTTGCAAATGATTATTGCAGACAGCGCGAGGCAGTTCTTTAGCATGGTACAGAAACCCCACGGTTATACTAGACTTGCTAAAATGAGTTTGTAAATTTTGGAACTGAATTTAAACCTGTGTTGAGACATTAAAATGCACATGAACTCCAAACAATAATTTGTCGTCTGTATTAACGCTTTTTGCTTTTTGCATTGTTTAATGACAATTAATTTCGAACCCTGCCAACTGACCCTGAAACAGGTTGAGAAGGAATCTGTCATACATTTTTGACCCTGACTCGGGATATAGGCTGGCCTAAAATGGGTCTGGCTCATGCAGAACCTGCTCAGTCAGTTTACTACTGGAGCTTCAAAAAAGATGCTCCGGTAGTTAAAGATTTTATATTTTATTTCGTTTTCTGTAACAGACATGACAAGGAGGTCGCCGCAGGCAACTCAACGAAACTTTAAATCGCCATTATTGGCTCCTCTATCCAATCTGCATCGAATGCTGTCTCCTCTGGGTGTCATCTAGACTCGATACTTTCAACTTTATTTTATACAATCATGATTTGATAATGAACTGCGCTGAAGCATTTTATCAGTAAAATATTAAATAATTTTCCTGAATTATAGATCTGAAAATGTATATTAAGTAATATTATAACGATGTTATTTCATAGACCGGTTAAAATTACTTTATGATTAACATATTGAATCTCTTCAGATTCATATTGGTATATCTTCAGTCACTAAGTATCTGTACAAAAGGACGTAACATTCGTGTAGTTGTGTTATAGCTCTGCATTACACTCTGCATTTTACGTTTAGGATAATATAACGCGACAGTTTTTAACTAATACGTTTTACGCCATTCAGAACGTTTTAATTGATAAAATACGATAACGGACATTTTGTCTTTCTTTAATTCCACCACTTCTTTATAACGTTGTACATAATATTGAACCATTCCAAAAATTTATATAGGGACTGTAGGCCTGAGGGAATAGATAGTTTTTATACAATATTGAAGTTTATGATTTATATATGTAAATGGTGACCTCTTTTTTTGGGGGTAAAATTGTTCTGGTGTAGTTGAATTACTTTTTTGAACTAGAATTTCGGAAAGACTATTTATACTTCGTCTTGTTTTGTGTTTGCTTCTCTGATTGGGCCTTTAACTTAAATTACCTGTACGGATCCACTACAGCCAAGCATGTTTTGGAAACCGTTTTGTTGTAATTCATATTCATTAAGATTGGATCTTGACAATGTCCATAAGTGCAGTCTTTACACGTCATTGTCAATATAAAATTACATTCTTTAATTCAATGTTACATACCATGGATTTCGCTTGGTGCATTCTTGCAACATCAAACTATTACAAGGTAATCCTGTACTTCACGTTTGTTTGTTATTTTATACTTTGTTGTTTTAACGTATTTTTGATTTGAAGTGTTTAATAAAGTTGGCTGGAAAATATCTAAATTATACATCAGTTTGTTGGTTGTTATTGGTTTTATCACTAGGGTTATTGTGGTTTATTTATTCTGTTGGGACATTGCCATGACGAGACATGCACGCTTTTGGTTTTGAACCGGATAATGTACATGTATCCATTGGCGGATCCAGGGGGGGGGGGGGCGGCGGCTAAGGGAGCTGTAGGCCCCCCCTAAAATCGTTTAAAAAAAAAATATCGGATACAAACGGTATAAGGTATTCCCCTGGTTTCCCCTCATTTACCCCTCACTGCTTTGTTTTCCCTCTCCCTTTGATTATTTCATTGTAATACTGAAAAATCATTCTTGATTCTCAGCCCCCCCTAAAAAATATTCTGGATCCGCCCATGGTATTAATTTCTGTTTTAGTAATGAATTAAAAATTTTGTTTCTAGCATTCACAACGCATGTTCTGGCTACTAAGGAAAATGGGAGTTGGCCTTTTTCTGTCTTCAAAAAGTACAGAACCCTATAGGGGCCTATAGGACTGCCCGAATTACCTTAGACTTTTAGTTTAACCCAAAAAAATTTTAAGCATAAAAATAGGAACTGTTACAAAAAAGCATGTGACCATAGTTGGGTCAACACCACAGCTGTGACGAAACGGACATTTCTTGCAAGGAAATGGAAACCTGACTGAGGCGTAGTTGCATGTCTTTCCGACTTTCGGTCCGGTGTCAAGATTGCCCATAATGCACATCTGGGGTGTGTTTCAGTAGTTAACGGGGTTAAACGTCAAGGAGTTTTGTGTGTGCAAGTTGCTCACACCCCATTCGTGATGTATGATGGGAAACCAGCCTCATACAAGTTTCATTTCTCGGAAAGTATGCATGCACGAATTATTTCACGCATGGAAATGTGTAATTATACTAATTAAAGCAAAAAGTCTGCGGTTTCTGGTCAAAGGTCGGCTTCAAAATCGGTGCGGAGACGCGGTTTTTAGTAAAATACACGGTACGGTTATTGGAACCTGACCAAATTTCCCCTGCACAAAGTGTGGTGGCTGAGAGAGGCCTCACAAATCAGGTAAACGTTCACACCCCTGGGTGAAAAAGTCGTTAAAAACACAGAGCGGCAGAATTCGAATCGATCCAGCAATTTTCCCTGCAATTGGAAATCGTTTCATAAAAAAGAAAACTAAAAATGCCGCGCGGAGACCAGAAACCAGAGACCTTTTTGGGGGGCCTAAAAGATGGACATAAAATTTCAAATGTTGCCACTTCTGCAAAAACACCGAAAATGTGGGGCAACACACAAAAGGCGCGGCTGAGTTACAATAGGCCTATTGGTATTCAATTCAATTCAATCATCACATTTATTTCCATACTTCCATAAAATAATTAACAAACTTTATATTAAGAGTGCATTAAACGATGAAGCAGTAAATGTTAAATTCATAGCAAAATTAATTAGTTAAATAGAGCATGGGGGCTGTTTATATAAGCAGAAGCTTGTTAAAAAACAGCCATACAGACAAACACACAAACAAAAAGGACAGACAGACAAGAGACAAGACAATAGGTAGTTGACACGATACAGAGTAAATATACTGATGACAGAGGCAATTAAAATAATGAAAAAATATCAAAAGGCTATTAAGCAAAAAACAACAGACTAACAAAATTTAGATATGTGGATAATGTGAACGCAATGGAAGAAAAGATATATTTGGGAGAGGAAGCTAAGACGCATAATGAGAGATAACGACTCGTTTGTATTTAAGCTTAAAAAGACCGACGGACCGCTGAGATCTGATATTTTCATCTATGGCATTCCACACACGAGTACCAAGGAAACGAATGGTGTTCATAGAATAAGAGGTGCGAGTGAATGGAACAAACAGATTGGTACAGGATCTTGTGGAGTGGCTATGGGTGTCTCGAACTGAGGTAAAGAAGGAAGAGAAAGCTTGGGGAAGAAGATTGTGAGTGAACTTATACATAAAATCAAGGTACAATCAAGTTAGTATTATGTATTATGCTGGTATTATGCTGGTAACATACGTTAATTTTAACCCTCTGTCTTCAAGAAATATATCATAAAACTAATAGGCCTATGTGAAGGTTGCTCACGTTTTTGAGAAAACGACGAAAGGCTATTTGTAAATTCCACATTGCAATTCATGTTCTCTCTAAAACGAAAACACTTAAGACAGAATAATTTTTCAGGATGATTCGTGTCCCAACTTAACATTATTAAGTAAGTTTATAGATACTAATTCGCTAACTTGATTGTACCTTCCCTTTAACCCTAACCCCTAGGTATTCTGGCTAGGAACCTTCCTGAATCCTCTAAAATCCATCAGTGCACTTTTGGAAACATGCCCTTATCTTCAAAATGCACCATGAATTTTCGTTGATCTTTCATATTCAGCACTTATGGCCTGTACTTCTTGCCAGGTAGTAATTTTGTCACATTTGAAGAGGTGAAAGTACCAGTTTCCAACAGTGCTGAATTCTCCCCAAAAAAGTGCCCCTTGCAGGATTTTGCAGGATTTGGGGTGGTTAGGGTTAATACGTAAAACTTGATTCCCGACACTTGCTTGCAAAGTGCGACAATGATCCTAACGCTATGCCCTTTGTTTCAACTGGTTTTACCATTGACGTTATCAGTGACGTTACTACCAATGACGTCAGAGACTTGTTGGGCTTTAATGTTTGAGATTTCATCCACTGTCTGTGACTCATCTTCCTGGTCCGTCCAAGCCCAGCTTGGAACACACACACCTCCCATGGATGCAGGGGCTTCGGTTAAATCGAATATATCGACCAATCTAATCGCAGCAAAGACAAAAACAAAACTTCTCACTTTTCATAATGTTTCAGGTAATAACTGAAAAATAGTATCACTTTTCAAGCTAAGCTGGAAAGACGCAACGCCGGGGTGCATTTTGTTGGTAAGTAAGGCATTGGTACGTAATACAAAAGTTAGCTGGAATTACTATACCTCATACATATTCATGATCGAGAGCCGAATTCTCACTGGTCCATTCACCGTCACGTGCCAGATGCTATTTTTGCTGTTTACCTCGCGTATTCACGCACAGGGTAAATACGCATGCGCAGTAGTGCGTAGTAGACTGTCGCATCGGGGAACAGTCCCGGCGGGGAAATAGTCCCAACGATCTGTTCCCTGCATCCGGGAACATGCCAGCGGGGAACAGTAGTACGCACGCGCGAACATCGCCTTATATAGCTAGCTAGCTAGCTACGTACATACACATGAAAAGATGGCGGCACACGTAAATGTAAATTCGCGTTTTATTTCACAGTGGTTATATTGCCTTTCCCCTTGCTTCTTATTGTAATGGCAACTGAATATGTATAAGGTATAGTAAAACAGATATAACATGGTTTATTTCGGGTGGACAGTCGATATTAGCTCCCCTCGGTATTGGAAGTTGAGAAACTAGTTCCCTCGGCTTCGCCTCGGGAACTAGTTTCTCAACTTCCAATACCTCGGGGAGCTAATATCGACTGTCCACCCGCAAACCATGTTATATCTGTATACTGTTACCAATTACCTATAATGTACTTTTCCCGAGTTTTTTTAAAACCTAAAACCAGGTACGTCATCCAACAGGAAAATATTACATCTGTGACTGAACTTTTGGAATACTCGCCGGTTACTGTAAAATAGGTTTATTTCTTTTATTGTTTTCTTGCAGATGAAGTTGTAATAAATTTGCGAAGTTGAAAAAATTATCATACAAAATCATACTATGTCAGTTCATTGCCTTTGTGGTTGGGTTTACTTACTTTTGTACGTAGTTGACACATTTCAGTTCTGCCACGCATGGGCATTCGTATGTGAACACCGGGTGACTTCTATTTCGGTGTTGTAGCAGTTTGTCAAGTAATGAGGGTGGAGAAGATACAGCTTTGTCTGGGTTCGTCACTGTTTCAGGGGTACTGCAACGCTGACCTTCAGTCGCAAGAGGGCGGCAAACAGGTTTCTGAAATCCTACAGGTTGAAAGAGATACCATAACAACTGAGCACGGATTTCAGTGAATGTCTAACAAATTACGACAGCCCACCATAGGGCTATTTTGAATCTGGACACGCCCCTAACATCTTCCTAAGTGTGACAATGTGGCCGTTAATTAAAGGGAAATTCTAGTCTATGAATAATAGGCTACTTTTAATGACTCCATATGTACAAACTACAGTGTACAAAAGTGCCCCCGCCCCTTTAAAAAAAACTCTTTTGAGGCATTAAATCAATTTCTCCCTGTGGGATGACAATGGTAGATCGTCCATTATGCCTGTTTAACAAGGATTAGTTTTCAAAAAGGAATTACGAATATGAAAACGGTATTTAAACACCTTATTGCCATCCAACGAAAAAAAATACCAGTGGCCTACATTACCTAGTATACAGTAGCGTAATTCTATGTCATAACGATGAAACTCAAACTGACAAAAAGAAACCAAACAAACAATAAATATTTAAACAGACCAAATTTGTCCCCTTGTTGTTGTTGTTGTTGTCGTTGTCGTTGTCGTTGTTGTCGTGGTGGTGGTGGTGGATCCTACGGACCATCCCCCGGGCCATAAAGTGGCCATAAAGTATTCCCACCTCCCCTGGATTTACACTCGTGCTACCATACCTTCAACTAAAGCACAACAACCATTTTCACCACAATCCTCGACCTTGCTGCATATTGTCCCAAGTTGGCCGCTGGTGGCGGTCTCTTGACATCGACCCCACCGACAGAGAGTGTTCCCACAGCAGTGATTGTCTGCATGGCATTTCCCACCGTCCGTCGCGCAGGCCTCACAGTAACTGAGAATAAACCCCCAGAAGTTCTCATGATGACAGAAATGATGATCCGAGCAGTTGCTGTCTGTCTTACAAATCTGTAAATAAATAAATAGAAATATGATAAATAAGAATCGACCACAACCAGCCTACATACACTGCGCTGGTTTAATTAGTTGGAACGTCGATGAACGTCGATTAGTTAGAACGTCGATGGACGTAGACTTGTATTTTCCTTCTGCAGTATAGAATTGCCACTGTACAATCACCTAAAATGCATTTGCAGGCTTGTAGTCAAGTACGAGTACAGAAATTTGTACTCTGTCAGCATTTGCATTCTAAAAATGAATTTTGACTTTATTTTCAACAAAAAAAATTACAAAAATCCTGCACATCCGTGATAAATATTACAAATAAAGGCTTTGCTTCTGAATACATTTTTTAAAATAAAAAACAAATAATAACAAATAAAATACTAGATGGAAGTGTTTGTGATATTACAAACACATAGGTGTTCGAGTTTTGTCAGGGCAGTGATGATGACGTCAGAATGTTTTTTAAAGAAACTTTGCATTATTATTTTTTTTCATATTAAAGAATACCCTGTAAAATATGATGTGGTTACCAACGGTGATTTGTTTGAAGTCCATTTCAATGATTTGAACTTAATCACATTATTTATTCTTGAAAAAACAGTTCAAATGTGAAAAACAACTGTTCTGCTACACAAGGGTCAATTTTGGTACCGAAATTCTTTGAGAGAAGGCATTTATTTCTTTGGCGAGTTTTTACAACCCGTTTTCGTGTAGTTCCAGATACGAATTGTGATTTTGACGAAACCGTCGTCCTCGCTAATAATGTACGATTTTGAAAATATTTTTTTAATATTAAACTTTGACTTCCAGTTTGGACAGGAAGTAAAGGTCAAAATGGGGTCACCTTTGTGTAAATATTTATTGAAAATTAACAATCTGTACATTGGTGCAAAAAAACTGTGAATTTACCTCTTGTGGTTGTTGAGATATGATTTTTTTCAATATTAAACTTTGACTTCCGGTCCGGTTGGGACAGGAAGTAAGGTCAAATTGGGGTCACCTTTGTGTAAATATTTTTCGACAATTATTAACAATCTATACAATGGTGGAAAGATTGTGAATTTACCCCTTGTGGTTGTTGAGATATGATATTTTTAATATTAAACTTTGACTTCCGGTTTGGACAGGAAGTAAAGGTCAAATTGGGGTCATGTTTTTGTAAATATTTTTGACAATTAACAATCTGTACAATGGTGCAAAAACTGTGAATTTACCTCTTGTGGTTGTTGAGATATAATTTTTTTTAAATAATAAACTTTGACTTCCGGTTTAGACAGGAAGTAAGGTCAAATTGGGGTCACCTTTGTGTAATTTTTTTCGACAATTAACAATCTATACAATGGTGCAAAAAATGTCAATTTACCTCTTGTAGTTGTTGAGATGATTTTTTTAAAATATTAAACTTTGACTTCCGGTTTGGACAGGAAGTAAGGTCAGATTGGGGTCACGTCTGTGTACGAAAAATCACATAATTCAAGATCTATAACATGGTGTTAATATTGTGAAAATATCTTATGTGGTTCATGAGATATAATTTTTTGAAATATTAAACTTTGATTGAGTGTAATTCGATATCTGATGACCTCACTATGACGTCACAACTTAAGATACAACTACATGTTAAGGTCTAACTACGTGTGAAGTTTTAAGGTTCTGTGAACTCTGCAACTATGATTTTTGCTCTGGATATTCACCGAAAAGAAGAAGAAGAAGAAGGAGAAGAAAAAGTAAAAAAAAACTAAAAACGAACAATATCAAGAGGTGTTCGCGCTGTGGCTCGAACACCTAAAAAAAAAACCGAACAATATCAAGAGGTGTTCGCGCTGTGGCTCGAACACCTAATAAATCTGAAAATATAAATACTCGTTCTTACCACGGTGCTACCGGGGTGGCCGAGGTGGGGCGGGGGGGGGGGGAAGGGGGTGTAAATGAACTGAAAGAAACATTATTCCAATAGATGAGGTGACATTTTCAAAATCTATGCGGACCTGTAGTTCGTAATAGCTATATCTGTTTGTTTGTAAACTTGTGTGTTTGACTTACTTTCCTGTTCGGCGGTGGCTTCACCTCTGACTCAAATTCGATCATAATTCCATTCCCATCGTCCGTTTTGTTAATGGTGGTGTTAACAACGACTGTTATATCTCCTACTTTCCTGGTGATGGATGTTTCATTATGCAGTGTCCCATCTGGAATTCTATCAGCAATGTCGGATTTGCTCAAAAGGACAATCTCTTGTCTCTTGTTGCCAAATGTGCTAGTCAGCTCTGCAAGTTTTTCTATATACGGATAGGAAGAGAACCTATGATTTCTACACCAATTTCCACAAAACTTTAGAATAATCATTTACCAATGCACCTGAACTCCTCACAAGCAGCAGCAGTGTTTTAAAATCCCACGGGATCACAACCGTTGCGGGTCGCCAATCGTTTGTTAATAATATATCCTTCTTTCTCAGAACAGAAGGGAAAACATAGCTACAATGAGGGTGGGGAAATGTCGCCTGTCGAGTATGATGAAGCTAAAAAATGTAATAAACACATTTATGTACGTAAAAATATTCATTGGGAGAACATTTTCAATGATGGGTACTCTCACACTCATTCTGATGCATATTAATGGTACAGTTTTTATCTTACGTAGTAAGACATTTTGCACAAATGATATGCACAAGGTAAAATTGTATTTATTTATGTTTTTTGGAGGGGGATGGAGTGGGGGAGGAACATTGTCATGAGCGTCTCCTTCACCATAAATATTGGGGGTACGTCCCGCCGTCCCCGGGATCGCCGCCGATGACGTCACTGGACCATTGGTATTTGACAGCTTTTAAAAACATATTTAAAGGTTAAAATATATTTTTTGCACAATAAAAAACACTATTGGGAAACTTGAGTTGATCCACGTCCATAATACGCGAGCATGTAAACCACTATGCGACCCAGTAACTCGAAAGCTTGGGAGGTTTTATTTAAGAAGCATCTTGTTCATACAACAGCTTATGGGAAGGTGACAGTATTGGTAATATATTAAACATTTACGTCAGCCATTAAACTGAAAAATTGTTTTGTCTAAAGAGCTTTAATTTAGAGAAGACAATAATAGTTATGTTCAATTTAAACAAAGTAGCTAATAATTGAATTTAGTGAAGGACATGCATATTAAGTATTCCCTTCCAGTATGTATAGCGCCCTCCACTGATAGGAAGTTGTTTACAAGTGTTCACCATCTTTAATGTATTGTGTCTCGTACTCTGTTGCACTACTCGTCCAAGTCCCACAGGATACAAAAATGATTTTTTTACCCATTTGATATCTTAATATCCTTTAATACTATAGTATAACACATTTAAATTGCAGTCTAAAAGTACCATCGCACTAAATGGTTTACCTCTAATGTACGTAAAATTGTATAAAATATTACTTTTAATGGGTATTTTGTTTTTCTTACATTATAGTTTGGTAATAGACCTATGGAAGTTTTGTTTTGTACCTGGCCCAGTTACAACTGTAAGGGTTTGCAGGTTGAGTTTTTAAATAGTGTTCTTCTCCTTCGTTCAGGTTAAGCCTTAATTGTTCACGAGAAGGGTAGCCTTGACCAAGGCTGTTGTCGCAGTGCGCACTTACCACGGTATTCTCACCCCCGGCCGGTAGGCCTACCGATTGCTAGCCCGAGAAATTCAGAACACACACATGGTACGCCGTCCCCGGCCCCGGACGCGTACACTGTACAGCGAGATCAATAACTAAGTCGTGGATTCGAACTGGGGTGTCGGGCGTGACAGCCGTACATCTAACCCGCTGAGCCACCAACGGTTCTTGAAACTTGTCAAAAACATTAGGTTATAAGTAAACAGGTCATTAGTCTACTTATGGACTCACTGATCGGCAATAACGTTAACGTCAGAAACGTTAGATATGATCCTAAAAATACGGTTTCCTGCAACGGCGCACCCGGGGGGGGGGACTCGGGGGGCTTGAGCCCCCCCCCCCCAAGAGGGTCCCCGAAAAAAAAAGGGACAAAAAGAAGAAGGAAAAAAGGAGAGAGAGAAGGGGAGGAGAAAACTGGTTGCAAATGTTTTTTTTCCAGCCCGGCGGCAGGGTGGATTTCTTTTCATCTTATGCCACTCGCATTTATTTTCTTCTTTCTGCCAAAATTATTTTATTATGATGTCATGAAATCTCACTATAATTGTTTAAATTTGCAACAATAACATAAACATTTGAAACCAACGTGCCAATTTGTCTGGGCTAAAATATATTTTACGTGGTTCCGGCATTTTTCAAATTTAAGTGTTTTTCCCTTTTCAAGGGGAATGCCGGACAAGTGTAAGGAAAAAGTAATACATTTTTGTTTACCCACAATGATTTATTTTTAGATGTTGTATAATGAATATGCATGAACATGTAACTCTGGTGCAACGACCAGATCCAATCTTATTTTATCATGTGTTGCTTCCTTTTCTCCATTTTTCTTTAACTCGGCTATGTGCAGGGCATTAAAAAGGCCTGCAATCCTACCCTTTCCAAATTACATATCACATACATGCCCAGGTTAGGGTTTTAATTTTATTTTTTAACAGTAATCTGATATAAATAATTATTATGTGACACTGTTTTAGCAACCAAAAAAAAGGGAAAAGATTACCGGTAGGATCTGGGTTTGCCGCCCACTTGTTCATGGAATTTGCCGTCCATTGATGGAAAGTAGGTAGCACCGCCCCGGAATGATCTCTTCAACAACGTCCGCTATATAATTATTTAAAGCAAAATATCTTGCCGACGATATACATTCAAGTTCATTTTCATCAAGAGGGAGGAGTATTACTGAAAAATCGCAATCCAGACTCCAGAGATTGGCTTCATCGGTAAGTATAATCAATTGGAAGTACAGTGGGCTGTTTTTGCAGCACTAGTGTACACAGATTACACCAACATACCACAACATTGTCGTCTAGTTACTGAATCACAATTGATTGATTTGTGCAGTTCGTAATTATAGACGATACACTAATGTTTGTGTGTGAGTGAGATTGGCTCTTGCCAGCTTGGCGTTTATGCCCCTCCTAAGGAGGTTACCGAGTTCCTAATGGGAAGATCCATCCATACATAGTATACATACATACAACCCAAAATTACATACATACGTACATATACATACTAGGCCTAGTTGATTTGTGAGAGTAAAATTTTCTTTGAGCCCCCCCCAAGACAAAATCCTGGGTGCGCCGTTGGTTTCCTGAAATCAGATCTTCATCAAAATCTAATCGATTGGTCTGTGTAGAAAACTCAACATATTCAACAAATTTCATCCAAATCCGTGGATTTAGATATCTTGTACAGAATTACACACACAAGCACCTCCCCCCCCACACACCCACATACACCTTGGTGATTACATTACCTCCGTCCGCTACGTCAGTGGAGGTAATTATTTACCTTTCTAGATGTTCTTCTTAGGTACTGTACATTTTTACTGTAAACCAAATATTTTTAGTCCTCGGACTTTTTGTTTGGTGTTTTTTAAATAAACCAGAATTGAATTGAAATTGAATTGATCCTTTATTTCTCGAACATGCTTTGACCTACATTAATCAAACTTGGCACAATAAATGTTCATTCATATGTCGTCGAGTAATTTTCACTGTTAACATATTTTTTTCGTGTTTAGGACAGCCAAAGGAACAAACAATATCGGTGGCGGTGGGTTATGGGGGGGGGGGGGTGCATAGTAGACCCCAGCAGGCCACACGGAATAATAGGCTGTAGTACATGTGAAACGGATCGGAATACACGAAGGTCATAGTCTGGGCTAGTTGTACATGTACAGTACAATCATAAATCGCTGCACAGCAAGCATGCAGTTGCTGGACCAACCAGTCACCAATGAGAATACGTCTTTGGTTTTTGAATTTGGTATAGCCGAGCGGTCTAGCGCACCGAACTCAAGTTCTGGTGTTGCCAGCAGCAGGGTGTGAGTTCGAGCCCCGGTCGTGACACTTGAGCAAGGTACTTAACCATAATTGCTTCGTCCTTCGGATGGGACGTAAAGCCGTAGGTCCCGTGTGTTGTGTAATGCACGTAAAAAAGAATGCGCCTTGAGCACCACTTAGTTGGTGGATACGTGCGCTATATAAGTCCACACATTATTATTATTATTATTAATGAGCTCCTCATTAAATTTTGGCATGTGCAGAAGTATCAAGATGCGGCGACGAAGGACCACTGTATGTACATAAACATGTACAGTAATGTACAGTGTACTACATACATGTATACAGTACGTATACGAGTCCATACGACGCGCCTTGGTCATGGCTACGAGAAGGGCCTCAATCAGTTGACGAAACTCCCACTTATTTTATTAGATATATTTATTTAATAAACATATAGGTGGCGACGAAAAAACAGCGATATTTTATTGAAAACCGAATTTGGCAGTTTTTTTTGTATAGTAGAATTCTATCGGTTACGTTTCGCTATACAATCACTACACGGTTTTACCGAAAAACAACATCAACAACATAAAACAAAATATGAAAATAAAGGATACATATGGTTACCACAGGTGGATATTTTGTCTCTAGAGAAAGTGTTATGGGGCAGGGGTGGTTATACTATTACGATGTCAAATATTTTGTGCCCCTCCATACTCCAAGTACTAATAGTCCCTATCAGACTTGTAAGTGACATGCTCGATCGTCAATAGTTAATTTCAATGGCAAAAGAAGCGGGAAAGAAACATTTCGACAGGTGTTTCACTATAGCATAATTAAAGGTCACCTTTTATCGCCTTGTTTCCCAGAGCCTTATCCACGAGCTGGGAGATATTTTGTAACTCCGTGCCACTGTGAGTTGCTGCAGTCCCGTGGCCAAAGGTTGCTACCGTCACCATGACGAGTAACCACAGTCTGAAGAAGAGCTTCATTGTAAATTGTCTGTGGAAACTACAACATCTTATGAAGACGCGACAAAAATGATCTGTTTCAATATTACGTGCACTATATAGTTCACACTTTAAACACAAATGCTATAGCCTTCAATATTCCCGTTTGATGCTTGCATGTTGTTTTAACACAAAATTGTCCATTTTGTACAATGTGGTTGACATCATTTATATTTGGATATTCCAATTTACAACAGCTGCGCACTATACTCATACAGCTAAGAAAGTCCTGTTACATGGATTATGATTTCTAACGTACGTAGGCCTAGACACTTCCACTTACATAATTATTTGATTTAGCCTATGATATTTGAATAACAATGACCACGCAACAGCTGTTCCATATCCTCATTAATTCATATCATAACAGATGCAAAGGTGCGTGAGAAAAACAACTGTTTTGGACACATTAGTTCCCCATTATATATGCTGACAGGACATTTGTGTTAAATCCTTTGGCATAAACAGCACAAATTTGAGGCAAATATCGCTCAAAATGGCGGGAGATGTATATGGTGACAGTGGTGCAGTACATTGTCACACTAACCAATAACTATATGATAGTTTGCAATGGGCACAATGCGCGTGACAACGTTTTAAACATAAACAAGGACATCTGCCAAAAGCAATTACTAGGGTGGGGGACACTGGGGAAAGCCATGGGCTGGAACTCGTTTTAATCCACACCAACTAATAATTTTGAGCGCCTCGTACGCCCGTTGGTGTAATTCTGATCCACACTACATTCCTGGCCAGCTGATTATAGGCCTGATTAAGCGGGCCAATTAGGTGCTTGTTACTCCCCTACCCCACCAAAAAAGTTGCCCCGACCAGACGCATTGCAGACAGTAAGAGTCAGTATGTCAGGTTTTGGGTCCAGCTGGATTTTCGTGCCATAGTTTATTTTATTGTCTAAATTTATTTTTATTGTCAGCCGCCATTTTGGATTTCAAAATGGCCCCGATTAATTTTATATTTTTTTATACATATTTTTCACAAATGTTGGACTTTCTGACCACCTTAACATTGTCGTTTTATGTTTAATACTACATTTACGGTGTTGAAGTCTAAAAATAATGTTAAATTAGTACTTAGGGCAAGGCCGCCATCTTGAATTTTAAAAGGGGGAGACAGCATTAAATTTCGCAGGAGCTTTTCGGGGCGCGTATTTGGTCATTCAAATTAATTATTGGACAGGCATTTGTGAAAATTGTGCAACTTTGTTAAACTTCGTTTAACTTTAGTTTTGTATAGATTTTTAAAGGTATAAAAACGGTTCACTAATGAATGAATGGACAATAAGAAACCAGCCTAAAAAATTAAAAAGACACACTCAAACAATAAAACAGATTATAATGAAACAGTCCAATATAACATAAATCTTTCAAAATCACATTACAGAATTAGGCTCAGGTCAGAAAACCAATAAAGATTCTAATCAGAGAATGAACAAAACAAAGTGTGATAAAAAAAAACCGATAAGGCCCTATATACAGTGTACGAGAAACGCACATGAATAAAGAAAACAAAATTAAGTTTGAATTATAAAGTAAACATATGAAACGTATTCTGTTGTCTTTTTTGCATTTGTTTCTCGTATTTTTGTTTGAATTCTCATTTTGCGAAATTGATTGCCGTTATACGAAAATGAAAATAACATTTTAGTGAAAATCTCCAGTGGAACCAACTCTGCTGAATTGGATGAAGAATGTGCATTACTAAAAAGCACAACGTATATGCTAAATTGAATATAATGCCACATGAATTCGCATAGCCTGAAAATGAAATTGGATGCTTGAATTCTTAATTCGAAACACAGTAACAACTGGAGAGGCAAAATCGCTTTAATATGAACGTATGGAAAGTGGAATTGGCTGCTTATTTGCCGAAATTGATCGGGAACACCTATAAATAGGACCATGGGCGGATCCAGGGTTTCGAAAAAAGGAGAGCCGCACTGCCAAAAAAATGTTTGTGTGTGTTGGGGGCGGGGGGGGGGGTGAGGGGCACACTCAACAACGTGTGGTAAATTTACACGCACAGCGATCAAAAAAGGGGGGGGCGGGCACATGCCAATGGAATGCAGGGTTCCAATTTGCCAGTGGTCTGCTGGCCAAATGCCTGTTAAAACAGTGGATGACTAGTCAAAACCCCTCTCCTAGTAGTCCGGCGGGCTAGTCAAAATTACAAAGACTACATTGAATCCTTGTTCTTTTTATTTTATATTTACACATTTGATTCCAGATACGTCTGAGCTGTTTGGGGCGTGGCCTTGTTTCGATAATGGGGTGTATTAAAGATGCACATGAAAACAGCCAGTCTCATATCAAACATAATGATACCATAAACAAAACTACTGGCCCCTTCTCTTCATCACAATGGTTGAGGAAACAACTGATTGAACAAATGCTGTCATGAAATGACTGGAAGCCCCTGATCCATATAGACTGTGGGCTGGTGGAGTCTACCATGCACCCCCATAACCCACCGCCACCGATATTTTTTTCCTTTGGATGTCCTAAACACGAAAAACAGGGAAAATCTGTTCTGGCCCACTATTTCTTTGTCCTCACAATGAGCTTAGCTGATAATTCTTAGCACTATAGGGGTGGAAGAATGTAAAACATCTCACCATTACTCCATCATGCTTTGACCTATTGTAATGTAACTTGATACATATGTCGTCATGATGACCATGAAAATGATATGTATATTAGGCATATTTAAATTATTGGGATTTTCATAAAAATATGCCTTTATAAGTCATTTAATTTTAATAGTTGCCACCAAGAACAAAACATTAATTAGTTTATTCCTTAAATGGGTATAACCACAAAAATGTTTTAAATGTTTTTTGATTTTCTATCTCTGGGGGAACTGTTTTAGTCTTAGTTTAAGCTTAGTTTTAAGCTTAGTTGGACGTTCATGGCACTACATATTGAACTACAAAAGCACTTATAGCGCAAACCTCCGCCAAGTAGAAGTCGTCAATTACCCTATTTGATTATGCTGTACTCGTGCATACATTTTGTAAAAAATAAATAAATAAATATATAAATTAACAAAAATAAAAAAAAATTCCCAGACTTCGAACTGGGCTCACGAGCGTGACAGCAGTACATCTAACCCGCTGAGCCACCAACGATTCTTGAAACTTGTCAAAAACATTAGGTTATAAGTAAACAGGTCATTAATTAGTGCACCCCATCGGTTCTACTTATGGACTCACTGATCGGCGATAACGTTAACGTTAAAAACGGTAGATATGGTCCTAACAATACACTTGCCTGAAATGAGATCTTCATCAAAATCTAATCGATTGGTCCGTGAAGGAAACTCAACATATTCAACAAATTTCCTCCGAATCCGTGGAGAACATTTTGAGATATCTTGTACAGAATTACACACACAAGCATCCGCCACACACCCACACACACACACAAACTTGGCACAATAATGTTCATTCATATTATGTCGTCGAGTAATGTTCACTGTTAACATCTTTTTTTCGTGTTTAGGACAGCCAAAGGAACAAACAATATCGGTGGCGTGGGTTATTGGGGGTGTGCATGGTAGACCCCACCAGCCAACAGACTAATAGGCTGTAATCAAAATTGTTAAGAATAGTTGTATTTGGCAATACACAGGTAAAAGTAGGCCTATGATACTATGTGTATTTAGTCTGAAATACTGTTGCATTCCCCACTCTCGTGGGTCAACAAATAATAGTCGGACACAAACTTTGTTGTGACAATCTCAATCAATGGGGTTGGTTTATTATTAACATCACTATTTAACAATGGCACTAGTAACATGTATGACAGGAGTGGTAGCGTATAGGTACATGTCAATAGTTAAACTTATATACCTGTGCTAAGTTCCGAATAGGGTGTACGAATACCAACTATTGGGCACAGTCAGTGGGGACCATCGTTCGTTCATGCGGCTTGTCACTCGGTATACGGTACGGGCACTGCTATACCGAGAGACGGGCGGCTGGTCGGTCTCTACGACGGGGACCACCGGGGCTTGACTACACTGGGTGTCTGGACGGGGCCAGAGTGTGTACCATACCGCATTAGCTACATGTAGGCGAACCAATGGCCATATCGACGCCCTGCACCATTGGTTCAACGAACGAGGCTCTGGACCGTAATAGTTCGGTATATCGCACTGTCATGGATCGGATCGAGTCGCATAGATTTCATTCGGAATCGCACTTCGCCGAGATCAGGAAATCTTGGGGATTATATAGAAATCTGGGGCCTAGGAATGAATAAAACATAAGCCTAGTGTAGCGTCTTAGCCAATGAGAAGCTTGGCTTCCGCGTCTATGAGGGTAGAAACGTGTGCAAAATCAGGGTATACCACAGGTCCTTGTTCCATATAAGGAAAGGTATTTGACGAAAGTGAAGTGAGTGACAACTTAGAAAGGAGGGCGTGTTCAAGGGGAAAATGCTTACCGGGCATGTTAAGCTATTTGCTTGTATGCTAAGCTATTAGTGCATGAGGGGAACAGCGGCTGTGCTTGGGTAGGGAGCACTACACACGCGGGCCACGGCTAATGACTGAGCGGGTCAGTCACGGTGACTGTTTGGCCGTGGTTCACCCACGAACTGTGTTCGGTGTGAAGGGGTGGACTCCGAGGAAAGTATTCGGAAAATAGACTAAGTCCAAAGGACGGCTCCAAGCCACGTGGCGGGAGGGTGTGGCACGCACGCAAGACTCTCGCTGGTGTTGCATTATGCATTGCGTTGGCGCTGGATATACATGAGCAAAAGCAGCGTCCTTGTAAGGATTGCATATTCATAGCGGACAATCGAGGGTCCGGGGAAACAACCCTGGGACTTAGACTGCTTGAAATTGCATCGTCAGCAAAATATTGGAAGTAGAAGAAGTGAAATAGAGGGTGCTAATATTTATCAAATTAAAGGGTAAGATTCGTAACAATACAATTACCTGCCGGTCTGCGATTTCTTTCTGCAGTACACTTCGTCAACTATGTGCATTTGTATACAAAACGTTTGACTTTATTTTCCTTAAAAAAAAATCCTCCACAACCGCGAATTACTATTATATAGAAAGGCTTTGCTTCTGAATTAATTTTGTAGTTAAAATATATATATATATATAAAACAATGTATACATTTTTTAAATGAAAATGTTGAAAAACCTTGTCTTAAATTCGGTACCTTCTGTTGTAGAGGCGAGCGTTCTAATCGTTAGACTACCATGCCTCTCGACCTGGACGGTGAAATAATTATTGAAAGAACCCTTTTTAAATTAGATTTCTATGCCAAGTTTTAAGTATGCTGCAGAAAGAAAAAAAGCTTCTGGCCTGCACAGTGCTTTGCAAATACAATGACTGTGGAGAAACACTTTGGACTGTTTCCTTTCATGTTGGAGATAAATTCGAATAGGCCATGTAGCTACAGGCGTATTATGTAAGAAAATATATGTTTATACCTTCATGTTTAGTCGACATACACAAATACATTACAGATAGAGCATGTTAAAGATCTATTGCCGTGTTTTCCGTTATTTTACCAGAAACATTTGTTTTCATCGGAACATCGATAATTTCCTTATAGAAAGTAAAGGCAAAACGTATATAGGTACTGTGACAAGTATGTGGGGACGCAGCTTTGAAGGTGGTTTCCAATGCAGTATGCCTAAAGGGTGCTGAATAAAATGAGCTGGGGTATCATCATTTCGCGCAGGTCAAAATACAATATGGCCGCCATTTAACCCCCGCTGAATAAATACAATATGGCCACATTTACATATAAATTGGCAAGCAGCTGTCACAAAGGTGTAGCTTTTTAACACAGCGGTGGGACGACGTATGGAGGTCGAAAAGTGGACATCTGCTTTTCAGCTTTGATACAGTGCCTGATAACATGGTAAAACAAAATTCAACCTGGGGTGAACCATTGACCTGGTATGCAGCTTTCAAAGTAAGTAAACCCCCTGCCAGCAGATATATTAACTGATGTTAACTGATGTTACCGCACTAATGCCAATGTAATCAATCATCCTGTCACTTGCTTTCGTTGTCCCAGACATTCCGGCACCATGAGATGTTTATTTTGAGGTCTGGTTGTGGGTATTAGAATGGCCAGACAAATATGCATAATAATAATAATAATAATAATAATAATAATAATAATAATAATAATAATAATAATAATAATAATAATAATAATAATAATAATAATAATAATAATAATAATAATAATAATAATAATAATAATAATAATAATAATAATAATAATAATAATAATAATAATAATAATAATAATAATATTGAGGGGGAGGCGAAGTACTTCGAAAGTTTTTTAATTTTTACCTGAGTACTCATGCAGTGATACGCTGTAAAATTGCTATTGGTTTTCTGTTTGTGGGCGTTGTATTTCATGTAAAGTTCCATCGATGGCCCCCACAACATTTGGAAAGACAGTCCACCGCCCTCTCATAGCGAGCCATTCTTCCGTACTTGGCCAAGAAATGTTTGACTTAAAATAATACCAAAGTAAAGTGATGATTGAATAAATGTCTCTGGTGACAGCTGCCTCATCCATATTGAACAATGACGAGAGTACATCATATGTTGGGTACTGACGAAGCCATATCATAGCCATAAGAATTATATTCACTGCGCGATGACGATGTCTCCGTCCTGGTCCCTGATTTGTAATGAAAGGTTGTAGATCATGGGTTATCATCAGCATGGACTCTGGAGTTTCTCCTGTTAGACGGAACAACCAAGGCGGATCTCTTACCAGATCTTCAAACAGGTTTCTTTGATTAAGTTGCACATTTCCGACCAGATCAGGAAACAGAAGAGTATGTAGCCTTTGGTTAGGTGCAGGTAATTCAAAGATGCATGTACACAAAAATCCATGAAACAAACTTGCAAACGCATTCCAAAGAGAGGCAAGCTCCTCGTCGACTACGGTATCAAATGCCGGTGGAACACTTATCAACATCAGAAAATGATACGAAAGTGAGATAAATGACATGGAAACGGAGTGAATGTTATCCATGTTGAAAGTGGTTTGGGGTCAATGTAAACTTGGAAGAAAACATCTAAATGCTATGGCTATGCAGACTTAATTATATAATTTATACTATGTGTAATTATTTCATTTGTCTAGTATATTTCATTTCTCATGAGAAATTATTTCACCATTAAGTTAATTTATCGTATTATTTAATATTACTTCATTTATCAGTTTATCAGTTTATGGGATCACCATTCAATGGAGGAAGGAGCGAAATCGCACTCCCAATGTGAAACCTACATTTGCATATTCTTCCCGGTGTTGAAAGCCACATAACCCGATCTGCATTTAAATGCATTCCTTTACGAGCTCGAACCAACATTTATATGGCATGAATATTTATGACGTTCAATAAAGACCACGGTCCTAGTTGGGTGGGGCCTGTCCTATCGAGCTTATCATTGGGCAGTGTTGAGGTCTTTACGTTACTACGGTCCTACGTACGTTCAAAACGAAGGAACATTATTGCGACCATGCACCGCAGTGTTGTTAACTGACTTATTCAGGTTGAAAGGAGGTCACACCATAGAGAAAAGACTATGGTCACACCAACCAGATTAAATCGTGTAATATATGCGCACCACGGTCTGAACTCAATAGTAAGCAAGAGTAAACCCGCTCAAACACACCCCGAGTGAGTACTCCCATCATATCTGCCATTGAGTTTTTTGAAAGCCACAATGGATGGGGACACATTTCGCCGTTGTGCCGGAGAGACAGCCGATTTTATCGTTAACTATATCAAGGGAGTCAAAGACCGCCGTGTGATACCCTCAGTAGAGCCCGGGTACCTGCATCAGCTTATCTCTCGAGACGCTCCCCAGCAACCTGATGCATGGGAGGACATCATGAAAGATGTGGAGAACAAGATCCTACCAGGGGTGAGATGAATCTTAATGAAACATTTCATTTTCAAATCCCATTGAATAGGGATCGGTGTGCCGGGTTGACCTGTTCATGTCCCTGGTTAACAAAGCCACCGACGGAAGAACCGCTTGTCTAAAGTATGGCAAACGGGCTTTTAGGGCAAGTGGTGGGGGTAGAATGTCGTATCCGACCGCCACTTTTTCTCATTCAATATAACCAATAATGTAATCTTACCTACCCAGTAAGGTGGAGAATGATAGATGATGATGGACATATACTTCAAATTATTCCAGGATATTTATTTCAGGAAAAATCAGGCATTTTGGTATACGATGACTTCCTCAGTCATGTCAGTCTGATCTTGTCAACTCCCCCGTTAGTAACCAACACGGTCATTGTACATGCGCAGTGGCAACTATAATAGGATCCTTCTTTTTTCTGAAGGGGAGGATTTTTTAGAAGGGAAATAAAGTCCGAAAATCATCATAAAAGTTGATTTTTAAATATAGTTTTGCTTTCTGTACCCCCAAAAATCGATAGAATCATTTTTAACTGGTTAGTGGTTGCAAAAAATTCCAAAAAACTCTTAAAAAGTGGCGGTCGGAAACGACGTTCTTTCCAACCAGGCGCAAATATCTGAACTGCCCTCTCACAAAATATCGTTAACAACAAAAGGTTTGTTCATAAACTTAGGATGTCGTATTCCCGAGATAATTTACCTCAGGATGTTGACATCCTAAACTTTGGATGTCGTCTTCCCGAGATAATATATCTTAGGATGATGACATCCTGAAAGTAAGATGACGTCTTCCCGAGATATATTTTTTCAGGATAACGACTTACTGTATTTAGGCGTGAAAGAAAAACAATGCACATGTATTCATTCAGGATGACGACATCCTGAGATACATTATTTTGGGATAATCACCAACATTACCAAAATGCTTGGCCGTCAGGGGAACGTTTTCGCGACTCGGACCAGAAACATGTTTGGGCTTCGGTCATTGATTAAGCGTTTTCGCGAGTTCGGTTGTGCTGCATTGACGTTATTGTTTTGACCAAACGTCAACTGAAGTTTGTGATCGGTTACGCTTGATTTCAAGATGGCAGATTGTAAAAGAAACGAACGTTTTGTTAATTATTAATTGTTAAAACATGATGGAATGATTGTTCGTATAGAAGTATATCTCTCAAGTTTATTAGCACTCACGAGTAAGTTCCATTTTGCCAAAATGTTAATTACACCGTATATTTTGAGAAACATTGAGGACTGAACACGTCACAAACAGAAAATAAGTTTCTGGTTATGTTATCGTTTTCGCGTAGCTATGCTGTCTTGTTTCTGGTCAAGAATTTGATGTCAGAAACAAGTTTCTGTTCGCGCGTTTGCCAAAACATTTAATTGATCAGAACTTATCTTTTTTTTAAATTACTGAGCTTTTACCCTAAAGAATGATATCAAGCCTTATCAAACCGGATGTTGACTTTGACTCGAAAGTCAAACAAATTTATAAAGAAAACCAAAATGGATTTCCATTTAAATTCAAGATGGCGGCTATGGCGCTACTTTAATTCAAAACATTAATAATGTTTGAGACCCTAACTGTAGCATTCAATGTGAAACAACGATGTTTTAGGTGGCCAGAAGTAAAAGGAAATCGGGTAAAATAAAGTAACGGCAAAACGTGTATAGGTCCTGTGACAAGTATGCGGGGACGACGTTTTGAAGGTGTTTTCCAATGCAGTATGCCTAAAGGGTGCTGAATAAAATGAGCTTGGGTATCATCATTTCGCGCAAGCGGTCAAAATACAATATGGCCGTCATTTACATAAATTGGCAAGAGGTAGTCACAGACAAAAAATATTTCCGTCTTTTGGGGGTATCTCAGGACAATTAATATCGAAACCGAAAGTCATGTTCATATAATAAAAACAAACATGAACTGGCCAATTTCGACGATAGAATGTCACAGAAAGCATTTGTTTCTGTCAATGTATAAATGTTATTTGAGGTCACTTCTGCAAATTGGAAAGTAAAACAAACGAAAACTGCTTTAAAACCCTTCGACGAGATACCCCTCCTCTTGCTGCAGGCAGAAGTTATTTATTACATTGTTTTTCCTAGAAAAAAAGCCACAGATGCCTGGGAGCCTTTGATATCCTAAAGTGGACCATTCCACATATCTTAGAAGGGGTGTCAGTTCCCACCCAGAGCTGTGTAGCTTTGTTTTGATGGGCGGGAAAAGTAACTGCTGCCATATAGCTGCCATATATCTGTGCACAAAATCAACCATTCATTGTGTACACATAAAGACCTACCCAGATCTAACCCTCTGATAAGTGGAACCATCTGTTCAGTAGCAGGCTTTGCTTTTTGATGTCTTGCTGACAGCTTGTGCCAGGCTCAGCAGTTTGCATACCCCCCCCCCGCGATTTTTTCTTCTGCAAACGAGAATTGGCATCCCGCGATATTTCAGCCAATCATATGGCGCGTATTTTAAGATGACGTAGGAACATTAACATATGCATATTAGATACAGGCAAACTGATCCGTGCGCGCAAACATTTACAGTACATGTACATTGTACATGTACTGTGTGTATGTACGATGTACATGTACGCATGTATATGTAAGCATGTACAATGTACTGTAAGTGTATATCTGTGCGAAGCAGTAAGAACTGTCGCGTATTGAACTCAGGGCCCTGTAATCCAAATTCCATGTACATGTATACTGTATGTAGTTAAATGAAATAACCGTTTAGTGAGTTGAAGTAACTTAGTAGTGGTTATAAACACTTTATATAAATACATTTTAAATAATAATGCCTCTTTTCACAACAGAGTATTATTTTAAAGCAATTAGAAGCATACCCTATATTCATGGTCACACAATAATACAATTATATGGGGGATGAAAGATAATTAAAACCAAGGACACAGACATATTGTACAAATCAGATCAACTTGTTTTAATAATAAAGCATCAACCATTACAGTACTGTTAATTTAAAGAAATGTTTATTATGTACATGTACAACACAGTCCCAATGAAATATGTCCCAAAAGTTGCATTTTGAGATAATCAAATTTGTTACACAACTTAGTAATTAAACCAGGGAGGAACACATATTTTATATATAATGGGATGACAAACTAGCCTCACATCATTCATAACTTATTAAATGTTTCTTTTGAAGCCTTAATTTCTGTCTATAATTTCATTATAAGTATTTTTTTCAAAATGAATTTGTAAAGTTCACGACTAAACAATCTGAATGTATTTTCACTATTGCTGAAGCTTTCATATAGGCTGGAGTTATGCATCAACAAATACATTATCCTAACAGAAAAGAAATATATTTTACTGCAGTTCAAAGCTAAAATTACGTCTTAATTGTTAACCTGGAAACCCTGGTAAAATTTGAAAACCATGCAGTTTTTTATGTTTTTCTGAAAAGTGTGAGTAGACTTTTACGGGTCAAGTCTGACTGCTAATAAATAGTTAATTCAAAGTTGATGACCAGTTGTGACAGTTGTACTTAAATTGCCATTCGCATTCATGAAAATTTGTTTTGACATTTATTAATAGTTCATTTATAGTGTTGCTTTCCTTCCGTTTTTCTGATTCAATTGAGACAATTTTATGTTGGATGTTAGGAACCTATAGATTCAGTTATTTGTAACTGGATTATTTTACTTTCTTTCTGATTATTGTTTAATTCTTATCATTTTACTTGATTGCATTTCCCACTTTTGTATTGTTGCTGATTCAGTTAGATCAGTTTGCTTACACTTTTACTCTAATGAGAGGTTTTAGAAATCATCTAGTTTCCACTAATCATTTTGTTGTAAACCTTGTTAGGATGAATATTTCCGAGTTGTTTGTAAATTCATAGCTCACCATTGTTCAGTTACTGTGAGAAACCCTAAATTCACTGTATCATCCTGGTTACAAGTAGACCAGATGTTAAGACCATTTAGGCTTATGGCTTCAGCTGAGTGAAATTGCAATTTTCGTAGTTTCCATATCAATTGTTAGTACCGATAGTTATGCTATTGTTAAATCCACTATTGATTTGATTGATACTGTATTGCAAACGCACAGTGTGTATATTGTCTATTCAGGCCATAGTATAATTGATATGTGAACACTTCACATCATCAACCAAGGTATATAGTCCTGGGTGGGTTTGTTTACATTCCAAGTTTCTGGTAAAGTCATCAACTCCAGGTCTGGCTAAAGTATTTTGTTTTGGTAGCTCATTAGTATGTTAGGGCTCAGTAGCCAGAGATTTAAGTGTTTTTGGACTGATAGAAGAGGCTTAATGTGATTAATAAATCATCCCACTTGTAGAAGAAACTTATATGTCACACAAGTAAATCCTCCATGTATTCATTTTAGGGGTATTATCTTTAAAGTTGTTATTTGTGTACAACTTATTTAAATCTGGGTTACTCACAAAAAATCACAAGTAATTTTGTTTAACTTGAACATGGCTCATGATACCCTTACAGTGGTTGTTTAGTTTTTATAAATTTGAAATAAAAATGGGATCCTTGTCACTTGGTAAGTGGAACACACATCACGTGCTCGGCATCCTTTTTCCCATATAGGACAAATCTTCCAATATTTTGTCATCCGCTTAGCAAAATATTTCACTCAGTGAAATATTCTGCTACATGACATTTTTGCTCAAATGCATCCAATATTTGTATATTAAAATCCAAACAACATAATAAATGTTCACATTGGATGCACAAACAATTTAAATAACTTTAATGATTTTACGTTTAAAAAACAAGGCTGCGTCAAATACATGTACCATGGAATAGCTGATAATCTGGGGTAGGCCAACAATCAGCAGGCATAGTATTTCCTTTTTTTCAGTGAGTTTTCCCTATGGAAATACAATTTGACTCGAGACACATTCGCTTACATTATGGGGCACTGGCCGTTGCGATCTTGGTACAATGGAAGGTAACAGGCTGTCGCGATTAGGAATCATGAATATGTATGAGACGTCTGATTGGCTGAAATATCGCGGGATGGCAATTCTCGTTTGCATAAAAAAAATCGCCCCCCCCCCCCCGCCCAGACACAGTGTCTGGGTTTCTGCTGCATGCTGGAGAGATAAACTGTACGGCTGTTTATGTTTGCCAAGGACTTACAGGAGAGAGATAAACTACACGGCTGTTGTGTGTCATCTGGGGGTTGAAAATAATCCTAGACAATAGCTGGGCATGTGTGGAAGTCATTTGGATGTAAAAAATCAATGGGGAATACAATTACTACTCAATTGAGATTCCACATGGTGTCACCGCAATTAGTTTTACTTATCATCCTCACCATGCAAAGCTACAAGTTTTACCAATTTTAATATAATTAATAGGGGTGCCACTGAAAAGAGGAGGGGTATAGCGTTTAGATAAAGTTATGGGTTACTATCTCGTCGAAGGGAATTCAATATACAATACAATACAATACAATACAATACAATACAATGAAGACTAAAAGCGATTTCAGTTAATTTGTTTCCTGATTTCCTTTTTTTTTTAAATTATTTATATTTTAAAGTAAGTTACAGTTACTTTAGAACCCATCTATTAAAGCACTGGCTCTTACTTGGCTGTGAACACTCATTTTTATGGGGTATACTACAGAAGCATATTTTGGAAAAAAGTGCAGATCCTTTCTTGTATTTTAGTCATATGAAACGTATTGAAATAAGTCACAATGAGGGTTGCGGTCTGCATATTCTATTTAAAAAAACAGACATTGAAGTTATTCATCCATCCAGTTGCAGTTTGAAAGCTTTTTGCAAATCACCCTTCAATTCGCACCTTCACCCAAGGTTTGTTTGAAGGAGAATTAGTTTGAATCTCGCTCGGGAACCAACACAGCGTGTGGTCACTGCCTGTAATCCAATGCAATACATGTGTGTGTGAGTTGGTTTTGTGTATAAGAGTGTGCAGTGTATAATGTAAGGGGGTAGGTATCGAGTCATGTGCATGCTCAGATGAAAATCCTATAGGACACAAAGAACAGTGAATCCATCCCAGATCCTGTTATACTGTTAAAATAATCTAATCCTCCTAAATAATAATAAATCAATCCTTGAAAAGAAAACTAACATAATAACATTAATTTTATCATGGAGGAATGTTCTTTTCCTTCCTCCGTGATTTTACATAGTGTATATTGTTCCAGATAAGTATGAAGAGTTTTTCTACCTGAAAAAAAGGCGATCTCAGCAGCCATTTTGTTAGAAATTTTCAAAGTGAAAACGTTTCCCTGGTAACCGTTAATACTAGAATGGAGCCAGTAGCGCACGCGAACGGTTAACCAGTGATATACTAACTTTCCTACGTCACAGTCATAGTTACGATTGCCAAACTATGGGCGGCTGCCAGTGCAAAATAAAACCGGAAATTCAATGTTTGTTTTAGCCTAAATACTGTAATTAGCGAGAAACACTGATACAATCAACATACTTTACCAATATATATTCCTCTCAAATACCTCCGGTGTAAAATGTTTAATTGTGGGCAGAATCTTTTGCTAACCATGTTTAAAATTTTTGGTCACTGATGGCCGTCCATATAAAATGGCGCTCAATGCTTAGAATACAAAATGCCTTCCGCAAACCCCTGTATCATATGTGATGGCGCCCTCATAATGGTCATGGACAATGCCAATAGCCCTTACAAAAAACCAACCTTTGTACATTGTAAGGTACTAGTCTGTGGGCTGGAGGGGCCTACCGTGCACCCCGTAACCCACCGCCACTGATATTTTTGTGTTCCTTTGGATGTCCTAAACACGAAAAAAGATGTTCTCTTCTGGCCCACTATTTGTTTGACCTCATAATGAGCCGAGCTGATAATTCTTAGCACTAGTGGTGAAGATCCAACATCTCGCCATTACTCCATCATGCTTTGACCTATTATAATGTAACTTGGTACAATTAATGCTCAGTCATATGTCATGATTTGGGGGTTGGGGGAGACCCAGGGGTGACTCTGTTATACACTCTGTTATACACTCTGTTATACACTCTGTTATACACTCTGTTATACACTCTGTTATACACTCTGTTATACACTCTGTTATACACTACACAGTTTCGCCTTTCTCTCGGAACAACTAAGGCTTAACCTGAACTATATAAGGAGAACACCAATACAATTATTTAAAAACTCAACATTTGTTTAACCTTCAAATACCTCAACCAGCAATCCTTACATTTGTAACTGGGCCAGGTACAAAACAGAACTCCCATATTATCAAACAATAATGTAAGAAAAACAAAATACCCATTAAAAGTAATACTTTATACAATAGAGGTAAAGCATTTAGTCTTATACCTCACAAGTATGTAAAATTTTACCTAACCAACATTTACCTACAACTACAAGTTAGGTAAATAAAATTACCTAATATCGCAGTAAAACGTTATACAACTGTTAGGTAACATTTTACCCAACGCCTGTTTGGTCAAGTTTTAATTAATTATTAGGAGGTTCACCGGGAACATCTAAAACAGGGTAAGATTTTACACAGCTTGTTTAATTTCTTCTCTGGTTTGTAGTAATGTGACTGGAATTGCTTACAGGCGCGGCGGCCGCATGAAAACAAAGTGTGTCTTCCAGAAATTGATTACAGTGAATCATGTACCCAAGCTTCAGCGTACAACATTGTGGGAATAAAAGCACGATAGTGATGGGTACCAGACTTCTTACATTGTCCCAAACAAACACTGGTCTCTTAATTTTTATGGTGTTTGGTGTCAATTCTAGAGAAATGGAATGAACATTTTTGAAAATTTTGCATTCAGGAGACTCGGTGTAGGTATTTGTGAGCTGGGTAAAACATGTTTTGTAAAATATTACACAATTTAGGTAAAATTTCGGGAAAATAAAGAACACAATTGCTGTGTAAGTTAAAAATTACGTAATTTAATGTATTAAATTTGATTTACATAATTTATGTAACTAATTCAAGTCTTTACCTTGCCCGTGTAACTTTTGCCACAAGGAACCTAAGCATTGCCGTGCGTTGTGTAAAAATTCACTTTTAATTGTGTAAAGCCCACCATGTGATCATGCATTGTGTGTGCGCGACGTGTGTGCAAAAGCAGTGTGTGCCTGTCAAGTCGACAATCGCCTCACAACATGGAGTAAATGAGAGAGAACCTCGTGAAGTGGGGATTTGAAGAGATGTTTTCATTTTATTGTTGATAAATAAAAGAAACGTTTTTGAAACTGTAAAGTATAGTGGCGTGCCTTGTTTCATTTACATTATTTTTAATGAATTATGCAGACCAAACAATGTAGTAAAAGTTTACAAGGTCAAATAGTAAAAAGAGTCTAGTATTCTACACAAAAAGTAAGTATTTTTTACGAATACATTCAGTAACAATTTACTTAATTTATGTTTACCTATTTAAGAGGTAAATCTTTTTACTGATTTTTGAAGTAAAAGTTTACAAAATGTTTATGAAAAACTTTACCCAACACGCATTTTGTAAAACTTTACCAAACAATTAGGAGGTTCGTATACAACATTGCAAAATAGTAAAATTTTACACAACTTGTGTAATTTTTTCTGTGTGTATTTCAGCGTATAAAGCTTGATTTTTATGGAGTTCATGGAAACAATTTCTAGTGGCAGATGTGATAGTAATATCTCTCCCAGATGTTCCTGTAGACGAGGCCAAATCAATATTTAGGTTTTGTTGTTGAAAATACAGTCTAGACGAATTTATTTGGGAGTGAGGATGGGAGATGAATATGCAAATTCCCTCCAAATAAAATATTAGGGCTGACATATGTCAGGTTGTCGAAATTATTTTTTGTTAAAATGCTGCTCATTAATGTTTTTAGTAATATATCGCCGTAGCTGTCAGACTAACACATGTCGTAAATATTAATTTTTATGGCTTTTTCAAAAGAGTTGTGTTTAATGCATTTGATTACGCCTATGGTGAATTGGTTTGGGGACATTATATAGCGACATGTTATTGTTTTATTAATGTTATTCTAGCAATATATTATATTGGCTGCAGGCCGAAATATGGGGGAACAACATTTTGCTAAATCCATCGTGATTATTGGGAAATGGAATCAGGCGAGAGCAATGTACAATGTACAACGGCGTGGGGTCATGAGAATTATAAAGTGTTCTTAACTTGGTCAAGGGTTTTCTTTATTATTACACACTGTAAAAAAATAATGTATGCAACAAATACGTAAATTTCAAAGGATGATGCCAAATTCCAATTTATCTTATCTGACCCCTATAATAACCTGTCACCCATTAGGCCTCCTGCCCCACCCAACAGAAAAAATCATCCCCTGACACACATAGGCCTACACAATAAGAAATTTAAAAAATATATATTTTCTATTTTGTGTGTAAACATTTTGAAGGTTCATTTAGGCCTACTGTTTTACGAAGATAATGAGGGAACGTTCATGGACTTAAAACTGTGGATTCACGTCTTTGTTCTGTGCCATTGCTTACCGCAGGGTCTTTAATAGCATTATGGTGATAGCATTTAAAACTAGCCCGCCTTCCAGTTGATCCTGGGCGATTTCCGCACCTTTAAATATAGCCGGAATCTGGTTGTGCAAGCTTATGACTGGACCCTTCCAACCCCATTTTCCCATCCCTTTTCTTCAAAATAAAATAACGCAGTTTCTATTTTCTGGGGCATAATTCCTTCAGAAGAAATTCTCTCCATTAAAATAACTTACAAAAATAAAGTGCCCTGAACTAGTTTACTATACAGTGCGTATCAAAAAAAAGGTAATCCGAATTCAGGGGGTTAATATGCCAAGGTTATTTAGTTTGACAATTTACATGTAGTGTACCAAAGAAGAGGAACTCCTCAGCTTTCCATTGATACCTTTATTGACCCATTGCTGTCACACATGACCGAGTACATTGTTATTGAAAATGACAAATTCAAATCGCATTTTTGCAAGTTTGGGTAATCAGTGCAAGGCAGGATAATTAGTGAAAGTCAGTATGATAAACCAGATTTTCTTTAGGAATGACTGGACATTATTCAAGAAGAATCTCTTCTAACATTGCCCTTTTATGCACCCACACCTTCAACATGTCCACCTCCCCTTTCGACACAAAGCTGACAGCGACGGAGCATGTCCTGCACTGCTCGTCTCACCATAGCCGGATTATTGCGTAAAGCATCCACTTCATTTCGAATACGGCCCTGCAATTCATCAAGATCACGGGGAGGAGTTGCAAACACCTTGTTCTTCAAATGTCCCCAAAGGAAATAGTCACATGGTGTGAGGTCAGGTGATCTTGGTGGCCATTCCACCTCATGGTTGACGGCGATGACTCGTTCGCCAAAGAGTTCCCTCAGACGATCTCGGACAGCGATAAGGCGATGTGCTGGGGCGCCATCTTGGGCCCGCCAGAGTTGTCTGAAGACCCCACGAACCTGTCGCTCAAAGTGTTCTTGCAGCTGCGGTAAAACGTTATCATTGAGCATCTGCAGATACATGTTACCATTGACATTCCTTTGAAAGAAAAACCGTCCGATCAGCTGACCACTTCCACAAAGTCCTAACCAAACAGTCCACTTTTGTCGACTCATGTTAACCTCAAAATTGAATTCTGGGGGGTGTCTTGCTGGTGCATATTCAAGAACATTATGCGTATTGACCTTGCCGTCCATGGAGAAAGCAGCTTCGTCGCCGATTACGAGATTCCGCAGAAAATTGACATCTCTCTCGGTACGGGCTATCAACCATCTGGTGGAGGTCCAATCTCGTGATTCTGTTGAATGTCGCCGAAGGCAATCTCAGCCCATTTCGCCTTGCGCTGGTGTCCCTAGGATGCTCCAAAAGTTGCTGCCTTACTGCTGCAATGTTCCCTTCTGATCGCCCGGTGCGCCTCCTGCCAGAATTCCCCTTGTTGCGGTTGAGGCTAGTGCCATACTCTTGATATTTTCTAACATTCGCCCAGATAGTTTTGGCTGCTGGGGCTCCCGTTCTGGGAAACGTTCCTGAAAGCATCGCGAGTTTGCTGCAAACTGTGAGTTTGGTGAAATGTTGTAATCACGAAAACTCGCTGTTCAGTCGTTAGTTGTACCATCTTTCCAACTACCTGTCCCTAAACCCAGGCCCTTCTTAAATACCCAACTTGAAGAAAAGGATGTCGTAACAGACGATTACCGCACCAGCTTAAAAATCTTACATAATCATCTAGGCAGTCAAGTGATGCGTCCATTTCAGACTGCCTTGAACTGATTACCCAAACTTGCAAAAATGCGATTTGAATTTGCCATTTTCAATAACAATGTACTCGGCCATGTGTGACAGCAATGGATCGATACAGGTATCAATGGAAAGCTGAGGAGTTCCTCTTCTTTGGTATACTACATGTAAATTGTCAAACTAAATAACCTTGGCATATTAACGCCCTGAATTCGGATTACCTTTTTTTTGATACGCACTTTATATAAAAGAAACACCTCATATTGTTTACCACCTGCCACTTTCAGCTCCCTCTCAACTTTAAAACTATTCATTGTACAATCATAATGAGAATCATTACAGGCCTGTTAAACTTTGTGAGTGCATACTAGTAATCATGTTCGGCCATCTTATGCCAGTTAATCCCTGAATACAAGAGCTTTTGTTTGAGTGGACGCTCATTCAGAGAAACCAGACTATTTTTTGTCCCTCGCTTTCAAATGCTAATGAAATATATGATCCGTTTCTTTATTCCTTTGCTGTGGAACTATCGGACAATTGGTGCATGAAACATAAGCCATAGTGTGGCTGTGAGAATTACAGTCATTTTCCAGTAATTTGTCAGTTATCTTGTGAATAAGGCGAATGGCCTGCATGATATGTGAAGGAACGTGCTCATGTGAACCCTCATTCGTTTACACTGCACTTCCGGCTCCAACTGCGTACACCATAGAGCAAGGACCAGACACATGGTCATACTTCCAAAAGGATTGCATACAATTTACACCATCCGTTCTGTACATGTACATGTACAGGTACAGCAGGTGGGTGCTAGTGTGGACAGGGGTTGGGGTTGACTCACACCTTCAAGGACTGTTTGCATTGCTCCATGGTTTAATGCACACAATGACTGACATAATTATAAACTGGACTCTTCTGTGATCAGCCAATAATGTTAGCCAGTGAAAATGATACCAGGTTTATCTAGCAGAAGATGAGCTGTTTTTGCAACTGATAGCAGTAAAGGTGCTAATAACATCCAGGACGTGTGACATTAGACTGGGCTCGTTTCCCTAATGAAAGGAGCTTAAGAAAAAGAGCATAGCCTATGTGGAAAAAGTTGCAGTCGATTCGTTTTGTTTGTTAATAAAAATGTTAAAATAAAATTGTTAGAATAGAAAAAGGAAAATATTTTCATCACTTTTTGTGTTTTTTATATTAAAAATCGTGATTCCCGTGATTGCACGGTTTAGTTTTGTGATATATTTATTTGGAACCAGAGAATTTAAATTAATATACGTTATCAAACGCCAATGTTGTTCCTTCATTTAAGAGAAACTTAACCACTCCTTTGAGAATTTGAAAATGAATATAAACCATAAAAATCATGCCAAACAAACAACACTGCATCATTAACGGCAATAAGTGTTTACCTTTTATTTTGGTTTGAACCTTTTTAAGTTGTATATATTGCTTGTCTCTGCCCCACAGAAAAATACTAACTATTCTATGCCACTGACTGTTCTAGTTCTTCACTACACTGGTGGAGAGCCAATTATCACATTTCCTTAGCCAGTATAGGAACTTATCAGAGTGCTAATTGTCTTCACAACAGGGGTCTACAAGCTTCTGCAGTACCACTCATACATATTCATGATATCCTGGCATTGGTTTTTCAGTGTAGCCTGATTGGACAATGTGTGTTATCGCCTCAGTGCTTCATTCAGCACTGCTTCCATAGGGAGCGTATGGAAACTGTGCACAATACTTAATGACACTTTTTATCGAAGCCGTCCGACTAATGGTTATACACTCTGTTATACACTCTGTTATACACTCTGTTATACACTCTGTTATACACTCTGTTATACACCGTTATACACCGTTATACACTGTTACCAAGTGTGTCGAGGTGGCTCCACGTGCCGCCCCGGGATACGGCTTGCCTCGCGGTTGCCTAACCAAATCCTCGACATGCGTCTGCGTCCTGCAGAGCCTCGGCATCAGGACAGTTCTGGGAGAGGAGTTGCGACCACCCAGATCCTACCTTCGCATATGAAAAGCCAGAACATGAGTATGACAACTACAGCAAATCGTATACTGCCAGCAGCCGGAGTCTGCAGGAGTCTGCAGGAGAACAGCGGAGGTGACACGTGCACGCTCGTTTGGCGAGCAGCATGACGGCGTCCCCTTAAACCCCGAGGTCTCCTCGAGGAGGGGGGGGGGCGGCTGACAAGTGCAGGAAAACCGACGCGCTACTAAGGAGTAAGAGGAGCTTGACTCTCGCCACCATGAACGTTCGGACGATCAGGGAGGTCTCGAGAGCCAAGGAACTAGCCGAGGCGATGAGGAAGCAGGGAGTGGCTGTGTGTGGGGTGCAAGAGCACAGGAGGGTGCATGAAGATGACAAGAAGGGGAGTTAGACATCACAATGGTAGAAGAGTACCAACTCATCACGGCATCGGCATGGAGGAACGAGGCGCAGGCGGCGACTGGTGGGGTCGGACTCATGCTAAACAATGAGGCACAGAAGACGATCATCTGCGTAACTCGGACACCCGACCGGGTCATCACTGCTTCCTTCAAAAGCAAATCAATCCTGACCACCGTGGTTGCCTACGCACCAACACTCGAAGCGGTGAGCGAGGAGAAGGAGAAGTTCTACAGCGACCTCAGACATGCAGTAGAGGCCGTCCCAGTCCACAATTTCCTGTCCATTCTCGGCGATTTCAACGCAAGACTCGGACAGGAGGACGCTGCATTCACCTATCATCAAGGAAAAACAAATGACAACGGGGCGCGACTGCTAGAACTGATGGAGGACTACTCCCTCCTCGCAAGCAACACGATGTTCGAGAAGAGAAGGGGGCGTCTGTGGACGTGGCTGTCGCCAAACGGAACGAAGGCACAGATCGACTTCGTTCTGACCAGGCGGTAGTGGAGGAGCAGCGTGGTCGACTCAGGCGCCCACATAACCTTCGCATCTGAGGGATCTGATCACCGGGTGGTGGCGATGAAGGTGCGTCTCTGCCTCCGAGCGCCTCCTAAGGAAACCAAGGGAAAGGTCCAGTACGAGTGGTGGAGGCTCAGGGACAGCAGCGAGCTGCAAGAGAGGTACGCTGTGGAGGTCCGCAACCGGTTCCAGGCTCTGATAGAGGAGGGGTGTCAATAACAGAACGCTACGGCAAGTTCGCGAAAGCAAACTAGGCCGCAGCAGAGGAGTGTATGGACAAGGTACCCAAGAAGGGGAAGAAGGCGAGGGTCGCAGCGGACCCGCGAGTCATCAGAGCCAGGGAAGAGATGGTAGCGGCGTACAGTATGCTACTCAAGCACCGCAGTGACACCAACCGGGAAGAGTACAACAACAGGAAGGAGGTTTTATACCAAACCTATGACGTCATCGAAGAGGAGGAGCTTGCCAACAAGATCAGAGAAGTGGAGGAAGCCCATCTCAACCAGAAGCACAGCATGAGCTGGAAGCTGATCAATGAGATCGCTGGTAGAAGTTCCGCCAGACCCTCTCAAATCAAGGGAGAGACCGATGAGGAGCGAGTCAAGGCATGGTACAACCACTTCAAAAACCTTCTCGGGGCCGGACCAAAGGTGCTGGACGTACAGTCTGAGGTAGAGAGAGTGTTTGAGGACCTAGACATCGAGGATGGGCCATTCACAAGGGGAGAGTACGACAAAGCAAAGAGGTCACTGAAGGGAGGAAAGAGCTGCGGTGAGGATGGAGTCGTTCCGGAAATACCCAAGTATGTCCCCATCGACGACATCGTGCTCGGCTTCATCAACAGCGCCTATGAGAAGGGGGAACTACCAGATCAATGGAGCACCCTCAACATCATCCCTGTTCCAAAATCCGGTGACCTCACATGCACAGACAACTACCGGGGCATTAGCCTGAGCTCTATTAAGGGCAAAAACATTCAACCGGATGGTGCTCAACCGCATCCGCCCGGCACTGGACCCCCTCCTAAGAACAGCTCAAAATGGTTTCCGCGAGAAAAGGACAACTGCGGGTCAAGTCATTGCACTTCGGAGGATCATCGAGGGTGTCAAGAACAAAAATCTCCCTGCTGTGATGACATTCATAGACTTCAAAAAGGCTTTTGACTCAATCCACAGGGGGAAGATGCTCGATATCCTCAGTGCATACGGGATACCCAAGAAACTCGTGGAAACAGTGGCAGCGTCCTACGCTCGCACATGGGCCAGGGTCACCATGCCCGACGGAACCACTGAACCGTTCAACATCTTGGCGGGAGTGCTACAGGGCGACACTCTCGCTCCATACCTCTTCATCATCGTGCTCGATTATGCACTGAGGAGGGCCATTGACGGGAGAGAGGGTGAGCTAGGTTTCACCATAACACCACGCAAGAGTCGGCGAGTACCTCCAGTGACAATCACCGACCTGGACTTCGCCGATGACATCGCACTGGTCTCAAACACTGTGGAACAGGCTCGTACCCGTCTACTGTCAGTGGAGGAAGAGTGTCTGAAGATGGTACTACATCTCAACGCGGGGAAGACCAAGGTGCTGGCATACAACACAACCGACGCTACCGTCCACACCAGAGACGGCACGCTGCTCAAAATCGTGTCCGACTTCAAATATCTCGGGGCTTATGTCGACTCCAGCGAAAAAGTCCTGAGGACCAGACGAGGACTGGCGTGGTCTGCGCTCCACAATATGAAGAAAGTGTGGACGTCGGCCCTCAGTACAAACTTCAAAAGGTCGCTGTTCACGATTGAGTCCATCCTACTCTACGGCGCGGAGACGTGGACCCTCACAACCAAGGACGAGAAGTCACTGGACGGATGCTACACCCACATGTTTCGCATGGCCCTCAACGTATCGTGGCAGGACCGCATCAGGAACGTCGACCTCTACAACGGCATGCAGAGAGTGACGGATAAGATAATAATAATAATAATAATAATGTATAGATTTATATAGCGCACGTATCCACCAACTAAGTGGCGCTCAAGGCGCATTATATTATTATCCCTGCTCATA
The DNA here is from genome assembly GCA_029582265.1 of Zoroaster sp. YZ-2022. Taxonomy (NCBI): domain Eukaryota; kingdom Metazoa; phylum Echinodermata; class Asteroidea; order Forcipulatida; family Zoroasteridae; genus Zoroaster; species Zoroaster sp. YZ-2022. The sequence goes on along the minus strand of CM055828.1, from coordinate 20,032,095 downwards.
AGGCTCATAAGGCTCATAAATCATTCCTGAAACCATCTCAGCTCCCTGGGGAGTATACAGCTCAATTGCTGCCATTTCTAGCGCATATAGAGCAAACCATCTCTGCCTTCACAGGTACCCATTTAACCCCTGGGTGGAGAGAAGCAATTATGGTTAAGTGTCTTGCTCAAGGACACAGGTGTCACGGCCGGGGCTCGAACCCACACTCTGCTGCTGGCAACACCAGAACTTGAGTTCAGTGCGCTAGACCGCACGACAATCCACTTTACGTGCATTATACAACATCAGGGAGCGTCGTCTGAATCTCGCTGGCCACTGCGTCCGCCACCCCGAACTTGCCGCCCACCCGACTATACTGTGGGAGCCCACCCAGGGCCCCGCCTCAAGGGGGAGAAGAAGGCTGACCTTTGTGGACCAGCTCAAGAGGGACACCGACCTCACATCCGCTGAGGAGCTGCACTCCTGCATGGCGGACCGAGACAACTGGAGGAAGAGGACTCGTCGTCTGGCTCGTGATGTCGTCACTACTCAGGCGGCCCCGACATGATGATGATATGTCATGATTACGTCATCGGTTCTCATGAAAACGACCGCTAGAGGGTGCTATCATTGCGCGTATATTATGCATATTTTAATTATTGGGATTTTCAGAAAAATATCTCACTATAAGTCATTTAGTTTTTATAGTTGCCACCAAGAACAAAAAAAAAATAATAATATATGCCTTACATGGGTTTGTCTATGTCTAATGTAACCACAAACATATTTTAACTTGGAAGATTTTTTGATTTTTTTTTATCTCTGGGGGAACTTTTTTTAACCCCTACGGTATTAGGCTTAGTTGGACGTCCATGTCACTACATGTTGAATAATCCTTTACTTCTCGAACATACTTTGACCTACATTAATCAAACTTGACACAATAAATGTTCATTCATATGTTGTCAAGATGATGTCATTGGTTACCATGGAAACTACCTCTAGAGGGCGCTCTACTTGGATGCATATTATGTGCACACATAATGGATACAATTATTTCTTATGTTAGCCACTGTAGTACACTAGTTATCACTGTGGGATAAAGTATCATTAAGTTTTACTTGGCAAGGATTTGCCAACTGTAATATAAAGAAAAACGAAAGATAAATTTGAAAATATTTTGTTAAGGGGTCTCTGGAGCTCATTGTTTAAGCCCCTATCATGTCAAATTCAGCCGGGAATCCTTAGCATTTGGGGTGGGAGGGGATTACATAAACCTCCATTACTCCGGCATGCTTTGACTTACATTAATAAGACTTGACACATTAATGTTAATTTATATGTCGCCAGGATGACGTCAGTGGTTGCCATGGAAACTACCTCTAGAGGGCGCTATATTTGGATGAATATTACGCGCAAATGAATAAATGGTTAAAAGTATTTCTTATTTTTAGCCATTTTAGTACACTACAGGGATAACATATCATTAATTTGTAACTGGAAATGATATATCAACTCTAGTGTAAGAAAAAAAACTAAGGATAAATAAGTAGTCTCTGGAGCTCATTGTTAAATCCCCTATCAGCCCCTATTCAGCCAAGAATCCTTAGCATATGGGGCGGGAGGGATTAAACAAACCTCCATGACTCCGGCATGCTTTGACTTACATTCATAACATTTGGCACATTTAATGTTCATGTATATGTTGTCAAGATGACATAATTGGTTTCCATGGAAACTTCTTCTATGTTGTACTACATCGTCTGGTTCATTACTGACTAGGCCCTTGTCTGTAAGAAGATGCTTCCTGTTAGGGATGGTGAGTCCACCTTTACGAGGAAGCTGCATTCACCTTTACGAGGAAGCTGCATCCACCTTTTCAAGGAAGCCTCATTGTGGACCCAGGTTGTAAGGGAGCACCAAATCAATATGTTGGAGTTTTGAAACTTCCTGAAAGGGACTCCTGAAAGGATACAGTATCCTCACAAAGTCGGACAATACAACAGTGTTGGAATATAGGCCAGCACTGCGGCGCTTGTTCCGCATCCCATCCTGAAATGTGGCTTACCCTAACATGGGGACTGCTGTGATGTATGGTCGAGCGGTTTAGTGCGTCGGATTTGTGTTCTGATGGCTGATTCGTCAGAACGTGGGTTCGAATCACAACCGCAAACATGGTCCTTTTGTCCTTGAGCAAGACACTTTACCATAATTGCTTCTCTCCACCCAGGGGTAAATGGGTACCTGTGAGGGCAGAGTTGGTTGTTGTGTTTGATTAGCTTTATATGCGCCGAAATGGCAGCAATTGAGCTGTATACTCCCCAAGGAGCTGAGATGGTTTCAGGAATGATTTATGCGCCTGATGAGCAGGGGTAATAATATAATGTGCCTTGAGCACCAGTTTGGTGGATACGTGCGCTCTATAAGTCTACATTATTATTATTATTATCTGCCTGTCGGCAATTCATCTGCCATCCAAACTCAATGAGACACGTTTTATTTTCGGGAAGGGTTATCAAATGGAAGGTCACTCCGGGCTGGTTTTAGGCACAGTAAATCATCAACCGGCTTGAAAGGATTCACATGGGGTGTAATATGTGTTCACTCCAAACATGAATTCCAGTGGATTAACTGCTTGCACTGTAGGCTGTATACCTCTTCTAGGGGTGGGTCGAAGACACCCAGTGACTGTGCGCAGGGTATTGTTCAGGCTCCTGTCTACCACAGGAGTATGTTTGCTACTGCACAACGCAGGAGAGCAGAATTCAGCAGAAATCTACACAAAAACTATATTGAAAGTACACAAGATGACATTGGCTCTCCTAGTTCTGGCCATACAGCACAAGCTGGTACAAGCTGGACAAAACTGGCACAGACCGGCACTGGCCGGCTCAGGACGGCACAGGACGGCACAGGGCTATGACGGTACAGGCCGGCACAGTACGGCACAGGGCTACGGGGCACAGTACGGCACAGGACTAGGACGGCACAGGATGGCACAGGACGGCACAGGGCTAGGACGGCACAGGACGGCACAGGCTCACTGGCAGTGGGCGCTGCGAACCTAATACCTTAATATCACACTGGCCAGCCAAATTTTGGTGGCATGCAACAGAACTATCTAACTTCACACCAATGTATGTAGGGACATGCCGGTGAACAAATTAATGAAGTAATCTGTTGGCAACACCTGTGGATGAAAAGCATTAAGGCTCAAAACTCCTCCAAAAGGATATGGTGCTCCCCGGAGCGCCTTTGTGTCGTCATTGTGCATTCACGTTCATCTAAAACTCAAACACAAGATGTTCATTCTGAGCATGCGTAAGACTCTATACCCCTACACTGCACACTCCTATACAACCCCCCCCACCCCCCCATACACACAAGTTTGTTTTTGCCTGCAATCGGGGACTTTGTCCCATTTCTTTGTCCTGGCAAACGGGGCCCCTATTGTTCCGTATTGTGATAGCAATCGGGGACCTATTGTCCATTTTGTTATAGATCTCCGGTTTGAAAGCCGACGCAACCGTAACAAATTAAGAAACTTGAACCAAATGAAATGAGTGAAGCTGTTGCTGTAGCGATAGAAGAGTGAGAGGAAACGCAGTTAAATAAGGGATACGGAAAGACTAGCCAGCAACGTAATATTTATACTTAATAGTTGATCATGCAGCTACAGTGCCAAAATAATAACATCGATTTTGAACATCTTGTTTGCGATTTTGTGAATCCGTATATGGATGGATATAATGTAACATTGAATTGAATTGAATCCTATCACGGTACTGGTGATGTGTCTATACACCTTTGATCACTTTACCATAAGAAGTACAATTTTTTTTTTTTAAATTCCCAACTGAATTGTCGCCGTCAAGAGACGAACAATCTGAATGCATGTTTCACTATTTTGTTGTTAACACCACACTGAAATAAGCTGAAACTTACAAAGCATTTACAGACATTACCAATTGTGTATACTGCCTTAAAGAATATTATAATTATTTATACCTACAGTTAACCCACTGGCACCACCCACATTTCCACGCTTATTTTCCCAGTGGCGGTTCCTATCCATCCATGCTGGGAGAGTTCCTCGCAGTTGGCCTGGGATCTATCATTTTTACTTGGGTGAGTTATACGTCTCTAATTTTGATTAACAGATCGAACACTTCAATATTAAAGGTAGACCTATGGTATAGGATTGGTCGAAAATAACATTTTCGAATTTTAATGTAAAACTTACTTGGTTTGACGCTGAATGCTGATGGTATATAGTATATTTTTCTTTGTCTGAAGTGCAATCGTTTCCAATAATTTGTAGTTCGAATAATTTTTTAGGAAAGAGTATACTCTTTCATGAATTCAGTACTGTCCACTATGGGAGTTATTACGCACTCTATTGACTACTGTTGTGAAAAGGTAAAATTTGAAAAGGAATGTTTCCAATTATTTCTAAAACGTGCGGACCAATTAAACTGAAACGTTCACATGTTGGTGGATTAATGCTTCTTGATTCAAAGACAGTATACTTTGTGAAGCAGTTTTGCCAACATTACCATTACTTTACCTCACCTAAGCAATACCAGATAGTAAAAACAAGAATATTACCTGTTTGAATGATTGAGGATGAACTTTAAATCGATTTAATCATTATGTCTTTTCATACAGATTTCCAGTCCAGCTGCGACTGAGCTAGAGGTTGTAATGGTCGACTGGGTAGGGCGTATGCTGGGTCTACCCAAAGAACTGCTACCTTACACCGATGGGTGTACTGGAGGGGGAGTTATTCAGGTACAGTACATTATCACGGGATAATCATACCCATTGAAGCAAGTTTGCCGGTATTTCCAAATGTTTTACCTTTCCTTTAATATGCCCTTTTTGAATTAGTAAGCAGGTTCGCCAATGACGTCACAAACACTGCTGCCGCCATTACCACTTATGGTAATAGCATGTATCGGGTATGACGTTACAAACACCAATGTACATGTTTGTGCGTTTATTTCGATCGTTTAGGAACAATGATTTTGTTTTGGGAAATTTTCAGTAAAACTGGATTTTTGCTTTTACACATTTTTTTTAAATATTAATTTTGTTCACAGGCCTCTTCGAGTGAGTCCACTTTAGTGTGCATGTTTGCTGCTAGGACAAAAGTCATCAATTCCCTGAAAGAAGGGTACCCGGGCGAGGATGACTGCATTCTGCTCTCGAAGCTCGTGGCTTATTTCTCTGAAGAGGTACACAGGGAACCTACACAAAATCTTGCAGGCAGGCCGGCAACTTTGACACAACGGATATATCATTGAAAAATTTCCAACTCCTCTTTTTCACCTTCAATTTGTATAGTCACATTATGCTCTATTTTAAGCTCCATTTCAGCCAATCACACACGCGTATCATTCAATGACGTTGAGTTCTTCATACATAATATATGCTCTATTTCAGCATACATGTAATACCGCAAAGTGCGTACTTACTACATTATACAGTGTACATTTACGGCCCGTACATGCACATCCCGTACATGTACATCCCGGGGATCCCGTAATGTTTGTCATCGACGCGTTGATGATACAGCTATTTTAACATGTCGAATTTTGTCGCCCTTTTGTCGCCCTTTTGTCGCCCTTTTATCCCCCTTTTATCCCCCTTTTGTTGCACCATTGTCGCACTTTTGTCGCCTGTGATTGGTCAATACTCGTTTAATAAATACTCAACAGTTCGTGGTTTTAGTTGTATAAAGGGTTGATCGTGCACTGTGGCTGATATTGGGAGAGATATATCCCTTAATACATTGATTTCTTATAACAGTTTCTTTAAAAACCTAACTTACAGAAACCATGTTATAACTTTGTCATTCTGAAGAAAATAGTTTATAATGTTATCATGGTATTTTTGACAGGCCCATTCTTCTGTTGAAAAGGCAGCTAATATTTCATTTGTGAAGAGGCGTAAGTTGCCAACAGATGACAAGTTTGCTCTCAGAGGGGAGACTCTTCGCAAAGCTGTAGAGGTATCGTATAGACCAGACAATGAAGTATCGAATTGGCCTACTTTCATTTAATACAACCTTTAGATTTTAGATGTTTGTATTCATTATATCATGCCTTTATTATATTGTTTTAACACATCAAATATTTTAAAAATTCATTAATCAAAAAGAATGTCGACATATGACGAAATGTATCAGTTGTAGAATGCTCAACCCCGGCCCTTATAGGGTTTTCACGAAAAAGGTAACTGAAGTATATTGAAGTTCAGTTTCATCATTGGTAATTAATAACCATAAATTAACGAATGATTATCTAAAAGCATACTTTGTGTAAAGTTGATACAATTATCAATCATCCTGAGAAATTGTTCTTGTCTCAGTAGGGAGCTTTCATATCTTAAAGAAAAGGACATTGTTATGTCGAATTTACAGAAAGTTGCCGTCCGGTAACTTTTGGAAAAACATAAAAACATGTAACAGGTTTTCGTCGTTTTCTTAAAAACGTGAGCACTTAATGAAAGTTGCACAAGTTAGTTTTATGCCATTTTTTTTCTTGACACGAACGTACGTTTCCATATGCCAATGCTGTACCTTCCATTTAATGGGGGCCAATCGCCAGGGATTGTAGCCTAGCTTTTGGAAGAGGACGCCACATATAGGTATTCCCCTTCCCAACTCAGTTGGCGTCAACTTGCATACCCCCAATGCACAATATTGGTGAAATTGTAATGCAATGAACGTGTCGTAACCCACTATAACTATCAATGTTTATTTATAGGAAGATGTAGCAAATGGACTGGTTCCATTTTTTGTAAGTATTTTTTGGATCATGTTTCTTACAGTAATAAGATTTACATTTGCTTTCATTCACGTGCACAAATCCTGTCAATAACATATGCATCATATCAAAATATTATAATTTTAAGAAATACAGAAAAAAATATTTTAAAACTCACACAAATTATTTTAAGAAATAAAAACGAAAATATCGATAAAAATGTAGGTATTTGCTTCACAGACACACAGAAGTGTGTCTCGTATTGGCATTTTACAGATGCGAATATAAATGAAATACAAATTAATATGATCACCAAGTTACCAACAATCCACACAGGTCTGTGCAACAATTGGAACAACAGGTAGCGCAGCAATAGATAATATTGAAGAGATCGGACAAGTCTGTGAGGAGAGAAATCTGTGGTTACACGTGGATGGAGCATACGGAGGCAACGCCTTCATTTGTCCCGAGTTTAAATATCTACTTCGTGGGTTTGAGGTAAGTGAAACTATAAAACGATATTTGGAATAATATTGTTATAATGTGATAGGCCCCAGTATTAATTGCGTGTACAAACTTGTATGACTCGTGACTCGCATTTTTGGACTCGACCCTTCGGACTCGGACGTGGGATTCAGACTCGATGTTTGTAAAACGGACTTGACGCCAGTAGTGTTGTTTGTGCCCTCTCATGGCGCAGTTTATCTTTGTTTTACACCGCCATTTTGGCTACTCAGTTGGCGGCGTCTTGCTTTCCCGTACTTTCTAAACGTTTACAAGACTGGTATTCAATCGTGGTTACTTTATGTAGGAGTGCTTTCCTCATTAGTGGCGTGGTGGCAGCGTTTTGTTTAGTCCCACGCCATACAAACAGTGTAAAGGAGCCCTTTTAACATCCAAACGTGTTTCCTTCACACCATAACCTTTCCATGTTACAGGTGAGCGACCGTGCAATTGACATTTACAATTGATACCACCTTGTTGTATAGCGCTAATTAGAGTACAATTGTCTACGAAATGCCAACGCATCGCGCACCGGAACAGTGGTGCTTGAGTAAAGTTGAGACAGTTAATTCATTCGAGAACTGGCGTCAAAATCTGCACTACACCCTTTCCCTTGACCCACATTTTGCCCCATTTCTGGTTGAGTGCTCACAATGGGACAGAAAAAGACGGCGCAGCATTCTCAATCTGTTAGTTTAGACCCCGACCTCATTCTGCCTGCAGACACCAGGGCGAAGTTCAAATTCCTCATAGCTGAGTTCGATGAAGTATTTGACCCAGACTACAATTTGAGGCAGTTGTCAACATGGGTCCTCTTCAACCCCCCGACGCAAAGGCCGCCTCCCCCAATACTCTCGTGACAAGCTACTTGAATTTCAGCCAAAAATCGACGAACTTGAAGATAAAGGTGTCTTTGCTCGCCCAAAAGATATCGGTATCACAGTGGAATACCTCAACCCGTCTTTCCTAGTCAAAAAGTCCAGCGGAGGTTTCAGATTGGTCACTGCCTTCACTGATGTTGGTCGTTATAGCAAGCCACAACCGTCGCTAATGCCCGATGTCAACTCCACGTTACGCCAGATTTCCCAGTGGAAACATCATTGCTACAGACCTTACCAATGCATTTTACCAGATCCCTTTGTCCCGTGACTCCTTGAAGTATTGTGGGGTCGCTATCCCTTCCGAGGCGTTCGTGTCCACACCAGATCAGCCATGGGCATGCCCGGCTCCGAAACGACGCTCAAAGAGCTCATGTGTCGTGTGCTTGGGACCTACTCAAAGGTGGTGTCGTAGGTAATACGCTTGACAGCCTCCTCAACAATTGGAGGTGAGTTATTTATCCCAAAACAACCACAATCTTGGGATGGATCTGGTCCTCGGGGCACACTCCACGCCAGCCCACACCGCATCTCAACACTGTCAACATGCTCAGTCCCTGAGAGAGTTAATGGACTGCGTTCCATCATCGGCGCTTACAAAGTACGTGTCCTCCCTAACTGCGCCTCCGTCATCACCCCGTTAGATGACATCGTAGCAGGACATCAGTCTAAGGATCGTATTGAGTGGTCTGACGAATTTCTCTCTACCTTCAGCAATGCTCAGTCTGCACTCTCTACAGCTCGTACCATTGTTCTATCTCGCCCAGATGACCAGTTGTGGATCGTCACCGATGCATCTGTGAAGAAACATGGACTTGGGCTACTCTCTACATAACACGACAAAACAAACTCTGCCTTGCTGGTTTCTTTAGCGCCAAACTTCGTGGACGCCAACCTACGTAGCTACCATGCGAAGTCGAGGCCCTCTCCATCGCCGCCTCAACCAAACACTTCAGCCCATATATCATCCAATCCGCACACAAAGTGTCCATCCTCACTGACAGCAAGCCTTACGTTCAGGCCTTTGAAAAGTTATGTCGTGGTGAGTTTTCAGCGAGCCTACGTGTCTCGACATTCCCGTCAACTGTCAGTCGCAACCAAGCCACTGTACGTCACCTTGGTGGCTCCGCCAATGTCCCACCAGATTTTGCCAGCCGCAATGCCCCTGACTGTGCAGACATGTCTTGTCAGATTTGCTCGTTCGTTCGGCAGACTCCGTTGTCCAGCGCACCACAACAAACGATGTCATCACCGGCAAAGTGAAATTGCCATTCACAAACAGAGCTGCCTGGTTAATAGCCATCTTTTGCAGGGGACCCGTCCCTCTAAGAAGGTTACTAATGCGAAAGACGTCAAACGTTACCTCAGTGTTGCAACCCTAGCAAGGGATGGCCTTCTCGTCGTCCGCCGTGATGAGCCACTCGCCCCTATCCGTGAGTGCATCATAGTTTCTAGAAAATCTTAGATGGCTTACTAACTTACATTTTTTTTAAATGCAAATCGCCCCACACAAGGCCAATGGCCACTCTAAGGTGGGGGCTACTAAGTCATTAAGTTGTTACAACGACTCCACACTGAAGAAACCAGCCACTCGCACCGAAACGAGACAAGTTAATAACCAGCCTCTTCACGGTGCGAATAGGACTGGGAGGGGTAACTAGTCCAGAACAAGGCAGTTGTTAAACTGCCTCTGCCCCTGCCCCTATAAGCAATTATGGTTAAGTGTCTTCCTCAAGGACACAAGTGTCACGGCCGGGATTCGAACCCACATTCTGCTGCTAACACCAGAACTTGAGTCCGGTAAGCTAGACCGCTCGGCCACGACACTCCACAACACATGAAGCTCGACCATCCAACTTGTCACCAACTCAAGTCGGTAGCTCACCGCTACTTCTATGCCCTTGACATGGATAGGTCTGTTGAAAAGCTCACCGCCAGATGCCACCAATGTGCCAAATACTGTACGTCCAGTCTACTGGGGATCCCCCGAATGCCATTGGATTTTCCTTCGCGCTGACATTATTAAACGCAACCGTCAGCTCATAGTGGTTTTGCGAGAGAGTGTCACATCATTTACCGCGTCATGCCTCGTTGAGGATGAACACCACAACACCCTCCGAGACGCATTGGTTCAGCTATGCATATGTTAGCCGTACAGATCCTGCTCTGGGCTTCAAATCACTCGTTGATGACAAGCCTTCTCCGGCGTTACAGGATGTCAATAGAAATCGGACGTGTCAAAAACCCCAACAAAAACCTCAATTCCCGCATCCGCTCCAGAGGCCTTTCAGCTCGCGAAATGTGGTACCAACGTGATCAATTCACCAACAGCCAACTCCCCTTCACTGACCGACAGTTGATACTCGATCAACTCACAGTGAAAAAGCAATCAACCAACAATCACCCTCACAGTGAAAGAGCAAAATCACCAGGTGGAAAGACCCCCCTGACACCGTTGTTGAGATAGGGGACCGAGCTGACCGTAATAAGACGCGCGGCCGTGATCGCTACTTAGTCGTAGCTCTGTTGAAGGTACTTGGTGCAATGTACGCAAGTTTGTGGGTGATCAACTCAGAAGTACGTCCTACCGTGTCAAACGCTCTGAGTGCTACAGAGTCCCCTGTTGCTCAGACACTGGTACTCCTACAGTCCATCAGTAGACGTGCGATGATGACACTGAGGGATATTATGACCCGTTCCAGGCACCTATCCCTCCTGTTCCACCCGACATACCTGCCGTCCTCTCGACACCTGCTGAACCCCATGAGATGATAATGCACATGTCACATGTACCGCAAGTCCACCATGAATACACTACACCGGCCCCAGCACCAGATGTTTCTGCGTCTCCATCCCAATCCACTACTAACTCTTGTGAACAGTTCTCGCCCGACATGACCTCTCCCAGTCTCAGATGCTCATCTCGCCAGCGTAGACCTCCACGGTACCTGGATGATTATGTTATGGACTAACTGTATTTATTGGATGACACCCATCTCACTTCACTAGTTCACCTTATGGGGCAGAATAATCCCCAGGGCTGGAGGGCAGTCTACCCTATGAAAGCCCTTTTAACATGTGTTTGATTGTATTTTGTATCTATTGCGTGTTTTTGCGTTATTTAGGCACGGCAGTAGTGTTGTTTGCGCCCTCTCGTGGCGCGGTTTATCTATGTTTTACACTGGCTACTCAGTTTGCGTCTTGCTTTCTGTATTAAATACTTTCTAAACGTATACAAGACTGGTATTCGATCGTGGTTACTTTGTGTAGGAGTGCTTTCCTCATTAGTGGCGCAATATTCACTATTTAACCCTTTCATTACCAGCCAGTTATGTAAGAGAGTACCCTTCTTTACCACAGTAATTAGGAGCCCAATGTCACTTCAGCACCAGTGGGTTTTCACAATTTCATTGAAGTGCGCCCTCACTTGGCAGTAATGGACACTTTTTTACATGTGTACTGTACATACCAAATGGCTCAGATTATTTGTATGTTAAACTGATGGTAAAAATTAGTATAAGAAGGGAGGAACATAATTGTGTAGATTTTTAAAGTGTAAAAGCAAAACAATGAAATATTTATAACACTGAAGAAAAGTAATACAAATGGGTGATATTTCATGCAAATACGGTACATGTATAAGATTTCTTTTCCATGTGAAAAACAATAACTTGGATGAGATTTTTTGGGATTTTTGGTTTGTTTTCTACTTGGAAATGAACCATTTACTTGTATTCAGTGTACATACATCACAATCCATGCTAACACCCCACCCCCACCCACCCCCCAATTCAATGTTGGTTTGGACTGCAATCTGCGGCTTGTCCGACCTTTCCCAACATTGAATTGGGGGGAGGGGGGGGGGGTTGAAGGCAAATAGTACAGATTTACAATCAAGTGATGTGGTATTTCTCAAAGCAAGGAACTATGCACATAGGTTGTGTACATTGTTTACAGTTCATCTTTGTTTGTTTTCGCCTGCCTAATTTGCGGTTACTGCAAACAATGCAGTTGCGTTTCTTTCCATTGGGTTTTTTGCCAGGATAGTGCTGTTGCCCTGTCAACTCGATAGGAATATGGTATCTCAACTGAGTTGTTGCGTTACGTTCCCAACCCAACAGCAAGCCCTGTACAATCCCTATACGAAAATCAAGGTTACTGACATTTTTGTTCCCTGCTATGCTGGTGAATATTACTCTGCTATTGACAATACAGATATTCAGCATAATATGGGAAAAAAACTCTTTTCCACCATTTCAAGCTTCTGTGTGTATGATTGTAGTACAGAAAACATTGGTCGGCAAGATCAGTTCCACCCAAGTTTTTGTTGTAATCTTCATTACAATTGGGCTTCATAACATCACGAAATCTACTTGTGCTCTTATTACACCGAATTTGCTTTTGGACAAATCAGTGTTGCCTACATTAGTTAAAAGTGTTACAGATTTTTTGTCTTGCCAAACGATACACAATTGCCCACCTTTCACCCAAAACAAATGGGTCATCTCCTTTCTTCATTTTATGTTTTTTGGGGTTTGCGGCCTGGGGTATTCCCTGTGTAGTGTAACGAACAGTTCCACAACATCTGAATCCTAGTTTAGCAAGTTTAGCTAAAAGAGCTGGGCTAGTATAGTAATTATCACAATATATTACGTGTCCCTTATTCTCAAGTCCATGGACCAGATCAATGACGACTTTTCCTGCAACTGTTGGGTTTGGTGGATGGCAGTCTGACTTGGAATCTACATGTACATCTGCATCATAAACAGTTTGGGTGTCGTCGGCTCCTGTGTACAGTTTCCAAGCACACGTGTGTCCTGTTTTGGACTCGTTCAGGGAGGATGCTTTAATACCCCGTTTGATAGCTTTTTAGGCATGTACTGAACAAAACTTAAGCGTCCCTTGAATTTCAACATACTCTCGTCTGGAGACAGATTCTGCGCAGGGTTATACAGGTTGAGAAACGTCGGGACGAGGACTTCTATCAAGGGCCGAACTTTGGAAAGTTTGTCCCGTTTAGCCAACGCTCTACGAGGAATTTGGTTATTTGAGATGTGGAGAAACCGAAGAATTGAACTGAACCGATTATGGGACATGATCGACGGATAGAATGGGATGTGAAGAACTTCAGATGTCGACCAGTACATCTTGTATTGAGAGGATTTGTTTATGCCCATAGCAATGAGAAGTGCCACAAATGCCATCATTTCTGGAATGTTGGTTGGGTGCCAGGAGAATTGTTGATCAGGATTTGAGTCTATTGTTTGCTGCGCATAGCGATTAGTCTCGTCGACGAGCATATCCCACACGAGTTGACAAAAATACAGCTTGAAGATCTCCACTGCCGACAGTGTGGCAAAGTCGCCGGTGGGGACAGAATTTCCAGTGAACTGCACAGTCCCACACTCGTAATGGTCTCGTCGTTCCCAACCGGATCAGAAATCTAACTTTCCTGTCGTCCTCCTTGATCTCGGCCGGCTGTCACCTTGGTAGGTAGGCTGCAACAGAAAAACAAGGCAAAGGAGGATTAATCTCGGTCCTTTGTAAATACAATATCTCAATGCTACTTTGCTGCATGTGCACAGGCCACAGGGGGTCATGCGCAAAATGAATATTGTGCTGAGAAAAGAAATATGGCGGCTTCCATCCACTCTCCAAAACTCGTTGTCGATAAATTTTCGTTTTAATGTGGGATTGTGAATGTGAATTCCCCCAACTTCTTGCATAATACGACTTATAAGGGCCTTTCGAATACGAGGGTATTCTTTTGGAAGCTTGAGACTAAGAGTAAGAGTGCATTTTCAGCTTGTTGACGCTAAACAGCACGACCGGCTATGGGTGGATGTTAAAATGTCTATGCTATATCTATACATCAACTTGCTGTTTCAATGAATACACATATTACCCCAACAAACTACTAAAAATTGTACATTTTCACTTGACTTTTTTGACCCAGTCCAGGGGGTGGGGATTTGGTCAATCCTATTAAAAGGATCCATTTCTAAATTTACATTCCTCAACTCCAACAGTTGTATTCCCTTGAGCATATAAAAAAAATGCATCCAATATTTACGCTATAGCCTAGGAAAATAAGTGAAATACATTAATTTGCATTGGGCCAGGAAGAGTAACGTTAACCGTTAGTGTTACTACTACTAGTGTTAGTTATTCATTTTTACTGTGATTTAGGCCTACCTCTTGAACGAATTCCGCTGGAAGTTTTAGTTCTAACATGTCTAATGTGCTGTCGTCATCTGATTCTGAGCCACTGTCTGCCAAAATCTCAGCCAGAATGCCATCATTTATGTCCGTTTCCATCATGATTGCAACTAAAAAGTGACCGTTGTGGAAGCGAGTGGACGCTAGCACCGGTAAAACCGCAAAAAGTGACGCGCTTTTCTTTTCATGAACTTTTATACACTTCATTCCGGTCAATAGAGGGCGCCAACCAAAAACCCACTCAAGCATTATTTTTCAGGTGGTGAATTAAGTAGCCGTGGTCGTCAAGGGCATGCTGATTCCCGGCACCTTTTAGAGCCCACGGGATCGAAGCGTATCACAACAAAGGCTCTTTTTAGAGCCCGTGGGATCGAAAGGGTTAAACAAAATATTTAAAACATATTTTTCTTGCAAAAGAGTGTTCTGTCTTGTTATTTAATTTAAACAATGCAAGTTTCATAACATTGATACCGTGCATCCTATGTCGTTGTAGTAATGCGATCGGCATCACTCACGCAGTGGCCGCAGGAAGTGCGTCTTCCAGAAATTGATTACAAATCATAATTATACCAATGCTTCAGCGTAAGACATCTTGGGAATACATCATGGAGAAAGATGGATGGACTACATTTGAATGACATGTATTATAGTAGCCTTGACTAAAGGCTGTTGTCATAGTGCGCACTTACCACGGCATTCGAACCCCGGCCCGTACCGATTGCTAGCCCGAGAAATCAAGAACACTGCACACAACAGCCTTGATCCTTCTATAACCGAAAGCTTTAAGTATGTGTTTCTTTATTTTCCCATTGGAATTCCAATGGAAAGTCGTATGCAAGATGTTGGCGGTTCATTTTAACTGATGGCCAATCACAGGCCCCTGTAGCTTTGACCCCACTTGATCCCACACACACAGTACAATACAATACACACATCATTTAATGATGTTGAAATTATGGCCCAGTGGAATACAATTTGTTGCTAAAAAGTAAAAAGAACTGTGTTTCGGTACAGCCTTTAAGTTTTTGACTACTCCAGCTGGTCTAGTTTCGTGTTTGGCAGCTTCCTGAGACGACAACGTTTGAAATGAAAGGTACAAAACAAATGTCCAAAAAGAAAACTGCCGCTCAAACTCAACACGGACGAATATAATTTAAAAGGATGGGTCAACAAACATTTGTTGCTGCGAAATACAGCACGGGAGAATCCATACAAAAATATTTGTCAGTATCAATATACAATTTAGGTACGGACGACAGCTAGTCGTTTGTTAACGTGTTTTGTTGTATTTTTTACCAGCGCTTCATTTACTCCATTTATACACAATAATCGTTTGTCAAAACTATCAGCCAGGATGCAAAACATTTTCGGCACACAATAATTGCTGTTGTACACTCAAGGTGACCCATAAATAAAATATCTCCGGAAACAATAGGACGTTTTGTGTAATACCATCTGCTGCTGTATGGTAATACCTATGGTAATATGTAAATTACCTCTTTAGAAAGAATAGAAACATTCGTGTCATTTATGTATCAACCATTCCAACATTTAAATTTGTCAATTGCCTGATATAAAAATATAAAAATAAAGACATTTCCAATTTACAATTATTAAATGAATGATGATAGTGCTATAATGGCGATCAGACTTAAGGGTCTTTAAACTTGACAACATCAAAATTAATTATGATTTCCCGCCAGCACACTACAACATCTCCCAGAGTCCGGGATTCTCCTGACTCCAGTTTTTTTCAGAACTAATTGCTACTCAATTAAGAATTTTGCATGGTGTCACCGCAAACAGTCTTTAAAATAGTACAATAAAACAGTACATATACACAGTTTCATGTTGTTATTTTATTGTCCCTTCCACGCGGGTAAAAAAAGGCTATAGCCTGCTATAATTTAGGCTCGGAAGAATTTATAATTATCAACAAATGTTTGTCCAGATTTTTGTTCTCTTAAACGATTTAAAAAAAAAATTATGTTGTTGTGTTTTATGTTTAATGATTGTATAAGCTAAATTTCTGTAAAACTAAATATAACAACAGAAGTTCAATCATGTGTAAAATGTTGAGGACAACGTTCTAACAGAATTTCACCAGCATAATAATACACACAATATACTGACTGTTATGCACACCAAATCTGGTTCACAAATAAGAAATTCTTACTTATATCTATCCCACCGAAGCCAGTAAAGTTTTTCCATGAGAAAGTGTCAACAATGAAGTCTATTCTGTGGGGAAACCCATCATCATTCAAGACTCCCCAAATTTCCTGTATTTATTTCATCAAAAAATAGTATAGCGCCTTCAATTGACTATCACATTGAAAAATCATGTAGTGCTCGACAAATTAAGTCAGTAGAGGGCACAATAATATTGTTTGTTGAATTAAAATATTGGGAATACGGAGAGTCGAGTTCTGACTAGCGGTGATGTGCCACACATAAAACAGATTTTGTCGTCGGCATTTTTTAAGACGGCGCTCAGGCATTTTTGTCAGGGAAAACTTCACTGACTTGTGTGGTCTAAATGTATGAAATGCTAATATTTTTAAACAAAATTTGGTTTGGATAAATTTCAGTATTTTTCTGATGAAATTTTGTTGTAACCAAAAAAAGCATCAGTATCGCGATACGCGGTTTTGTATCGTGATACGTATCGCGGCATTTTTGTATTGCGATAGTCGATGCATCGGTGAACCGTTACACTCCTAGTTATCAGTTATGTGTTTGTTTTTTGTTTACCAATGGTGTATATAGTGGCCAATATTTGTACAAGAAATACAAGAATTCAAAGATGTGAATATTATTGTTGCGGTGCGTTGAGCAGGTACAAAGCGATAATCAAATTTCTTTTATAACTCTTTGTTGTGTGTCTCTTATGTGGCAGTATGTGACATCATTCAACATCACTGCATCCAAATGGATGTTAACCAGCGTGGGCTGCTCAGTGATGTGGTAAGTTGTCAATTATTGTTATTAAGCCATTTTCCAATTCTATCAATCCAGGGGGTGGATCCAGGGTGACTGAAAGTGGGGGGGGGGGGTTAGCTGAATGAATAATTGTCTAAAAGCTTATTTGGTTTTTACGATGGTATTGCTTCCAAACTTCCTGAGAAATTAATCTGAATTTTCATTTTAAAACGTGAATAAAACTTGAAATCTGAAAAATCAGCGGATGATCTATTTCCACATTTGACTGAGTACAAATAATCAAATTAATGTTAATTATTTTTTCGTTTACGAATTCAGCTAGAACTTTCACAGGTTGGTTTATATGGACATTGTCTTGAATTATAAAAGTATGATATCCAACTCAAACTGTATACTGCCTTTATTGTTGATGTTATTGTTTTTTTTCTCCAGGGTGCGAGACAAATACGCGATACTGGCAGCCCTCTCCATCAACCGCATATATTATCTTGCCGAAGATGATAAACACATGGTCGACTACAGAGTATGTGTGATACTTTTCTATGGATGTAGAATCCTCAATATGTAACAGTCATCCTTCAACTGATGACTGATACTTAATAACCTTATTAAGATACTTCAGTAGGGTGTTTACATCATATTGTAATTGAGTGTCTTTCATTTTGGTATCCGCTCCGTCCACATCTGAATGAGGGCGCCCTTCACGCAAGCAATAGCGTTGCTAGGTATTTTAGAATATCGCTGGTTAATGTATACAAAGCAAAAAATGGCGCGGCGTTAATGCAAAGACATAACTGGTGTATTGAAAGCTAAATAATTACTTCTGTTAATATAAAATTACTTTTTCAACTATCGGATAGAACTGGACTATACCACTCGGCAGACGGTTCCGCGCGCTGAAACTGTGGTTCGTCATCAGAATGCACGGCGTAGAAGGACTCCAAGAACACATACGATCGGTATGTATGCCTTTTATGACTCCCGTGATCTTTTTTATTATTGTTATCCTGTAATTTACTCTACATTATTCAAAGATATATCTAGGAATACAAGAAGCTGCCTTCCCTTTCATCGACTTCCGCAAGGCATTCCACTCTATGGACAGACCCACCACGTTTAAAATCTAGTCTACCATGCTGATGCGGAATCGCTCCTCCACAAAGTGGAAATTGCTGCAAGTATATTGGTCTCGCCATTGCAAAGAAGACTAAGTATATTCACATCAAGCCATCCACCCTCAATGACGTCATCGCACTGGATGGCAGTAGGATCGACAAAGTTGATGACTTCAGATACCTGGGCTCTTACACCAACTCAGCGCATGATGTTGATTGTATGAAAGCTCAAGCTTGGTCTGCTCTCCACTCACCGAGGAGAGTTTGGCCATCTTTAATCCATAGAAACTTCAAAATTAAGATCTTTAAAGCATCTGTGGAATCCATCCTCTTCTTTGGGTGTGAGTTCTGTGCACTGTCCAGCAAGCTCACTAAATGTACCGATGGAACCTACACGCAGATATTGCGCGCAGTTCAGAATGTTTCCTGGCAGGACCACCTACCCAACTCCATCTTATGCGGCACTCCCCCTCCCCCATCTCTAGTAACATCAGACAGCGTCGCCTTCGCCTAGAAGGCCATGTTCTCCGTCACAACGAGCCAGCTAGTCGTGTCCTCTGAAATCCAGCTACCCCTCGTCGAAGAGGTCGTCCTAACAACACCCTCAAAACGTTCATCAGTGTGGATCGTCACTTTCCAATGCAATTCTTGACAGGGAACGTTAGGAGAAACTCATTAAGTCATCACAGTTTGTGAATGAATGAATGGGTGAACTATCACCTTTGAAAGTAAATCACTTCCCTTTTAATACAAAGAACATTGTGTACGATTAAAAACAAAATTGTTAATACTACAAATGCTGCACATTGTGAAATTAGTTTCGTTTGTTTTCGTTTCAGCACGTGAAGTTGGCCAAAACTTTCGAGTCGTGGGTGCGAGCAGATGATAGGTTTGAAGTAGTCGGCGATGTTGTGTTCGGTCTCGTGTGCTTCAGACTGAAGGTACGCCGGTGTTTCAATGACGCTACAGTTTTGCTCATTATCTATTATGGTCCTGATAATAGACCCATCCAGGCTGTCAATTAAACGGCTTGGACTAACCAATAGGATTTTTGGCGGGGCTGAAGTCCCACCCATCCTTAGCAACGCTTGGAGCAGTCTTCATGGAAATGTGTTATCTTATTGGTCAATCCGTGCTGTTTGATTGACAGGCCAGATCGGTCTATTGATTGAGTTGTATCTAGCTAAGCCCTTATTATGCAATGTCTCAAAATTATATTTAGTTAATTTCTGATGAAAAACGTGTTATGCTGTATGTATTTGTAGGGGGAGAATAAAATGACAGAGTCTCTTCTGCAACGGATCAACGAGTCTGGTAAAGCACACATGACACCGACCGTCCTCCACGGGAAATACGTCATCCGATTTGCTCCTGGAAACTGCTGGCACTACTCAGAAGATATCATCAAAGAGTCTTGGAGCATCATCACTTCCTTCGCTGATGTGGTCATTCGCAAACATCTGGAGATTGCTAAAAAGTTTTAGGGGCTCTTGGCCAAGTACAAAGACAAGGCCAGAGCCTTACGAGAGTCGCGGGATGATTATGTGTTCGAGGAAGACCCGTGTAATGAGGTCGTCTACAAGCTCGGGTTCTCCTTCAAGAAGTCGGGGTCGTTGGGCGGGGAACAGAAGACAAAAATAATAAGAAAATCCAAAGCCTTCCGTTCAATGAGCATTGAGGATAATGAGTCAGACAAAATGCAGAAACCCAGTGCAACACAGTTTTCGTAAGTAGGGCATATTTTGCCATGGCTAATCCTGGGAGAGGCACTTTCCTTATTATTTTGTCCATGTATGCAAATTTGCAATGTGCCCCCCTATGACCACCTTAGATCCGCCCCTAGGTGTCGCAGGCAATACGGTGGTTGGAATACGTGTCATCCATCATTATTAATTTAAAGTTATATTCACTGAACACCTCAAATCTCTCAGTGAAAGACTCCTTAAAAAAACCTTACATTTTGAGGTGTCTTTTTAAAATAAATACCTAAGCCTGCTTTCCCTGGCCGAGTTTGGATTTTCAGAAGTATAGGAATATTATAAAATGTTTCTCTTTAATCATAAATGTTTGCCTTGAAATATAAGTTTTTGTTTATATATCATACACTTTGTTTATAAATAATTAAAGCAGATCTGAATCCAGGATACTCCCCAACGGTAGTCATGTAATCATACAAGTCCTCTTGTTATTTGAATATAATTGTGCAATTAATTAATGTTTGATTTGATTGAAACCATGTTTCCACTATTCTTTTAAGAAACATTTATTTCATGCTAACATAATAAATATATCAATTTAAATTTGTCCCAATCTGTTAATGTAAACACCACTATAGTAGTTTTTAACACCCTATTTTTCAGTGTAACATCTTCTGCTTTTGTGTTCTAGTATACTTCTATATTATATTCATAATTTATGGGTTAATATTGGCTGAGGGGTCATTGCCATCTAAGGATACTCCGCAATGGTAGTCATGCAATCACACAATCACACAAGTCCTCCACCGTACATAGGAGACAGTGATATTGCATGGATTCCCAATGGGGAATACCCTAGTTAACGACTTATTCAGCGTTAATAAGGTACGTAATAAGGTAGCATAACATGGTGTATATTACATTTTGTCACATTGAATTGCGTTAATTTTCTGTTATTCTCTATCACCTATACACAGTATGGGCATGGAGGAAGGAAACAGATGGGCAAGGACGGATCTAGAACGTTTTTTGGGGTGTGGCGCTGTTTGTTATCCTTTCATGTGAATTTTGCTTACCCATTGTTAACACCACCACTTTATTATAATATCTTCCATATCAGTTTTCGTGTTCTTGAATTGTATTCATATTGTATGGGTTAGGCCTAATAAGGTTTTGGCATAACTAGATGTAGTTTATTTTGTCATATTTTTGTATGGTAAGTTGTATTGAATCATTTAGGTACTATAAAAGAAACGTGCATGCAGGAACATCTGGTATTTCTGTCAAAATTTTGTATTCGAATTTTGCAATTTTTCTTATCCTGGATATGCCGGTCAGGAAGTTCATTTTTAACTTTCTTAATTTATTTTTCTCTGTTCTTAATGGATAATAACTAAGAACCATAATTAATGGTAGAAACGAAATGAAGTAGAGACTGAATCCCCACACCCAATAAACCAGGTGTCACGAGTTTTCCCCCTTTGGTGAAGATGAAGTGTGCACGAAAGATTTCCGTGGCAATGTTTGTATACGCCTATACACAGTTTTAAACCAATAAGCAGGTAAAGTTCATTTAATTACCATCCGTGATTGCAATTGAACGCTGGTTTTATGCACCTTCACGTACTGAGAATAGGCCTACCTATGGAGGTCGAAAAGTGGACATCTGCTTTTCAGCTTTCTAAATAATGAAAAAGCAGATTGAACGTTGTTGGCTAGTGCATTTTTCTACTTTTCTGCTTTTCAGTTCCAAGAAAAGCAGATTTTACTTGTTCACCTACACTGGCAGTCAAAAAGTGGACATCTGCTTTTCTGGTTTCCTACAACCAGAAAAGCAGCTTGAACGTTTTCGACAAATCCATTTTTCTGCTTTTCTGCTTCCCGAAAAGCAGATTAGGCGTTTTGTCACACAGTGGCCTAAAAGTGGACATGTGCTTTTCTGGTTTCCCACAACCCGAAAAGTATAGAACGAACGTTTTAGACAAAATCCATTTTTCTGCTTTCCTACTTCCTGAAAAGCGGATCGAATGTTTTCTCAACAGTGGCCTAAAAGTGGACAAGTCTGCTTTGCGCTTGTGATTTACCGCCCCCTGTTTTTCAGGGACGGTTATCACATGCATCATGTTGGTATAAATCTACTCCCTTATCCACGAAATAATGGACTAATCCTACCGTCACAATACATGTCCAACGTAGTCGCCAGGTAGGCGCGTTCCGTTTGATCTATGATGTGCCGCCCCCTGTTTTTCAGCGACGGTTATCACATGCATCGTTTTAGTGCATTGATAGGATTCGTCCATTATTTTGTGGATAAGAGAGTGTAAGTAGATTATTGTTGGAACCACTCTATAATAGACTGTGTAAGTTGACCTCAAGAACGTACGAGTTTTCGCGAGAATCTTGACTTCCAGGCACCTCCCATAGCATTTACAACGTGTATTGTGTGCAAATGTTTTATGAAAAGAACTTTATTGTGCTGTTTTAATAAATTTCATACATTGAATATGGTTTGACTTAATAAAAGCTTGGTTTACATTTTGTAAATTGTAAACAATTTCGCAAATCTTGGTCAAATAATTTTTTTTTTAAACCGACCTTAATTTCCGCTTTCACGTTTGAAACCTTAAAGCCCATGCAACAAAAGGTAATCGTCGTGATCCTTGACGTACACGCATGCAAACTCGAGCAAGCTGCTAGATTTAGTCATAGTACGGTACCCAAACCTCGCGAAAACCGTAGGTCGTGTGTATAAAGTTTCGTTCTGTTGTTATTGTCCGTGAGCGAGTGTTCCCCTTCCGATGCTGCCGTAGACTTGGTTCCAAGTCTGTGATCGTGGTTTTTTGTCTGCCTGAAGCCAATACAGTATTGCATTAAATAGCGCCCTCTTGTGTATTAACCTCCGACATTAACCTTCGATCACAGACTTGGGAATGTTGTTCGTTGGTTTGTACATACCCTATTGCGAATTAGTCCAAAGTGGACGGAACAATCTGATTGGTCGGAAAGCCTCCATAACATGAATATTCAAACTAAACCTCCTACATGCAGTTGGAGGAGATGTACTCAACGATTCCATTTAAACTGTACGTAAGACTTTTTTTGTAGAGAAGGAATTATGTATTTTATTTTGTGCTTTTTTACAACTCTAAGATCTCATTAAATTTACCTATCATTTCAAATACTATTTACGTACCAAACACTATACAAATTTAATATCGAATGAATATTACAGAAATAATTTTAAGCGAGTGTAACCTGTTAGTAATAGACGCGGCCTACAAGGTTTTTGTGGCCTCCTGATTGGCCATCTCTCTAGCATCCGTATTATTATGTAAATTTTAGCTATGAATGCATGACTTATAAGGGCCTTTCGAATACGAGGCTATTCTTTTGGAAGCTTGAGACTAAGAGTAAGCGTGCATTTTCAGCTTGTTGACGCTAAACAGCACGACCGGCTATTGGTGGATGTTAAAGTTTCTATGCTATATCTATACACCAACTTGCTGTTTCAATGAATACAAATATTACCCCAACAAACTACTAAAAATTGTACATTTCACTTGACTTTTTGACCCAGTCCAGGGGGTGGGGATTTGGTCAATCCTATTAAAGTGATCCATTTTCTAAATTTACATTCCTCAACTCCAACAGTTGTAACCCCCTTGAGCATATAAAAAAATGCATCCAATATTTACGCTATAGCCTAGGAAAATAAGTGAAATACATTAATTTGCATTGGGCCAGGAAGAGTAACGTTAACTGTTAGTGTTACTACTACTAGTGTTAGTTATTCATTTTTACTGTGATTTAGGCCTACCTCTTGAACGAATTCCGCTGGAAGTTTTAGTTCTAACATGTCTAATGTGCTGTCGTCATCCGGTACTTCGTCATCTGATTCTGAGCCACTGTCTGCCAAAATCTCAGCCAAAATGCCATCATTTATGTCCGTTTCCATCATGATTGCAACTAAAAAGTGACCGTTGTGGAAGCGAGTGGACGCTAGCACCGGTAAAACCGCAAAAAGTGACGCGCTTTTCTTTTCATGAACTTTTATACACTTCATTCCTGTCAATAGAGGGCTCCAACCAAAAAACCACTCAAGCATTTTCAGGTGGTGAATTAAGTAGCCGTGGTCGTCAAGGGCATGCCGATTCCCGGCACCTTTTAGAGCCCACGGGATCGAAGCGTATCACAACAAATGCTCTTTTTAGAGCCCGTGGGATCGAAAGGGTTAAACACAATATTTAAAACATATTCTTCTTGCAAAATAGTGTTCTGTCTTGTTATTTAATTTAAACAATGCAAGTTTCATAACATTGATACCGTGCATCCTATGTCGTTGTAGTAATGCGATCGGCATCACTCACGCAGTGGCCGCAGGAAGTGCGTCTTCCAGAAATTGATTACAAATCATATACCAATGCTTCAGCGTATGACATCTTGGGAATACATCATGGAGAAAGATGGATGGACTACATTTGAATAATAATAATAATAATAGCATTTATATATAGCGCTCTTACACGACTGAAAGGTATCACAGCGCTTTACAAAATGGATCAACTTAATAATTTCTGAAATTAACAGTGAATAAAATGAGATGTAATTCTAAAATTAACAGTGAATAAAATAAGATGTACAACAAAGCTAAAATAAATGAGTCTTAAGTTTACTTTTAAACATCTGAAGTTCACTAGTATGACGAATATCTGATGGGAGATTGTTCCACAGATTTGGCGCAGAAGCAAAGAAACCCTTATTTGCAGAACAAAGATGAGTGCGGGGTTTACAGAGCATCTTTTGGTCAGAACTAGAGCGAAGTCCACTACGATTAGGTTGGTATAGCGAGATAAGCTCGCATAGATAAGATGGTGCATTATTAGAAAGACAATTAAAAGTAATAGTCATAATTTTAAAATCGATACGTTTTTGTACAGGTAGCCAATGAAGCTGTTGGAGGAGCGAGATACATGGTCAGACTTTTTGTCTTGAATATGAGTTTAGCAGCCTATTTTGAAGTCGCTGAAGTCTTTTAATTTCTTTGGCTGATGAACCTATGAGAAGTGAGTTAGCGTAGTCAAGTCGAGCAGTTACTAAAGCACGGACTGCATGGTGGCATGTGTTATCATCAATGAACATTCTGATACGTGATAAATTACGAAGATGAAAATTAACAGACTTACAAATTGATGATACATGATGGGACATGTTCATTGCACTATCAAATTCTACTCCAAGATTCCTTATAGTTTTGGATGGTTTGATAATAGTTTTACCTATGGTAAAAGAGATATCTGAAAACTTATGCAAAATGTTGGGATTGGCAGCAATAAAAAATGACATGTATTATTAGTAGCCTTGACTAAAGGCTGTTGTCATAGTGCGCACTTACCACGGCATTCGAACCCCGGCCCGTACCGATTGCTAGCCCGAGAAATTCAGAACACTGCACACAACAGCCTTGATCCTTCTATAACCGAAAGCTTTAAGTATGTGTTTCTTTATTTTCCCATTGGAATTCCAATGGAAAGTCGTATGCAAGATGTTGGCTGTTCTTTTTAACTGATGGCCAATCACAGGCCCCTGTAGCTTTGACCCCACTTGATCCCACACACACAGTACAATACAATACACACATCATTTAATGATGTTGAAATTATGGCCCAGTGGAATGCAATTTGTTGCTAAAAAGTAAAAAGAACTGTGTTTCGGTACAGCCTTTAAGTTTTTGACTACTCCAGCTGGTCTAGTTTCGTGTTTGGCAGCTTCCTGAGACGACAACGTTTGAAATGAAAGGTACAAAACAAATGTCCAAAAAGAAAACTGCCGCTCAAACTCAACACGGACGAATATAATTTAAAAGGATGGATCAACAAACATCTGTTGCTGCGAAATACAGCACGGGAGAATCCATAAAAAATATTTGTCAGTATCAATATACAATTTAGGTACAGACGACAGCTAGTCGTTTGTTAACGTGTTTTGTTGTATTTTTACCAGCGCTTCATTTACTCCATTTATACACAATAATCGTTTGTCAAAATTATCAGCCACGATGCAAAACATTTTCGGCACACAATAATTGCTGTTGTACACTCAAGGTGACCCATAAATAAAATATCTCTCCGGAAAGAATAGGACGTTTTGTGTAATACCATCTGGTGCTCTATGGTAAATACCATCTGGTGCTCTATGGTAATGCCTGTGGTAATATGTGAATTACCTCTTTAGAAAGAATAGAAACATTCGTGTCATTCATGTATCAACCATTCCAACATTTAAATTTGTCAATTGCCTGATATAAAAATATACAAATAAAGACATTTCCAATTTACAATTATTAAATGAATGATGATAGTGCTATAATGGCGATCAGACTTAATTATGATAACTATTCTGCAATAGTTATATCAAACGATAGATCAACATTGTTAAGGGAATAGATGGCTTCTGAGACTAATTGCCGACTCCCCTACTCCTAAATTAAAACAAAATTGCAGTCGCAATGGACTTCCCCCACTCTTAAAAATAATCGCGCTGCTTGTAGATGTAATTAATGTGATGATTTCCAAACATGTATTAATCAAAATAAAGCACAAGAAAGGGAAGTTGTTTGCTTATATATTTAGATTTGTTTTTAAATTGTGTATATTTTTGGTAATTTCAAATTTGGGAATAAATCTTTGGTTTAGTAAAAATTGATGAGATTATACTAGCCCAGATGTAGAGTATTTTTTCTACTTAACTTTGAAACTTGACACATATGTATAAGGTTTTCTTTTTTCGTTTGATTTTTTTAAAAGTGACTCGTGACTTGGACTCAACCCATGTGACACAAGACTCAGACTCGACAATGGGGCCTTGAACTCGGACTCGAGGCTTGAGGACTCGAATACAAGTCTTGCGTCTGTACATTATAGTACACTATCATTAAGGCCGATTTCTGGTCTCCTCCGCGCCGATCGCCTCTGACATGCGCGTCGGCATTTTTATTGTTTCACTTTTATTTACGCCTAATTATTTTTGCTATGA
Source organism: Zoroaster sp. YZ-2022 (assembly GCA_029582265.1). Classification (NCBI taxonomy): domain Eukaryota; kingdom Metazoa; phylum Echinodermata; class Asteroidea; order Forcipulatida; family Zoroasteridae; genus Zoroaster; species Zoroaster sp. YZ-2022. The sequence goes on along the minus strand of CM055828.1, from coordinate 20,004,958 downwards.
AACGATGTCCAATTACCAAAATTGCTGGATCGATTGGAATTCTGCCATGCTGTGTTTTAAACGACTTTTTCACATTTGTGCGGCCTTTGTTAGCCACCATACTTTGTAGGGGTGTAACGATACCACTTTTGCACGATACGATACGTATCGTGAATACTAAAGTGCTAAAAACGTGTCAGTAATGTTGTGAATTACCCAATGTTGTATAGAGACTTAGACTTAGGAAATCCCTCAGTCTCGGATGGGATGTTGACGTTGGATATAGAAGAACCTTCAGTCCGTCGTAGGGTCGCCAAATATCGCTGATGTAGAAAGCGATGTCAGTGTTATGTTTGAAGATCTCCATGGCCTCTCGGATGTGTCTGGGATGCCATGTGTTGATAGATATGATGAGTTGAGCTGTCTACCAATTGATTTGGTGGTCCTTGATGTGCTCCCAACGAGGCTGAAGGAACACCAGGCACATAACCGCAGATGAGATTTTGAGAAGTCGGCTATTGTGAAGCACTCTCACATCCTAAGTCAACGACCACCTCTCCCCACTCCAAGGATCCCTGATCTACTGTTTCCCGCCAGCACACTACAACATCTCCCAGAGTCCGGGATTCTCCTGACTCCATTTTTTTTTCAGAACTAATTGCTACTCAATTAAGAATTTTGCATGGTGTCACCGCAAACAGTCTTTAAAATAGTACAATAAAACAGTACATATACACAGTTTCATGTTGTTATTTTATTGTCCCTTCCCCATGGGTAAAAAGGCTATAGCCTGCTATAATTTAGGCTCGGAAGAATTTATAATTATAAACAAATGTTTGTCCAGATTTTTGTTCTCTTAAACGATTTAAATTTTTGTTTTTTATGTTGTTGTGTTTTATGTTTAATGATTGTATAAGCTAAATTTCTATAAAACTAAATATAACAACAGAAGTTCAATCATGTGTAAAATGTTGAGGACAACGTTCTAACAGAATTTCACCAGCATAATAATACACACAATATACTGACTGTTATGCACACCAAATCTGGTTCACAAATAAGAAATTCTTACTTATATCTATCCCACCGAAGCCAGTAAAGTTTTTTCCATGAGAAAGTGTCAACAATTAAGTCTATTCTGTGGGGAAATCCATTATCATTCAAGACTCTCCAAATTTCTTGTATTTATTTCATCAAAAATAGTATAGTGCCCTCAATTGACTATCACATTGAAAAATCTAGTAGCATTCGATAAATAAAGTCAGTAGAGGGCACTATAATATTGTTTGTTGAATTAAAATATTGGGAATACGGAGAGTCGAGTTCTGACTAGCGGTGATGTGCCACACATAAAACGGATTTTGTCGTCGGCATTTTTTAAGACGGCGCTCAGGCATTTTTGTCAGGGAAAACTTCACTGACTTGTGTGGTCTAAATGTATGAAATGCTAATATTTTTAAACCAAATTTGTTTTGGATAAATTTCAGTATTTTTCTGATGAAATTTTGTGGGAACCAAAAAAATCATCAGTATCGCGATACGCGGTTTTGTATCGTGATACGTATCGCGGCATTTTTGTATTGCGATAGTCGATGCATCGGTGAACCTTTACACCCCTAGTTATCAGTTATGTGTTTGTTTTTTGTTTACCAATGGTGTATATAGTGGCCAATATTAATGTACAAGAAATACAAGAATTCAAAGATGTGAATATTATTGTTGCGGTGCGTTGAGCAGGTACAAAGCGATAATCAAATGTCTTTTATAACTCTTTGTTGTGTGTCTCTTATGTGGCAGCATGTGACATCATTCAACATCACTGCATCCAAATGGATGTTAACCAGCGTGGGCTGCTCAGTGATGTGGTAAGTTGTCAATTATTGTTATTAAGCCATTTTCCAATTCTATCAATCCAGGGGATGGATCCAGGGTGACTGAAAGTGGGGGGGGGGGGGGGTTAGCTGAATGAATAATTGTCTAAAAGCTTATTTGGTTTTTACGATGGTATTGCTTCCAAACTTCCTGAGAAATTAATCTGAATTTTCATTTTAAAACGTGAATAAAACTTGAAATCTGAAAAATCAGCGGATGATCTATTTCCACATTTGACTGAGTACAAATAATCAAATTAATGTTAATTATTTTTTCGTTTACGAATTCAGCTAGAACTTTCACAGGTTAGTTTATATGGACATTGTCTTGAATTATAAAAGTACGATATCCAACTCAAACTGTATACTGCCTTTATTGTCGATGTTATTGTTTTTTTCTCCAGGGTGCGTGACAAATACGCGATACTGGAAGCCCTCTCCATCAACCGCATATATTATCTTGCCGAAGATGATAAACACATGGTCGACTACAGAGTATGTGTGATACTTTTCTATGGATGTAGAATCCTCAATATGTAACAGTCATCCTTCAACTGATGACTGATACTTAACCCTTATTAAGATACTTCAGTAGGGTGTTTACATCATAATTGTAATTGAGTGTCTTTCATTTTGGTATCCGCTCCGTCCACATCTGAATGAGGGCGCCCTTCACGCAAGCAATAGCGTTGCTAGGTATTTTAGAATATCGCTGGTTAATGTATACAAACCAAAAAATGGCGCGGCGTTAATGCAAAGACATAACTGGTGTATTGAAAGCTAAATAATTACTTCTGTTAATATAAAATTACTTTTTCAACTACCGGATAGAACTGGACTATACCACTCGGCAGACGGTTCCGCGCGCTGAAACTGTGGTTCGTCATCAGAATGCACGGCGTAGAAGGACTCCAAGAACACATACGATCGGTATGTATGCCTTTTATGACTCCCGTGATCTTTTTTATTATTGTTATCCTGTAATTTACTCTACATTATTCAAAGATATATCTAGGAATACAAGAAGCTGCCTTCCCTTTCATCGACTTCCACAAGGCATTCCACTCTATGGACAGACCCACCACGTTTAAAATCTAGTCTACCATGCTGATGCGGAATCGCTCCTCCACAAAGTGGAAATTGCTGCAAGTATATTGGTCTCGCCATTGCAAAGAAGACTAAGTATATTCACATCAAGCCATCCACCCTCAATGACGTCATCGCACTGGATGGCAGTAGGATCGACAAAGTTGATGACTTCAGATACCTGGGCTATTACACCAACTCAGCGCATGATGTTGATTGTATGAAAGCTCAAGCTTGGTCTGCTCTCCACTCACCGAGGAGAGTTTGGCCATCTTTAATCCATAGAAACTTCAAAATTAAGATCTTTAAAGCATCTGTGGAATCCATCCTCTTCTTTGGGTGTGAGTCCTGTGCACTGTCCAGCAAGCTCACTAAATGTACCGATGGAACCTACACGCAGATATTGCGCGCAGTTCAGAATGTTTCCTGGCAGGACCACCTACCCAACTCCATCTTATGCGGCACTACCCCTCCCCATCTCTAGTAACATCAGACAGCGTCGCCTTCGCCTAGAAGGCCATGTTCTCCGTCACAACGAGCCAGCTAGTCGTGTCCTCTGAAATCCAGCTACCCTCGTCGAAGAGGTCGTCCTAACAACACCCTCAAAACGTTCTTCAGTGTGGATCGTCACTTTCTTCCAATGCAATTCTTGACAGGGAACGTTAGGAGAAACTCATTAAGTCATCACAGTTTGTGAATGAATGAATGGGTGAACTATCACCTTTGAAAGTAAATCACTTCCCTTTTAATACAAAGAACATTGTGTACGATTAAAAACAAAATTGTTAAAACTACAAATGCTGCACATTGTGAAATTAGTTTCGTTTGTTTTCGTTTCAGCACGTGAAGTTGGCCAAAACTTTCGAGTCGTGGGTGCGAGCAGATGATAGGTTTGAAGTAGTCGGCGATGTTGTGTTCGGTCTCGTGTGCTTCAGACTGAAGGTAAGCCGGTGTTTCAATGACGCTACAGTTTTGCTCATTATCTATTATGGTCCTGATAATAGACCCATCCAGGCTGTCAATTAAACGGCTTGGACTAACCAATAGGATTTTGGCGGGCTGAAGTCCCACCCATCCTTAACAACGCTTGGAGCAGTCTTCATGGAAATGTGTTATCTTATTGGTCAATCCGTGCTGTTTGATTGACAGGCCAGATCGGTCTATTGATTGAGTTGTATCTAGCTAAGCCCTTATTATGCAATGTCTCAAAATTATATTTAGTTAATTTCTGATGAAAAACGTGTTGTGCTGTATGTATTTGTAGGGGGAGAATAAAATGACAGAGTCTCTTCTGCAACGGATCAACGAGTCTGGTAAAGCACACATGACACCGACCGTCCTCCACGGGAAATACGTCATCCGATTTGCTCCTGGAAACTGCTGGCACTACTCAGAAGATATCATCAAAGAGTCTTGGAGCATCATCACTTCCTTCGCTGATGTGGTCATTCGCAAACATCTGGAGATTGCTAAAAAGTTTTAGGGGCTCTTGGCCAAGTACAAATACAAGGCCAGAGCCTTACGAGAGTCGAGGGATGATGATGTGTTCAAGGAAGACCCGTGTAATGAGGTCGTCTACAAGCTCGGGTTCTCCTTCAAGAAGTCGGGGTCGTTGGGCGGGGAACAGAAGACAAAAATAATAAGAACATCCAAAGCCTTCCGTTCAATGAGCATTGAGGATAATGAGTCAGACAAAATGCAGAAACCCAGTGCAACACAGTTTTCGTAAGTAGGGCATATTTTGCCATGGCTAATCCTGGGAGAGGCACTTTCCTTATTATTTTGTCCATGTATGCAAATTTGCAATGTGCCCCCCTATGACCACCTTAGATCCGCCCCTAGGTGTCGCAGGCAATACGGTGGTTGGAATACGTGTCATCCATCATTATTAATTTAAAGTTATATTCACTGAACACCTCAAATCTCTCAGTGAAAGACTCCTTAAAAAAACCTTACATTTTGAGGTGTCTTTTTAAAATAAATACCTAAGCCTGCTTTCCCTGGCCGAGTTTGGATTTTCAGAAGTATAGGAATATTATAAAATGTTTCTCTTTAATCATAAATGTTTGCCTTGAAATATAAGTTTTTGTTTATATATCATACACTTTGTTTATAAATAATTAAAGCAGATCTGAATCCAGGATACTCCCCAACGGTAGTCATGTAATCATACAAGTCCTCTTGTTATTTGAATATAATTGTGCAATTAATTAATGTTTGATTTTATTGAAACCATGTTTCCACTATTCTTTTAAGAAACATTTATTTCATGCTAACATAATAAATATATCAATTTAAATTTGTCCCAATCTGTTAATGTAAACACCACTATAGTAGTTTTTAACACCCTATTTTTCAGTGTAACATCTTCTGCTTTTTGTGTTCTAGTATACTTCTATATTATATTCATAATTTATGGGTTAATATTGGCTGAGGGTCATTGCCATCTAAGGATACTCCGCAATGGTAGTCATGCAATCATACAAGTCCTCTACCGTACATAGGAGACAGTGATATTGCATGGATTCCCAATGGGGAGTACCCTAGTTGACAACGACTTATTCAGCGTTAATAAGGTACGTAATAAGGTAGCATAACATGGTGTATATTACATTTTGTCACATTGAATTGAATTGAATTGCGTTAATTTTCTGTTATTCTCTATCACCTATACACAGTATGGGCATGGAGGAAGGAAACAGATGGGCAAGGACGGATCTAGAACGTTTTTTGGGGTGTGGCGCTGTTTGTTATCCTTTCATGTGAATTTTGCTTACCCATTGTTAACACCACCACTTTATTATAATATCTTCCATATCAGTTTTCGTGTTCTTGAATTGTATTCATATTGTATGGGTTAGGCCTAATAAGGTTTTGGCATAACTAGATGTAGTTTATTTTGTCATATTTTTGTATGGTAAGTTGTATTGAATCATTTAGGTACTATAAAAGAAACGTGCATGCAGGAACATCTGGTATTTCTGTCAAAATTTTGTATTCGAATTTTGCAATTTTTCTTATCCTGGATATGCCGGTCAGGAAGTTCATTTTTAACTTTCTTAATTTATTTTTCTCTATGGAGTGTCGTATGAGCCGAGCGGTCTAGCGCACCGAACTCAAGTTCTGGTGTTGCCAGCAGCAGGGTGTGGGTTCGAGCCCCGGTCGTAACACTTGTGTCCTGAGCAAGGTACTTAACCATAATTGCTTCTGTCCTTCGGATGGGACGTAAAGCCGTAGGTCCCGTGTTGTATAATGCACGTAAAAGTGGATTGTCGCGGTTCAGCGCACTGGAACTCAAGTTCTGGTGTTGCCAGCAGCAGAGTGTGGGTTCTGAGCCCCGGCCGTGACACCTGTGGCCTTGAGCAAGACACTTAACCATAATTGCTTTCCACCCAGGGGTTAAATGGGTACCTGTGAAGGCAGAGATGGTTTGGTTCTCATATGCGCTAGAAATGGCAGCACTTGAGCTGTATACCCCAGGAGCTGAGATGGTTTCAGGAATGATTTATGAGCCTTATGAGCCTTATGAGCAGGGGGATAATAATATAATCGCGCCTTTGAGCGCCACTTAGTTGGTGGATACGTGCGCTATATAAATCTACATTATTATTATTATTATTATTCTTAATGGATAATAACTAAGAACCATAATTAATGGTAGAAACGAAATGAAGTAGAGACTGAATCCCCACACCCAATCAACCAGGTGTCACGAGTTTTCCCCCTTTGGTGAAGATGAAGTGTGCACGAAAGATTTCCGTGGCAATGTTTGTATACGCCTATACACAGTTTTAAACCAATAAGCACTGAGGTAAAGTTCATTTAATTACCATCCGTGATTGCAATTGAACGCTGGCTTTATGCACCTTCACGTACTGAGAATAGGCCTACCTATGGAGGTCGAAAAGTGGACATCTGCTTTTCAGCTTTCTAAATAATGAAAAAGCAGATTGAACGTTGTTGGCTAGTGCATTTTTCTACTTTTCTGCTTTTCAGTTCCAAGAAAAGCAGATTTTACTTGTTCACCTACACTGGCAGTCAAAAAGTGGACATCTGCTTTTCTGGTTTCCTACAACCAGAAAAGCAGCTTGAACGTTTTCGACAAATCCATTTTTCTGCTTTTCTGCTTCCCGAAAAGCAGATTAGACGTTTTGTCACACAGTGGCCTAAAAGTGGACATGTGCTTTTCTGGTTTCCCACAACCCGAAAAGTAGAACGAACGTTTTAGACAAAATCCATTTTTCTGCTTTCCTGCTTCCTGAAAAGCGGATCGAACGTTTTCTCAACAGTGGCCTAAAAGTGGACAAGTCTGCTTTGCGCTTGTGATTTACCGCCCCCTGTTTTTCAGGGACGGTTATCACATGCATCATGTTGGTATAAATCTACTCCCTTATCCACGAAATAATGGACTAATCCTACCGTCACAATACATGTCCAACGTAGTCGCCAGGTAGGCGCGTTCCGTTTGATCTATGATGTGCCGCCCCCTGTTTTTCAGCGACGGTTATCACATGCATCGTTTTAGTGCATTGATAGGATTCGTCCATTATTTTGTGGATAAGAGAGTGTAAGTAGATTATTGTTGGAACCACTCTATAATAGACTGTGTAAGTTGACCTCAAGAACGTACGAGTTTTCGCGAGAATCTTGACTTCCAGGCACCTCCCATAGCATTTACAACGTGTATTGTGCAAATGTTTTATGAAAAGAACTTTATTGTGCTGTTTTAATAAATTTCATACATTGAATATGGTTTGACTTAATAAAAGCTTGGTTTACATTTTGTAAATTGTAAACAATTTCGCAAATCTTGGTCAAATAATTTTTTTTTAAAACCGACCTTAATTTCCGCTTTCACGTTTGAAACCTTAAAGCCCATGCAACAAAAGGTGATCGTCGTGATCCTTGACGTACACGCATGCAAACTCGAGCAAGCTGCTAGATTTAGTCATAGTAAATCCGTAGGTCGTGTGTATAAAGTTTCGTTCTGTTATTGTCCGTGAGCGAGTGTTCCCCTTCCGATGCTGCCGTAGACTTGGTTCCAAGTCTGTGATCGTGGTTTTTTGTCTGCCTGAAGCCAATACAGTATTGCATTAAATAGCGCCCTCTTGTGTATTAACCTCCGACATTAACCTTCGATCACAGACTTGGGAATGTTGTTCGTTGGTTTGTACATACCCTATTGCGAATTAGTCCAAAGTGGACGGAACAATCTGATTGGTCGGAAAGCCTTCCATAACATGAATATTCAAACTAAACCTTCTACATGCAGTTGGAGGAGATGTACTCAACGATTCCATTTAAACTGTAGGTAAGACTTTTTTTGTAGAGAAGGAATTATGTATTTTATTTTGTGCTTTTTTACAACTCTAAGATCTCATTAAATTTACCTATCATTTCAAATACTATTTACGTACCAAACACTATACAAATTTAATATCGAATGAATATTACAGAAATAATTTTAAGCGAGTGTAACCTGTTAGTAATAGACGCGTCCTACAAGGTTTTTGTGGCCTCCTGATTGGCCATCTCTAGCATCCGTATTATTATGTAAATTTTAGCTATGAATACATGAATATCCCACAAACACAAGAGGTCAAGTCTGAGATCGCGAGTTAGGGCTGTAGGGGTAAACGGCGTTTTGCGTGGCTGATGTGCTGGTAGACAAAAAATAACCGCGATCTCAGACTTGAAATCAAGTCTAATGCTGCCGGTGGTGGTAGTAAGATCGATCAAGCACTCGCAAAGGATGCAACGTCACGCAAAATCCATGCGATACAGGGTCTGTTTTCACGCTACGGAACGAAGCACGTATCCCGATTTAAAATATTACCTAACTTCGGTTTGTCAGTGCATTCGAACACGGTGTGCGTAAAACAGTCGGCCTAAATTCGCAATTTGACACTCCGAACCGGACGTTGGAGGTCAAGCATTATTTCTTCATTTTCTCGAAAGTTTCCAAGCTTTTTTAATATTTTATTTATTACATTGTAAGTTTTAAATGTAATCGTTCAATCAATATGTTTTTGGGGTGGAAAAAATGTGATGTGACAAAAATAACAATCATACAAAATTATACACGCGTTAACCTCCCATAGCTGATGGCTCAGAGGTGACCTTTTCATCGCGAGACTGACACAGTCTATTAAATGTGAAGGAGGTGTGGCTTTTTAACTGGCTTATGTTGACATGACGTCACACTTTATACCAAGCGGATTGAATCGTGCTCTCGCCATTCGTGAATCAACACAAGTGTAATATGTGCGCACCACGGTCTGAACTCGATAGTAAGAGTAAACCCGCTCAAACACACCCCGAGTGATACTCCCATCATATTTGCCTTTCTATAAAAGTATTGAGTTTTTTGAAAGCCACAATGGATGGGGACACATTTCGCCGTTGTGCCGGAGAGACAGCCGATTTTATCGTTAACTATATCAAGGGAGTCAAAGACCGCCGTGTGATACCCTCAGTAGAGCCCGGGTACCTGCATCAGCTTCTCTCTCGAGATGCTCCCCAGCAACCTGATGCATGGGAGGATATTATGAAAGATGTGGAGAACAAGATCCTACCAGGGGTGAGATGAATAAGGTTACATTCATCATTGTTCAAAACATTTCATACGGAATATTTACTGTATATATGTTTGACTCAAAGAGTTGAAAAACGATTTGCAAGAAAAAAATCGACATTTATATGGAAAAATAACTTTAAAAAAACAACGAAAAATATTTCTATTGCTATAAATAATTACTATTTTGAACCATTTCTTTAGTTTACCTAAATAAAACAGTTATTCTGTCGTATAAATCGGTACAAAATGAATAACATTGTAGTGTTTTTAGGCGATCAAAGATTGTAGGCCCTACAGTTTTAAAACGAATACATTTTACACAATAGTCTATTTCGTCAATTTATGGACCGTCTGTACAGTGATTGGCACACTAAAAAGTCAAAACGGCGTTGTCAGATATATAAAAAATTAATTAAATTATTAAATATTAAAACAAATTTAAAACATCATTATCCAAACATTCATCACATGTTGGGACGTTACATTACATGTTGGGACGTTACATTACTTGTACATGTACATGTCCACTGTACTATTGTACATGTCCATTGTACATGTCTCCCGCACTATAATACTATGGTCGCACAGACATACTGCAGCAGAGCTTGAGTATGGCGAGTACGCCGACGGGGTCGTTAGTGCATGACGTACTGAAACAATTACCAAATAAAAATTCACCATACTCCACATATACAATCTTTGCCCGTCTGAAAAGTAACGTGTGACTTTGTTTTCTTCAATAGGTGTTACGAGCACGGCGTTAACAAAGGAAATTTTTTTGTAATAAAATAGAAAACGCTAGAAACGGATTATTTTCTCTCAATTGTCCTTTCGTGAAAACGGAAAGACAGCGAGCGCCACGACAGACCTATCAATAATACCTCTCTGGAAAATCTCTCGCACGAAGTTTTGTCATCGCAGCGCGTGTACAAAACCAAGCGGAATTATCGATATGTCGTGAGCCAGTGTGAAGCTGGTACCCGTATAATTCTGGATTTGCACGCATGCTGAGGCAATATTGAGGACAAAGTAGTTTGCGTTTTTCACAAACTTCGTCAAAGAGTCATTCCATGCCAACTCACCTAGTGGTTGTCAGTGACCGACTCAGATTTTGCTGACTTTTTTTCAACATACCAATATGGAAATAATGAACACAGCAAATGTTTGCTCCCAACTCCAAGTCGTTTCCGAGATATGAGCCCCTGGAAAATATAGCCACATTGCGTCAGTGATTTTTTGGCATTTTCAGAGGCCTACACTGTACAAATGGTGTTTAGAATTTAAACATATTTCTAAACACTTAATTGTAGCCACTTTTCCCACATGTTTAGCAAAATAAACGCGTTTAAATGCTAAATGGCCATCCTCTGTACATGTCAGAAAGCTAAACGTGTTTAGCTGTTTGACACCTGTTCATATAGTTTTTAGCATTCAAACACACCACAGAAAAGCACAATCTAAACATGTTTTAGGCTAAGCATGTGAAAAAGTGGGTACAATTAAGTGTTTAGAAATGTGTTTAAATTCTAAACATCATTTTTACAGTGTAGCCTGTATCTCAAAATTGGGTAAAGATATTTAGCTGAAAATTATTATAGGGCCTACAGGATGAATAACAATCTACTAGAATCTGCTGTCAAAAGTAGTATATCTCCTTCAGTTAGGGGTCCTTATAGGTCCTATGAAATAGTTTTTTTTTCATTGTATACAATAAAGTATGTCTACTGGAACATATATTTGTCATTTGTATATTTTTCCCCTCACGTTTACACCATAAAAATATAAATTTTTAAATTTAGGGGGTGCTTTTCGACACGCCCATATCCCCTCATTAACATAAAATTCGTGACGTACACTTAGCAGATTCCCGATCCGCGATCCGCGATCCACAGCACATGCCTAAGTATGCGTCGTATACAACGCACCAATGCTTTGAACGGGGCCTTCACAGCCGGTTCGGTATGGCTTATAAGGCCGTGCTGCTACCAGATGCAATTCCAACGATATTCTCGCTAAGTAAGAAGGCTGGGAAGGCTCCAACGAAGAAGAGAGGTGCTTTTTAAAAAGCGAGAAAGACTCAGGTAAGTGGCCATTTAGTTATACTCCCATGCATAACCCAGTCCACTTCCGTGCCAAACGACATTCAGTGTTCACGGCATGAAAACATGCCGTGATTTTCCGCATTAATAAAACCATCGTGTCTGATTTTATATCCTTGCAAGATAAATATAAAAATATTAAGCCTTTCTCATTATGCCTGCGCTTGTTTTGAGTTCTTTTGAGTAAATGATCAGAACTTTGACTCGACTGTTTCTGTTATTTCATAAAATAACACCGTAATGTTAGCATTGCCTTTGGTGTGTGTTCCGACCGCATGATGGGGGCTTGCGCTGCGTAGAAATTCTCTGCCTTTGTGTACGTCACGAACATTTCGTTAAAACTTCGACAATTCGGGGGGTCAATTTTTGATTATTAGATAAACCATTAATAATCCACTCGATTAAAAAAACATTTAAAATTGTTTTTAATTCATACCAATCAATATAACAGCACCAAGAAATAAAGTTTGGTAAATACACTCTTCACAGGACCTTTAAATGAGGGTCGCGGTCGGATGATTTGCAAAAAAGTATAGCTTTCTAACTGCAACTGGACGGATGATTAATGGGTTTAACTTTGAATATGTCTGGTTTTTAATAGAATATGCACAGTAGATGGCCGTGAACATTCATCCCATGAAAAGCACCGATAAAGTAATGTTTATAAAGTATTGTACTTGTAGCGTGGGTTAGCTGCACGGACTTGTTTATGCCGCATTCAAAGGAAACGGTGAATTCGCGAAGGCAACACAAACAAACTAAGCCTACCCATTGAATTATTTTGGTGTGAAATTTAAAAAAATGCACATACATTCTGGTATTTTTAGTCATGTGAAACGTATTGAAATGAGTTAAATAAGGGTTGCGCTCGGATGATTTGCAAAAAGCATAGTTCGCTTTCAAACTTCATCTGGACGGATGATTAATTAATGACGTCTGGGGATTAACTTTGACTATGTCTGTTTTAATAGAATATGCACAGTAGATGGCTGTGAACACTCATCCCATGAAAAGCACCGATAAAGTAAATAAGTATTGTACTTGTCACAGGAACTAGTAATAAACACTTATCCCATGATAGAGGTATTCTGGATAGCAACACAAATTCTTAATGTGATTTATTTTTAATAAGGCGCTATATCACATCTCAAATCTACATCTCAAATTACATCTAAATTACAAGTAGGCTACAATACTATTATTAACATCATTTCCCGGTGATTTTTGTGGGAATTGCATATTGCTTACTTAGCACAATTAACCTCAGTACGATAAATGATCTACTTTCAGTATGTTGACATCCCGAGATAAATTATCTTGGGGAAGACGATAGACAATATCCTACTATCAGAATGTCGTCATCTTACGTTGTTAATATCGTTCTCAGGATATCAACAAGTCAGATAGCACTTCCAGACCTCCGTAAATATTTTAACAGTGCTTATAATTATGTTTATATATTCTGTATATTATAAATTTTGAAAACCTGTAATCGAACGAAGAATAAAATATCATGTCGAAGCATGGTAGGTACACGGTTTTAGTATACATGAACGAAGATGTACTGCAGACAAAAATCTTCAGTTTGCTATAGCTTTGATAGTTCGCCTCATCCATATTCATAAACATGCTGGTGTTGGTGGTGAAGCCTGATTGGTTAATCTGTTATTGTTTCAGTGCTTCTTTCAGCATGTTGCGTTTACAGACCTCGAAAGGCAGCGGCAGAATTTAATTTGTTTAACCATAGAGGAAGGAATGTTTGAGCTTATAATGAACCAATACACAAAATCGGTTTGAAAATAATACACAAGTCAAAACAATTCGAAGCTTGCCTACAAGCTTCATAACACTTGTTATTGGATTATCACTGATAAACTGCACTGGGCCAGGGTTCTGTAGGATGGGTTGATAAGGATAAATACCAGCCCGAGTTGGGCTATATAAGCAACTTGGGATGAGCTCTAATGGAGAAAACCCGTAATGCACACTGTTTATCCACTATGTGATGATACTATGAACACTGAATATATCACAGTGTTAGGGCCTATGTGCGATTGCCACTCTGTTATCACACTATTATGAACACTCTGTGATTATCACACAGTGTTTTAAGAGTCCTACTAGTTGCCACTCTGTATACAAATCCACTATCTTTTGTCACATGAAGATTCTGAGTTTCTTGGATACATTTGTCGTCATGTTTGCTCTCTTTTACAGTATTTACAAATTTCACATATCCACTGTAGTTTGTTATACAGAATGTTACAGTACTATTGTAGGAAATTGTACTTCCAGTGTAATTGTTATCAAACTGCAGCAAATTTACAATATGATTTCTCATGACATCTGTATGGTCACACTGTACGTGGGGACACTATGATATCTGTATGGTCACACTGTGGGGACACTATGATATCTGTATGGTCACACTGTGGGGACACTATGATATCTGTATGGTCACACTGTGGGGACACTATGATATCTGTATGGTCACACTGTGGGGACACTATGATATCTCATGGGGACACTATGATATCTCATGGGGACACTGTGGGGACACTATGATATCTCTATGGTCACACTATGATATCTCTATGGTCACACTGTGGGGACACTATGATATCTGTATGGTGACACTGTGGGGACACTGTGATATCTGTATGGTCACACTGTGGGGACACTATGATATCTGTATGGTCACACTGTGGGGACACTGTGATATCTGTATGGTCACACTGTGGGGACACTATGATATCTGTATGGTCACACTGTGGGGACACTGTGATATCTGTATGGTCACACTGTGGGGACACTATGATATCTGTATGGTGACACTGTGGGGACACTATGATATCTGTATGGTGACACTGTGGGGACACTATAGATATCTGTATGGTCACACTGTGGGGACACTGTCATATCTGTATGGTGACACTGTGGGGACACTATGATATCTGTATGGTCACACTGGGGACACTATGATATCTGTATGGTCACACTGTGGGGACACTATGATATCTGTATGGGGACACTGTGGGGACACTGTGATATCTGTATGGTCACACTGTGGGGACACTGTCATATCTGTATGGTGACACTGTGGGGACACTATGATATCTGTATGGTCACACTGTGGGGACACTATATGATATCTGTATGGTCACACTGTGGGGACACTATGATATCTGTATGGGGACACTGTGGGGACACTGTGATATCTGTATGGTCACACTGTGGGGACACTATGATATCTGTATGGTCACACTGTGGGGACACTGTGATATATGTATGGTCACACTGTGGGGACACTGTGATATCTGTATGGTCACACTGTGGGGACACTGTGATATCTGTATGGTCACACTGTGGGGACACTATGATATCTGTATGGTGACACTGTGGGGACACTATGATATCTGTATGGTGACACTGTGGGGACACTGTGATATCTGTATGGTGACACTGTGGGGACATGCACTGTGATATCTGTATGGTGACACTGTGGGGACACTATGATATCTGTATGGTCACACTGTGGGGACACTATGATATCTGTATGGTCACACTGTGGGGACACTATGATATCTGTATGGTCACACTGTGGGGACACTGTCATATCTGTATGGTGACACTGTGGGGACACTATGATATCTGTATGGTCACACTGTGGGGACACTATGATATCTGTATGGTCACACTGTGGGGACACTATGATATCTGTATGGGGACACTGTGGGGACACTGTGATATCTGTATGGTCACACTGTGGCGACACTGTGATATCTGTATGGTGACACTGTGGGGACATGCACTGTGATATCTGTATGGTGACATTGTGGGGACACTATGATATCTGTATGTTGACACTGTGGGGACACTGTGATATCTGTATGGTGACACTGTGGGGACACTATGATATATGTATGGGGACACTATGATATCTGTATGGTCACACGATGGGGACACTATGATATCTCTGGTCACACTGTGGGGACACTATGGTTTTGTTCCAAATTCATAGTGTTACACACAGAGAACACAGTGTGGCGACTGGGTGGAATACACTGTGTTCACACAGAGGTTTCGCTATGTGGTGACACTGTGAAATTTCTATAAGGGTAACTACACTTATGAGGATTTTTGGGTCCAGTCAAAACATAATTCTTCAGTACAATCATTGTTCTAACATGTTAAAAAAATACCTAGAAAGACCTAGATGTGTCTTAAAGGTCCTGGAAAAAAACAATTTCCATAACGGTAAAGACTGCCACAGACAGGATAGGCCCTTATAAATTAATTTGAAACATACATTAACTCCTTTGAAGAATGGATCAACTTCAACTGCTGGAGTGAAAAGGGGGAGGGGAACTTAAAAGTGTGAAGGTTTAATACTTGTGTCTAGTTATGATATGATGGGCTGTATAATATAATGACATGTACAATTTATGCTAAATAAGATACATGTATGTTCAATATATACCGATGTATATATGTTGGTGTGGTCCCCTTTAAGTTTTTCTAGAAATTGAAATTCCTAAATTGTTATTCATAATTAAGGTTCTGCTAATACAAACTCAGCATAGATGGTGATAATACATGCCTAAGACTTAATAAGGCCTACAAAATGATGGCTAATCAATCACTTATTCAATGTAAAAAGAAAAAAGAAACATTTTAAGCATTCTCAATTGAATCACAATACACCTTGTGCAGATTTGATGCACCATTAATGCCTGTGTACGTCAAATGATTTGCACTATTAAATGGCAAGAGGTTATTAATAGTCATATCCTTACCGGTCAATAAATGACTTGGTGGCATCCTATAGTGGCATGACTATATAGTTGTTTTTTGCCCTTCACCCGCTTACCTCAGATGGGGAAGATGGATCGAAGGAGCAAGCTTGCACCTCACTGCAAACACTCAGGACAAACACTCTGGACAATCTGTGGACAATAAAAATAAAAATATAAAAAGGAATAAGAAATGTTTTGTGTATTTTAGAAGCCAATTAGGGATAAGGCTGTTCCAGTTATCCATGTATCCAGATGACTGAAACTGTCATTACCTGGTTCCATTTTTTTCAGTTCCAATTACCTGTAAACAACTTTCAAAAATGTTGACTGAACATTTAACCCAGACAAATGGAAGTCTAAAATTTGTTGTGTGCGAGTCGTTTTTAATATAGAGGCAGGAAAAGTACTACAGTAAGTCCACATTTATTACGATTCTAATTAAACAAGAGAAACTTGTGTTCATGTTGGTTATTTTATACATTCGGGAGTATTTGTGTTTTACAAATTATTTACGGGTACCCGGGTATCTGAAAGATTTCCAATTTCGGGTGTCTGGTTCCCTAAATAACCAAAAAGGTACGTTTTCTTTTTTTTCTGTGGGGGGGGGGGTATGGCTTCATCAAAAAGTCATAAATAATTGTTTGACTACAGAAAAACTTACACGGTGTTCGTCATCCTTACCCCCAAGTAGTGTAAACTATATGGATGGTTGACTATGTCATAGCAAGCATGATCAACTGTTGATCT
This sequence comes from Zoroaster sp. YZ-2022, assembly GCA_029582265.1. NCBI lineage: Eukaryota > Metazoa > Echinodermata > Asteroidea > Forcipulatida > Zoroasteridae > Zoroaster > Zoroaster sp. YZ-2022. The sequence continues at coordinate 19,987,803 of CM055828.1, read as the reverse complement.
GAAATACAAACGTATCATGTAAAAACAATATTATGTTTTCAAAGAGGGACGAATAATAATGGATCATGCTAACAAAACACACATATTAGTTAGAAACTCCCTCAGAGTCATATGTTATTATCAGGATGATGGATTGATTGTAACTTCAGAAAAATGATGCAACTTAAGAAAAATGCCTTTAAGTTAGGCTTTAGAATAGAATAGAATACATGACCTCTTCCTTAATCCATGACATGACTGTTTCATTATCTCAATAGAGGTGGTGAGTTTCAGAGGTGGTGAGTGTCAAAAGCTGACATAATGCCAACGCTGACGTTGCCGACCAATTGCCAACGTTGGCCCAATGTATGAATGTTATCTGGGTAATGTCCTTTTCCCAACATTTTGGGAAACATTTGAACAGTGTATGACGCGCTATATTTGTAATTTATACAAATAAAATCATTAATTTTCAAGAAAAATTACACAGAACTTAAAATTAAATGTATACAACGTTTATGTATGGCATTTCTTTTTAAAAAATAACAAAACAAGGAAGAACCCAGCTAACATGCATACGTCGGCCCAACATTGGCCAACATAAGAATTTACGGTTAGCCTAACATTGGCAATGGACGTCGCCTTGACGTTAGTTTTTCCATCGGACCAACGTCGAAGACGTTGGGCCAATGTCCCCACAACGTCGGGATATGTTGGGCCAAAGTCCCCACAACGTCAGGACACGTTGGGCCAACGTCAGCATGCCCAACGTTTGTACAACGTATTGTTCATACTTTGGGCCATCATAACATTTTATCATTGGCCCAACGTGGGTAGTTGATGTTGCTTTGACGTTTGTTTTTTTCCATCGCATCAACGTCACCACGTTTAATGGAGATATGCGCCAACGGGACGTTGCGTCGCCCACACTATAATTACGTTGTACCAATGCTGGAAATCGACTTCGTATAATGCACAATTTTACCAACGTCGGCACAACGTATAATGCGCCGTAGTTAGGTTGTACACATTGTAACTACGTTGTACCGACGTTGAAAATAGACCTATTTTACTGCACAACATTAACCAACGTCGGCACAACCATGATGCGCTGACATTAGGTTGCCCATATTAAATTTACGTTGTTCCAACATTGGAAATCGACTTTGTATACTGCACAAGATTTGCCAACGTCGGCACAACCATAATGCGCCAACGTTAGGTTGCCCACATTAAACTTACGTTGTGCCGACGTTGGAAATCGACTTCGTATACTTGACAACCTTTACCAACGCCGGCACAACCATGATGCACCGACGTTACGTTGCGCACATTATAATTACGTGGTGCCAACGTTGGAAATTGACCTCGTACGGTATACTGCATAACCTTTCCCAACGTGGGCACAACCATGATGCGCCGACGTTACGTTGCTAACATTATAATTACGTGGTGCCAACGTTGGAAATTGACCTCGTATACTGCTTAACCTTTGCCAACGTCGGCACAACCATGATGCGCCGACATTACGTTGCCCATTTTAAACTTACGTTGTGCCAACGTTGGAAATCAACTTCGTATACTTGACAACATTTGCCAACGATGGGGTGCCATGGCTGAGCGGTCTAGCGCATCAGACTTGTGTTCTGATGGCTGAGGCGTCATAATGTTGTTTCGAATCCTGGCCGCGACCATGGTACTTGTGTCCTTGAGCAATACACTTCACTGTACAGTGCTTCTCTTCACCCATGAGTATAAATGGGTACCTGTGAGGGTAAAGGTTGATATTGTGGTTAAAAAAGCTTCCGATACGCTACGGTAGCTTTGTAGCTCGGGGCTGTATACTCCCCAGGGAGCTGAGAAAGTTTAAGGATTGATATTGGCCCAATGACCAGGGATAATAATGTAAAAGCGCCTTGTATCCTTTGGCAATTTGGCGCTCTATAAATCCAGTTATTATTATTATTATTATTATTATTATTAACCATGATGCGCCGACGTTACATTGCCCACATTATAATTACGTGATGCCAACGTTGGAAATTGACCTCCTATACTGCATAACCTTTGCCAACGTCGGCACAACCATGATGCGTCGACGTTACGTTGTCCAAATTATAACTACGTTGTGCCAACATTGAAAGTGCCAACGTTAGTGCAACGTTTATAAATTTACCCCGACCTTCATGACGTTCAGTCAACGTCCGATGAAAATCGACAGTTCTGATGACAGAATTTCAACTATTTCCTGCATGTCAAACGTGTGTAAACGATGTTTGATTTTAGTCCTTGCTCATTACAAATTTTTGCTGAGCGTCGTCTGCTACGGCGAACGTTAGTCGTACGTTTTCCCGGGAAATTCCCGGGAAATCTGTTCACACTTCAAAAGTTAACCCCAGGAAATTCCCGGGAAGTAGCTTATTCCCGGGAAATAATTACCCCTGCTCGGGAGTAGGGGTAAGCGAGTTTTTCCCGGGAAATAGCAACTAGTGTGAAACGAAAGCGGGTTTAACTTACCCCACTTTCGCGTCGCGGATGTTGGGACGTCAACATGTCTTGAAAGGTCAGCGAGGTCACAAATAGCGCGCCAAATAGCTCGCGCGCTAATATCCAGTGTTGTATTTCAGTACCTTTGAAACTTTCCTTCTTAAAATATAAATGTCTACATCTGTAAATAACACAATATATTTAGTTTTCTAGAATGTGACCAAATAAATGGTTTTAGAATTGAATAAAAGAATTGTCGCGGACAAGGCCATGTTAAGCATCCGTATCATTTACGTGTATTTATAATGTCCGCATGGTTTTTCCTCCGTAAAATACAAAAATATTGGTATATAATAATAATAGCATGCGAAAATGATGTGATGACACGTTTGAAGGAGCCATTTTGGACACGACGCGATGCATGGGAAACAGTCACAACAACAACCCGGCCGTCACCGCGCCGGCGGGTGCTTGAGCGCGTGGCATTCTGGGATTGGACTTCCGCCCACAACATTTTCAACTTCCGTATGGGCCGATTACAGTTAGCGCATTTCCCGGGATTTGATCGCGAGTGTGAAACGACCGTGCATATTCCCGGGAAATAATGTTCCCGGGAGCGACCAGATAGGTACAGTGTGAACGGTCGCTGGGGTGTTGGTGGGGTTAAAAACTCCCGGGAATTTCCGGAATTGGCTCTGTAATGTGAAAAGGGCTTTAGACCCAAATCGGTATTTATTTAGTTGTTTTTATGTATTAAGGGACGTCCATGTGTATAGTGAATGGAGGTAACAGTTTTTGTTAGTTGGAATATCACTCAATCTGAACTGTCACTATCGTACATATAACTAGAACGTACATTTATTAAGCAGATTGATTCTGTTTTCTTGTCATCAAAGGATCATCGTTGTGTCCATTTACACTGAAGTCATTTCACTTGTCACATATGTAATTCCATGTAGGCCTACACTCTTCAACCCTAAATCAACTTTCTTTTGACTTTATGACCATAATAGCGCTGGCTACCTAAAACCATGGCAAAGTATTTTCATATGGGAGTTTCCATGTAGCATTACGTCTAGCATGGTTCTTGAAAAGCATGCGTTGGGCTAGTGTCAATATGATTTATCTAAGAATACATGTTTGTATAAAGTAGGAGTAAGGTTTGCGGTAGCACCATGTAACTATCTCTCTAAGTTGAATAGTGTTTGTTCTGAGAAGAACCGGTGGTGAGATAACTTGAGGTTTCCATCGGAGTACTCTGATAACTTCAGGAGACATGCGCATGCTCAGATAAACATTCTGTTTTCGAGTTTCAATGAACTCAGAGACTGACAATATAATACCCTCGCGAGCTCTAGTCTAGACAACAGGGTTCAATAAGGTCATTATTACCGTAGTACTGCATAATAATGAAGTATTGGCTGCATAATAATGATGTTATGATAGACACTAAAAACTGAAAATGCATTTAGACTTGTATATATGCATTCTAATGATTATATAATTATGTGGAAACATTTCATATTTGAAATGTCATTCTGAATTCGGATCCCCTTTTTAAAAATGTCGCTTACCTTTATAAAGACAATTCAAACCTTCTGTACCACAACGACAATGTCAAACGAATATCATTAAATTATTTAAAAAAATTATGATTATATAATTATAACAAATGATGTGAAGGATGTTTTGAAGAAAGGATGCGACTTATTTTAAAAGGGGATATCGGATGCGAATTTAAAATAATGTTCCTTTGACATGTTAGAAGGTTCAGTAATAAAGGGATGCGACTTATTGTAAAAGGGGATCTGAATTCAAATGACATTTATTTATGACATTTAATATAAGATTTGAGTAGTCTAGAATAAAGGATGCGAGTTATTGTAAATTCAGAATGATATTCGTTTACAGGTAAGGTTTTTAGTGTCTACCATAATATTATTATTATGGAGCCACTGATTCATTATTTATGCATATTATGATCTTATTGAGCCCTGTCGAGGGTATTATTTTCAGTCTCTGCTTGCTCCCCCAATTTTATGAGAACGAAACAGCAGGTCGTAATTGGTCATGCTAATATATATTGAGGAGGAGCATCTCTGAACCAGGTTTCAGTAAACACATAGTGGGGAAGCATGGGAAAAGGGTGGAAAGATCATACTGAATGTCATACACGTCTACTACAGAGGCTCCTGGAATTCATGTAGAAAATAGAAAATCAATCTTCCTTTATAAAGGTATATCTAAGTTATTTAAGTATCACTTTGAAAATTTAAGCAGCCACCATTTTCAGCATTGTGAAACACACCACTCATATAATATTAAATAATATAATATCAATAAAAAAGTAGAAATAGTAACAAACACAATACTCTGTAATTCAGTTATTAATTTACAAATATTTATTTTTAAAACAAAATTAAATGAAGGTAAAGTAGAAGGAGACTAGATCAAGGGGAAACCCCCACCACCAAAAAAAAAAAAAAAACCTCCGGTTTATGGTCTCTGCTTTACCAGTAATAATTGAAGCATTTATATACTGGATATAGCTCGAAATAACGGCCTCTCATTCTGTGTTACAGGATTCCAGTACTGAGACACAAGTACGTCCGGACATGCTTTTCCTTTTTTCCGCCACTAAAACATTCCTGGGCAGAACGTTAGACAAAAGAAAAATGCATTATGTTAAAAAAATAAGAAACTTGAACCAAACGAAATTAGTGAAGAGAGAGAGAGAGAGAGAGAGAGAGAGAGAGAGAGAGAGAGAGAGAGAGAGAGAGAGAGAGAGAGAGAGAGAGAGAGAGAGAGAGAGAGAGAGAGAGAGAGAGAGAGAGAGAACGCAATTAAATATGGGATACGGAAAGACTAGCTAGCAACATAATATTTATACTTAGTTGATCATGCAGCTATAGTGCCAAAATGATAACATCGATTTTGAACATCTTGTTTGCCATTTTGAATTCGTATATGGATATAATGTACCAGTAACATTGAATTGAATTGAATCCTATCACGGTACTGGTGATGTGTCTATACACCTTTGATCTCTTTTACCATAAGAAGTAAAATTAATTTAAAAACAAATACCCAACTGAAATATCGCCTTCAAGAGACGAACAATCTGAATGCATGTTTCACTATTTTGTTGAAATAAGCTGAAACTAACAAAGCATTTACAGCCATTACCAATTGTGTATACTGCCTTAAAGAACATTATGATTATTTATACCTACAGTTAACCCACTGGCGACACCCACATTTTCACGCTTATTTTCCCGGTGGCGGTTCCTATTCATCGATGCTGGGAGACTTCGCAGCTGGCCTGGGATCTATCAGTTTTTCTTGGGTGAGTTATACATCTCTAATTTTGATTAACAGATCGAACACTTCAATATTAAAGGTAGACCTATGGTATAGGATTGGTCGAAAATAACATTTTCGAATTTTAATGTAAAACGTACTTGGTTTGGCGCTGAATGCTGATGGTTTTATACTTATAGTATCATTTTTCCTAGAAGTTATTTTTGTCTGAAGCGCAATCGTTTCCAATAATTTGTAGTTCGAATCAAGTTTTACCTGTTTGAATGATTGAGGATGAACTTTAAATCGATTTAATCATTATGTCTTTTCGTACAGATTTCCAGTCCAGCTGTGACTGAGCTAGAGGTTGTAATGGTTGACTGGATAGGGCGTATGCTGGGTCTACCCAAAGAACTGTTACCTTACACCGATGGGTGTACTGGAGGGGGAGTTATTCAGGTACAGTACATTGTCACGGGATAATCATACCCATAGAAGCAGTTTTGTCGGTATTACCAAATGTTGTACCTTCCTTTAATAGGGCCTTCTGAATTAGTAAGCAGGTTCGGCAATGACGTCACAATTAACACTGGTGCTGCCATTACAACTCATGATAATAGCATGTATCAGGTATGATGTCACAAACACCATTGTTATATCATGGTCTTAGATTGTGTAATTTCATTGGTCGAAAGCCTGTCACATGACAAATCACAAATCTTCATGGTACCCTCGTGACGTCACTCAAAAGTGATGTTACCTCGTGACGTCACTCAAAAGTGATGTTAACCTCTCAAAAGTGGTACATCACCCTGATCGTCCTCGGGAGTATCATCCCATATCTTTCACAAGTGCTACTTTTGATTGCAAGAAGTGAAACAGCGACTTGAGGTTGTTATATTGCTGGTACTCCGCAGAACACGCTATATTTCAATTTGATGCACTGTAGGGACCAGCTAAACAACTTGTCTGCTGTGTGAATTTGTTCGCTTCGACCATGCAGCATGAATAGTTCGCGAATACTGCAACGAAACGGGACGAGGTGACAGCAACTCCAGACACTTCCAGTTACAGACTTAGACAGTTTACTGGAAGATTTCTTCGGTAACGTAATCTAATACCATGGTATAATCAGGTCAATAATTGTTGCCTGGCGTGATGAGTCCATGGGTAGACATTGGCCGATGGCACCCTCGGCTTCGCCTCGCGCCATCAGCCCCTCGGTGTACAAAACGCCATGGACCCCATCACGCTAGGCAACAATTATTAAATGTACATGTTTGTGTGTTTATTTCGATTGTTTTGGAACAATGATTTTGTTTTGGGAAATGTTCAATAAAACTGGACTTTCGCTTTTACACATTTTTTTTAAATATTAATTTTGTTCACAGGCCTCTTCGAGTGAGTGCACTTTAGTGTGCATGCTTGCTGCTAGGACAAAAGTCATCAATTCCTTGAAAGAAGAGTACGGGCGAGGATGACTGCATTCTGCTCTCGAAGCTCGTGGCTTATTTCTCTGAAGAGGTACACAGGGGCCAGAGGCCTCACACAAAACCTTGCAGGATATCTCCCCTCTCCCTTTCCCTCCTTCAGTTTGTATAGATACGCTCTATTTCAGCCAATACGCACGCATATCATTCGATGACGTTAAGTTTCTTCATACATAATTATTTATACGACATGTGTGTGTACGCTTCGCTAACTTTGTACATCATGAATTTTATGTTCAATTTGTGGCGTTGTATATACGATGGTACATGTACAGTACATACCGCAAATTGTGTACATTTACGTCCCGTACATGTACACCTTGTACATGTATATGTACATGTCTTTCATCGACACGTCGAAGATACATTGTCGATTTTAACATGTCGACTTTTGTCGGACTTTTGTCGGCTGTGATTGGCCAATACGTCTAATAAATATTCAATAGTTAATCGTGGTTTTAGTTGTATAAAGGTTTATCGTGCACAGTGGTTGATATTGGGAGAGACAATATCCCTTAATACATTGATTTCTTATAGGCCTAATAGTTTCTTTAAACCATGGTATAACTTTGTCATTGATTCTGTAGAAAAGAGTTTATAATTTTATCATGGTATTTTGACAGGCCCATTCTTCTGTTGAAAAGGCAGCTAATATTTCATTTGTGAAGAGGCGTAAGTTGCCAACAGATGACAAGTTTGCTCTCAGAGGGGAGACTCTTCGCAAAGCTGTAGAGGTATCGTATAGACCAGACATAGGATTCGAATTGAGTATCGAATTGGTCTACGCCTTTTTGTATTCGTTCTTTAAAGGGAAATTTCAGGCCCGCCAAAATTTTATTTATTCTGAAAGGACATATTGTAAAGAACATAATCCACAGAGCAATGATCGATTTTCATTATCGAGAACGAAATGCTGGTCTATTGTGTTCTTAAATTCTTGTTCATAGAGCGCGTCCATGTTGTTTAAAAATCCCGCCACATCCGGGACATTATGACGTACTGACTGCACCTCAATGAAAAAGCGTATGTGTACAGCTGACATGTGGCGATAGTATCGCGCCTAGACGCACCTATCAGCATACATAGTGCTCACGGTAGAAAGGTGCCCGACGATTGTGCTCGATCATTTCTCACGGTCAAACACAAGCTCCCGTGTTTACTCTCACCTTCGGCGTATTTTTCTTTGCTTTTACGAAATCTGGGTATCAAAATTATGGAATCAGGGCCATCTCCGTACGATTTTGAACCAAGTTTTACGGACGAAGAGCCAAACAGAAAATAACGATATCGCAATGGACGTGGAAAACATCGAGGACGTGCAGCTGCCTGGGTCGAGTGGGCGACCGACTGCACGCAGGCAAAATACGGACTGGTGCAGTTGTGAGTCATGTGCGCGCGGTAATGCCTCAAGAAAAGGACGCTCGGGTTGTTGGTGCAGTCAGTACGTCACAATGTCCCGGATGAATAGACATCGCGCAACAAAATGGCCGCGCGCGTGACGGCAAGCGATTTTTAATAAAATCGTCATTTTCTGCAATTGCAACAACCGATCATAAAAAAATAAAAGATAGTTCCATGAAACATCACACCCTTCACAATTTTATTTCAAAACTGGGTGATGTTTCCCTTTAATACATTTCATTGCATGTCAATTCAACCTCGTACCTCGATCTCACTACTAGTACTAGACCCTTGTGGGAAGAAGAGTATTCGAATACAGTGTCGAATATGCCTACTTTCATTTGTATTCGTTCTTGAATAGCCTACATTTGATTTCAATACAACCTTTAGATTTTAGATTTTTGTATTCTTTATATCATGCCTTTACTGTTTTAACACGTCAAATGTTTTTAAAATTCATAAATCAAAAACGAATATCAACGTATGACGAAATGTAGGCCTATCAGTTGTAGCAGGCTCAACCCCGGTCCTTATCGGGTTTTCACGAGTCGTAGTATAAAAAAAGGTAAGGCCAAAAGTCTCCGGTTTCTGGTCTCCGCGCGCATTTTAATTTTTTTGTTTCTGTTTTTGTTTGTTTGTTTGTTTGTTTTTTGCAATGAAACGATGTCTATTTGTAGCCAAAATTGCTGGATCGATTGGAATTCTGCCGCGCTGTGTTTTAAACGACTTTTTCACAAAGGGGTATGAACGTTTGCCCGATTTTAAGGCCTCTCTTAGCCACCATACTGTATATGGGAAATTTGTATATGGGAAATTTGGTCCCCGTGTATACAATGTATCACGTATTTCCCTGTTGGCAAACAAACAAAATAGAAAGAAAAAAGCGCGTCACCGCACCGATTTTGAAGCCAACCGGTGATCAGAAACCAGAGACTTTCATATCTTAAAGAAAATGGAATTGTTATGTCGAATTTACAGAAAGTTGCCGTCCGGTAACTTTTGGAAAAACATAAAAACATGTAACAGGTTTTTGTCGTTTTCTCAAAAACGTGAGCACTTGATTAAAGTTGCACAAGTTAGTTTTATGCCATTTCTTTCTTGACACGAACGTACGTTTCCATATACCAATGCTGTACCTTCCCTTTAATGGGGGCCAATCGCCAAGGATTTAGCGTAACTTTTGGAAGAGGGCGCCACATATAGGTTGGTATTCCCCTTTCCAAATCCGTTGGCCTAATCTTCATACCCCAATACACAATATTGGTGAAATTGTAATGCAATGAACATGTCGTCACCCACTATAACTATCATTGTTTATTTATAGGAAGATGTAGCAAATGGACTGGTTCCATTTTTTGTAAGTATTTTCCTTAATATAATCGTGTTTTGGATCATGTTTCTTACAGTATAGTGTTAAGAATTACATTTGTGTTCCATTTTAGAATGTTAATTTGTTTTCATTCACACCACTTTAATAACTGCATAAATCCTGCCAATGACACAATACAGAATTATTATGCATCATATCAAAATATTACAATTTTAGGAAATACAGAAAAAATATATTAAAAGTCACACAAATTATTTTAAGAAATAAAAATAATAAGATAGACCCATAGATAAGATGAGAAATGTAGGTATTCGTTTCACATACACACATAAGTGTGTCTCTTATTGGCATTTGACATATGCGAATATATATGAAATACAAATTAATATGATCACCAAATCACTAACAATCCACACAGGTCTGTGCAACAATTGGAACAACAAGTAGCACAGCAATAGATAATATCGAAGAGATCGGACAAGTCTGTGAGGAGAGAAATCTGTGGTTACACGTGGATGGAGCATACGGAGGCAACGCTTTCATTTGTCCCGAGTTTAAATATCTACTTCGTGGGTTTGAGGTAAGTGAATAAACGATGTTTGTAATAATATTTTATTATGTGATGGGCCCCAATATTACTTGCGTCTACAGACTCTTCCCTTCGGACTCGTACGTGGAATTCGGACTCGATGTTTGTTACTCGGACTCGGCGGCAAAATTCCTAATATTCACTCCTTTAAAATATTTTTATTGGGGATTACATTTTTCTTGCAAAGTAGTGTTTTAGTTGTTGTTTAATTTAAACAATGCGAACAGTTTTATTAAATTGATACCTTATACTAGGGGTAGAGGCAGTTTAACGACTGCCTTGTTCTGGACTAGTTACCCCTCCCAGTCCTATTCGCACCGTGAAGAGGCTGGTAATAACTTGTCTTGTTTCGGTGCGAGGGGCTGGTTTCTTCAGTGTGAAGTCGTTGTAACAACTTAATGACTGAGTAGCCCCCACCTTGGAATGGCCATTGGCCTTGTGTGGGGCGAATTGCATAAATTTTTATTATTTTTAAAATCCTATGTCGTTGTAGTAATGCGATCGTAATCGCTTACGCATGCAGTGGCCGCAGGAAGTGCGTCTTCCAGAAATTGATTACAAATCATGTACCAATGCTTCAGCGTACGACATTGTGGGAATACAACGTGTATTTTGAAAACTTGCAAAATACATCACGGAGAAAGATGGATGAACTACATTTGAATGACATGTATTATAGCAACTCGGCGCTCTCATAAGGCGTGGCGGGCCCGCCACTCCTTCGGCGAAAAGCAGCTCATTCCGCCACTGTAAAAATTCAACGCCACCCTAAATCAATGTATTATTTCAAACAAATGTTAATATGCTATTTTTATCTTGGTTAATGTGTGTATCGCTATACGTCGGTGGCTTTGTTTCCGATAATTACGTCAGCATGTAACATAATGTTCGTGTAGGCCTATGCTATTGATTTTAATACATAGACCTGTATGATTATGTAAATCAAAACATGTCTAGCTTTCACACAGGGCCTATTTTGTTTAGTGTAAACCAAGGATTTTTAACACCAATGAAACAATGAATCATCAGTTGACGGTTGTTTGCAAATGTACTCGGTTGAAAAACGTGTACAAATCAAATGTGAGATGTCTAAACAAAGTCCAACAACAATGGGGGAAAATAGGGACCAAAATAGGACAACAATGGGAGGTCCTTGGTTACACTGTAGACAAACGTGATTGTAGCAGATTGCGTTCGCGTGGCCTTTCCAGACATTTTGGTTTAACACTTTAGATCTCACGGGCTCTAAAAATAGAGCCTTTGTTGTGATACGCTTCGATCCCGTGGGCTCTAAAAGGTGCCGGGAATCGTCATGCCCTTGACGCCCAAGGCTACTTAATTCACCACCTGAAAATGCTAGAGCGTTTTTTATTTTTTTTGGCGCCCTCTATTGACAGGAATGAAGTGTTTAAAAGTTCATAAAAGAAAAAAGCGCGTCACTTTGCGGTTTTCCCTGCTAGCGTCCACTCGCTTTCCACAACGCTCAGTTTTTTAGTTGCAATCATGATGAAAACGGACATAAATGATGGCATTTTGGCTGAGATTTTGGCAGACAGTGGCTCAGAATCGGATGACGAAGTAACGGATGACGACAGCACATTAGAACTTCCAGCGGCATTTCACAAGAGGTAAATCACAGTAAAAAAAGTGAATAACTAACACTGAGTTAACGTTACTCTTCCCGGCCCAATGCAAACTAATGTAATTCAACGATATTTCCTATAGCGTAAATATTGGATGCATTTTATTATATGCTCAAGGGGGTTACAACTGTTGGAGTTGAGGAATGTAAATTTAGAAAATGGATCCCTTGAATAGGGGTGACCAAATCCCCAACCCCTGGACTGGGGCAAAAAAAGTTAGGCACAAAGTGCTCAAGTGAAAATGTACAATTTGTAGTAGTTTGTTGGGGTTATTTGTATTCATTGAAACAGCAAGTTGATGTATAGATATAGCATATAAATTTTAACATCCACCCACAGCCGGTCGTGCTATTTAGCGTCAACAAGCTGAAAATGCACTCTTAGTCTCAAGCTTCCAAAAGAATAGCCTCGTATTCGAAAGGCCCTCATAAGTCGTATTATGCAAGAAGTTGGGGGAATTCACATTCACAATCCAACATTAACAGCACAATATTCATTTTGCGCATGACCCCATGTGGCCTGTGCACATGCAGCAAAGTAGCATTGAGATATTGTATTTACAAATGTAGGACCGAGATTAATCCTCCTTTGCCTTGTTTTTCTGTTGCAGCCTACCTACCAAGGTGACAGTCGGCCGAGATCAAGGAGGACGACAGGAAAGTAAGATTTCCGATCCGGTTGGGAACGACGAGACCATTACGAGTGTGGGACTGTGCAGTTCACTGGAAATCCTGGCCCCACCGGCGACTTTGCCACACTTTCGGCAGTGGAGATCTTCAAGCTGTATTTTTGTCAACTCGTGTGGGATATGCTCGTCGACGAGACTAATCGCTATGCGCAGCAAACAATAGACTCAAATCCTGATCAACAGTTCTCCTGGCACCCAACCAATATTCCCGAAATGATGGCATTTGTGGCACTTCTCATTGCTATGGGCATAAACAAACCTCTCAATACAAGATGTACTGGTCGACATCTGAAATTCTTCACATCCCATTCTATCCGTCGATCATGTCCCATAATCGGTTCAGTTCAATTCTTCGGTTCCTGCACATAGTATATCTCCAATAACCAAATTCCTCGTAGAGCCTTGGCTAAACGGGACAAAATTTCCAAAATTCGGCCCTTGATAGAAGTCCTAGTCTCGAAGTTTCTCAACCTGTATAACCCTTTGCAGAATCTGTCTCCAGACGAGAGTATGTTGAAATTCAAGGGACGCTTAAGTTTTGTTCAGTACATGCCGAAAAAACCTATCAAACGGGGTATTAAAGCCTTCTCCCTGAACGAGTCCAAAACAGGATACACGTGTGCTTGGAAACTGTACACAGGAGCCGACGACACCCAAACTGTTTATGATGCAGACGTACATGTAGATTCCAAGTCATCAGACTGCCATCCACCAAACCTGACAGTTGCAGGAAAAGTCGTCATTGATCTGGTCCGTGGACTTGAGAATAAGAGACACGTAATATATTGTGATAATTACTATACTAGCCCAGCTCTTTTAGCTAAACTTTCTAAACTAGGATTCGGATGTTGTGGAACTGTTCGTTACACTACACAGGGAATACCCCAGGACGCAAACCCCCAAAAACATAAAATGAAGAAAGGAGATGACCCATTTTGGGGGGTGAAAAGTGGGCAATTGTGTATCGTTTGGCAAGACAAAAAATCTGTAACACTTTTAACTAATGTAGGCAACAGTGATTTGTCCAAAAAGCAAATTCGGTGTAATAAGAGCACAAGTGGATTTCGTGATGTTATGAAGCCATATTGTATTGAAGATTACAACAAAAACATGGGTGGAACTGATCTTGCCGACCAATGTTTTCAGTACTACAATCATGCACACATTTTTTCCATATGCTGAATATCTGTATTGTCAATAGCAGAGTAATATTCACCAGCATAGCAGGGAACAAAAATGTCAGTAACCTTGATTTTCGTATCGGGATTGTACAGGGCTTGCTGTTGGGTTGGGAACGTAACGCAACAAGTCAGTTGAGATACCATATTCCTATCAAGTTGACAGGGCAACAGCACTATCCTGGCAAAAACCCCAATGGAAAGAAACGCGACTGCATTGTTTGCAGTAACCGCAAATTAGGCAGGCGAAAACAAACAAAGCTGATCTGTAAACAATGTACACAACCTATGTGCATAGTTCTTTGCTTTGAGAAATACCACACCACTTGATTGTAAATCTGTACTATTTGTTTCTTTTCTCCAATTCAATGTTGGGAAAGGTCGGACGAGCCGCAGATTACAGTCCAAACCAACATTGAATTGGGGGGCGGGGGTGGGGGGGGGGGGGGGGGGGTGGGTAGCATGGATTGTGATGCATGTACACTGAATACAAGCAAATGGTTCATTTCCAAGAAGAAAACAAAACAAAATCCCCAAAAATCTCATCTAAGTTATTGTTTTTCACATGGGAAAAGAAATCTGATACATGTACCGTATTTGCATATATTTATTACAAATTCTCTGAAATATCACCTATTTGTATTACGTTTCTTCATTGTAAATACTGATCTAATTATTTCATTGTTTTGCTGTTACACTTACAAAATATTTTCCTCCATTTACTCATTTTTACCATCAGTTTTACATACAAATATATCAGCCATTTGGTATGTACAGTACACATGTATAAAAAAAAGTGTCTATCACTGCAGAGTGAGGGCGCACTTCAATGAAATTGTGAAAAACCCACTGGTGCTGAAGTGACATTGGGCTCCTAATTGCTGTGGTAAAGAAGGGTGCACTCTTACATAACTGGCTGGTAATGAAAGGGTTAAGAGAGACTATTTTTTATGAATTTCACGATGTAAGCGTATTTTAAAATGATGAAATTATGGCCCAGTGGAATTTCTCAGGTTGTTTGGTGTCAACTTCACATCAAGTATTTTTTAAAATTATAATTCACTAAATTCAGTAAATTTCTAATCGGGTAATTACCAAAGGTGTACATTTGGCGGAGTTGCTGTCTTTAGCTGGGAAATTATTTTACTACAATGAAAGCACCACAGACAGAGATTTCAAGAGATGTTTGATATATACCATCATCAACTGTATACACTATTAAAGTAAGTTTTATGTGTAACTGTTATTAGTTATGTGTTTTTGTTCAGTTTACCATTGTGTTTATATAGTGGCCAATATTTGTACCAGAAATACAAGAATTCAAAGATGTGAACATTATTGTTGCGGTGCGTTGAGCAGGTACAAAGCGATAATCAAATGTCTTTTATAACTCTTTGTTGTGTGTCTCTTATGTGGCAGTATGTGACATCATTCAACTTCAACGCATCCAAATGGATGTTAACCAGCGTGGGCTGCTCAGTGATGTGGTAAGTTATCAGTTTTGTTGTCAGATTTGGAGTGTCGTGGCTGAGCGGTCTAGCTTACCGGACTCAAGTTCTGGTGTTAGCAGCAGAATGTGGGTTCGAATCCCGGCCGTGACACTTGTGTCCTTGAGCAAGACACTTAACTATAATTGCTTCTCTCCAACCAGGGGTTAAATGGGTACCTGTGAGGGCAGAGTTGGTTGATTAGCCCTATATGCGCTGTAATGACAGCAATTGAGCTGTATACTCCCCAGGGAGCTGAGATGGTTTCAGGAATGATTTATGAGCCTTATGAGCAGGGGTAATGATATAATGCGCCTTGAGCACCACTTAGTTGGTGGATACGTGCGCTATATAAGTCCACACATTATTATTATTATTATTATTATTATTATTATTATTATTATTAGTTGTTATTATGCCATTTTCTAGTTCTATCAATCGAGAGGTGGATCCAGGGTGACTGAAAGTGGGGGTGGGGATAGCTGAATGAATAATTGTCTAAAATCCTATTTGATTTTTAAGATGGTAACGCTTCCAAATATCCAGAGAGGTTAATATGTGTTTTCATTTTAAAACGTGAAAAAAAAAAATCAGGGAATGATCTATTTCCACATTTTGACTGAATACAAATAATCAAATTAATTTTCACTATTTTCTCGTTAACGACACTACGAATTCAGCTACAACTTTCACATGTTGGTGTATATGGACATTGCCTTGAATTATATGTTGATGTTATTGTTTTTTCTCCAGGGTGCGAGACAAATACGCTATACTGGAAGCCCTCTCCATCAACCGCATATATTATCTTGCCGAAGATGATAAACACATGGTCGACTACAGAGTATGTGTGATACTTTTGCTTTTCTACATGGATGTAGGATCCTGAACAGTCATCCTTCAACAGATGACTGATACTTAATAACCTTATTAAGATATTTCAGTAGGGTGTTTACAGCATATTATTATAATTGGATGTCTTTCATTTTAGTATCCGCTCCGTCCGCATCTTGATGAGGGCGCCATTCACGCAAACAATAGTGTTGATAGTCTTTTAGAATATATTGTATACGCATACACAAAAAATGGCGCGGCTATGTGCACTGGAAGTTAGTAAAACTGAGAGCATTTTCAGGAAGCCGATAGTCTGGCCCTGATGCAGTCTTTATTATCTACCCATATTAGGTAAGCTTCTTTTCTCATCCCAGCTTTCACAAGTATGTTTTTTAGTTAGCTTTGAACTGAAATTACAAACATAGTACATGGGCGGATCCAGGGTGGTGAAAGGGGGCACACAAAATTGACATAAATGGCGATAGAAAAGGGGCGCAGCAAGTGCCCCCTTGACTCCCACCTGTTCCGTTAATGCAAACAGATAAATGGTGTATTGAACGCTAA
Organism: Zoroaster sp. YZ-2022; assembly: GCA_029582265.1. Classification (NCBI taxonomy): domain Eukaryota; kingdom Metazoa; phylum Echinodermata; class Asteroidea; order Forcipulatida; family Zoroasteridae; genus Zoroaster; species Zoroaster sp. YZ-2022. Next base: position 19,970,833 of record CM055828.1, on the reverse strand, counting down.
ATAATTCTTCTGCCAATATAAAACTATTTTTTTACCTATCGGATAGAACTGGACTATACCCCTCAGCAGACGGTTCCGCGCGCTGAAACTGTGGTTCGTCATCAGAATGCACGGCGTAGAAGGACTCCAAGAACACATACGATCGGTATGTATGCCTTTTATGACTCTCATGATCTTTTTTTTATATTGTTATCCTGTAAATTATCTAGGAAAACAGGAAGCTGCTATCCTTTTCATCGACAAGGCATTCGATGTAGATGAGGTCCTCTGGCCTGATCAGGATCAGAGGCGGGATGCGGACTGATTTACAGTAGCCTACATGTAGATCTGTTTCACTGCATTTTCATATTGTATTTTTTGTGGGCCTACCAAAAACTTGTTTTGTTTGCAGTCAGTTTAGTCAGCTGAACATTTTACTGTAGTATATTACAGTAACAAATAAAGATTTGCTTTGTACCTTTTTGTACTGTACATCCCCAGAAAGACGGTCTAAACATTTTCTTACTGTAGTGTTTCTCATTTTACAGTAGGCTACACAGGTAGTGCAATTTACTGTGAGTTTTGCCAAAATAGGTAACATTTGTGTATTCTCAGAACTCTAACAATGTTGCAGTATCAACTATACCTGAACAGTATTTTGATGGTAGTGTTTTAAATTTATCACACCAGTGTTTAATTGATGCTCTGTAAGAGATATTCATATGATAGCTGTGTGTTTCGTTTTGGTGGAAAGAATCAGTTTTGAGAAGAGAGAACATGGTTTTGAGTGCAGTGTTTCATTTTGCAAGAGATTTGTGGAGTTTTGACAAAATGATTAACTCTTTTCAGTTTTGTGTTTAGAGTTTTGAGAAATTGAGCTATAGTTTCAGGAAACGTGTTTAAACGATTGGGAAAAACTGTATGTAGTTCACCTCTGTATCACCTGTACTGGGCTCATTTTGCACCAGTTTTACCCCCAAGTACTTGAAAATTTCGATGTTGTTCAGTGAGGTCTCTCCAAGCGTTGGGATATTTTTTTTTGTCGATCGGATTTTGCAAGGATATTTCGCGCAATTTAGGTAAAAATTCCAGATCAGGGTCGTCACCCAATTCTGGCGGAAGATTTCCAGGGCTAGGGGGGTTGAAATGACGAGAAAAGTGATCCAGTAGGGCATTGAGTGGAGGGTTTGTCGTAACCGATTTATGTGTCGTTTTCTGTTGTTTTGCTCGTTTAATAAACATCATTTCCACATTTCTTGCATGAGAAATGGTGTTGATTGCCTCTGCTTCTTTCGCCCAATGTTCATTGTTTATCTGTGCTGTGAGTTTTCTGATTTGCTTCGTCAGTCAATTTCTTTGCGTGGCGCCCCGGTTCTGCCAAGTTGGTCCCGCATATCCAGCAGTATATCAAGCTCTGGAGATTTGCGCCATGGTGGTGGCGAGTTCTTGTTTTTCACCTTCGGGAGCATCTCGAAAGCTGTCTCAGACAGGATTTCGGACAATTTTCTGCTCAAAATTTCATTATCACAATTGTCCGGAACTGTGTCCAGCTTTTCGCAGACTTTTTTCTTGTAATTTTCAATCGTTTTTGCGTTGAGACCAGTGAGTTGATGTTTTGGGGTTTTCTTAGCAGATCTTTAAAAAAAAAACCTGACCGGTTTGTTGCATGGGGTGGCGAGCTTTATCACAACCAGACGATGATCGAAGGCAATCTGGAAGTTTCTGACGAATTTCCTGGTGAAGCCATCGGAGAGAAGAACATCGTAAGGTTCTTTTTGCTTTTTGGTGTTACTGTACTAGGTGTACCGCCTAGTGAGCGTAGTTGTGAACCAGGTGTTTACGGTTGAGCTCAATGAACCAGTGGAATCCCTGTCCGTTTTCACTCACGTCGAGATCCTCGATAACCCTACTTTCTCGTAAGCAAGATTTTTAATGCATGGCAGAGGATTGGAAGTTAAAATCTCCGCCAACTATTACTTTCCAGCTTTTATCCGGCACAGTGAGCGCTTTGGTGAGGCTCCTGTAGAATTTACAACATTCTGATTCGCTTGCTTTAAAGGGGGACTGTCGTGGATTTAAATCAAACAGTTAAATATGTGATCGTTTTATTCTTTTATATCAGTAAAAGATCAATAAAAAAAAATGTTTTGAGAGTGTTATTTTACCATTGTAAAAATGCCCCCCACTTTTACTAGTTGTTCCCGCCCTGCACGGAGGAGCTGTTCGTGACGTCATGTTGGGAAGAGAAATTCGGCTCAAAACTATGCTCAAAATGATCGCTGCACAAAACTGTGTGAGCCGATGGACCTGACCACTTTACTCTTGTCAGTCGAACTTTGCTCGTCCAAATACGGCGATATTTTGGGTCACTTGGGAACAGATGAAGGCTAACACCGTCTTTGGTGGTGTTGCTGCATCCTGCAGAAACACATCTTCCCTGCTTTTTATTAGTTCCGGAAACAAAAATCACGGAAGAAATTAAATCGACGCTTCGTGTGTGAAACGTATGTATGTACATGGACATCATGTACACATCGGATCTTCCCGACCTTACGTCACATATCTTATGCAAATGAAGCTTACACCATGGGGCGGGGTTGCCTCCCCCAAACACTTAAAACATTGTTTTAAAATACTTGTACTCAGAAATCAATGATTAAATAGACACAGGTGGGTCTCAAAAACAATATTTTATTACAAAACGCCTTAAGGGTCAAGCGAGGGCGCAATATATAAAATAGGCTATGTCAATTCTACCTGTCACACTTACACTACTCAACTTCGTTGTCAAGGAGGGGAAGGAACTCGGACGTGTTCAATGATTATTTGTTATTTGAAGTAGGGCTTGTTACAGTAGTAAACTTGTAGTACTTCGGTAATTGCAAGCGGATTCTCGATGTTGTGAGACGTACCCAGTTAAAGACATGAATATGTGGATTGTCACTTTCCAATGAAAAAAAAAGCTTGACAGGGAACGTTAGGAGAAACTCATCAAGTCACCACAGTTTGTTAAAGAATGAATGAATGAATGGGTGAACTCTCACCTTTGAAAGTAAATCACTTCCCTTTTAATACAAAGAACATTATGTACGATTAAAGACAAAATACTACAAATACTGCACATTGTGAAATTAGTGGAACAGCATTGTGTTCGTCCAAAGGACAAACACGTAATCTCTAGTTTCGTTTGTTTTCGTTTCAGCACGTGAAGTTGGCCAAAACTTTCGAGTCGTGGGTGCGAGCAGATGATAGGTTTGAAGTAGTCGGCGATGTTGTGTTCGGTCTCGTGTGTTTCAGATTGAAGGTACGCAGGTGTTTCAATGACGCTGCAGTTTTGCTTATATCTATGTGGTCCTGATAATAGACCCATTCAGACTGTCATTCAAACGGCTTGGATTAACCAATAGGATTAAGCCTTCCCATGACAATAAAGGCTTCGGTTTTACGCTGTCAAGACCAAGTTTTTGGATAGGCAACACTTAGCCACACTTCCTCCATGGCCACACTTAGCCAAAATCGGTCACGTTACCGGCGCAACAGTCTTCATGCTGAACATCTTGACCGTACCGAGGAATTGGATAGGGCAGTCTTCGCGCTGTTTGATTGACAGGCTGGATCAGTCTATTGACTGAGTTGTATCTAGCTAGATTTCAAGGCCACTGTTAACTCGCAAAAGTACCGTAAAGTGTTTTTAGTGGATTTTGTTTAAGCCCTTATTATGTGACGTCTCAAAATTAATTTAGTTAATTTCTGATGAAAAACGTGTTGTGCTGTATGTATTTGTAGGGGGAGAATAAAATGACAGAGTCTCTTCTGCAACGGATCAACGAGTCTGGTAAAGCACATATGATCCCAACCATCCTCCACGAGAAATACGTCATCCGTTTTACTCCTGGAAACTGGCACTACTCAGAAGAGATCATCAAAGAGTCTTGGAGCATCATCACTTCCTTCGCTGATGTGGTCATTCGCAAACATCTGGAGATTGCTAAGAAGTTTCAGGGGCTCTTGGCCAAGTACAAAGACAAGGCCAGAGCCTTGCGGGAGTCAACGGATGAAGATGTGTTCGAGGAAAACTCGTGGAATGAGGTCCTCTACAAGCTCGGGTTCTCCTTCAAGAAGTCGGGGTCGTTGGGTGGGGAACAGAAGACGAAAATAAGAAGAACATCCAAAGCCTTCCATTCAATGAGCATTGGAGATATTGATTCAATGTCAGACAAAATGCAGAAACCCAGTGCAACACAGTTTTCGTGAGTAGGGTACATTTTGCCATGGCTAGTCCTGGGGAGAGGCACTTTCCTTATTTGTATCTCCATGTATGCAAATTTTCAATGTGTCCCCCATTTGACCACCCTAGATCCGCCCCTAGATGTCGCAGGCAATATGGTAGTTGGAATACGTGTCATCCATCATTATTAATTTAAAGTTATGTTGAATGGGCACCTCAAATCTCTCAGTGAAAGGCTCCTTAAAAATAAAATAAAAACCTAAGCCTGCTTTCGCTTGACGAGTTTTGATTTTCAGTAGTATAGGAATTCCACTAAATGTTTCTCTATAATCGTATAAGTGGTTGTCTTGAAATATAATCTTTTTTGTTTATATATCATATACTCTGTTTATAAATAATTAAAGCAGATCTGCAATTTGTAACTATTTTACTTGTATGGGCAAGAGTCTTGGAGGACACATCTTTTGATAACAGTTTTTGTTGTGCCATGGATCTGGATGGTCCCTGCTTACAAACTTGTATCTTTCGTTTTATTTGAATATAATTGTGTAATCAATTAATTAATGTTTGATTTTAATTGAAACCATGTTTCCATTATTTCTTTTTAGAAACATTTATTTCATGCCAACATCATAAAAATAGAAATGTACACCATTTGTTATCTTATTATAACTATAATAAGACAGATACAACAATACTATAAGCTGTAAATTAATTAATACAAAACAAAAATAATATAAAAAAAACAATGTTGACATGTAGGGAAAATGGACAGAAAAAACACAATCAATATGACATAATACAAAACAAAGACAGGACAAACAAAACCATAAGTAAGACCGGATGTAGCGTTATTTGAGAGACTATGAAAGGAAGAAAATAATATAAAATAAACAGAGAATGAAATTAAAATTATAAGATCTCTACATATTAGATTAAAAAATGCTACTTTTATTTATTTTTGGGCAAAAGATGTCAGGGAAACAGTTTGTCAGTATGAAGACTGTTCCAGTACAAAACACCACTCTGTAAGTGTGCTGTCGTACTAAATTTAACATAAATATTACCCTTTGATGAACTACGATTCTTATAGGAGTGAACAGAAGCAATTAATGTAAAACTAGGAGGAAGTAAATTATACTTTTCCCTCAACTAAACTAAGAGGCAGGAATAGATCTCGTATTATTTGAGTTATCTAGAGCAAAAGATTATGTATCACGTGACTTTTTTTCTGGGAAAATTGGTTGTTAAAATAACCTCAGTGATGTCAATTTATCCTTTCATGCTACCACTATAGTAGTTTTTAACACCTTATTTTTTCATCTTAATATCTTCTGTTTTTGTGTTCTAGTATACTTCTATATTATATTCATTTTTTATGGGTTAATATTAGCTGAGGGGTCATTGCCATCTAAGGATACTCCGCAATGGTATAGTCATGCAATCATACAAATCCATGTTTCCACTATTCTTTTTGGAAACATTTATTTCATGCTAACATCATAAAAATACAAATTTAAATCATTTGTTCCAATTTGTTAATGTCAACGGCACCATACAGTAGTTTTCAACACCCCATTTTTCAGTGTAACATTTTCTGTTTTTCGTGTTCTATATTACTATAATATATTCATATTTTATGGGTTAATATTGACTGAAGGGTCATTGCCATCTAGGATACTCTGCAATGGTAGTCATGCAATCATACAAGTCCTCTACAGCGGCGTAGCCACAGGGGGCCTGGGGGCACGTGCCCCCCCAGGTGCCCCCCACGAAAAATCCTCATAGTGCCCCCAAAAAAGAAAAGAAAAAGAAAAGGGAAAAACCCATACCCCTGGCCCCCGCTGAAAAGCAATGCCCCCTGTGGCCCCCCCTCCCCTCCTCCCCCTCCTCCCCCTCCTCCCCTCCTCCCCTCCTCCCCTCCTCCCCTCCTCCCCTCCTCCCTCCTCCCCTCCTCCCTCCTCCTCCTCCCCTCCTCCCCCTCCTCCCCTCCTACCCTCCTCCCCTCCTCCCCTCCTACCCTCCTCCCCTCCTCCCCCTCTCAAAAAGTCCTGGCTACGCCGCTGGTCCTCTATACCGTACACAGGAGACAGTGAGATTGCATGGATTCCCAATGGGGATTACCCTAGTTGACAACGACTCAGCGTTGAAGGTTCACACATAACTTGCTGTATATTACATTTTGTCACATTGAGTTGAATTACGTTAGTTTGTTGTTATTTCTCTATCACCTACGCAGTAGGATGGGCAAGGACGGATCTATAACGTTTTGTTTTTGTTTGTTTTGTTTGTGTTTTTTTCGGGTGGGGGCGGCATTTGTTTATCCTTTCATGTGAATTTTGCTTGCCCGTATCCACCACCACTGTTTTATAATATCTTCCATATCAGTTTTCGTGTTCTTGTGTTCATATTGTATGGGTTAGGCCTAATAAGGTTTTGGCATAACTTGATGTAGTTTATTTTGTCACATTTGTGCATGGCAAGTTGAATTGAATAAGTTAGCTACCGTTAAATAAATTAATAACGTGCATGCATGAACATAAATTATTTTTGTCAAAATTTTGTATTTGAATTTTGAAATTGTTCTTATTCTGGATATGCTGTTCAGGAACTTCATTTTTAACTTTCTTCATTTATTTTTTTCTTTATCGCATCCATATTTCGATAAAAATAGTATGAACCAGTTTTTAGTAGAAACGAAATCAAGCATACGTGATGATGATGATGATGATGATGATGATGATGATGATGATGATGATGATGATGATGATGATGATGATGATGATGATGATGATGATGATGATGATGATGATGATTTTTTTTTTTTTGCGCGCACATCGGTCCACCCTGCTGGGCGCTCATGTTCATTACCCCTGCTCATAAGGCTCATAAATCATTCCTGAAACCATCTCAGCTCCCTGGGGAGTATACAGCTCATTTGCTGCCATTACAGCGCATATAGGGCTAATCAACCAATTCTGGCCTCACAGGTACCCATTTAACCCCTGGGTGGAGAGAAGCAATTATGGTTAAGTGTCTTGCTCAAGGACACAAGTGTCACGGCCGGGATTCGAACCCACATTCTGCTGTTAACACCAGAACTTGAGTCCGGTAAGCTAGACCGCTCGGCCACGGCACTCCATAAGACGGATATTTAATGGGTAAAATCGCTGAAAATACAGCTTAACTTTTGTCATGTAGTTGATATCAGCAATTGTTTTTAATGAAGTCGTAATTATGAATCAATTCATTTCAGAGGTATGAATGAAAGAGTCTAAACTTAGCCATAAGTCAATCATTAAACATTATTCCAAGGTCACAGATCTGTGGTTAAACGACCTCTGTGTAGTGTCCTACAGGCATGCCAGTCAACTCGCCCCCTCGCAAACTCGCCCCTTACAAACTCGCCCCTTACAAACTCGCCCCTTACAAACTCGCCCCCTAACAGACTCGCCCCCCGGTGATACAAACTCGCCCCCCACAAACTAGCCCCTCCGCAAACTCGCCCCCGGCAAACTCGCTCCCTGACCCATATTGAATAATGAATACACAAAATTATACCATTTTATTTTAAAAACCTAAAACAATATGTTTATTTTCAAGACTAAAAACAATTTTACAAGCCATCTGGAATAAAATTGAAACATGATTCAACTGTATTTCTTCTTGGGTACATTTTCTCTGTCCCCATGAACTTTAACATTTTGGGGGTGAGTCATTATACTGTAACGGAAAGTGAAAGACTACCAGTGTAATATTTTAGATTGTGTGTGACTTTACGTTGTGCGCGCTGATTGGGCGTGCGATGGCCTGCATGTGGGCCGCGCCGGGCGTGGTTGCCTGCGGTATGCCAGGGGATGACTGCAGCTGCCAGCAAAGTTGATGATGTATCCTATTAGGTCATTTAGGGTAAATTGAGGATACTGCTGTTATTCACGATATTGAGACTTCTTCCATGATACATGTATAAGAACATAACTATATTGAGACTCATTTAATATAAAACATAAAATATTTATTTTATTTTAACAGTTACATGAAATATCATATGCTGAAACTTTCAAACAGGGAGCCGCACCTATTGTAATCACCAGTGCTTCCCGTCTTCAGTGGTCAATAATGCATAGTCTTTATACCCGCACCTATTGTAATCACCAGTGCTTGATCCCTAGTCGGACAGATACGATAAAAAGTGTCATTAAGTATTGTGCACAGTTTGCCTACCATTGGCATATGTACTGAAAGAAGCAGTGAAGCGATAACAGATTAACCAATCAGGCTACACTCCACCACCAACACCAACATAATTATGAATATGGATAAGTGAACTGTACGAGCCAGCAAGCCCCCTGTTGTTTAAGCCTATTAGTAAACCAAGATATAAACAAAGGTGATAATTGGCTCTACCAGACTGATACTGGGATCAAGATGTTTGACCTTGGCGGGAGTACAGTGTTGTACCATGGTACAATGACTTAGGATACCCAGCAATTAGGATAGGCCCAATGGTGAACCTTATGTCATGACGGAAAAAAAACCTAATGGTGTACCATAGAGAAAGGACCGTGGTCCTTTCTCTATGGGTGTACCAACTAGAGTACCATATAATGTCGTTGTTTGAGTTGGGGATATGCCATAAAATACAAGACAAGACCACGAACGGTCAGATGGAAATACAAAAACAGCAAAACACTAATCATGAATCAACTGCAAATTTTACGAGTCATGGTACTATGATAACAATTAACATACACATAAGTAGTTTACATAGAACAATTTTACAGGTACATTTTAATTTTATATTTAAATGCATTAAGTGTAGACGAGTTTCTAATATCACTGGGAAGCTTGTTATAGTTGATTGCACCAGTATATCGAATTGTGCGTTGAAATATGTGTGTCTGGACTTGGACTATTAGGCCCAAAAAAGTCTCCGGTTTCTGGTCTCCGCGCGCGTCGCCTCTGACCCAGGTGTCGGCATTTTTATTTATTTATTTATTTATTTATTTATTTATTTATTTATTTATTTATTTATTTATTTATTTGTTTATTTATTTATTTATTTATTTATTTATTTATTTATTTATTTATTTATTTATTTATTTGTTTATTTATTTATTTATTTATTTATTTATTTATTTATTGCTATGAAACGATGTCCAATTGCAGCCAAAATTGTTGGATCGATTGAAATTCTGAAGTGCTGTGCTTTAAACGACTTTTTCACCCAGGAGTATGAACGTTTTCCCAATTTGTGAGGCTTCTCTTAGCCACCATACATTGTATGTGAAATTTGTTCCCCGCGTACACAATGTAAATATAATATATATTTATTTATATATATATATATGTATATATATATATATATACATATATATATATATATATACATATATATATATATATATATATATATATATATATATATATATATATATATATATATGTATATATATATATATATATATATATATATATATATATATATATATATATATATATATATATTTATTTATTGTTAAGAAATAATAAAGTTGTAAAAAAATAAACTATATCCTTGATGAAATGTTGTCACTCTGATCCTTACGCAATGGTAGTTTTAAAATCTTTAAGGACAAATGTCATCTTTTGTATTGAGATATTTTGGAGATATGACAGCCCGGACAATTTGGTTCAAGTTATGCTGTTATAGGAAAGCCTTTCTAATTATTTACAGCTATCTCAATGTCTTGAACAATTTAATCATACTAATGACCACAGTCCCCCTCACAAACCTCATGCCCCACCCTCACCCCGACCTAAGCCCCTGCCCCCATTAACAAATCTTTGTAGAGTAAATCGATGCACACATACATGTATTTCTGGAGCCCAGTTTAACCCCTTCCCCACCCTGAATTGGTGCTTTCACCCTTCCAATGTCAGCAATTTCCCTTATTTACTATAAATACGAAAGTATTGATCGGGTGCCTTCTTATAAAAATAGTAACAAATGACGTTGGTATATACACCCACACATAGAAACAAAACATGCTGTATTTAGCTTGTTGCTAAAAAATTATTATTAAAGCATTATTAAGTTGCCCCAGTTGTACTTTGCTGATGTCAAATTTAAAAAACGGCTTTCATAAGCATCCAGCAGAGAGCCATGGCTCCGCCTTTCTATTTTATGTATAAGAGAGCGAGTCTGAATAATAGGGTGCGAGATTTACAATAGTTTCATTCTCGCTATGACGAAACTGATTTTTTAAAAAGTATCAAAGAGCGAGTCTGAATATAATGCCCCAGTCACATTTACGCCGATTGTAGGAAAGGCGCCCGCCCGGCGAGCTTTTTGCCTAAAATCGCACGGGAATCGGGGAAATCTTACGGTCACCGGCGGATCAATCGGAGCTATCGGCCTATTAAAACACGCCGCACGGGCCGCCGCCAACTTTTAAGTCGGAGTTATAATTTTCCGATGGCCGGCAGACTTTTTATCGACCTAACTCATCGCAAATGAACCGCAGAGGACCCGTAAGGGAGCCGTCCGATAGCCTAACGGCCACCCCACGACACCCGGCGGCATCGTACGGTCATCAAAGGATTAATTAAGAGATTAGGAAAGGCTCGGGGTCACCTGGACCGTACGGTGTCCGGGGGGTCCTCCCGATGGCCTTATGGGCGCCGAAGGGTAATCGTACGGCGCCCGAGCGGTATCAAGAAACCGTGCGGGCGCCTACCGATTAGTCACCGGCGCCAGGCCGGCGCCCGAGCGGCCGTCCGGCGCCCGCGCGGGTATCGTGCGGGATACGTCCGGCCTCCCCCCGTTCACCTGGCGGGCTCCGCCCGGGCGGAAAACATCGGCCGGGTGCCTCAAGGCCTCCGTACGGTGCCTGGACGATGTCCGTTCGACTTAATCGGCGGAAATCTAATTTGTTGCCGTGCGGCGCCCGTATCTAATGTGACCGTGACCAAGTGCAATTTGAGACATCCAGGATTTGTCTCCGATGGCCGGGACATCGGGTGACCGCCCGATACCCCCTCTCCGCCCGGCGCCCGGCGGAAATGTGACTGGGGCATAAGGGTGTGAGATTTATTTTATTTATTTTATTTTTATTTTTATTTTTTTTCCGGAGGAAAAATATTTATTTTCTCATCTCAATTTCACAATCGTTCAGTACAGAAATATAAATAATACATATCCAAAAAATAAAGAGCTACTCTTCACAAAGCCTTGAAAATGTGTCCCATTTTTGATAAAATTTAACACTATTACCATTTGTCATGAAAATGAATTTCTCCAATACATAATATCGTTTAATATCCTTCTTTATCTGCTCAAAGGATGGTTTACTTTCATTCATCTTCATTTTATAGATATGAAAACGACACATAAGAAGAATCAAATTAAGGGCACTCCAATTTCTATTCAGCACCCCAAAGAGAATACACATATTGTCGAAATTGACATTAATGTTCACTGTCCCTGTCACCCATATATTAACTCGATCCCAAAAGGAACGGGTAATCTTACATGTACAGAACAGATGAACTAGGGTCTCACTTTCGACTTGGCAAAAGGTACACAAATCACTATTCTTGATCTTAATTTTAGCCAGAAAGGAATTAACTCCCAAGATTCTATGAACCAGCCTATATTGAAACCAACGTAATTTAGTATCTAAAGTACACCAAAAGGGAAGACGACAAAAGACCAACCATTTTGATATGGGAATGTCAACATTCAACTTTGTATCCCACTTACTGATAAATTTAAACTGAACCGTTTTAGTCGCAGTAAAAATATTGTAAATACGTATCGAGCCTTTTTTATCCTGCAAAAGCAACTCCAGGTTAAAAGGGATAAAAGGAAAAACAATGTTACATTTTATTCCAGTAAAGCAATTACGAAAAGAATATTTAACCGCTTTAACCATGCCCGCATACTCAAGGAAATTCGTTCTAATGTTAGATCGAACCATAAAATTTTCCAACGTTAAAAAGTCCCCCTTTTCATCAAGAAGATCGCACACAAAATTTACACCTTTGTTGGCCCAGTGTTTATAATACACTGTTTTCTTGCCAACTCTAATCCTGTGATTATACCACAAAGTATTCGTTAAAACATCGTTCAATGTGTCTGGTTCATGGATTGACACAAAGGAGCACCAGGCATTGAGAACATCAATCCAAATGTAATTGGGGCATTGGGCCAGTTTTAATGGTTGGACAATACTGGCATGTCCTCCCTCCAGAACAAGGGAGTTTTGAATTGTTGTAATCTTGGAAAAAAGGTTGACCCACCCAGAGTCAACAACATTTAAGTATCTACGAATCCAAGTAATTTTAAGTGCATTAATGTAAGAACGCATATCGACCATTTTCAAACCTCCTTGACTATAGTCTTGAATCATCTGATTCCTGGATATTCTATCGACACCTTTCCAAATAAATTTGTAAAACATACTATCTAATACTTTAATCATATAGCCAGGCGGGTCAGGGAGTGTCAAAATAAGAAATGTAAGTTTTGATAGTAGAAGTGATTTAACTATTGTAACCCTTCCAAGAACAGTGAGGTTTCTTTTAGACCATTGTTCAATTAAACATTTAACGGTAATAATAACCTTATCATAGTTAACCCTCACCATGGTATTAAGATTAGTGGAAAAATCAATACCAAGTGCTCTAAACGTATCTTGGACACCAATCCAGTTAATATTAATGTTAGCACAAAGCCGTTTTTGATGGCCCTTATTACCACCAATCCAGACCGCATTTGTTTTATCTACATTGACTTTTAAGCCGGACATTTTAGCAAAATCATCAAGTAACTTAAAAGCTCGTCCCAATGAAATTTCTGAACCATTTAAAAATAACACGGTGTCGTCTGCATATTGAGAAAGCCTATATTCCACATCCTCAACTATGATCCCTTTCAAAATTCTGTCATTGCGAACCATCTTGCCCAGAATCTCAGCACACAAAGGAACAAATACGGGCTGAGGCCGTCGCCTTGTCTACAGCCCTGCTCAATTTTGAACGACTCCGACAGAAATCCATTGATCAAAACGGAGGCTTTAGCCCCACTATAAAAAGTCTGAAACCATTTTTGAATTGAAGGACCAAAATTAAACTTATCAAGAATATTCATAATAAATTTATGGGAGACAGAATCAAAGGCTTTCTCAAAATCAATTAACAAAAACATACCGGGAATGTTTTTAGTTTCCGTGAAATTAATTAAATCATACATTAACCGGATATTTTCCCCAATATAGCGTCCGCTTAAAAATCCTTTCTGCTGCTCATGAATAATAGATGAGAGACAAGTTTTAAGTCTCTCTGCAATACAAGCAGAAGCCAATTTATAAGAGGTATTCAGTAACGAAATAGGCCGCCAGTTTTTTAAAAATTGACGTGGTTTATCCCCTTTAGGCAATAATGTGATAATTCCATATTGTTGAGTAACTGAAAGTGTCCCCGTTTCATAGGCAGCATTTAAGGAACGCAATAAATACCATGATAGATCAGTGAAAAACAATTTATAAAATTCAAAACTGAAACCGTCAGACCCTGGAGACTTCCCGTTTTTAGTCTTCTTCAAAACATTTAAAATTTCCTGATGCGACAAGGGACCTTCCAGGTTATCACGTGTTGTGTTAGATAAAACTGGAGAGTCTGAATTTTTAAAAATAGACTGCAAATCAATATTGTTATTAGTGTCAGACACGGAGTATAATTTTTTATAAAAATGTCTAGCCTCAAGGAGAATATCCTTAGATGACTTAAATTCAGTGCTATCATCTTTAATAACACAACTCATGGTCTTGTTAACACAATTACGCTTCTCCATATTCAAAAAATACTTGGAAGGTTTTTCGCCATGCTCTATCCAACGAGTTTTAGATCTTATTAAAACACCATCCATTTTATTTTTGCGGATAACTACCAACTCCGCCTGCTTGGAATTTAACAAATCCACTAAGGTGAAGTCTCCCTGAGATACCTTATCAGTTAAATCTTTAATCTCATTTTCAAGACTGGACTCCACCTTACTGGCATATTTCTTTTTCCAAGCTGAATAGGAAATAGTTTTAGACCTAATCTCCATTAAAAGCATCTAAAAAAAAAGCTGATCGTTAATTGTAAACTGGATATCCCTGGGATGTATCTCCTTCAGACTGGAAGATAAATAAGGGGAGGCCGCATATGTTTTCACAGTTTCCTCAATAATATTTTTAACCTGGTCGACAAACACTTTGTCAGTAAGCAGGGAATTATTAAATTTCCAATACCCTACCCCCCTATCCATTTGGTTAAAATCAAACTTAATATCTACAAGAGAATGGTCAGTACGATATCCCGGCTTTATGTCACATGAAACAAATTTAGAATTTTGTTCCGAAGAAATTAAAACAAAATCCAGTCTAGATTGCTTAGAAGTAGCGTGTTGCCTCCAAGTATACCTGCGACCATCTGGATTATGAATACGCCATGGGTCAATAAGATCAAGATCACTACACAGAGTTAACACCCTATTTTTAGCAAGAGGATTATTAATATTGACGTAATTGTGGCAATCTATTTTATCGTTTAGAACTAAATTCCAGTCTCCACAGATGATGGTATGAGGGTTATCAAACTCTTTGACAATATTATTTACAAAATCATAAAACTTAGGATCATCTTTATTTGGGCCGTAAAGAGTAACCAAAGTAATATTAATAGTCTTTAATCTCCATATTGAGGGCTAAAAGATTACCATTATCATCATTCCTTACACCTAAGGGTGTGAGATTTACAATGGTTTTATTATCGCTATGATGAGACTGATTTTTGGTTTAAAGAGAGCGAGTCTGAATATAAGGGTGTGAGATTCGTTACAATGGTTTCATTCTCGCTATGACGAAACTGATTTTTTTTTAAGGATAAGAGAGCGAGTCTGAATATAAGGGTGCGAGATTTACAATGGTTTTATTCTCGCTATGATGAGACTGATTTTTAGTTTAAGTATAAGAGAGCGAGTCTGAATATAAGGGTGCGAGATTTACAATGGTTTTATTTTCGCTATGATAAGACTGGTTTTAGTAGCGTATCTGAATATAAGGGTGCGGGATTTACAATGGTTTTATTCTCGCTATGACGAAACTGATTTTTTTTAAGGATAAGAGAGCGAGTCTGAATATAAGGGTGCGAGATTTACAATGGTTTTATTCTCGCTATGATGAGACTGATTTTTAGTTTAAGTATAAGAGAGCGAGTCTGAATTATAAGGGTGCGAGATTTACAATGGTTTTATTCTCGCTTATGATGAGACTGATTTTTAGTTTAAGTATAAGAGAGCGAGTCTGAATATAAGTGTGCGAGATTTACAATGGTTTTATTCTCGCTATGATAAGACTGATTTTTAGTTTAAAGAGAGTGAGTCTGAAATATAAGGGTGCGAGATTTACAATGGTTTTATTCTCGCTATGATGAGACTGATTTTTAGTTTAAAGAGAGTGAGTCTGAAATATAAGGGTGCGAGATTTACAATGGTTTTATTCTCGCTATGATAAGACTGATTTTTGTTTTGTTTTAAGTATAAGAGAGCGAGTCTGAATTATAAGGGTGCGAGATTTACAATGGTTTTATTCTCGCTATAATAAGACTGGTTTTAGTTTAAGTATAAGAGAGCGAGTCTGAATATAAGGGTGCGAGATTTACAATGGTTTTATTCTCGCTATGATAAGACTGATTTTTTTTGTTTTAAGTATAAGAGAGCGAGTCTGAATTATAAGGGTGCGAGATTTACAATGGTTTTATTCTCGCTATGATGAGACTGATTTTTTTTTAAGTATAAGAGAGCGAGTCTGAATTATAAGGGTGCGAGATTTACAATGGTTTTTATTCTCGCTATGACTAAAATGAGTGATTTTTTTGTTTTAAGTATAAGGGAGCGAGTCTCATAATTATAAGGGTGCGAGATTTACAATGGTTTCATTCTCGCTATGATGAGACTGATTTTTAGTTTAAGTATAAGAGAGTGAGTCTGAAATATAAGGGTGCGAGATTTACAATGGTTTTATTCTCGCTATGATGAGACTGATTTTTTTTTAAGTATAAGAGAGCGAGTCTGAATTATAAGGGTGCGAGATTTACAATGGTTTTTATTCTCGCTATGACTAAGACTGATTTTTTTGTTTTAAGTATAAGGGAGCGAGTCTCATATAAGGGTGCGAGATTTACAATGGTTTTATTCTCGCTATGACTAAGACTGATTTTTTTGTTTTAAGTATAAGGGAGCGAGTCTCATATAAGGGTGCGAGATTTACAATGGTTTCATTCTCGCTATGATGAGACTGATTGTTTTAAGTATAAGAGAGCGAGTCTGAATATAACGGGGTGCGAGATTTACAATGGTTTCATTCTCGCTATGATAAGACTGATTTTTTGTGTTTTAAGTATAAGAGAGCGAGTCTGAATATAAGGTTGCGAGATTTACAATGATTTTATTCTCGCTATGATCAGACTGATTTTAGTTTAAGTATACTAGAGCGAGTCTGAATATAAGGGTGCGAGATTTACAATGGTTTTATTCTCGCTATGATAAGACTGGTTTTAGTTTAAGTATAAGAGAGCGAGTCTGAATATAAGGGTGCGAGATTTACAATGGTTTTATCCTCGCTATGATAAGACTGATTTTTGTTTTGTTTTAAGTATAAGAGAGCGAGTCTGAATTATAAGGGTGCGAGATTTACAATGGTTTCATTCTCGCTATGATGAGACTGATTGTTTTAAGTATAAGAGAGCGAGTCTGAATATAACGGGGTGCGAGATTTACAATGGTTTCATTCTCGCTATGATAAGACTGATTTTTTGTGTTTTAAGTATAAGAGAGCGAGTCTGAATATAAGGGTGCGAGATTTACAATGATTTTATTCTCGGTATGATAAGACTGGTTTTAGTTTAAGTATAAGAAAGCGAGTCTGAATATAAGGGTGCGAGATTTACAACGGTTTTATTCTTGCTATGATGAGACTGAATTTTTTTTAAGTATAAGAGAGCGAGTCTGAATTATAAGGGTGCGAGATTTACAATGGTTTTTATTCTCGCTATGACTAAGACTGATTTTTTGTTTTAAGTATAAGAGAGCGAGTCTCAATATAAGGGTACGAGATTTACAATGGTTTCATTCTCGCTATAACGAAACAGATTTTTTTGTTTAAGTATAAGAGAGCGAGTCTGAATTATAAGGGTGCGAGATTTACAATGGTTTTTATTCTCGCTATGACTAATAAGACTGATTTTTTGTTTTAAGTATAAGAGAGCGAGTCTGAATATAAGGGTGCGAGATTTACAATGGTTTTATTCTCGCTATGATAAGACTGATTTTTTTGGGGGGGTTTAAGTATAAGAGAGCGAGTCTGAATAATTATAAGGGTGCGAGATTTACAATGGTTTTTATTGTCGCTGTGACTAAGACTGATTTTTTTGTTTTAAGTATAAGAGAGCGAGTCTGAAATATAAGGGTGCGAGATTTACAATGGCTTCATTCTCACTATGACGAAACTGATTTTTTGGTTTAACTATAAGAGAGCGAGTCTAAATATAAGGGTGCGAGATTTACAATGGTTTTATTCTCGCTAAGACTGATTTTAGTTTAAGTATAAGAGAGCGAGTCTGAATATAAGGGTGCACACGCAACCCAAAGGAGCTTAAGAAAGAGCATAGCCTATGTGGAAAAAGTTGCAGTCGATTCGTTTTGTTTGTTAATAAAAAATGTTAAAATAAAAATTTTAGAATAGAAAAAGGAAAATGTTTTCATCACTTTTTGTGTTTTTGATATTAAAAATCGTAATTCCCGTGATTGTACGGTTCAGTTTTGTGATTTGTGAACCAGAGAATTTAAATTAATATACGTTATCAAACGCCAATGTTGTTCCTTCATTTAACAGAAACTTAACCACTCCTTTGAGAATTTGAAAATTAATATAAACCATAAAAATCATGCCAAACAAATAACACTGCATCATTAACGGCAATAAGGGCAAATCTTTTATTTTGGTTTGAACTTTTTTTAGTCGGATATATTGCTTGTCTCTGCCCCACAGAAAAATACGAACTATTCTATGCCACTGACTGTTCTAGTTCTTCACACTGGTGGAGAGCCAATTATCACCTTTCCTTAGCCAGCAGAGTGTTAATTGTCTTCACAACGGGGGTCTACCAGCTTCTGCAGTACCACTCATACATATTCATGATATCCTGGTATTGGTTTTTCAGTGTAGTCTGATTGGACAATGTGTGTTATCGCCTCAGTGCTTCATTCAGCACTGCTTCCATAGGCAGCGTATGGAAACTGTGCACAATACTTAATGACACTTTTTATCGAAGCCGTCCGACTTCCGTCTTCAGTGGTCAATAATGCATACCGGGGTAGTCTTTATACCCGCACCTATTGTAATCACCAGTGCTTCCCGTGTTCAGTAGTCAATAATGCATAAATCTGTATACAGATGTAACCCCGACCTAAAAGGGGTCTTAGGTTACTAATTTTCTTTTCTGTAAACTATATTAATTTCTTAGTGTATTAATTTCTTTATGTACTAATTTCTTACTCTTTTGGAAACATATGTGCTTATAAAAATATTCACAAGCTGGCCTTGTGAATAGCGTTAATTTCTTGTCTTCCTGCTAGCCTTTGTTCTACCCTTACTTCTGTTTATGATTAGGTGTTAATCTTCCTGTTACTTGGTAAAGTGAAGATGCACCTGTTGCATGCTTTTGTGAGTTCACAAGTTTACCCTCACAATAGTTTTCCCTTCCTTGGTGCTGTGTAGGTGATAGACCCTTAATCCTTGAAGGCACCTAATTCCCAGCTTGGGGTAGGGTGTGAAATCACTGTAATATCTTATCTTCCCGGTTACACAGTGACCAATCAGCTTTGGAGCCATATGTGATGCCTTTTAAATTGTCCAATAAGGGTCTGGCTTGACCATGTGATTAGGGCTTGGGGTGAGGAAATTGTTTGCCCCACGTTTGACTGGACCTAGCATTCTCGCTCCAGCTACCGTCCTGATCACAGGCAGCTCTGTCATCTAGGTTCTTCAGAGGTTTTCCGACTCTGCACATTTTACTTCATTTCATCATAATTTACTCTACGAATGTTGGCTCTTTTTAATAGGTGAGTTTAAAGTTAGATATAAATTACCTTATGTATTAATGTGCTTCGATATGAGATTTTATCTTTGTTTTATTTTGTTCAAACTTAACTTCTTTAGGTTAAGTTTGGAGTCTGATTTCTTGAGTTTTAGGAGTATCTTGCATATTTTCTTATTCACTGTGTTTTAGTGATTTGGCAAATATTTTCCTTATCAAAACTTAAAGATACAAACTGCTGTCTTATGATAAAGTTTTGATATTAGAATATTTATTTCTATGGAAGAGGTTGCTAATTTATTTTATTATTATGTTCCTTTTATATGATTCTATTCTTGAACTGTTCAATGTACACAAAACTTAGGGACACAAACTGTTGTCTTGTAATAGAGTTTTGGAGGACAGATATTTAACTCTACGAGAGATGTTTCATTTTAATTTTAATTTTAAGTTTTAATTTTTATATTTAAGTATTTCTTGTGCTCTTTGTTTAATTATTGCATCCCGAAACTTAAAGACACAAGCTGTGTCTTATGATAAAGTTTTGAGGTTGGCAAGTTTGATAGTTCGATAGTTTACTGAGCTTGTCTCAAGTGAGACAATTTCTTTTGATTCTTAATGTTTTCTACAAGGAGAAGTTGTTCTCATTTAATTTATTTTATCACCTATAATGTGAGGTGGCCTTCAGGAATTTTTATCCAGCCTACATTGATTGTATGGTTTGTAGAATTATGTAATTATGGCATGGACCATACTTTTTAATAGCTCGGACTACTGGGACAACCCCACCAGCAGATAGACTGGACGTTGTTAAAAGTTTGAGGATCGCCTTAGCACCCTATATACACCCAGTACGCCCGAGACTACATCAGCCAGGCAACCGCAAGTATCAACCTATATTATAATTCTACACGTTTTGAGGACACACCATTTTTCAAGAAGTCTTCCGCCGCTTCAAGATTTTTTCAAGATCGCTCCGGAGGACGAGCGCGTTATAATTTCCTTAGTATTTGGCGCCTTTAATCATTTTATGTAATTAAATTCCAGGATCCTGATTATTGTATAATTTATTGTTCTTTTTCTATTACTTCATTTCATTCAACATATTTTCATGATACAGATAATAAACCTATAGTTTTCTGTATGTGCACACCAATCTTGAATTTTCCTACGTGAGTTTTGTTTACTCAAAAGGGAGTTGTTTAATGTTTCGGTTCCCGTTTTTTTGAGGATGAACTACGGGTTACACATCCTATGAACAATTTTCGCGAAAACATTTCTTGCAAAAAGTCAAACTTTTTAAATACTCGAAGGGAATTTGTTTTCCTGTACAAGTGGTACTATGTTTGTTTTTACAATTTTGTCATTACTTGATTCTACCATAGAGCTACAACCTATGACGCCATACAGGTCTGATAAGCCTACACAGGGAGCCGCACCTATTGTGATGGATGTGCATTGTGGTCACCAGTGCTTCCTGTCTTCAGTGGTCATCGGTAAAGTAAAAAAAAACAACACACAAACAAAAAAACAAAACAAAAAACCAAGACGCGAACAGGCCCCAGTGGTGGTCTTGAGTGACATATACGACTTACAATGAAAAGTTCTAATTATGAAATGAAGTTGATGTTGAAATTCATGATGAAATTCACTCTAACTGGACGAATAAAACTTATATTTGTCCCTATAGTTCCAATCAGATAGACTGAATTTCAACCTACACTCTTAAAACTATAGTGTTGAATCAACCTTTTAAGAGTTCGGTGAGTGACAATACTTCGTAACGTTAAATTAAACTCAAAGAAAGTGTTGAATTAACACGGAGTCAAGTTAAGTCTAACTTTATCAATGTTAAATCCAACTTTATAAAGTGTTAATTCAACACTTTTAGAGATATCTATATAAGGGCAATTCTCCATGGGAGAGAATTTTTTTTCAAAGTTTTACATTAGCAATAGAGGAATATTTCATATTAATTCTAGACCAGAATTTCATAGGGAATCCAATCCAAGTGGTTAAAATTAGAAAAACCCGTGTTTTCAACATGACATCGTGCCCCGATGTCCTTCTTCTCCGCTATCCCCTTCCTGGAGACATGCCGACATACCATTTGCCGTACCAGAACCTATGGAGGAAGTGTCCATAGAGGATGCTGTAGTTGACGGCAGTGACCTGAGCGACTATGGAGGAGAGACTGAATACGTGGTCATCAAGTCATCTACCCAGCGGTGCCGACCCAGGTTAGTGGATAGCAAGGGCTATTCGATGTTTGGTGAAAAGACTGCACAGGCTCAACCACTGGAGGTAAGTCAATTACAATATAATGTATGACAAATACGGTCCTTTTTTCGAAAACCACATGGTGTTTAAAGATGCGAATTTTCAAAAATGTTTAGAAAAGGCTCAATTATGGTACAATGTATGATGAACACGGCCAATTATGGAAAAATGTTTAAATACCATACATGTTGTTTACAGATGTTCAGTGAGAAACAGTCACATTCGATGTGGGGCCACTGTATTGCAGAGAGGGCCGGATACTTTCCAGGCAGGCAAGATGGAACACAGTCATGCGGGACGTCCTGGTGATAATGTTGTAGTTAGAGTCGTGAAGGACATCAAACAGCGAGCAGCAGCCAGTGTCTTTACATCGGCATCTGCAATTGTGGAGGAGGTTCTGGTTGAATGGATGGTGACTTACCAGTCCCGTTCTTACCGAAGCCATCCAACTTGGCGCGAACTGCAAACAGGGTGAGGGAAGCTCAACGTCCTCATCATCCTCGTGATTTAGAATTCGACCTTGCAGTTGATTTTATACCAGAAGGTAAGTTCACGTTTTACAGTCGAGTTCCTGATTTTCCGTTGATGTTTCAAAGTTTTTATTTTATTTCATTTATTTATTAACTTCGGTCGAGTTTCTATTGGAACCACTTCTATGTTCTGGAATATTTTGGATTTACCGATAAAAAATTGGCTCATCTTTCCACTTTTACTTTTGCAAAAACTCTACCTAAATAGATGCACTGCTGAAAATAATTGTTTTTTTAAACTTTGCAATGTTATGTTTAATCATTGTATCTTTGTATTATGTTTTTCTTTAACTATAGGATTTTTGGTGAAGGACATTGTTCGCCACAATGGGAGTCAGCACATTGTATTTGCCATGCCTGGCCAGCTGGACATCCTCAGTAGGGCGAAGCGCTGGTACGTTGACGGTACCTTTAAGGTTGTTCGATGTCCATTTTACCAGCTGCTCTCGATTCACTGTTTCGTCAAGAAGGAAGGCAACATTAAGCAGCTACCTATGTGCTATGTATTGATGTCTGGCAAGAAGGCTTCTGACTACAAAGCTGTGTTTAAAGCACTCAAGGCTGCCCTTCCAGATGACATCCAAGTACAGGAGACGATGACTGACTTCGAAGCAGGGATCTGGAAGGCCATGGCTTCAGTTTTTCCCCAGGTGAGTTCACAACAATGTTACAATGTTGGATAAAATTTCCCAACTTTTTACCCAACATTGGATTAATAGTCAGCATTAGTTCGAATATAACATTGAATTGACTTAGTGGCATATACTTATTTTATACTTCGTGGGACCTATGATTTTATAATATTTATGTTCTATTTACAGGTAAGATGTTTAGGCTGCGCATTCCATTGGAAACAAGCTGTTTGGAGGCGCATTCCATTGGAAACAAGCTGTTTGGAGGCGCATTCCAGCTGTGGGTCTGCAGCGAGCATACATCGAGAAAAAGGACACACACCAACTACTTAAGGAACTGATGGCACTGCCATTTCTGCCGGCCGAGTTCATCCCGGATGTATTCATGACACTTAGAGAACGTGCTAGTACACCAAAATGCTTGTGGAGGTAATTTAGTTTAGTTTATTCTCCACTGACACTGCTTTATATAATGTATTTGTATTCACTGTTGTATTTAGACTGAAATCACATTTATCACATGTATATTAAATTATTGTGACTATTTTTAACAGGTCTTCGACTATGTTGACAGAACATGGATTAGTGGACAATGGGCACCCAATGACTGGTCATCTTTCATGCAGAGCATCAGGACCAACAATGACCTGGAAGGTTGGTATTATCTCAAATGTTACATTTATTTCCCTTTCTTCTTCTTCTTCTTCTTCTTCTTCTTCTTCTTCTTCTTCTTCTTCTTCTTCTTCTTCTTCTTCTTCTTCTTCTTCTTCTTCTTCTTCTTCTTCTTCTTCTTCTTCTTCTTCTTCTTCTTCTTCTTCTTCTTCTTCTTCTTCTTCTTCTTCTTCTTCTTCTTCTTCTTCTTCTTCTTCTTCTTCTTCTGCATTAGACACAGGAAATTTTATCCAAAGTACTTGCAACGTATGTACTTATAGTGGGCTGGGTTATCCCCATCACCTCTGCTACTGAGGGTTAGGGTAGCCTGGATCTGCTAAATAACGCAGAGTTGTCTCCATGCGCTCCACTGGTGACAAGCATCCACCACGTGTCTCATGTCTTTCGGGTAGAAATGTTTGTGGAAGCCAATCAACATTTTCCTTATCAAATCGAAACAATTTTCGATAGGTGCCAGAAGATGTCTCAGCACGATTAATCCTGTTCTTATACACCTTAGGACCGATGAACATGGTGCTCACAGTTAGGCATGAAGGCGTGAGTAAAAGATCAAGCTGGTATGGAGAAGCTTGCAAAACTACGAGCAAATGCTTCTGGTTACAAGTAAAAGATAGGTTTTATTTATATGTTTTCAAGCATTTGCTAATTTGTAAAGCATTTGCTTACAAGAAACGAGCTTGTGCTTCTGCTTATAAGCAGAAGCTTTTGCTTATGAGCAATTACTTAGTTTTATTTATAAAAATTCAAGAAAAAGCCTAGAAAAAGCAAATGCTACTTTATATTTATTCGGCCCAATGTATCAGCTGATACAGTTTCTGCACAAGGAAACAGTAAATGTAGGTTTGCAGATGCGGCTTGTGTCAGAGAACAAACTCACAAAGAGACAACGAAAGACGGGGACCTCGGCACAGCAGAAAATTTTCAAGATGTGGGATGACTTCACCAAAGGAAGAAAGTCTTCCAAGACTTTACTTAGGGGATGTGCGGCCGTCTATGGAAATGCCCCGGATGGCCAGTAAATTGATGTAACAATGTGTTTTTTTATACATTTTTAATTTTTTTTTTTATTTACTTATTTTTAGTAGTAAAGAGTGATGGTGCAATCCCATTCAGTGACACTCAATCTTTGTTGACTTATTTTTGTTTTTCAATATGTATTTATTCTACAAATTGAAATACAGTGGGTTCGTATCTGACTATTTCCAATGTTTGTCCATTTGACAAAAAAATCTGTGGGAATAGTAGACCTTTTGTTTAAAGGTACCAATAATGACCGATTGATCAAAAGGGGGAAATGTGTAGAAGAGACAGGATTATTTTTTCAGCTCCTTTTTATAATTTTTTTTTTATTTACTTATTTGTGGGTTCGTATCTCACTATTTCCAATGTTTGTCCATTTGACAAAAAACATTTTTGTGGGAATAGTAGACCTTTTGTTTAAAGGTACCAATAATGACCGATTGATCAAAATGGGGAAATGTGTAGAAGAGACAGGATTATTTTTTCAGCTCCTTTTTATAATTTTTTGTATTTATTTACTTATTTTTAAGCTTTTAATTAAGTAATTTTTAGGCAATGCAATGCATTAAATTCAACTCTGTACATCATAATTGTTTTTTATTACTAAGACTTCCAAGCTTTTACTTGTGCGGCCGTCTATACATTTTATTTTGTTTTATTTATATATATTTTTAAAATTAATTTTTTTTTTTTTAATTAAGTATATTTTTATGTAATTTTTTTTATCTGTTTATTAATTTTTTTTAATTATTTTTCAGTAAGGATTTCCTCATCGTCTCATGTAATTCTTTAATTGTTAATATTTATTTAACTATTTAAATTTGCTAACCGTTTTTCTTCAATGATTTTATTAGTAACTGTTCGTTAAATAAAACAGCCAATAATTGATTTCTCTCTATTTGATTTACTCACTCGCTTATATTAAATCAGTCTCATTAGTGCAAAACAATTTACAAAAAAGACACGATTTATTATGGTAATATGGGTCAGGGGGCGAGTTTGCCGGGGGGCGAGTTTGCCAGGGGGCGAGTTGGCGGGGGGCGAGTTTGCCAGGGGCGAGTTTGTGGGGCGAGTTTGTATCACCAGGGGGCGAGTTTGTAAGGGGCGAGTTTGTAAGGGGCGAGTTTGCGAGGGGGCGAGTTGACTGACATCCTTATACAGTTATCATCTCTCGTTGTGGCGCGCTCTCGTGTAGAAAAATCGCGCATGCGCACAAACAAAAATGCACTGGGAAACTACCGTGAAGTGTGTACATAATGATGTGATGTCTTATATATAACTCTATGTGTGATGTATATAAAGTGTGAAGTACATGTCTGTACCTGTACATACCTGTACCTGTACTGTTCATGCAGCGCAGAGTGCACATACTAATACTACTTACTAGCCTATAGCCTAACAGAAAAATGGCGTATAACATCCTGTATACGATTATAGCACCCGTTGCACCACACCAACGTTAAACCTAAATTGTAAGTAAAGTTAAAAGTAGGCTAGTTTTCTCTCAGTTTCTTCGTATTGCATAAATGGTTAATAATACAGTGAAAACCCCCAATTTATCATGGCCGATTACGAATGATCCAATTTCCGGACAGCATTGAATCTACGGTCAGTTTGCTAACACAGTAACGTTAGGCCTAACACCGCCACTTTTTCTCGTTCATTATAACCATGGAGGAAGGAAGTAATATCACCTGCTTAGTAAGGTGGAGAACATACATGTACATAGATGATGATGGACATATACTTCAAATTATTCCTGAATATTTTGTTTAATGAAAAATCAGGCATTTTTGGTAGGCCTAGCCTATTAATTATACGATAACTTCCTCGGTCATATGTCAGTCTGATCTTGTCATATGACACATCCCCCGTTAGTGACCAACACGGTCATTGTACATGTGCATTGGCAACTTTAACAGTTTTTTTTTAGAAGGGAAATAAAGCCTGAAAACCATCATAAAAGTGGATTTTAAAGATAGTTTTCACTTTCTGTACCCCCCAAAATGGATAGAATCATTTTTAAACTGGTTGGTGGTTGCAAAGAAATTATAAAAAACCCTTAAAAAGTGGCGGTTGCATACGACATTCTATCCTACACTCCCAAATACTGTCCTGTTCTCCATGGTTTGCTCGTTATTCTCTATGACCCTGGCCTGGTTTACTGAAAGTCTCCCTCTTTTGTCATTGTTTCCAAAAGCACTCAAAACCTCACATCGTGAGTACATTTTCATCTGAAGGCTTTAACATTAGATTAGTTTGTCTTCTATCATATTTTGAAAAAGATAAGGGGAAAATATTTGATCATATTTTAGAGAGAGAAGTGGCAGGTGGGTAATTCTCCATGGGAGAGAAAAAATTGTCAAAATTTTACATTAGCAATAGAAGAATGTTTCATATTGATTCTAGACCAGAATTTCATAGGGAATCCAATTCACGTGGTTAAAATTCGAAAAACCCGTGTTTTCTGGGAGAAATATGGATTTTTGGGTAGTAAGTCTGAAAATGTGGAATTTTCGTAAAAAATTCAAATTTAATTCTCTTGGACATTGTGATTAGTGGAGGAGGCCTTGTGGGAAAATAATTGTTTGTGTGTCTAGATTTAACCATTGTACCAAAGATTACTTTTGTATTTAAAACAATTAAAATTATTTTTCGTGT
This sequence comes from Zoroaster sp. YZ-2022, assembly GCA_029582265.1. Lineage (NCBI taxonomy): Eukaryota > Metazoa > Echinodermata > Asteroidea > Forcipulatida > Zoroasteridae > Zoroaster > Zoroaster sp. YZ-2022. The sequence goes on along the minus strand of CM055828.1, from coordinate 19,943,708 downwards.
TCTCCAAAAAAATTTAAAATAAAACATGAAAAAATCACACATAATTCCGTTACCAAAATAATGCACAAAAGTAATTTTTTGGGCAAAGAAAATAAAAATAAAAATCCCAACATTGTTTTTTCTAAATATACCTCCCTACAAGTTTTATTTAAAAAAAATTCACTTTCGGACATTTACTTAGTACTTTTATATACGGTGACGGAATTACGCTAACCATGGTTACGGGTTTGCACTGCACTTATATTCAAGTTTTTATTACTGTTACAATAACTTTTACTGTGACTTTTGACATCTTCTGTGACAAACTTTTATTTAATGTTAATTAATAAATATTTTCAATAAAAAAACTTTAAAAAAACACTGTTTCCTAAAGAATATGACACAATGTTTAGATTGAATGCAAAAGTATGCTATTGTACATGTATTTGTACAGTGTTTATAGGCAGTACTTGTAGTAAACGCTCATTAATTTGGTTGGAAATTGTTAAGTTGGCATGATTTAATTATGATTATGTTCAGGATATGTACTTGTGAGAACATTATTGCATATCATAAAAAATAAAAAATAAATGGATATGCCTAAATGTAGAAAGTCTAAGTAAAATACTGTTTTTTATTACTGTTTTTGCCTTACAATACGTAATTCCGTTACCGTCTGACGTAATTCCGTTACCATGATTGAAGGTCATTTTTTTAAGGTCATTTTTTTCAATAAAATATTTCAAATTTTATTTTGCATTGTAGTTATTAACCCTACTAAAGTCTATATACTACAAATAACACCCCTTTTGGAAATTACTAAACTTCACAGAGATTTATTAATTCATGCAAGACCTGAAAACTGCTTGTCCTTCGCTGTAATTCCGTTACCGAAATTTTGACCTTTCTAAAGTGACCCAGCAGGTGATTTTTAAAACAATTTTTCATTTGTGTCTAATGAATTTGTTGGATCTTGGCTCCCATTTCATACACAGATTAGTTGTCTAGTACAAAACATATTTTCTAGGTGATGGGCAAATGTTAGCTCCGTTACTGGAGAATTGCCCAGCTGTATTGTATACTTTCCATAATTTTTTTGTGAGATGGATGGTACAAGGTGTCAATTTTGTGGGAATGTAAAATTTGTAAATTCCATATGAGCTGTACCTGTCAACAACTGTTCTTTTGCTTTTTTACTTAAGGTGGATCACACATACAAAAATGTGTGGAAGAACAAAATTATTCCAAGGAATATTTTTTAAATTAATTTTTTAATGTATTTCCCAGGTAGAACGTTTTATGGAAAAATTTTAAAAGTGCACCGTGATAGAAGACACACCACTGAGTTTATGCCCAATTTCAGGGGTTTTGTCTTCGGAATTTCAATCCAAATTTCATGATATTGAAAACCTTTTGAATGATTAACAATGCAAGTTTTATTTGCTAAATAATGGCAACATTTAACTGAACAAGTTTAAGTGGATGATTGAAGCTAATGGTAGGCCTTGCTTTTCATAAATTTGGAGTGGGCTCAGCAGATCCCAAATACTGAGATAGTTTAAAGATGTATTATTGCCCATTTTTTCCTCTATTTTACCTGCAATTTCCAGAATTTTTTATTTTCATTGGATCATTGATAATTTACTTATACTTTGAAATATTTTACAAAATATTAGTCAGAACACCCACAAAATGCCTATAGATACACTGTATATGAATTTAAGATGGAACCCACCATAAAATAATTTTGGGACATACTTAATGTACAACCATGCTTCTAATGATTATTTTGAAGCATTTTTTTCCTTTCCCCAAGTAAAATACATGAAGCTATGTTCGGATGAAAAAGAACATTTTTGGAAATTGCTGCCAAAATAGTGAAAATCCTGGGCCATACATGCAAATGAAAAATGTGTTCTGTTAACAAGTTCAATTTTTTTCCCTCAGATTTTAAAGATCTATACACAGTGAAGTCTAGAAATTAACAAACTACGCAAGTTGCTACAATAATAAGGTGATACAGGTTGGGATACTACACATTCATCTCCAGAATTGAGGCGTGAATTTCTGAAATTTTTGAAAGCTGGGAATTCAAGTGGTTGACCTTTGGCTTGTTGAGCGCTGCACTCAAGATGTCATCTTCACTCAAAAACAAGGAGCAGCGTCTTTCACTGAAGGATGGCCTGCAAGGCGACATTGTGGACTCTGAGTGTAGCACCCCTCAGGGGTTCCTGTACGAGACCAAATTTGTGGTCCTGAATTATTTGGGGCTGGTTCCTCCTGACTTGGATCCTGGCTACTCTGAATTTGACATGCACTATCAGAGTTCGGCGAGCGCCACTCCATTCAGTGTGTCTGACGATGATCGGTCGAGTGCTTCTGGCTCCCGCCGATCCAGTGATTACCTGTCTGTGAATACCAAATTGAGCACTCGTGTCTCCCCAAAGACAAGCCCAAGGTCGAGGACATCTTCTTTTCAAGGTTCCCCAGCTGTCTTGAGTTCAGCTGCCAGTGTCTTTTCGAGTTACTCTGTCCCATCGAGTAAAACAGTAGTTTCATCTAGTCATCAGTCGGTTGTTTCAACCATGTCCTATACGTCAGCGTCTTCTCAGGACAGCTTGGGCTTTCAGCAGCGTCATGTGACCAGTAGCATAGAGGTTACCAGAGAAAATTGGAGGTCAGTTGATAGTGACCTTTGCACTGACTCGGCTATGGATGGCGATGATGAATCGAGTCAAAGTCAACCATCAGAGGGCTCGGAGGAGGCCAAAGAGAATCCAGAAATCAGAGTTGGTGAAGACATTTTCAGGGGTAAGGCAGCTAGGAGGGGCGGTGGGCAGTGATCCATTTTAGATTTGAATTTTATTCCCGAATGTTTTCTCAAAACTTCTTAGAATGATTGGTACCATTGCATATTTTCTCAGTTTCTTTTTGGGTAATTACCAGTGGTGTACACCCTTTTAAATATTTAACCCTCCTACTACTACATGTACAAGGGTCAAAATGTTGATATACTTGCCAAGGTATATCTAGTCCACTTAAAAGTCAAACACTGTCAAACCGTGTAGTAAGTACGCTTACAGGTCTAAATGAGTTAACTGTTTTTGACTGGCAAAAGCATTGTCTGGTATTATTCAGGGTGGTCAAAATGACAGTAATAACAAGTCAAAAATGCCCCTGTGTGCACATTTGAGTCAACAGTCAAAACAGGCAGTTGACTGGTTTTGACCTCTATAACTACTTCTCACTAAAGTGCAGCTATATATATAGTAGGAGGGTTAAAGGGACAATGTTGTAATGATCAGAGCTGACTTACGACAGGACATGGAATAGGTGTCCTGTATGAACTCAGTGAATGAAAATTATATCACAGGAGTGCGCGCTGGCCTAGATAACAGGACACGATAACATCATTTTACTGTGACTGTTGCATAAATAATGAGCCAGTGGGTGTATAATAATAATATTTATGCAGTAGCCATGGTAATATGATCATAACATACCTGGTTTTCTAATTCTAGGCCAGCGCGCACTTGTGGGGTATTATTTTTAGTCACCGAGTTCATCTAAAAAAAAAAAGGACACCTATGACATGCCCTGTTGAAAGTCTAAGGCTGCGCATTTTGTTGTTATTTCGTTAACCGGATACCCAAAATTGGAAGTCTTCAGATACCCGGATACCCGTAAACAATTTTATAAAAAAACATAAATATTCCCGAATGTATAAAATAATAAATACTAAGGATGTGCGGGATATCCGGGTACCCGACTGATTAGCTGGTTCCAATTACCCGTAAACGACTTTTACAAATTTTGACTGAACATTTAAACCACACAATGGAAGTCTCCGATTTTTTAAAACATTTTTTTGGTGTGGGGAATGGGGATGCTACGAGTAATTTTTAATATGAGGCAGAAAATTATTACAGTAAGTCCACATTATACTAAACAAGAGAAATATGTGTTCATATTGGTTATTTTATTACATTCGGGAGTATTTATGTGCTTTTACAAAACTCTTTATGGGTATCCAGGTACCCAAAGATTTCCAATTAACCAATAGACGTTTCTCCTGTTTTATTAGACTAGAGTCACAATAAATGTGTACTTACTGTAATAATTTCCTGCCTCTATATTAAAACCGACTTGTAGCATCCCCATTCCCCACACACATACCAAAATAATTCATGTGTCCAACACTCAACTAATCCAATAACTGCGAACAGTACGCACAAATACCAACTGGTGATACTGGTATAACGGCAGTCAACTCAAAATAAACTAGATATATTAACCAAAAGCTTGCAAGTCTGTGAAAAGCTGTCCACAAATGTTACTTCTAAAGCCTTTATCTCAGTTTTCTTCATTTTCTTAACAAAAAATCAGAGACTTCCATGTGTGTGGCTTTATTGTTCAGTCCGAATTTTAAAAAGTCACGGGTAATCGGGGGGTAATGACAGTTTCAGTCGGTTATCCGGGTACCCAGATACCCGGCACAGCGTTATACATGTAAAAGTTTGCTCTGATCATAATAATAATAATAATAATAATAATGTGTGGACTTATATAGCGCGCGTATCCACCAACTGAGTGGTGCTCAAGGCGCATTATATTATTACCCCTGCTCATAAGGCTCATAAATCATTCCTGAAACCATCTCAGCTCCCTGGGGAGTATACAGCTCAATTGCTGCCATTACAGCGCATATAGGGCTAATCAACCAACTCTGCCCTCACAGGTACCCATTTATGGTTAAGTGTCTTGCTCAAGGACACAAGTGTCACGGCCGGGATTCGAACCCACATTCTACTGCTAACACCAGAACTTGAGTCCGGTAAGCTAGACCGCTCGGCCACGACACTCCACTCATGACGATATTGTCCCTTTATATCCAAATTTAAATCCAACAATGATCAATATTTTTATATTTTTTTGCTTCACCAGATGAGGACAGTATTGGTGATTTGTGGGAGACGAGGCAGAGACAGAGACATGAGTTAGTTGAACCACTGCGGCAGGAAGTTAGACAAGCCATGGTCAAACTACATGAGGAATTCAAACAAGGTATTGAAAATTTGAATGCATTGATGTATTAACCCTAACTCCCTAGGCCCATTTGCTTACACATAACCTGAATCCTCCAAAATCTTTCAGTAGTAAAGCAAGTACATGACAAGTATGCACACATGTGTTTCTAATCTGTGATACATGTACAGACCTCCCAACATGTACGATTTTGGCGTACTTTTTCAATCATTTTATGCTTTTACGATTTTATTCTTCATTTGTACGATTTTTGACAATGCCGTTTTTAAAGTTTTTTTAAAAATCTTTTTAAATTTTTTTTAATTTTATTTTGAGCGCCATAGGCCGTGCAAGTCTCATGGGCGAGACTTAACACAGTCTATTCCTGTGTGGTCTGTTGTTCCCGGTCGTGCGGTCTGCATAATCGCATTCACTGTAATACGTTCGATCTCTGAAGGGCAAAGGAGGGACTGTCAACTAGTTTATGAATAAACGACGTGCGTGCAAACTGATACTCTGTGGAAGCATGGCTTCTGTACACACGATATGTATGCAGACTGTACACACACGTGTTGTATACATGTACGTTACACACGATGCTGCGTTGCACGTTAAATTAAAAGGCGGTTAACCGGCTTGAAGAAAGTACTGTTTTTGAAAACTTAATGTTGGGAGGTCTGCATGTACATGTACATGGCCAGGGACCCTCCCTGCATGCATGGAGCAATAAACAATGTCTACTGACCCATGCACTGACCTTGCGATCACTACAACAAACATGGATGTACATGTACCATGGAAAGGCAAGTATGCCTAATAACCTCAATCCTCCAAAATCCTTCACTTCAGCAAAGAGCATGTAGCATGTAACCTCAGTCCTTCAAAATCCTTCACTTTAGCAAAAAGGATTTTGGAGGATTTGGGAAGGTTAGAGTTAGGCCAAAAAAGTCTCTAGTTTCTGGTCTCCATGCGCGTCGCCTCAGACCTGCATGTCAACATTTTTAGTTTTCTTTTTTTGCTATGAAACGATGTCCAATTGTAGCCAAAATTGCTGGATGGATTGCAATTCTGCCATGCTGTGTTTTAAACGACTTTTTCTCATAGGTTAGGGGTATGAACGTTTGCCCGATTTGTGAGGCAAAATTTGGTCTGATTCCAATAACTGTGTCATGTATCATGTACTTCACAAGTTGGCAAAAAGAAAGAAAAAAAAGCATGTCACTGCACCAATTTTGAAGCTGACCTATGACCAGAAACCGGAGACTTTTGTTTGTTTGTCGTACAGACCAGCAAAATCCAAAGCACTTGGCTCATTTTGAAGTGATTCAATTGAAATTTTCAGCTCTGTTTATTATCTGTGCAACTTCTTTGTAGTACCTGGATGTAAAAGTAGTTCATATTTCAGTGTCCAATGTAGTTTAACCCTCCTATACATGTAGGTTTAACACTCAAAGACACTCAAAATTTGTATGTCTCTCTTAACCCATTGACTTTGTGCAGTGCACTCAAATACATGCAAACACATGTGGCTGTGTGATAGGAGGTCAAACCCAAAGACACTCAAAATTTTTATGTAACTCCCAACCCATTGACTTTGTGCAGTGCACTCATACACAGCTGTGTGTGACTCTGTGGTTTGACCTACCAATTGGAAATGCACCCAAAAATACTCAAGTGACTGTCTGTGAGTGCTGTGCTGACTGGACCAAATTTCAGACTGGGCATAGGAGGGTTAATGTACGCTACATACATTTTTGCCATGTGTGTATTGAGACGATAATTATCTTCGATATCATTCCCTAAGGTTTGTTGATTTTGATTTGAGTGAGATAATTTCCAAAATGAAGTTACATGTATGTCATCTGGGACTAGAAATTCCACATTGGAATGAATACAAACAATCTGAATGTATTTTCTCATTAACGACACAATCATTTAAAGGGACAATATAATCACGATCACAAGGGCATGGAATTGCAGTGCTCATTTTAGATTAGCTCAGTGATTGAAAATAGTGCCCCACATGATCATATTAACGTCCCTGCTGCATAAATGAGACAGTAATTTGCAGTCACTGTGTTCATCTTAAATGAGGACACTGATACCACGCCCCGGTTGAAAGTCTGATCTGCTCTGATCGCGACGATATTGCCCCTTTAAGCTGAAACTTTCACAGGTCAGTTTTCAACATACATTGTACATGTTTACATGCATTGTTAAGATACTTTACTCCTACTAGTTGACTCAAGCCGTACTCTCCTACGACTCGAGAGGTTGTGACCAAAGATTATTCCAATGCTTGAATTCGTTTCTGCCACTCAGCTTGATTTTGGGCTGCACAAACAGCCTGTGTTTAAGGCCGATGGCGTTAAGGTCGTCTATGATCTGTGAAATGTAGGTGCGGCACAGGCCTCCGCCTTGTCGGAAGGGTTCTGATGGTTGGTTTTGTGGGTTCATGAAGATAGTCAGAGGCACCTCAGGTCTCCGCAGCACATGATTAATTAAGTGAAGGCGACTTGTCAGCAGGATGGTTGTGGCAGGTGCTAGGTGTGTACAAGCATACAAGCGTATGTTGGATAGCTGTACCGGAAAGTGCACACCAAGGCATGAGAGCACGGTGACAAGCGTCAAGACGCCTGACCATGGTGATCGCTAGGGCATCACAACTGTCTCATCTGGGGACTTAAACGGCTGAATTTTGGCAATGTCGCTGGCTACCCCGGCCCACACAGATGTGAGTTTTATTTGATACTTGTATTTGATACTTTATTTGTTTTCATTTCTGATTGGTTTACAGTTGTGGCATCCAGTGATGAGTGCATAACCATCCGCCCCTCGGAGATCTGCCCCTTTTCCAATGAGGCCCTTGTTGCTGAGCGCATCTCGCAGATTGGAGACAAGATCATGCAGCAGCATGGTGCTGAACTGGAAAAGACCATGAGAGAGTTATTTGGTAGCCAGTCAGACACTAACATGACGTATTCCATGTTCAAGTCACTGGTAAAACAGATGATGAAGAGCACAGTGCCTGGGTGGTACCATGTGAGTATAAGTCTCTCTCGCCAGGCTGTTGTTCAGTATTGTCAGAAGTCTAGTACCTACACGAAGAGTGCCAGTCTATAACTTTGTACTCCAAATAGGCGCACGCACAATGAGCATATTTTTTTGTAATTGAAACAAAAATACTTACACAGCGAAATATTTATTTTACCCCATTTTTACCCATAAAAGGGTGGGGGAGTTGTTCTGTGACATCACAGTTGACCTCACATTTTCCGGTTGAACAATTTTTCGGGGGATACTTTCTTTCAAAAAATGTTCTTGCTGCCCCTCCCTTGCCAAATTTCCTGGCTACGCGTCTGGAGTATGGTAACAATTTTGCTACCGTACTTGAGAGCTTAATGGCATAAGTGCTTGATGCTGCCTGCTAGTTCCAGAACTAAATGAGATGTGAAAGTAGATGCGAAAGTAGATGCCACTAGGCTAGCAGAGAGTCGCACAACATGCATTTTATTGGTGCTTTTAACGGCACAGTATGCATTAAGTGCATGTGTAAAAGTACAGTTCTTGTGCACACCGGAAAGTCACCCGTGATGACCCCTTTTTTATAGACTTGCTGGTCAGTCAGTGGAATACAACATCGTGAATGGCCCAAATCCATTGTTCTTGGAGTACCGTGCTGTGGACTAAGTTATTTCATGTATGATACTCTTCCTGTAGGTAACATACTAGTTTATTATAAAGACACACAATGTCTTTGTGAGGTGTCAATTCATGTCAAGTTGTGTCCCTCTTCTAATGTATTGTAATTTCATGACATCGTCTTTGTAGTACCCCGGTTTCATTAAACACACCTGTGTCACACGTGTGTTGGTCTTTTGCACTGTATTCAAAGTATTTTGCAACAAAAACCATTATTCAATAGGAGATGCTACATGTACAATGTAGGTTACAGTAAATGTACAGATCCGTTCTTCATTGTTCATGTAATTCTCAGTATTCAATTCAATTTCAATTTCATTTTACTGGTCTTTCAAAAGGAGATTTGCTTACTTCACAAATAATAAACAATAATGAATTAATAATTAAATTACAAAAACTAAATTGAATTAATTAGACAAAAAAAAGAATCAATAGTATTAAAATATCAAAAAAAACTTAATCAGACCAAGAGAAGATACCAGCACTGGGACTGATGAATGAGAAGTCGAATGGAATATGGGACAAATGAATTTAAGTTTTAGACCTGACTGACTGCCATCTCCTACCATGTTAAAGAACACCAGTCAAAGAACAGTGGTACACTGCCACTAGTCAGTGAATAGTCTTGCATCAAGACTGTTTCTCTGTTTTTGATACACGATCCATCACTGCATGCTGCAGGAGGACGCTATCTCTACACGAACTGCTATCACACACAGTCTTGGGAAATCTCCCCCGAAAAGGGGGGGGGGGGGTGGTAACCACTGTGCATGCCTCAGTTTGATATATGCTCGCGCGGCCCACATTTTTGAGGAACAAATTAAATGGTTTTTGTTTATAAGCGTGCGCACCAAAAATGTGGGCCGCCCAGCATATCAAATTGACACATGCGTAGTGGTCCCCCCCCCCCCCCATTTTCGGGGGGAGATTCAACAAGTTTCCCAGGACTGTTTGATAGCAGTTCGTGTGTGATAACGGTTCATGTTGAGATGGCGCCTCCTGTGGCGTGCGGAGATGGATCTGTATCAAAAACATACACAGTCTTGAACCAAGACTAGTCAGTGAATAGCTTTGGAGCTAGTTTGAATGAATCCAACCTGTAGGTTTCCATTTTTCATGTTACTTTCACAGGTTTGTTTGGCTTTTACAGCCTAAAATGATACAATCAGTTTGTGTTTCTGTGAGTTACAGCATGCATATTTACATGTACATGCTTACCGTACAAAGCATTGTCCTGTCATTGTCCCACTACAAATTGTAAAATAATGGTTATTTTTACGCTTTGAAACTAGCAGGTTCTTTCTCAAAGGCAAAATGGATGAAATACACATACATACATATATACTTACAAAAACACAAAAGTGAGCGGAAGTTAGTCAGGTGTGAAATGAACACAAAATAAAAAGGTACAAAAAGCAGAGTCTGGTCCTGGTCCTGGAACCAGACAAAACAGGGATTACACATGAATAGATAGAGGTATGTGGAGTTTTTGGCTGCAAGAAGAGATTATGAGATAAGTGAAAATCAATGAAAAGCAGAGAGTCAGACAGGAGAAGTAAAATAAAACAAATTGTGCTGTGTCTGACTACCCACAAGTTGGATGTTTCTACGGGAGATCATCACGTTTTGTGAACAAGTATTAGCCCTCCTACTATTGCTGCACTTTAGTGGAAAGTTGCTGTAGAGGTCAAAACCAGTCAACTGCCTGTTTTGACTGTTGACCCAAATGTGCACACAGGGGAATTTTTGACTGGTTTTTACTGTCATTTTGACCACCCTGAACAATACAAGACGATGCTTTTACCAGTCAAAAACAGTCGACTCATTTTGACCTGTAAATGTACTTACTACACGTAAGGTTTGACAGTGTTTGACTTTTAAGTGCACTAGATATGCCTTGGGAATATATCAACATTTTGACTGATTTTGACCATTGTAGTAGTAGGAGAGTTAGTATGAAGAATTCTATTGAATGTATTAATATTATTGTGACTTGTGATGTTATGGAAACACTAACAAACAAAAATGTAAACATTTAAAAACAGTGTTTGGAACTGTTCTGTTTTACAGCTTGCCCTGATGCTGAAGTTCACCCAGCGTATGGCCCTCGGGCTCGTCAACAAGGGGGGACAAGGCTTGAATTCAGTGATGGACTTAGCTGTTCAGTACATTGAGGAGAACCTGGCACAGACCATCATAGATCAAGGGGGATGGGTAAGTGGTAAAATACCAGACCAGAAACTTGTTTCTGATGTTACATTCTTGACCAGAAACAAGATGGCTTAGCTACGTGAAAATGAGAACGTAACCGTAAAATTGTTTTCAGTTTGTGACATGTTCAATCATCAACATTTCTCTCAAATTATACAGTGTTAATTAAAATTTTAGCAAAATAGAACTTACTTGTGAATGTTATTAATAAAATTGGAATATATGTTTCTATACGAACAATCATTTCATCATGTTTGAACAAATAATTAATGAAACTCCTGTTACCTTTTACAATCCGCCATCTTGAAACCAGGCGTAACTGATCATAAACTTCAGTTCATGTTTGGTCAGAACAATGACGTCATCGCAGCACAACTGAACTCGCGAAAACGCTTAACCAACAACCGAAGCCCAAACATGAAAACGTGCCCCAGAGAAGGAACTTCTCAACCCTAACCATGCTGAATGCAGTAGACCTTTATGTATGATGTCACAAACTGAAGAGCGCCCTCACTCAGTAGCAAAAGAAGGTCACTCATTGGTTCATGTATGCGCACTAGGGCTGTGCCGAATAACCAAATATTTGAATATTTGTTAATTTCTTTTTGCGTGGACCGATTATACGATGTTACCAAGGCACGAGCGACATTATGTTCAGTAAATTTTTCGTCCCCACCGTATCGTGCGTGCTCGTTTTTATCTTTCCTAAATTTGAACAGGAAATGATTCCACTCTCCTTAAAAATGAAAGCGCTTTAAACAACCAATATTTTAAGTGAATAATATTAACATCATCATCAGCTTTATTTCAAGTAAATTTTACGTTCAAGTTGGACCATTTGGTTCATTTTTAATTACCAATCCTATACCTTACTGTTCATTGGTCTAGGAAATAATTTGTTTATGTAGATACATCTATACAACAATTTTTGGGCAATGAAAGCATCATGCATTGTCCGTAGTCGAGATGCAAATTGAATGCGACTTGGCTACAGTAAAATGTTGGACAAATTATGCTGCACAACCAGATACTGCATAATAACCTCCTAGCAGTGAACTGATTATAATTGCTTTATATTTTCATGCGTGTGTGTACGTCTTGCATGAATAATATGCTTATCAATGGAATATTCAACCTCATATTCACTTCCTTTTTTCACTCGTTGTGGTCAATGTTCCCGAATTTCAAAACTGCTTGACTCATAATCAAAAGTTGTTCAACTTAATTTTGTTTGTCAGTTCATTTCCCACTTTTGGAATTGAGAGCTGTTACAGTTGTTTTCTTTCACAATTTATTTAAATTATGTAGCAGGTTGTTTGTCCAGGGCCCAATTTCATAGCGCTGCTTACTGGTAAGCAAATTTTAGTGCTAACTATAGCAGCAAAATTTGCTTAAGCATAGAAGTGTATGTCACAGGTTAGCAAGAAAATTTGTATTGTTGTGTCACTCATTTGCAAGCAATAATGGCTGGCAAGTTAGCATGCCTTTCTCTATGCTTAAAGGTTAGTAGCTCTATGAAATGGGGTGCCATGGTCGAGCGGTCTAGTGCACTGGATTTGTGTTCTGGTGGCTGAGTCGCCAGAGTGTGGGTTCGAATCCCAGCCGCGACCGTGGTGCTTGTGTCCTTGAGCAAGACACTTTACCATAAATGCTTCTCTTCACCCAGGAGTATAAATGGGTACCTGGCAATAGCTAGGGAAGTAACCTGCGATAGACTGGCATCCTATCCAGGGGGAATGGAAATATTCTCAGTCGTTTCATGCCAACGAAACCGGAGATAAACACCGGCCTGATGAGCCAATATGGCTCGGGACAGACTTTACTTTTTAGCTCTATGAAATGAAAAACATACAGTAAGCACAAAATAGGCTGTGCAGCAGCTCTATGAAATTGGGCCCTGATTACTAATTAGGAGGATTTGTTCATTTGTTATCCCCAGGATGCTATGACAAATATAAACCTGGATGATATCAATATGGAGGTCCTCTCAGAGCTGTCGTCCCGAACTGTCTCCCCCATGCCTCTGTCTTCCCAAGATAGCCATGCCTCCCAGTCGTTGGAACCCATCTCTCCTGATGCCGGGACCCCGGTGGACTCTCCGAGCTGGAAGACGGACCAGCAAACGCACTTCCCCAGTGCCTCTGGTGATGAAGGCTTGAACCTGCTTTCGATGACACCACCAGAATCAGAACTGGGACAATTTACCCACAGATACCGTTCCGAATCACGCCCCGAGGATTTGGCGAGTCTGTTTACTAATTGTCACCCCGATGAGGGGTCATCAATGAGCCATTCTGTGTCAAGCCCGAGTAATCTAGGTGGCAATGTGACAAGTGGAGCTGGCGGACTGGGAGTAACGCACTCTATGCCTGTGTTTACTCTGCATCCGGACAGTGATAACATGGACGGAAGTCAGGGATCAGCCATGGATGTAGACAGTGAGCTTTTCACAAGCTCCGGTGATGACAGTAGTACCGTCGTCGGAGATGGGGATGGGGACACACGTGGGTTTGAGAGCAGCGGTGAACGGAAATTAGGTAGAGGGAAGATGGCAGCTGCAGTTGGCACAGCAGCTGCTGCTGCTGCTGCTGGAGCTATCTTTGCTATAATGAAAAACTAATGTACCAAGTGTAATTCTTGAAATCACATATCAAAATTAAAAACAGTTATTGCATTACAGTTTAACCCGTGTATTGCTATACATGAATATACATGTACACTTTATATTAAGAGTGGTAAGATGGTGAGCTATTGTGATGGGCCGAGGAAAATTATGTCAATGTTCTGTGCTTGATGGTCTGCTATCTGTTGAGTAGCCAGGAACAGGTCCTGGGGTATTACAGAGCTGCCAACTCTTCCGGATTCTGCGGAAGACTTCGCGTATTTGACGGTAATTTACTTACTTAAAATATATGCAAGGAGGCCTCTCCTTTTGGCACCAAAAGGAGAGGCCTCCTTGCATATAATTTAAGTAAGTAAATTACCGTCAAATACGCAAAGTCTTCCGCAGAATCCGGAAGAGTTGGCAGCTCTGGTATTACTGTAAACCTAAGTAATGATTGTAGTTTGGATCAAACAATTTGCAGTGTATGCATTATGAGGACATGTTATGCAATATCTGAAAAAATCATTTACAAGTAAAATAGATATGAAATGTCTTAAAAAGTTCTAAAAAGGTCCTGGTAGTAATATAAGTTTGAACAGAGAACAAACAAGAAAATATACAGTTTAACTCTAACTACCCCAATTGCTCCAAATTCCTTTTGGTTTTGCCTGATTTTGATGGATTCAGTACTCCATAGTATAGCCCAGCGGATAGAGCATGTAGCCATGTGTACCAAATCCATCAAACTCCACCGGCTGCTTTTGTTGGATTCAGTACTCCACAGTATAGCCCAGTGAATAGAGCATGTAGCCATGTGTACCAAATCCATCAAACTCCACTGGCTGCATTTGTTGGATTCAGTACTCCACAGTATAGCCCAGCGGATAGAGCATGTAGCCATGTGTACCAAATCCATCAAACTTCACCGGCTGCTTTTGTTGCATTCAGGACTGTGTATACTATAAGCCAAGCCATGGATGCTTTGCATTTGCTACTGTACCAATTCCATCAAAGTGCAACAATTGGGGTACCTTTTTACTGCACGTTGATGGATTTTGAAAGATTTGGGATGGTTTCTAGCAAAAAATGCCTTGGGGTTATTAATAATTAATGCATAGTGGAGGCATACTCCTTAAAGCAGAGCTTGTCGCCAAGTTTCCTGTAGATACAGCTTAACAATAAGGCCAAAAAACTCTGGTTTCTGGTCTTAGGTCGGCATCAAAATTGACCAGTGAAATATGTATACCCAGTTATTGGAACCAGACCAAATTTCCCAGACACAATGTATGGTGGCTGAGAGAGGACTCACAAATCAGGCAAACATTCATACCCCTATGTGAAAAAGTCACCACGGCAGAATTCCAATCAATCCAGCAATTTTGGCTGCAATTGGACATCGTTTCATAGAAAAAAAAGATAATAATAAAAATGCTGACCTGGTGTGAGGCGACACACACAGAAACCGGACACTTTTTTGGGGGCCAAAACATTACATACATGTAGGCTTACAATACACAGCAAACAACACAATATTGTGTACATGAAGTATTAGAAAAAAAGAAAAAAAAAAAAATATTGAAGAAAATGACATGTCTTTCAAAAAGCTTACACATACTCCCCATGTGATGTAAATATTTATCTTATCTGTATTAATATTAATATTGTATTAATATACTGGTATTATATGTATTATCCTCCATCAAACTTGAATCCATGATGCTGATTGCCAACAGCCCTCCAAGGAAAAACAAACAGATTGGTTGGCTGGAAGCCATATCCCAATTTGCATAATATTTGGCCTATCAAATATTGGATAACACTTGCTCTTGGGATTTAAAGGTACATGGAAAGTAAAGGATTGGTACATGTACATTTGTACATGTTATTCAAATACAGTCAAATGGTTGAATTTTGATTGAAGGAAACTGTAGTGAAGGCACTGTAGTGTCATGCCTCATCGTCTGTCATGACTCATAGAATGCAAAGTGCAGTAGTTTTTAGTGCCCAGCTTGCATGCTTGAGGTAGCTGATAATATATTTAAATGTATGTATATATACATATGAATATTTATAAAGGTATAATTTAAATACTATGTATGAAATATCCATTGTATAGCAAACATTTCGAGTGGAAACCACTCTGAAGTGCATACAACCAGTTAAAGGACTGGTTTATGCTGAAAGGGACAGTCTTGTCACGATTGTAACAGACTTTCAACAGAGCATGGAATTGGTGTCCTTGTTTAAGATGAAAATTATTGGCTCATTTATGCAGCAGCAACGGTAATATGACCTTACCATGTGGGGTATTATTTTCAGTCATTGAGTTAATCTAAAACTAGCACTCCAATTCCGTACCCTTTAAGTGGCTGGTATAGACCTTTGCGACGGCATATCTTCAATACAAATCCAAGTTACCAAACTGAGGCTTGGTGAGTAAATAGTCTGGTTCCTATTCATGCATTGAGAATTAGCCATGTAATCTTACTTGCGTATACAGGGAACCAGACAAAGATGGCCACAGTGTGATAAAGGTCTATAAGCTTATGTCATTGTCTTGTATCTGTAAATTGGTTGAAATTGTGTAAAGTAGTCCATGGGGTGGGGGTGTGGTTATAACATTGGGCCAGTTTCATAGAGCTGCTAAGCACACACATTTGCTGAGCACAGAATATAATTATGTGCTTGGCAAAATAAAAAAAATAATCATAAAAATTAGGTTACTAGACAAATTGTCATGTAATGTTTATTGCTTCTAGATAAATCTCAGCCCAATCATCCTGGAAAAAAAAAAAAAAAAAAAAAAAACTCTGTCTGAAGTGCAGAGAACACACCCAAAATATGCAATTTATTTTACATAAATATTCATAATGTTTTCCGAATTCATGACTGATTGTTTTTTATTGAAACCATCATTTGATAAATGTGTACAGTGTATAGGCTTATCCTGAATTTTCTATTGAAAAGAGTTATTATTTTGTATACTTTCGTAAGTCATCCTTTGTTACATTATTTGCACATTCAAGCACCAAGCAATTGGTAGTACATGTAATGGCCGAAAATAAATGTTCCGGATGCCCGACCTCTCCTCTGTTGTAAAGATTGATTTGTACGTCTCTTAGAACAGAACAGTTAGAAAACCTGTTAATGTACTCGACATTTTGCCTTACCTGCGTCAAGGGACAGTGGTGGCTAAAAAGTGGGTGGGGCATATGGCCTTAAAAGGGGGACTACAAGAAGGTGTATAAACATGCATGATGATAACAGATGAAGAGGGCGTTAGATCAGCCCTTGCCTGCATAGGTCTTATGATGTTTGGCGGATCCTATGTGCAAATCCAGTAAGAAAATGTATAATTTTACTGGAATAATAACATCCTGAAAAGGAGAAATGTTGTGTTTGCCATTGAGTGTAATATCATGAATATATTAGTAAGGAAAAAACAAAAATAAAATGTCTCCAGTTTCTGGGCTACAAGCGCGTCGCCTCAGACCCGCGCGTCAGCATTTTTAATTTTTCTTTTTTGTGTGCTATGAAACGATGTCCAATTGCAGCCAAAATTGCTGGATCGATTGGAATTCTGCCGTGCTGTGCTATAAACGACTTTTTCACACAGGGGGTATGAACGTTTGCGTGATTTGTGAGGCCTCTCTTAGCCACCATACTTTGTATTTGGGAAATTTGGTCCCCGCGTATACAATGTATCACGTATTTTCCTGTTGTGTGTCACCGCACCGATTTTGAAGCCGACCGATGACCAGAAACCAGAGACTTTTTTGGGGTCTAATACAAATGAAACTAGATCTCAAGTGTTTCTTGGGACAAACACACGGTGTTCGCGTGAACTTCCGGTTTAATCAAATTACCACTGGTGATAGGCAGATTCACGCAAACCGCCGATGGTGGCGCTATTTTTCATATCCTTTTTTCTGTCGAAGTTGTGACCCGCCGAAAGTTCGTTGACGCGCCCGATAGTACGTGTGAAAATGCATAGGCGCAATATCGCTAGCGCCTGGTTACGCTGATGAGGCCTGAGGCTTCAATGTTTTCCTGGACGCCATTTTTATGAGCACTAAATTATGCAGTCGATAAAAAAAAATCAGCGACGGGAAACCTTTCGTTATGGAAATACAGGCAAATGAATTTCGGTAAGTTTTTACGATTTTCTTGTCCAACTTCCATGGTAAAATACTAATAAAGGGTAGTTTACGGATGTAGTCACTTCTAGTGTCGATAAATGGATACTACACATCGTGGTAATCTTAATTGGTCAGTCGATGCCAACTGTAACGTTGGCGCAAAAACAGTGCAACTTGTGCAAAATGACCCGACGTAACGGCAAATAATAAAATAAAGAAATCACCGCTATCGGCGATTTGACACGCTGAATCGGGGTGTCACGCACGCTGAATCGGGGTGTCACGCACGGGTGGATTTTGGTATTCAATGTGATTTTGTTGTTATAAAAGGGGGACGTGCTATATAGACACTTTACAAGGATACATTGCAGGCAAATTCGGTCACAACTTTTCAAATGAAACTGGATCTTAAAATGACCAAATATTTAAATCAACAAAAATTCGTAACTTTGCATAGGGTTAACCTATCATGACCATTGACCCCTCATTTTCTTTCTAATGTTTTGCTCTATCCAGTGATATGACATTTAAAAGCATTGAAGCAACTTCAAATTTTCATGAAACTGCCTTCTGATGACGTCACAATCATTTTTTTTTTTAATTATCCACAATTTGTATTATAATATCACTTTCTGTTTCAAAAGGCACATCAATTTTGCATTAAAATATGTTCAATTTAAATTTCTTTGAGATTAACGTTAGATATTTCATTGTTATTACAATCATGAACAAATTTAGCCATTATATTTTCTTTGGTCAGGATTATTCTTGATAGGCCTATTTGATCAATTTTAAAAGATAATTTCAAATTTTCCAAGCCATAACTTCCGGTTCAATCAGGTGATTGCATTTTATTGTATTTAATTTTATTGTTGACCTTGCCAAATTTCATGAAATTTCTGTTTCGCGATTTTCTAGATAAAAAGTAATTTAACTTAACCTTCCGCTATATTAACTGATGACGTTATCAAAAATATTTTTGAAAAGGTGTGACCTCACTAAATAAAATTATACTAATTTGTTATCTGCCAGGGTCATATTAAAATTGTGTTATAATTTGTCTCCTTCAACTACCGGTAGAAGGCATGCTGATACTTTAAACGTGTACCAATGAATTTCGACCGGAAGTAAAGGTCACATTTAGTACACGTCTGTAAGAAAAAAAAACATAATTACGAGCTTTTCCATTCTCGGTTCAGGAGATATAATTTTCTGATAAAATAGCCTTTGTTTCAGTGTAATTTGACACGATGACGTCATTGCGATTTCATGTTTTTCCAGATATAATTCTTTTAGTACTAATGACACTACCAATAATATTGTTAAAAGGTCTGACCTCCCTTAATATAACTATACTAATTCATTCTCCATGCGTTGTATCAAATTTGTGTTATAATTGCATTCAGAATGTTCGTATTATACTTTAATATGGGAAATTGTTGTTCCTCCAATGGCGATATCGGAAGCTCACGTGCATCGTGATCAAAACCAGCGAATGAAACTACATGAACATGTGAAATCACTCTCCATTTGTTCTGCTTCTTTAACAATTTAAACATTATTTTCCATTTTCCAAATTCATAAGTTTGAAAACAGCTGCTAACTTTGCTGCCATAAAACGGATATCTTTCCAATTTAATCATAACTTACAACACGGTGAATACGATGTTTAGTAGGATGATCAGCACCGAACGTTTGGCAATATTTGTGTACCATTGTGAGTTGACCATGTCAAGGCACACGCGGACATTTTCAGGCATAACAGGAAATAAATGCCCCTTGACCTGTCTATAAACAGCCAAGACACGAGAGGGCGGTATTAACGTTTCACAGTCCACCCCAATTTTTTCATGCATTGTATGTATGGCTGGCGACCTTGGTGTATAGCTGAAGACTTGTGTGCGCATCTAGATTGCGAAATAACTGTGCTGTACATAATACATTATTATATATTATTATTAAATTATTATTTTTTAAACCTGCCGCCAGAGGGCGCTGTGACAGGTGATGACGTCATCGGTCACATTTTAAAAAGGTCACATGCCAATAGTAATTTGGTCCACTGAAGACATGTCCATATACCATATCATGTCATAAAAGTGCTTCAGAATATTTTTTCACTTAAACTTCTGGTTTCGACCGGAAGGAGAGATCAGATTGGGGTCACGTCTGTGAATGAAATGTCACATAATTCAACGTCTGTAAGATGATGCAAAGATTGTGAAAATATCTTTTGTGGTTCATGATTTTTTGAAATATTAAACTTTGATTTAGTGTAATTCGGTATCTGACGTCACCATGACGTCATAACTTAGGATACAACTACATATTAAGGTCTAATAAGTTTCAAGGTGCGGTGAACTTTGATTTAATTTTGCCCTACACCTACGTGTGTATAGCACTGTATACTCAGTGCTTTCCGAGTGTCTGTGTCATCAACCTATACATTATGAAATAGTCCTGTATAAATTCTACAGCAAGCCTCATATAGTTGGTTATACATCACCACGCTTTGCATGGAAATAAACTCACCGAAATCAGATGGCGCGGGATCCAACATGTTTCCGTGGGCCCCTCCATTGACGGCATCGTAGTTTCCTCGATCCCTCTTACGCCATTACTTCTCTCGATACTTCATACCCAAATTGCAATAACAATACATTAGAAAAATGTTGCTTCTTTTTCGAACGAAAAACGCATTCGGACATTGTACCATGATTTATATACGTACACAAACGATCGAGTTGCTATATGCCTACTCGCAACATTTGATCTTTGGATACGACAAATTTGGCCATTGCGTCACGGACCCCCTTTGTTGATGAATCGATCGGTGGTCAGTCCTCTTTGTGGATTTATTCGTATCGGTACACGTTCACAGTTGGCTTTCGGGCTTAGAGTCGATTTTCCAATGCTGAATGAAACACCCCATAAACTTAATGTAAAGTTCATGTTACTTTGAATGCTTCAACGTTTCAACAAATACAGTATTTTCTATGATAAAACTGACTGCGTCTTCATCCATATTTTAGAGACGAGCTTGTCTTGTCGAATTAATTTCAACTCTGTTTTTACGCTAACATCAGATACATCGCCGCCGAGTTAGAATTTCAGTGGTTGATACTTCATTTACTCAGTTTAGTAAACAGTGCTGCTTTACACTGTAGATGGGATCATCCCACAATAACATCGAAACACATGATTAAGAGTAATAATTTTTCAAGTATTCTTAAATTTTACAGTTGTATTATAAAAATTAACGTTGTTTTTATTTTTTATATTTCTATTTAGCATTTTATTTTGAAATTTGTATTATTCTATGTTTTATTTTATTATATTTTTAGGTCGTGCGTACTAAAGTTTGGTCATTCATTTTAGGATTAGTTGGGGTGCTATTAAAATAAGGTTCGTTAATTAAAATTCTTATATATTTATGGAATCAGCAAAAGTAAGTAAATTGAACACAACAAAAACACTACTCGTTAAACGAAACAAACAAAACAAATACATAAAAAGTCAGATATTGCAACATAAACTAAACTTAAGTAAATAAACAATAAATTTGTTTGAAGTAATAAAACAAACAAAAAATATCGAAACACATACATAAAAATTACAAAAAATATATATATTAATGTTAAACGAGAAACTAGAAAAAAAAACAGAAAAAATACTACCCCTCATGAACACACGCCTAAACAAAAATTTATTTACGAACGAAAATGTGTATATTTGTATACCATCTTTCCATATTCAATGTTTGTTTCTTTGGATGGTCTTTGCGCGAATGTAATCACATCACGTGCAACGTTTTCTATATTTTTCCGTCAGATCAACATTTTTAAGTGGGTTTTGTTCGTTGCCTTTATGTTAAACCATGAAGTAGTACAACTTTATTACCACTCGTCCATAGTTTTCTATTGATTTGTCGGATCAAGACTTTTACTTTTCCTTTGTCCTTTTGATTCGCCCATAGAATTGTCGGATCAAGATCCCATTACCTCTTTCACGCAACATCTAAGAATAACCCATATTGGATCCAGTCATCTTTTGTTCCCATCCCTTCAGTTGTTAGATCTCCAACTCAGTCTCGTCACTAACTATTATCCATATATACTTCTTGGCTATCAAGGTCTTAGATTTCTGCCTGTCGTTTTGTTTTTCTATTCTAACCTTTTCGTTTATACACCATTGCTGTAAACATTTTATTGTTTATTAGGATGGATGAAGTCTCCCTTTTAATAATTAATTTTCATCAATCAACAAATTAAACTTCAACAAAATGAAAAGTACACTTTCCTTGTACAAAAATCGTTGCGATTGAGGCGAAGTGTTCAAGACGGATACGGATGTACATACTTGCAAACATACGTCACGTGTTGCATTTGCCCCTTTTCACAGAAAATAATGCCTGTGCATATAGCATCGAATAAAACAAAGTATCAACGCAACAAATTGTTTGATTAACGTATCATGCAGTCTGTGTTGATTGTGTTACTTACTGTGCTCCGTATTTTGCACAAAGTTATTTTGAACAGAATTGGGTTTAGTTATTAGCCTATAGTAACATAAATATACGTTTCGAAGTCTGCATCAGCGGTCTTCACCGGTGTGTTGGTTCTCCAAGACATCATTTCTTGTTATAAAGGAGTGCGTTCGTCGGTAAAGTAATCGCAAGACTAGTCTTTCAGGGGATTCTCGTAATTTCCACAAAAATGATAAACATTACATAAGTTTGACTGTGGAAAACTAAAAGTTTACCGCATAACGGGTAAACAAGTCAGTATTTAATACCTAATCCATAGGACTGAACTACTAAAAATGTTTTAGGACAGGGAGGGATCCTGCTTTATCATGAATATTTCCCGTTTAATAAGGGGGGCCGTGGCAAATTGGATAACAACGTTTCTATAAATAAATTAACAGGGGCATGGAATATAATTAGATGGTACCTAAGTTCACTGATCAGTAATCGATTGATAGTAGTATTGTTATGTAAATCCAAACTGCCATTATGTGTCCCAATTTGTTTTACTCAAACAAAGGGAATGGCGGAACACGTAGAGCAGTGAAGGGGTGCCTGTATAATCACATCAGTCAATGAACGGGTCGGTATTTTACTTGCACACAGAATCATAAACAAGCTAGTGACGTCATAAGTCAACAACATGGCTGAGTGACCAGCCACTCGCCTTGGATGTGTCTGAACAGGTTTTTCAGATAAGACGAAATGTATCTATTAATAAAAAATGACATCATTCATCGTTGCAAATCAATACACACGTCATTATTATTAACCAAGTACACGTCTGCTTTGATCGTCTTAAATCGAATATTAAAAGGTACCCGCATAGTCTTTGCCGATTGAATTTCGTTTTACTCCTAACCCGTCGTTATGACGAGCGATGTAGATATGTGACGTCACAGTACCCTCATATTTTGTTGATTTTTTTTAATTTTACGGTCTAGAGCGTGTTGAGACAAGCATTCTATTAATGAGGTTTTTTAAGAGTAAGATTCATTCTTATTAAAATCATCAAATAGGAGCGGTTGCTATTTTTCTTTTGGCGCTCGTGATTGGATAGTTTTAACGACGAAGAGCACGCGTTTATGCTTGTTTTTAATTATCGTTGCAGTATGTTGTAACATTACAACCATTTCTTATTATGAATCATGGCAAAACAATAATTCTAAACAAGTGCGTTTACTGCTAATTGGACCCCGACATGATGACAACCGAAAGTTTAACATTCACTCTTGCGAATAGTGCGGCAAATTTGTCATTCATTAAAATAAAATTGATATAGCTACACAAGTTACACCCATTAACTCATATAACTCAACCTGTATAAAATGTTTAGTATTGTTAGGTTTGAAAATACCAACTACACTGTTCTTATTTAAAAGGTCCTTCATAAAATAAAATTTAAAAAACCTAATGTATGTACGGTTAAATGGCCCTTCATAAAAAAAATTATAATAAAATGCCTACATAAAATCCTATGCATAACTATGATAATAAATATTTATAAACGTGAACGGATCATTCCTATAAATGTAATGAGTCATCAAACCGAGAGTCTAGTTCCCCAAAATCACCAGTTGCAAATCCCGGCTACGTAGCAAAGCAGAGTGGAACAGACTATTTATATACGTACAAGTTACAACAACAGCCTGACAACTACATGTACCAGTTCGTGTTAGGACACATCTATGGCATGGACGAAGGACTTGTCTATTGTTATCTGTAGTAGTATGTCAGATGGGGGTTCTGAACCAGTATACCTTTTTGTGGGCGTGTTTGATGAGATTTGCACCAAAAAAAGGGGGAGGATGGGGTGTGGGTTGTGTTGATGACGTCATCAAAAACTTAGGTACCATCTAATTATATTCCATGCCCCTGTTAATTTATTTATAGAAACGTTGTTATCCAATTTGCCACGGCCCCCCTTATTAAACGGGAAATATTCATGATAAAGCAGGATCCCTCCCTGTCCTAAAACATTAAGACATTTTTAGTAGTTCAGTCCTATGGATTAGGTATCAAATACTGACTTGTTTACCCGTTATGCGGTAAACTTTTAGTTTTCCAGAGTCAAACTTATGTAATGTTTATCATTTTTTTGGAAATTACGAGAATCCCCTGAAAGATCTAGTCTTGCGATTACTTTACCGACGAACGCACTCCTTTATAACAAGAAATGATGTCTTGGAGAACCAACACACCGGTGAAGACCGCTGATCCAGACTTCGAAACGTATATTTATGTTACTATAGGCTAATAACTAAACCCAATTCTGTTCAAAATAACTTTGTGCAAAATACGGAGCACAGTAAGTAACACAATCGACACAGACTGCATGATACGTTAATCCAACAATTTGTTGCGTTGATACTTTGTTTTATTCGATGCTATATGCACAGGCATTATTTTCTGTGAAAAGGGGCAAATGCAACACGTGACGTATGTTTGCAAGTATATGTACATCCGTATCCGTCTTGAACACTTCGCCTCAATCGCAACGATTTTTGTACAAGGAAAGTGTACTTTTTATTTTGTTGAAGTTTAATTTGTTGATTGATGAAAATTAATTATTAAAAGGGAGACTTCATCCATCCTAATAAACAATAAAATGTTTACAGCAATGGTGTATAAACGAAAAGGTTAGAATAGAAAAACAAAACGACAGGCAGAAATCTAAGACCTTGATAATAATAATAATATTAATGTGTGGATTTATATAGCGCACGTATCCACCAACTAAGTGGTGCTCAAGGCGCATTATATTATTATCCCTGCTCATAAGGCTCATAAGGCTCATAAATCATGACTGAAACCATCTCAGCTCTCTGGGGAGTATACAGCTCAATTGCTGCCATTTCTAGCGCATATAAAGCAAACCAACTCTGCCTTCACAGGTACCCATTTAACCCCTGGGTGGAGAGAAGTAATTATGATTAAGTGTCTTGCTCAAGGACACAAGTGTCACGGCCGTGATTCGAACCCACATTCTGTTGCTAACACCAGAACTTGAATCCGGTAAGCTAGACCGCTCGGCCACGACACGTATATATGGATATGTGACGAGACTGAGTTGGAGATCTAACAACTGAAGGGATGGGAACGCACATCTTAATCTTTTGGGAGAACAAAAGATGACTGGATCCAACAGGTCGCATGGGTTATTCTTAGATGTTGCGTGAAAGAGGTAATGGGATCTTGAATGGGATTCTATGGGCGAATCAAAAGGACAAAGGAA
Organism: Zoroaster sp. YZ-2022; assembly: GCA_029582265.1. Lineage (NCBI taxonomy): Eukaryota > Metazoa > Echinodermata > Asteroidea > Forcipulatida > Zoroasteridae > Zoroaster > Zoroaster sp. YZ-2022. Next base: position 19,918,287 of record CM055828.1, on the reverse strand, counting down.
AAGGAAAAGTCTTGATCCGACAAATCAATAGAAAACTATGGACGAGTGGTAATAAAGTTGTACTACTTCATGGTTTAACATAAAGGCAACGAACAAAACCCACTTAAAAATTTTGATCTGACGGAAAAATATAGAAAACGTTGCACGTGATGTGATTATATTCGCGCAAAGACCATCCAAAGAAACAAAAATTGAATATGGAATATACAGATTTTCGTTCGTAAATTAATTTTTGTTTAGGCTTGTGTTCATGAGGGGTAGTATTTTTTTTGATTTTTTTTCTAGTTTCTCGTTTAACATTAATATATATATTTTTTGTAATTTTTATGTATGTGTTTCGATATTTTTTGTTTGTTTTATTACTTCAAACAAATTTATTGTTTATTTACTTAAGTTTAGTTTATGTTGCAATATCTGACTTTTTATGTATTTGTTTTGTTTGTTTCGTTTAACGAGTAGTGTTTTTGTTGTGTTCAATTTACTTACTTTTGCTGATTCCATAAATATATAAGAATTTTAATTAACGAACCTTATTTTAATAGCACCCGAACTAATCCTAAAATGAATGACCAAACTTTAGTACGCACGACCTAAAAATATAATAAAATAAAACATAGAATAATACAAATTTCAAAATAAAATGCTAAATAGAAATATAAAAAATAAAAACAACGTTAATTTTTATAATACAACTGTAAAATTTAAGAATACTTGAAAAATTATTACTCTTAATCATGTGTTTCGATGTTATTGTGGGATGATCCCATCTACAGTGTAAAGCAGCACTGTTTACTGAACTGAGTAAATGAAGTATCAACCAAAATTCTAACTCGGCGGCGACGTATCTGATGTTAGCGTAAAAACAGAGTTGAAATTAATTCGACAAGACAAGCTCGTCTCTAAAATATGGATGAAGACGCAGTCAGTTTTATCATAGAAAATACTGTATTTGTTGAAACGTTGAAGCATTCAAAGTAACATGAACTTTACATTAAGTTTATGGGGTGTTTCATTCAGCATTGGAAAATCGACTCTAAGCCCGAAAGCCAACTGTGAACGTGTACCGATACGAATAAATCCTTTACGCAAAGAGGACTGACCACCGATCGATTCATCAACAAAGGGGGTCCGTGACGCAATGGCCAAATTTGTCGTATCCAAAGATCAAATGTTGCGAGTAGGCATATAGCAACTCGATCGTTTGTGTACGTATATAAATCATGGTACAATGTCCGAATGCGTTTTTCGTTCGAAAAAGAAGCAACATTTTTCTAATGTATTGTTATTGCAATTTGGGTATGAAGTATCGAGAGAAGTAATGGCGTAAGAGGGATCGAGAAAATTACGATGCTGTCAATGGAGGGGCCCACGGAAACATGTTGGATCCCGCGCCATCTGATTTCGGTGAGTTTATTTCCATGCAAAGCGTGGTGATGTATAACCAACTAGATGAGGCTTGCTGTAGAATTTATACAGAACTATTTCATAATGTATAGGTTGATGACACAGACACTCGGAAAGCACTGAGTATACAGTGCTATACACACGTAGGTGTAGGGCAAAATTAAATCAATTGTATTTCATAATGGACAAACAATCAGCTTACAAAGGTTACATTACATGGTTATTGGACTTGAGTGGAAGTATCGCCGTAACTTGTCTCAACACGAACGGTATTTGTTATTGCCGAATTGTGCCTAGTTTGTCACCCTGTGTGGGGTATAATATTATAACTACATTCTTGGTTAGGGGAACTAGACCGTATCGTTATACATGGGATAGTACCGTTATATGGGGGAAGACCCGTATCACTTTCCGCATGGCATACTCCATTCACATAGGTGAAGTGTGTCCCAAATACTACTAATAATTAGAAGGTCTCAATTATTAATTTATAATATCTTAACAAACATAACACTTCTTATCTATATGCATACTTTGTACAGATTTCTTTATACAACTGTCGCAGGCTCATTAACATTAAAAATATTAATAACACGCCCCTCAAGAACTGTGTACACACCCCTCCTTTAGAAGATGGTTTCGTCCTACAGCTCCTCAAAATATGCAAATTAGGTATCACGTGACCCCAAATCCAGCCTTCTGATTGGTCGAGAGGCCCAAAAACCACTGGCGGAATTACTTGGTTAGACGGGGAGCACTACTGGCGTTGATCGGTTTTAATTTGAGGCTAATATTATTAGGGAACATACATTTCTCACGTGTTAGAGTGGGGGTGGGGCGGGGTGGGGAGCATATTGCATAAGAGAGCGCCTAGAACAAACACATTTCCGGGTCCCAGAGCCCCTGAAGTTCAGTTCGAGCTGGATTTGTTCAGGGTAGAACCAATATAATATCGGGCAACTCGTTTCTCAGCTATCGCTAAATGAGAAACGTGGTTCAGGAAGAACCGTGGGGTCTTCTCTGCGTTTCGATTAGTATGATCTAATCATCGTCAGGAGACTGGTAAGGGTTCCAATCATCCTCAGAGAAAACACGAACAAATCCTAAATGTAAGTTATGCACATTTTCAAGTGTGTTTTCTGTAAAAACTGTGAGTACATTTTCAAAATTTTCTCATGGGATGAGGTTGCTTTAACTTGATTTAAAAATTGTAGGCTATGCGTGTTGGCCTACACTGTTTTTTCCCCAAAAAAATACAAATATTGTACATTCCCTTGAAAAACTCATTTGATAAAATACCTGAAAAGGAGATATGTATAGATAAGGTGTTAGCCAGGATTTAAAACTAGGGTGTCCAAATATGCTGGAAATTTCAAAACAGGGTTTCCAAATTGTTCACTTACAAAACTTTTACATGTAAATGATATATGAAATAGGGTGTCCAAAATTGAAACAGGGTGTCACACACCTCTGGCTAATACTATAATGTGTATAGAAAACAATCTGATTCATTTTATTTTGTTGTGTGGTTAAATGAGAAAATAGTGAAAGTGTATATTCAGTTTAGTTCGTATTCATTCCTACGAGGATATCCGGAAGACAAACATTCATTTGTGAAATATTTTGAAGTAGGCTACTAAAATATGATAGCACCTCAGAGGGAAATATTTCAAGGGATGTTTGATCATTAACCTTACACCAAGTAAATTTTTTTAAATAATTTAAAAAAATAATAATAATAAATTCAAACTACTTTCTGCAGAAAGTTAGTCAGAGGTATTCGGGAGTATTCAATCTTCTCGGCGAACCCAGCGTGATGATCTCCTTAGCACCTTCCTGGGGAATCGGCAGAAACCTGGCCCTCCTTTACTTTCCTGTACCGTAACCAACTATCGAACATGGGAGAGGCGTGGCGGCCCCGAAACCATTGCCGCTGCCGCAGCTGCCATGTCCCTGAATTAGGTGGGTTGGCTTCAAACCGGTCCGTCCCAGCTCTGGAAGCCCCACGATTGACCAGTGGTCTGGCCATCGTGCTGCGCCACTTGGTATTAGAGAAGTTAAATTAAACTTACTTAAATAAAGGGTTTGTATTGTATTGTGACGCAACAAAAGAAAACAGTAGGCGGGCTTTGAATAGGGATCGCTTGCGTTGAAGTCAAGCTTCTTATCCATTAGACCACGCTTCACCTGAGCGTTTGCAATGAAAGGAGATTCATTATCATTTGATTCGATGGAAAAAAATAAAGAGAATGCTTATTGTTTTTTTGTTTTTTTGGAGTTTAGGTCTTTCAGTTAATTCTTCATGTGACCAGTACATATGCAGTTCTTGAATGTTTATTCATAGTCATACAACAATGGCGGATTCAACTTTTTCCATTGTTGAGCAGACTGTGGGGCTGTTTGTGTGTCTGGGTGTACTACGGTATGTGCGTGGGGTGTTTACAGCGAACTTTTAACAACATGGACACAATAGGTCCTCTGTCAGAGGCTAGAAGAGAACAAAATGAGGTCCTCGGGCGACACCAAATAGTCTAATGTAATGTAATCTTATGTTTTTGAGGGGATTGCCATTACCGTTACTAGGGACGTCCAACGTCCTCCCGGTATCATCGCCCACTCCATGCAGACGGCATTCGAGTGAGAACATTATTTTGGTATTCTATTCAAACCTTAATGTCTCAGTGTGATCCTGAATCTATGTTGATGGTGATCGTTGTTTCGGTGACAAATTTATCAAAATTTTGTATCATTGGTCATTCAAAAAACTATTTTTCCTATAAATATTAATGGAATGTATGACGGGGGGGGGGGAGGAGTGGGGGACAATGTTTGTGTACCCACTCCTTTTTGGCAGTTTGCCTTTGCCCGTGTCATTCCACCTAATTTTCGAGACATTAGATCCATTCCTGGAATGACCAATGACCTAGGCTATTACTGTATTAGTAATGCATACAATCAAGGATGATAACAGCTTACGTAATGATGTACAAAAATGCGGTCTTAATCGAATACTTAATCGCGATTAATCGAGTACTCGCGAGTAACTGCTGTGCGATTACTCGAGTAGTTAATTTCACTAATCAGTAGTGAATTTCACTAAGTACTGACCGCGGTCAACGTTGCTTGGCTTTGGCAACCATTCCCCTGTACTCTGCGTAAATGCTTGTTTGCCGCATTTTTGGGGGGTTTAAAATCTACATTACTTTAATTTATAAGAACATTAAGTTGTCATCTACTGTACTCGTTACAATAATGCACTTTGCACAAAGGGGTTCGACTTTAAATGGCATTGAATTTTGAGGCAATGACTTTCATTATCATTTGAAAATGTACCCATTCTAAAGTTGTTTTCAGGAAATACTCGATCACGCATGTAAATTACGGTAGTTCCCCACCAGAGAACTCATCACCTGACATTAAAAAGTGATTTCATTACAGTAGAGCGACCACGCATTAATCATGGTGACGTGCTTTCAAAAGGGGCAGACTTTTCAAACTGGTTTTTTTTCAAAAAATCTGTTCAGCCGTACTTGAACCAAATCTGCCTGAGTTGCATTCAATTAAGAACGCTTGGATAACAACAGGGCAAGGCCACTCCACTCTCCCATGCTCATCTATGTTATACAAATATTTTTTGTAGCATGTTTACGGTACGGAATAGTTTGTGAACAATGTAAAATACCTATCTGTCTATGGGAACATTATGAGCAACGGTCCCGGCTCCATTGTGCCCTTGGGCCTTGAGAGCATACAACCCTTGAGAGCATACAATATTTCAATTGGTTTCGATTACGTGCTGACACCCCTATTAGCCAAATTTTGGTTCAACGTTTCCCCCTAACATCTTCTCTTAATACCCACTTATATACTGTACACGTATTCTTCCTGGTATTGGGCAATGAGAATTTCATAGTCTTTTGGATAGCCTGAAAAGGACAATATCGTCACGATCAACAGACATGGAATCAGAGGGCTAGTTTTAGATTAACCCAATGACTGAAAATAATACCCCACATGATAAGGTCATATTACTATTGCTGATGCATAAATGAGCCAGTAATATTTAGTCACTGTGTTCATCTTAAACGAGGACACCGATTCCATGGCCTGTTTGAAAGTCTGCTCTGATCGTGACGATAGTGTCCATTTAAACACCAAAAAGCCTATACGTGTGCGATTACCAATAGTGTATGACTTCCAAGGGTCCATTAAATGCAATTTTATGCAGATAAAACTGTGAAATATCCATGCTGAACGCCATGAAAAGTCTTTTTAAGGTAAAGCGAAGACTGAGTAGTTGAAATTGGTAAACCTGTTCATTCTATTCATTGACACACGACGGCGCTGTTTTATGAGAACACAACATGAACTCATTGTCATGGCAACACTAAAAAGAGCACAAAATCAATACCCCAAACCATGCCCAACAGAGGTTACCTAAAACAAGTTTACTGATTGGTTAACTCAGTTAACAATTAAGATAACTCTAGGAGAAATGATTTTTGAAAAGATGAGGAAATCGGCCAACTTTTATTCACAAACCAACCATGATGTTGCATTCGATCTCACTGTAACATCACTGATTTGCTTATGTGATTTGCTTTGTATATAGATAAACAAAATCACAAAAAGAGAATCAAAATACACACATATTGGCAATTATAATGTTTTTAAAGGTAAAATAGCAATGTGGAAACTAAGTTGTGCATAATGTTAGCATGAAAAAAACCTGTTTCGCTGTGCCTTTAAAAATTATAATACATATCTCCGGGTCAGACTTTGGGAGTGGGATGGGTGGGAGGAGGGGTGCGAGTGGTTGGGTTGGGGAAAGGTTGCGGTATGCCGACAATTATATGCAGGTTTTGATAAACACTTTCCAGTCGACTGCAAATACCAAAATGCCGTGAATAGGCGCGGACGATCCCATATCTGGCGGTGGGTAAGCTTTTAGCCACAAAGGCAGCAACGAGATGACTTTGGTAAAAGTGCAATATACCTTGTCCATTGAAACTTGATTACTTTTATAGTTCGTTCGGTTGGTTTCCTTTTGTTGTGGCATTAACGGGAAAAGTAAAGTTGTTTCTCGGTGAATTGTTAATATTTATGGGCCACTTGAGTGGTAAATTGAACCAATAAATCTGAATTAGCTGATAGGATTTATTCTCTCAATTTTCTGGGTTTTTTTCCTTTTGAAACTGCGATCATATAGGGTATCGTGCCAATACAATTAATCCCCTCTTTTCAAGAAACTTCACGTATATAGCCATAATTTCGAAAAACAGGTGGTGTGAATTATGAAAAAAGGGTTCATTCCCCGAACATTTTAAGCTCTGAAATTAATTTGACAACCGTGTCACGTCAAAATGAGGCACTGAAAAAAAAAAGAAAAAAAAAATCATAGTTGTTGCATGGTGGTCCTTTGGCGCACCCCGTCACTCTTATAAGACTGGTATATATTATTTAAAACAATGTTCTGAAGTAAGCATTAAAGGGAAGGTACAGCATTTATTATTTCGGCAAAACTGCTTAAATGAGTAGGTCTATGTTAACATTATTTTAATCCGAAGTTTCACATCAGAGTACCACCAGATCTGTGAACAGTTAAGCTCATAATGCAGAGTCTAAGTCATGAATGAAGTGTAAACAATCACACACGGTGTTACAGACAACACTTGAAGCGGCGTCGGCAGAGGCGGATCAAGGGTCTCGAAAGGGGAGGAGACAAGGCAAAAAAAGGGGGACAAAAAGCGTATGGTAAATTGACATGCACGGCGATAAAAAAAGGGGGCACATGCCCTCTTTGCTACCCACATAGATCTGAAAATGGGTGTCGGCAACATTTTGCAGATGTGCATTATTATTTGTTTGTGTTTTCTCTGAAATGAGAGCACTTTAGGCAGAAGAAATGTTCAGGATGAATGGTACCTCAACCAAATTCACATCCAGCTATATCCCAGATAATACTTTGGCAAATACCTTGTAATACGGTATAATTACCAATGTTGTACTTTCCCTTGGAAGTTAAATAATTCCTATTTCTTTTACGCCTTTTAAAGTGTTTGCAAGGAGCTCTTCCGTGCCTCGTTTCCTTCTTTGAGCTGACTGTCCTTTCCTTACACGCGATATAGACCATGCGACTTATTTACACCATGAAGGAAAATACTATTTTCCTTCCTCCATGTTTACACATTGCGTGACCTTCAGAGTACCAAGGTGATTTCCCGCCGGGCAAAAGTGTGTGTATTTGTATGCAGAGTTTGTACATTTTGTACATAGCACCAATATTTTAGAAATATTTTAAGCCGAGCGCAGTTTGACCTTTGGGGATCTTTTGTAAACATGTGATGTTATGTAATATATTTCTGACCCTTTTTTTGTTTGTAAACAATTCCTCATTATGTACGATTCATCTTTATTTAACTTTTATAAATTTCAATAAATGATATTTATTGCCACGTGATGAAGTATTTATTTAATGGTGTTTATCACACCCCACGCATACACGTTCACTGGGTTTATAATTTTATCATGCGGCGACCATCTTTACTTTTCAAATAAATACCAAAGCGCTTATTCTCGTTGCACAAACGGGGTCAGCCAATTGGGCCCTGCCAGCCTTGGTACGGTCACATGGAAACTGTATGAACAGCACATAACAGCAATATACATATAGCAAGATGTATATCGTGATGAAGGTGGTCTTCCAACAGTTCAGGAAAAGGGGTTGGGCGGGACTGGGTTCATGGACTATTATAAGGCTTGCTGGGTCACTCAACACATTGTGTATTTAATACATAAAGAAGGACATGGTAATTTTGGAAAACACCCTTTGCACAACGGTTGTTACCTCTGGTACGGTATAGGGTAGGCCTTAACAAATTGTGTTTATATATTAACATAATATTTTTTTTAGAAAGAGTGAGTCTACATGATCTTGCCCGGGGGCCAACAAGACTAAAAAATATATATATAAAAATATGTTTAAAAAAAAAAAGAAAAAAAAAAGGAAAAGAAAGGAAAATATTTGTTGTTAGGTAAACTGCCAGCCTTTTCAATTCATCGCCAATAATTCACCGTAAACAAATTGACATAAAAGTCTTTGACCCAGGGCTGAACCTTTAAGGGACGATTTCATGCAATGACCTGAAAGAATGGACTTTTATCCGGCCGTACGTGTTATTAGTTGCGGATCATTTAATATAGGCTATCGAAGCCGAGGACTATATTAAAGTCAGCATTTATACCGACCTTTAAAGGTAAAGCATAGATTTTTATTAATATTCAAAAGTAACAAAATGGTCGAATATTAATGTAAAACTCACTTATTAGTGTAAAGAAGATGATGGTATCAATCGTCCCTAGAAATATTGTTGTCTGAGGGGTTGCATGTTAAAGATATATCGCCCATGTTTGGGCCAATTTGGGGTAGATTTAAATGCTGAATTGCTACAGGAAGTCATTTGAGACATTGAACGACAACAATTCCGTCAAGGATTGGTACATGTGAGTAAATTAAAGACTCAAATTAATAAAATGATGGGTCGCTGTTTAATCTTCAGCGTGCACGTGACCACACAATTTATTGTATGTAACAGGTTGAGGGCGTGTGGCAGTCTTCCGATTGGCCAGAGCGACTGTCAATCAGAATCAAGCACATTTCAGTAGGCCTATCTATTGTTTCCAACATCCGATTTTCATAGTTTTTTTTTTCGTTTAACGACAATATTATTTATCTTTCAAAATATTTTGGGTCATCTTAGCCAAACACGATTAAAGAAAAGTGAAATAATCAGTTCCAATTCGAATTGAGGAAAGAGCAGTTTCTTAAATTTCTCATATATCTGAATGCATTTTCTCTATTTTGTCGTGCAACGACACAACGTAATAAGGCAAAAAGGTCTCCGGTTTCTGGTCATCGGTCGGCTTCAAAATCGGTGCGGTGACGCGCTTTTTTCGGCCATCTTTTTTTTTGCCAACAGGGAAATACTCTAATACATGTACATTGTACACGCGGGGAAAAAAATTCCCGTATACAAAGTATGGTGGCTAAGAGACGCCTCACAAACCGGGCAAACGTTCATACCCTATGTGACAAAGTCGTTTGAAGCACAGCACGGCAGAATTCCAATCGATCCAGCAATTTTGGCTGCAATTGGACATCGTTTCATAGCAAAAAATTTTTAATTAAAATGCCGACGCGCGGGTCTAAGGCTTTGCGCGCGGACACCAGAAACCGGAGAGTTTTTTTGGCCTAAGCTAAAACTTTCACAGAATATTGTTTTGTTGATGTTATATCTTGATTCAAAGAAAGTTGGCAGACTCTTATATGGTTTTGCCAACATTACCAATATTGTACCTTCACTTTAAAGGTAAGGTATAGGATTGGTAATTTAAAAAATTGTAAAATTTAATATAGAACTTATCTCAGTGTAAAGCTGATAATCTTCCGTATGAAATGATTCTGTCCGAGGTTTTGTCATTGTAAAGAAAAGTGATGTCATTTCTAGAATTTAGGAAATAGTACAATTATATACATGTACATGTAGAACAGACTAGTCGAAACGTTGAGAACAAACCAACCGGCTATTCTCAGTCAGAGCCATCACTTCTTCCAATAAGAGATCATTACATGGTGTCACCCGAAAGAACTCAATAACATCTATCTCCACCATGCAAAGCCTGAAATCCTACATACATGTATACTCTTTCCTAAATACATGAATACAAAAAATCGATATCTTTTTGATTGGTTGGTTGATAAACGTAGGCTATATCTTGATTCAAAGCATACTCGTACTATTATCGGGAAATATACCATGAAACTAAGCTGTGAAAGTTTCATCACAGTGGGTGCCTGTGTTTTTTGAAGAAAAAAATACGAACAACTGTTAAATGTTTTTATGTTTCACAAAATGTTGCCGAGTGGCAACTTTATGTAAATTCAACATAACAATTACCATTTTCTCTAAGATGAAAATATACCATAAATAGGCCTGTGCTCACAGTTTTTGAGAAAACGACGAAACACTGTAACATGGTTGAATGTTTCCAGCAACTTTTGGTAAATTCGACAAAACAACTTCCAACAAAGAAAATGTTTAGATAGGCCTAACACATGTAATTCGTTATTTTTGTTTAATGTTGTAACTTCCCTTTAAATCAATTTGCCCTTGCTCTTTCTTCGTCAAATGATTTCCACAAAGGAAATCTAACTTAACGGTTTGACACCATTAGAATATGTCTCACCAACAATAATAAATGGCCGTCAGACATAGCACCGGCGAGTACCGATGTTGTATCCCGGGCCGTAGCAAATACATAATCTTGGGGGCGTAGGCGTGAGAAATGGGGGGAAGGAAGCGTAAGAACATTTTAAGAGGCGTAAACAATTACCCCCCCCCCCCCTCGGAAAAAAAACTGCCGAACGAGAGACTTGATTTGGTCGTTTATTTGTTGACTAAACTCGATTTTGGCCGTCTGAAAATAGATATTAGGGAAGGGGGGGGGGGGGTTGCATACCCCCTTTGGCTACGACTTTCCCTTCAATATACATGTAGATGTAGGACAGATAACTCTTAACAATTCAACATATGTATGTTTAAATACTACGACGATGTTGTACATATTTACACCTTCGCGAGAAACATTGAGAAATACAGTAATAACCATTTTTAACACGACAATCACCGTCATGAACAAAATGTCACACATGACTTTTATTCCAAATAGACTACAGTTATCATTACAGATCTCCCATACACTGATACGTTGCTTATCAGAAATTATAACCTTGATAAAAGTGTTACATGTATATTTAAACAAAAAAAGAAAACAATTTAGTCAAAACCGGCTAATAGGACCGGCTAATAGGACCGGCTAATAGTAAGATTAATCAACTTAAAAGTAGTTTTGTAATAAATGTCTCTTTAGCGCAATGCATTGGACACTTGGGTGTTTTCAGTTATTGGTCAAGTTTTTAATGTATTAGGTATGCCTTTTTTATGTCTAAAACCGTCTAGCTGTGGTACCGGTATGTTTCATTAAAAATATAATAAATACAGATACCAGATTTTAAAAAGAAACTTCACATTTTAATTGATCCCATCGTATGGAGGACACTAGCAAGTTTCATGACGTATACGACTGTATGTAAAATTGCCCTTAAACGAAGCTGTATCATTCATTCAACGAAAAGAGTTTGTTCAAAATCGATGTCCCCCTCCCTTTGTCCCTTATGTGACATCACAATCTATAGGTGAAATGTCTGGCAGTGCCGGGGGGTACTGATCACAAAAGCATTCCAGTTGTAAAGGTTGAGCGTGTATCCTAAACAGTTGGATTTCAGTGGCTTGATTTGCATAAAATGAATCAACAAATAAACATGGCGTCACTAACTGCACAGTTGACTGGACATGTGTTCATGTGACAAGACATATTTATATGTACATCTACGTATGTACAACATAATTATTATGTACAACGTCAGTTCCACTATGTACAGGCATCGACATTTGGTTTAAATCATCCAAACCGCGAGGCACGGGTTATAACTATGAGGGCATAATGATGCTTAATAGGGGAGGATCAGAATGGCTAGGGAATATGAGGAATTTAAAGAATAACGTTTAACAATGTTTTATTTTAGATAAATTCTAATTTAAGCTAACATACACGACGATTAAAATGGACAACATACTGCTCTTTACTCCACCCAAATCTGGAGGAAAGTTTAGTTTGTGATGAGGCCTACATGCGGTTAAAGATTTAACATCCTTTCTCATGGCCCAAATGATAAATATAATGATGTAGGTCTACGATCACACTTTTGTAACTTTTTGTCAATTTGACATAACAATTAAGTTAAGTAAAACGTGTAGCTTTGCATGGTGAGGATGATAAGTAAGACTAATTGCGGTGACACCATGTGGAATCTCAATTAAGTAGTAATTAGTTCTGAAAAGAACTGGAGGTACAACTCGACGTTTCGATCAGTGTGCTCTAATTAAGTTAACCAAGATGAAAGCGCTTCAAACGAGTGTCAGGAAGATTGATTTCATACATGTATACCAACTTTAAACGAACTAATTTTCATGAGAAGAATTCGTTCATTTGATAATCCTGTAATTACCAATATTGTACCTTTAAGTTGATTTGAATTTGATATAGGCCTAGTATGGTCCATATCTTATTTCACAATTTTACCTTTGTCTATTAGAAAATAGATTTTAACTTGAATATCACTTATGTTAACTTGTGTAAATATCACATGCAGAATATTGCATGTTAAAAGAGTTACAGAATAAACATCATGAAAAAATATAGCACTGTAATAGGCTGTACAATATCGCTATACATGTATAAAAATAATTTAGGAAAATCACCATACAAGTACATGAACACCAGTAATATGAATTCAAGTAAAGTATGTACTAAATTTTCAACTCAAGGCAAACATCTAAAATATTAATTAACAGAATGTCGATGCATCTTAAAAACTAAATGAATTGTCTCTTTTAGAAAAAAAAATACACACAAAGTGTACATGCTCAAAGTTCGTATGATTATTGTATCCTGGTATTTGATAATACATGTAATAATACTCAAAACTAGATTTTTTAGAAAATGACACTGTTACAGGTTAACTATTTAGGTTCTCTGTCCTTTGTGTTGTTTTGCCAGCTGCATACTGTATACGTGTACTTAAGTTTTAAAATGAGATAATTCAAACAAATTATTGTTTGAAATATTGTCTACAATAAGTGACATCATTCGCCATAAATTCAGTTTGCCACTTAGTACATGTCGTGCCTACACTGTTACAATTATTAAGATTTTCTCTTCTATATTCTGAAGTTTAAACTTCCTTTTTACAAGGGAACTTGCATTAAAAAGTACATATAAGGAAATCGCCGTCCGGTAATGAATTTAATGTACATGTACATAACGATAAAAGGGGCGACTTATATCTTTCAATGAAATCAGGAAATAAAGGAACTGTACACCACTGATGAAACGTCTGTACATGCAACCATTCTTTATAAGGATCATGAGAGATGTACAGAAACAACCCCCGTGTCGGCTTATTTCGTTGTGTCATGAAGAAGATAATAACGAAAGTGCATTCTAACTGTTTTACCTTCATAACGTAACGTAAAACAAATTTAATCAAGGACGTAATCTATTCACGTTTTCTCAAAAGTGACAGCATATCAGACGGAATAATTTCTCATCGACTTTACATCAAGTGTTTTGATAATATATTGTAATTTTTTTGGCGTCAGTCTTGTCCAATGAGTGGTTAATATTGTCTATATAGAGAGATATTTAAACTTATTATCTGTTTTAGATTCCAATTGTTAAAACAAACTCCAAATAAATACAATTCCATGTAGTAACCCTATTTGTATACAACAATATAATTCAAAATTATATTATATAGGCCTAGTAATTCAAAAGTAAACCGTATTACGAAATGCATAATACAGCGTGAGTCATACAGCGTAATACAATATAAAAAGGCCTATATAAAAATTAGTAATAATAATAATAATAATAATAGTGTTAGTGTTCTCTTTTCATCTCCATCTCATTAGTCTTTGAAGGGATTTCAAACTACAAAATCTGGTAGGAAAATTCCAAAAACGCCCTTAAGATTATCTATAAGTGGAACTTAAAGGCAGTATACCCGTTTGGTAATAATGTCTGCATCCAGAAACCAACCTGTGTAAAATTCAGCTTATTTCGTTTCGTCGTTAAGAAGGAAATAGTGAAAATACATTTAGATTACATGTATTCATTCTCATGCGGAAATGAATTCCCTAAATAACTGATGGTTTATAGATTTGAATTTTCACTCAAGTATTCTTTGGAAACCAAGTAGACCTTTATGTAATAAATTAGTCAGTTTCTTTTTGGATAATTACCAATGGCATACACTGCACTTTAAAAACCAAATTTAGTAGATTAATCATTTCTTAAATAAACCCCAACGGCCTTTCTTCTTTTGTATACGTTCTTCCGAAGACCCTTTTTCTTTAACAGTGTGAATTGGGTTAGTCTCTTTAGTCTCCTTAAGAGGTGCCAATTGGTTTGATGGTGGGATTGCGTACTCGTATTGTTGCTTCCCCTCCTCCATTTGTTCGTAGTACTCATTTGACGAGCATTCGGAGTCCGAGGTGGCGCGGCCGGCCTTCTTCGTGAGCATTGGCGGCACCGTGAGTTGATTAGATGTTCCCTTTTTCATAATCATGTAACCTTTGATTTCCCCCTCGGCATCACCGAGTTCTAGATATGATGCTTGGGAGGAAGTTGAACGCTTGCGGACTGGAGGTACCAACTTACTCCCTGAGGCTGCAGTATTATCGGAGACGCCCCAGTCACAAGTCTCGGCTCCCTGGTAGGATTCGCTCTCAGAGCTGATGTCGGCACCGTAGTTGGTGTAATGGTCGGGGTCAAGCGTGAAATACACCTGGTTTGTCTGATGTTTATTGGAATAAGGCTCATTGTACGATTCATCTGTTGAAGGCACATCGGCACATTCCCTTTTGGTAGGCCTGGTTGCGCTGGGGTCTGGCAAGGGTGCTCTGGATGAAATTGTCCCCCGTGACGAGCCATTTTTGAGGTACTTCCCTGCTCCCACGTAGCTAGATGGTTTTCCGTACGTACCATCCCCCGTATCGTCATCTGTTGTTCCCGTTGAATAAACTGGCGACCCAGGATTACTTTCATAGGGCGTGTCATAGGGCTCAGTGCTACTCTTGCTAAACGTCGTTCCCGAGCGGTTCTTGTTTATCTGAGCAGGAGTATCTGTGCCTTTTACTGTACCAACTGGCATGTAAGACACGCTCTCATCCATCATGGACCCCTGTCTTGTAACAGATTTGCTGCTGTCAGACAAGCCTATGTATGAGCCACTCCCATCATATATACCACTTTCATATGCCATTTCTTCCTTTGCAGCCTTACCAGATTCCTTCGTTGTCGAAAGAGTTGGCACAGAGTTAGCCGTGGATCGAGAAGAGTTAGCATTTTTCTGAAGGGCTTGGTAAGTTTGTTTTGGAGTATTGGATTGCTTCGCTTTCTCGTTGAGGTCCATGTACGAAGACGACCCACCTGGAGATGACAATTGCATGGGTATGGCTTTACTGATTGACTGGATGGCACCTCTCTTAGAATGGTCACCCGCTTTGGATGTTGGAGTTTTCATTGGGGTTGACGTTTTGCTGGCGGTTTTTCTGGAAGACTTCACGGGTGACTGAGTAGCTGCTTTTTTTGCCATCATTGGGTCTCGTCCGATCTGGGTACGACAGCGAGGTGTGACGTAAGCCTTGTCTAAATGATCAAGCCTTGGGAAGGACGCTGAATGATGAGGTTTGTTCTTCTTGTCCTTGGGTTTCTCGTCCATGTTGCCTGGTCTGAGTGTCATGTACGTCGTCGTTTCTCTTTTCACCGGTTCAGCCTCATGTTTTGGTTGGTAGGATTTCCACGATTCGCGCCTTTTGTCTCGAAGCAGTTTCTCTGAAGTCATTGACCAGTTTGTTGATGTGGCCGGCCAGGTCATGACGATACCATCATTTCTCTTCCGTTTGATCGAGTCCCCTTTACGGGAGCTTGTGTCGACAGTTTTCTGCTTTGAGAAAAGTTTTCTAACTTTGAGAAGAAGGCTTGTGATAATGATGCATAAGATGATGTTGACAACAGCTGTGAAGATGAAAGCCCCAAACCACGGTGCACAAAGTTGTGACGTGGCATGAGTTGGAGGAGTGGGAGCAATCCATGGATGATCGAATGTCGACTGATCAATAAGAATAACACTCCCAGCTTCCACGTGTGTGTCTTTATACGGCACTTGGCAAACCACGTACGTTGCGTTGTCTTCTGGACCGACGTTTTTCACCGTAAGAATGGAGCCATTGTCCGTTAGGACTAGTCGGTCTGGATCAATACGTGGGTAGGTCTCCCATTGCAGATTGGGCATTTGAGGCTCTATGGTGCATAAGAAATGAATGTCAGCCCCCTCGCCAACTCTCGGCACACTTCGTGTGATGGAAACAATCGGCCATTCTAGGATCCGTAGCGGCCCGAGTGAGCAGTTTCGGTTATGATTGGGGTACGCTGGACTGGTCACTCGACACATATAAACAGCACCGTCAAGTTCAGGAGTTATTTGCAAATTAAGTTCTGCGACCACCATACTTGGTGATTCTGCCATACGGTACGACGGTGCCGGGTAGGTAGGATCTCCGGCCATCCACGCGGAACTGATTTGTGGGTTACCAACATCCGACGTGCAGGATACCATAAGCTCTGATCCTGTTAGAAGAGTCTGACTCCCTGTCAGCGAGCAGTGGGGGTAATCACCAGCTGGGAAGTAAAGTACCGACAGAATAACCGACTCCGAAGCCATGGCCGAGTAGCCGTTTCCATTTTCCTGGAGAACCTGGCATTGATAACGCCCATCGTCATCTCGAGTGACATCATGGATAGTTAGCGTGTAAGTCGTCAAGTTGTCCTGTCTGTTGTCCATGAACAGTTCAAATCTAGCTGACATCATTTGTCCCATGGTGTTGCCCCACGTGATAGACCTTTGGTCCTTATTCCATATGATGACTTGAGATTCGTTCATGTTGCGGACCTCACAAGTCAACGTCGTAGAGTGGCCTTCCATTGGGTGGCTCTGTGTCGTGCTTGCCCGTAGCGTCACGTTGCTTTCTACCGGATAAGAAATGACGAGCAGCATCAAACCTAGTAATATACTGTGCACAAAATTCGCCATTGTGTCGTTTTGTTTCCTCTAGACTGTGTCAACTAACTGCGCTCTGCCACTGAATATTCTTTTGGAGTGACTATTGTGTGTAGCTCCTACAGGGTTTTATAGTTAGCGTGGAAGCTCACGGGCAAACAAATTACGTATTGAGGAAACATCCCCTAAGGTTGCGCAACATTAACCGAGTTTGTACGTCGACTTTGTGACCTCCGAGTCATTTATAGATATTCAATAACACCTTTTGTCACTCGTCCATGAAGACATCAAGAATAACCGCCGGGTTGAAATTGGCGACAATATACAGGGTTCATTTAAATGCCATGTTTTTAAAAGTTAGAGGTCAAAGGTGACAAGTAAGTACGACAAGTAAGTTTCTTTTTTTTGGGCAGGTCAATCATCAGAGGATTTAGAACTGCGCAGAATTCTTCAAGGTTTGATACTCGGACAATTGACACTCAGACAATGTGCATCTTCTTGTCAGATCTGGGTCATCTTTATGTCATAGAGTTGTCTCAACACTTTGTTGCTCGTGAAGATATCGACTCTTCTTTGAAATCGTGCCTCCATGACCGTTTTGGGCAAAAAAACTGAATATACTCTATGCGAGGTGAGGGAGGGTGCCGACTCTAGCTTTGTTGAATGTGTAGGTGAAGACGACCCTGTAAATTAAAGGGAAAACTTATTAAAATCAAGTTGTACAAAACGCCAAATTGTGACTGACTTTTATATTTTTTCATAAAGGTGATTAACAGTTGGTTTTTCATAAAGGTGATTAACGACTGCCAATCTCGAAGTGACGTGAATTTGCCGAGTCAAATCAATAGTTGGCATTATTTTGTCGGTTTGGCAAGTTGTTCGGCAGAATCAATGAAACATAACTCATAAAAGTAATGGAAGAAAGCCGGTGAACTTATACACAAATGAAACATCTAAAATGATGTCAACGACGGAAACAATGTCAATGTCAAAGTCATTTGCTCTCACCCGCCCAACCAAATCAACTATAGTTAAAGATGTATTTTATCACCCGTGTTTTTTGCTATTTTAATGGCAACTTTCGTTATTTTAACGGACATTATTTTTCATCGGAACATTGCTATTTTACTTGAGGATCGCCCATTTTTTTTGGGGGGGGGGGGGTTCTTGATTTTTGTTATTACTATTTTAACAACTTTCGCTATTTTAACACCAACCCCTAGCTATTTTGGCTAAGAACATTTCTGAATCTGCCAAATCCAACACCCTGAACGAACACTACCACCCAAGTGTTGGACTTAGCTGGAATTTGAACACCCAGCCCCATGCAAAGTATCCCTGCCAGGTCTATACAGTACTGAAGTCCATCAAAATCAAACAAACTCTGTTGTTTGAATGGTTTGGGGTGGTTAGGGTTAACGGACATTTTATTTTTCATCAGAACATTGCTATTTTACTCGAGGAAGTGAATACAAGTGCTGTAAAATGACACATTTCTCAAAATAAAAGACATAGTTTTACAGTATTATGTACCGAAAATAATTTATAGCGCCGCGTCATAAACTAATGTTGGCACTTTTTTTATACTGTTAACCAAGGTTCTGACAACTATTTTGAAATATCTCATTTCGTTTTTGTATTCCTGTCTAATAGGAAATTATCAATGCTCCAATGAAAAAACGGAAATTGCAGGTAAAACACATCTTTAATGCTTCATCCCGGGCAATTAAGGAAAAAAAGTTTTTAAAATACAGCATTTCGCAGGGACCCTTTTGCGACAACCCATGTGCTTTTGAAAAGTTGAATTTTGATAAAGGTCCTACAAAGTTACAAGTTAATCGTGTTACACCATTTCGTACCCGTGCCCAAAGTAAGGCCCTAAACTCACTTGTTAAATATCCCAGTAAATCGTATGTTAATCGCATCTTTGTCAACAACATTGCTATACAATGATGAATACACTATACATGTACGAGCACGTACATGTACATCTACATGCGATGTAAGAGGACAGCAACCTATAGGTATGAACGTGTGAATGAGAGTTTCACCCGGGGCTTTTTGTGTGGAGTGAACGGTGTTCATGGCTTACGTGCGCGCACGGTACTTTTACAGGTTGTGCTGCTGGTGTGCTCGCATCAAATAATCTCTTTTAATTAGTTAAAGCAAATATTAATTTTTGACTATTCCTATTGAAAGAGGAGTTATGTCATTACATACAAATGTAACAGTAAAATATTGTAAAGAGTCATTTTCTCCGAACCCATTTTGTGTCGAATATAGAAACTGAGCCCAAGGTCCACTGGGAGAGATCAAATTGACCTCTTACGTTTAAAATTCGCCTTCGTAAGTGCCCTTCACTGGACAAAAATCACCCAAATATTGGCAATACATTGTGTAATAATAAGTAACACTGAAAGTATGCGTGCTGTTCAAGAAGGACCATTTTGTTTTCCCTGGTGGACCTACAGGCTTGTCTTAGACTGTTTACATCACAAGTAGAGAATGATCCAGGAATGGTTTAAAGTAGCCTGATTACTGGGATTATAATAATGTTCATCGAGTACTGACAGGGAACGTACACCATTAACATTTGGAAACGTGCCTTCAGTTTAACCCTCTAGTTTTCAAGAAATATATAATAAAACTAACCTGTGGAAATTTCATCGCAATATATAGGTGCTCACGTTTTTTTTGTGAAAAACATTGAAAAACATGTTTGTAAATTCGACATAAACTACTGTTTACGAAATTAAGTCTCAGGGTAATTGATATAGCTGCACCAACTTTACAAGTATGTTTTTTTTAAAGAAAATAACACGTGAATTTGATAATCTGGTAATAACCAAAACTTTAATGTACATGTATAGGGGACCTTTAATTTGATTCAAAGAATTAAAGTAACCAAAGGCCTCTTCATAGAAGCAGTTTTTCTGTAAAATTATCAATGTTGTACCATCCCTTTAACCAAATAAAAATCCAACATAAACAAATAAAATAAATAAACAAACATATATGCCTATACGAACCCATGTGAATGTTGAATTTCAGATTCAGATATTTCGGTAGGCAAACACGCACTTGATATCATTTACTAAAATACTACGCTAATACGCAAAATTTATATTGTATTAGCAACGAAGACAGAACTATTACCAAGGGACGTTTGATACAATCATGAACCCGACATCAAGTACCGGTATAAATTGATAAATTTGTGATCAACGTATCAACCTTCACTGTAGTATCAGCTGTCATTTTAAAGAAAAGTTTAACAATTGCAAACAATTTTTAGTTCATTTAACAGAAAGACTACTTTCTCCTGATGTCCACGTTAGAATCATGAAGACAGACTGAATACAAAAATGCCTGAATGTTTATATCACCCGTTAATGGTTATGTTTAGATTTGAAACATAACCAAAATGGTCAAGTTGTAATGTGAAATAGCTAATAATGGTATCAATCTTCAGTATCAATATTTTTGTCGGAGGTATTGTTACTTGTAAGAAAATTGAAATAACTTCCAGTTCGAACTTAGGAAAGAGTATACTCTTTTCTAAATTCCAGGTAAGAAATGAATTGGAAAAGTTAACTATTTTGGATGTTCACTATTTTCTAGTTAACGGCACAATATAATAAGCTGAAACTTAGGTTGGTTGTTTTAATGTACATCTTAATTCAACGATAGAATAGTATGAAGCAGTTGTGCATTTTTGAATAACTCAGACACCATTTTGGACACCATTCTGGACTCGACCCAGACTCGAGCTTTGTGGCAAAAACACGGCATGTCTTATAAGGGATATGTAATCATGGGACATGTAATCTGACATGAAATTTAAAATATATGTACATAAATTCGGGAAAGAATGTCGTATCCGACCGCCACTTTTTAAGATTTTTTTTGAATTTCTTTTGCAACCACTAATCAGTTAAAAAATGATTCCATCGATTTTTGGGGGTACATAAAGCGAAAACTATCTTTAAAATCCACTTTTATGATGGTTTTTGGACTTGATTTCCCTTCTAAAAAATCCTCCCCTTCAGAAAATAGAAGGATCATATTATAGTTGGTCACTTATGGGGGAGTTGACAAGATCAGACTGACATGACTGAGGAAGTCATCGTATACCAAAGATTGCCTGATTTTTCATGAAATAAATATCCTGGAATAATTTGAAGTATATGTCCATCATCATCCATATGTTCTCCACCTTACTAGGTAGGTAAGGTTACATTATTGGTTATATTTAATGAGAAAAAGTGGCGGTCGGATGCGACATTCTAAATTCGTATCTATTGATTGTTAATGGATGTGTTTATACAGAAATTACTAATACTAGTGCATGCGTCTATAGACCTACTGACTTAAAGTTTAACCGTTTTGTTTTTATCCAGCTTTACTTAAATAATTGATGAAATTCCTTTGTACAATATTGGGAACAAATTCCCAGAAACATTTTAAGACATTAAAAAAGTTACATATCCTACATCAACTAACGATCGGTTGTTCGAATCCAATGATTGGTATTTTGCTGTTATAGTCCGATTGGTATTTTGTGTGTTATAGTTTCAGTTACAACCGGAAGCATTGGATTCGGACCGCCATTATTTCGTTTTGAACCCATGAAGAATACTGCACATAACAATGCAATGTCTGAAATGTTATATAACCTCTCTATTTAGAATTATTTTCAACTCGTTATGCAGACAAACAGCATGAGGTTCGCTTAATTTGATTTTTCTTTAGAGCTATAAATTAACAAAACTGTACTTGCTTTTCGAAGTGACACACAGCCACTTGGCGACTTTTCATGCAATGACTCCAACATGCAACTCGGACGAAACAGTTTCAAGTTGATTTCACATCAAACCAATTAAAAACACATCAGCGCCGGTAAGTGTCACTTCTGAACAGTCCTGTACTTGTATGGCGAGCTTCAGCCAACGTCCGATGGTCAAACATAGAGAGGGTCCGTGCAGGGAGAGTGATCGGGCTTTGGTTACGGTGACATTTGGAACTGGAACCGACTCTTCATGGATACTGAGAGTATTAATCCATTCTTCGTTTGCCTCCATGAAAAAAGGCGCAGCGGCCTGATCTTGGTCTCATATTATCCTGTGTCCTTTTTAATGACGAAAGACTGGGAATGTACGCTGGGCTTTTTATGAGGTACTTTTTTTTGCGGTCACTGAATTACTCGAAAAGATACCAAGGCAGACACAGTGCATGGATGCATAACAAAAGAGGACCGAAATTCTGAATGAGCGCAGTGACTCGTGGCCGCGGGAATGAAAGCCAGGTAAACCGCATTATGATCAGAGTTAGACTTGCCCAGATGTTTTATTTTCTTGAAATGTTTGAAGTATATGGCCTATGTGGATGAGTTGGTTAGGGTGCAGAGGGACAGATCGAAACCCAACCAGAGATAAATGTTAACCCTACTGACCATCTAAGTTTTGTATTTTCAATTTTTAAGCCAATGTGTCCATCTTCAAGCAGCATAATTAGTGGTTCGTTCAGTATGGGGACACTTGAGGGAGGGAGGAGGGTATGATGAGGGGGCACTTGAGGAACACTTTCTTACAGGCCCTTATGTTTTTTCTTAAGTGGGGGAGCACAGTCCTAGGCAGCCACTGCTTCTCCCGCTTAGATTGTACATTTGCCGGTTTTGCTTTGTATCCGACCTAGTAATTTGATCCTAGTACCAGAGATGAGAATATCTTGGCTTGACTTCAGACCATCCAAAAATGGTTACATAATTTCTCATTTATTTAGAGAATATACAGACGGTCCCAAGGCGGCATTACTAGCTCAAAGTACCAATGAGGTCGAAGTTTGCAATACCCAAATTATACGGCCGGTAAACAGACATGTCTCCGTCCACTCAGACTGTTTCAGACAAAAAGCCATTCATAATGTTAGATCGCTGGGATGAATGTGCGAGTTTATTTGGGTGAGTCATATGGGCTACCGTACTGGAGTGGGATAAACAGAAAATAACGTACATCAACCTATTGGCCAAGGCACAACACAATTCAGAACACACTAAACGGCCAGGGGTTTAGTGGCCGTTGGAGAGTTGCCTTGTTCCATTTGAAAACCTGAATGGGTTTTATCATGTGTACCGACCTGATTAGGCCACGAAACAGAAAAAATTGTGTTTTTAGGGCCCACGAAATCAGAAGTGTGCCTTTCAATAAGTAAAAAAAAAATGTTTATTTCAGAATTATGTTTGTGAATATGTGCTCAAATTGTCTACGACAACGCATATAGGCATTTAGTTCTTGTATAGTGAAAGTGAACACTATATTAAAACCATTACACTGCAAAAACTGTGATGTTAAAAACTACACCAGTGGTGTTTATATTAGGCAACTCTCCCAATATAAACACCATGGAAGAATAAAGTTGACACCACTTGTGTTATTTTAACACCTCAGTTTTTGCAGTGGTAGGGACTATGCATATGTACACTCTTGGTAATTACGAAAAACATAAACTTAGTTTGAAACCACCTTCATATCTGAAATATGTCTGTCTGAGATGCAATCATGTTAGTATAATAAATTTAATTAGTACAATCTATGATTTTATTATTTATATACTTTACTTTAAAGCTTTATTTAACTATTTATTTCACTTTATTTAATTTTGTTATAATTATAATTAAAACTTTATTTTATATTTATTGCTTCTTATATTCTGTGTATCCATTCAACTTGGAGAACCCCTAGACAGAAACAATGTTTCTTTTGGGTAATCCTTCGGGAGTTGAATGGTATTGTGTTATGTTTTTGTACGTAAAGCATTCGTTTTATGTATTCCTTGTAATGTTGGTCATCTATGTATTTGTTGATATATACCGAGAAATAAAATAGAAATAGAAATAGAAATAATAAATCAAATGATTTCACAAAATGCATTTGTACTAATTTTCTGGTTAACGACACAATGAAACTTTCCCAAGTTGGTTTATAAATTATATTTGGATTGTTACAGATAATAATAATAATAATAATAATGTGTGGATTTATATAGCGCACGTATCCACCAACTAAGTGGTGCTCAAGGCGCATTATATTACAGATGCATTTTAAAAAGTGTAAACCTCTAGTGTACTGGCTTTAAAAACACTTTCTAGAAACTAAAATTAATGGTTTGACAAACCTCTTCTGCAAGATGTGTGCACCATTCAAAATAATACCAATAGGGAGCCAAAATTATTTCGAAGAATACTCTTAATGTAAGACGTTTTCGATTGACATTATGATTCTCCCACGCATCGGAGCGGTTTGTGCGCCTTGTAATGAGACTAACCGAAGGTTAGCCTGTAGTCAAGCAACCCCACAGGATACACCACACACGAAAAAGACCAGTATGTGAAGTGGCCAGCTCTTTTTCCGTGCGTTGCATTATCGGAAAACTCAGATACGAAAGGTCATTAAGTATTGTGCTACCAGTTGCATACGTGCTGAAAGAAGCACTGAAGCGATAACAGATTAACCAATCAGGCTACACGCCACTACCAACACCAGCATGATTATGAATATGGATGAGGTGAACTGTCAAGAAGTTTGACTATTCTTCGAAAATCATAATATACAGAATATAAAAACATAGCAGGATATCTATCGTCTTCCCCAAGATAATTTATCTCGGGATATCAACATTCTGAATGTAGATAATTTATCGTACTGAGGTTAATTGTGCTAAGTAAGCAACATGTAATTACCACGAAAATCACCGGGAAATTATGTTTATAATAGTATTGTACTTGAAGCGGGGTAAGCTACACAGGTACATGTAGTACAGTAGGGAACACAAATCATGCGAGCTTGCGTGTATTGCAAAGCCATGTACTTATGATATGAACTTATGATATGAACATTCAATAAGTAGACAGTTTTGCTATGACACAATATGTCATTTATGAGTCAACTGTTAAGAAGTGAATTCTACCGCCATGGTTTTCCTTTAGTGTACTTGGTGAATTAACGACCCACTATTAATTCATTTTGGGGATTAAATACTGTAAACATTGCTTCTTTAGATTGCCTTGTGAAATATTAGTTTAGATTATTATTTTCCATTCCTTAGTATAACAGCAATATTCCGGCCAAAAAGAACATTATTTTCCCAGAAATGTTGCATATCAATCGCCAATAGAGGGGGTACATCATTTTAGGGACAGGGCAAGTAACATCTGCATAATAGGCTACCAATGAATAAGCTCAATATGAGTGACATCATTATGATACAGAAAGGCCAATTTCATAGAGTTGCTAAGCCAAACAAAAATGCTTAGCATAATTTTAATTTCGCTCAGCAGGTTTTGTTGATAACCAGTGAATTTCTAAAATAAAAATGTACAGACCTCGGCTGGTTGTCTGTTTCAAAATGATTAGTAAAAATGTTTTACTTAGCAGAATGTTCTGCTTAACATCTATGAAATTGGCAGCAACAATTGTTTTGCACGCTTCTTTGATAATTACGCAAACGTTTACGTACTTTAGTTGGTTTTGTATAGTAAATATTTATCCTCAATTTACCCTAAATGACGCACCCTATGTTATTATAATCAACTGGACGGTAACTTACAAATGAAATTAGAAGTTTGGTGGTTCAGTTTGTTTAAGTGAAGGATTGTCTTGTAAAATGCTGAATTTCAATGCAATACGCGTGGACGTCTTGAGCGCCGTTTTTTGAGACGCACAGAACTGTGGTCATCAAAAATTTGATGTTGGTATATTGACTCACCCCAAGAAACAGTTGAATCATGTTTAATCTTATTCCAGATTGTTTTTAATCTTGAATATAAAAACATTTTTATATATATTTTTTTTATAAATAAAATGGTATAATTTGGAGCTCTCAAAACATTTAATCAATATTCTTGAAGGGCCAATAAAATGGAAGGTGGTTAAAAAAAATTTGCAAAAAGTACTTTAAAACTTTGAAATGTGTAAAAATGGTGTTAACGTTTTGTTAAATAATAGATTTCTTTTCATAACCATGATATTAATGTTTCATTTTCTCACTATTAATGACGAAGTAAAAACATCAACGAATTAAGTAGTCTTCGTTCGTTGTTATTATTATTATTATTATTATTATTATTATTATTATTATTATTATTATTATTATTATTATTATTATTATTATTATTATTATTATTATTATTATTATTATTATTATTATTATTATTATTATTATTATTATTATTATTATTATTATTATTATTATTATTATTATTATTATTATTATTATTATTATTATTATTATTATTATTATTATTATTATTATTATTATTATTATTATTATTATTATTATTATTATTATTATTATTATTATTATTATTATTATTATTATTATTATTATTATTAGTATTATTATTATGATTATTATTATTATTATTATTATTATCCCTTAGAAAAATCAGTGGTTAAACAACTTTTGCCACTTTCACAAGCACTAACATTCCAGTAAATCATACAATTTCACTACAATTTTTGTATTTTTGTAACAACCATGACTTGGATAAGTTTATGCAACCAGTAATACGCCATAGTTTTCCGAGAAATGCTAAGTCAAAGGTAAGTGTGTCATTTCACGAGTGCGGCGAATTACGTACATGGACGATATATTGCTTCAAAAGAATAACTTTTACTCGGCAACTTTTTCCGTTTTGCAGTGAAATTGGCCATAGATGCTTTATATGGCTACAACGGTCAGGTTACCTAGATATTTTTCTTTACCTTTCAGTTTCGAGTGAGTCTTTTTCGGTACATGAGGTATTTTCTAGGTTGTGAAAGGCAAGTGTACATAAGGTGGAGCACGCCCTCTGCTGGTCGAAACAAAATAGGCATTACTGCTACTATTTCAGGAATTGAAGAAGAACTGTCCAATTCAGTGAAGATATGTCTGTTTGCAATTCTCTGTTTGGTCGAGGACATCAGCCAATCGATTCTTTAGGATCTCAATGTTCTTTCGTGATAGTTTTGGTAATTTGTTATTTCCTGTCTGTGAGTGAAAAGCCAAGTCCCACATTTTCTCCCAGACATTACTGTCGTTGTGGAGTCTCTGTAACCGGTCTACTGTCCCCGATCTGAATATGCAGAGGGATTTCAACATAGCTTTGTGGAAATGCCCGTACCTGTCCAGTAGACGATAGCTGTGTATAAAACTCAGCTCGTTGTCAAGGAAGATGAGTTGGCCCGTCAACGTGGATTTTTCAAGATTATGTACAGGACCCTTCATGATGAGGCTGTTCCACCGCTGATTCACCAGCATGCTTACCATTCTGTCCATGTTCCCGGTCAAATAATCTAAGATGATAAGATCTGACCATTGGATAAGCTGTGCTATAACGGTGGCATTCTCTCCCAGGATATCTGGTGGATGGAGACGTTTTGAGTTTTTAAGAAAAACTTGAGGCAAAAGCGTTGGAATTAGATTAGGAATCCATTCGCTGAAACCAACTTGGTGCCCATCCGACCAATCAGCGACGGTCATATTGGTCCTTACGGCATCCCATTTACTGCTAGTGACATTTATGACGCCAACTGTGGTTGGTGGAAGGTTTGGAATGAGCAAGATCTGTGATAGATAATATGCATACATTTCACCCAGTATGAGATCGAGGCTGTTGCGGTAGCGGCAACATATGCGGCAGCCATTTTGAAAGGTCAAAAGCCGGTTTTGTGAGTGGCCACAACCCGGCACCATTCTAATAACAGAGTTCTCTCTGATCGTTTCAGATAAATGCATGGCACTATTCCTTTCGACTCCTTCCAACGCAGAAGCTTCAACTTCATCACTCCAGAATATTCCATTCGTCCACGAAACGCCCTCCAACTGCAGTGCCCTCTCTGGTAGATGTTTAACCTTTAAGTCTTCTCCCTGCTTGTTCAAACCATTTATTCTATCATCAGATTTATCGAATTCACGTTTTTCAATTCTGTATTGCTCCCATACATCGAGTCCACGACGTTTATTCCTTGCGTTTTTAGCAGTTCTATTTGAGGTATCTTTTCTCGTATTTGTTATTTCAAGATGCGTGTCATTTTCGGAAATTCCCTCAAAGTGCCGATTTAGCTCAGATGAATTCTGACTTGTAGAATATATATTCCAAAATGTTGTCGAATACCCGGACATCTGAGTCAAGATGGACGTCACAAAATATAGTATCAGTAGCCCAGCAGATAAGGTCACATACCTTGCAGAGTTAGACGCCATTATTTTCCTTATGCAACGTCTTTTTACAGGAAAATGACGACGCATTATAGTTTTGAGTAGTCAATCGCAATTGAGTATTCTGTTTGAGCCACGTGTCCACACCGGATCAAACACGGGTTGTATATTATGCTTCCGTCAAACCATTATAGTTGGAGGCCCCTTATTAATTAGAAAATAACTGCACATCACCGCCACATGAAACAGTCGTCTAATGCTTGCGTATCGTTGATCTGAAATAGAAGGGAAATTACATATATTTTGTTAATGTGCTTCACGGGTGCTACGTGTGAATTTCAGTCATATTGTTGCTATCATTATTTTAACCTGCGATTTTATGAAGATCCAGTTCAAACGTTAATAGAACACAAACTAGGACTAAATTCAGACTAATTCAGTGCGAAAAATAAGTGATTCGCAGTTAGACTCGGATCTGGAAATGGGTTAAATTACTTAGGGTCAACTTCCACACACATTTTGTCAACACTGGGTCATAGCGACCAGATTTAGGGTTAATTATCTTGACCCACAAAAACCACTCATTCTGAACTGGAAACTAGAATTACTGTAACCATGGTGCACGGAAGACGATTCTTGGAGGTCAAATGACGTCACGATATTATTTCTATATCAATTTCACCGCAGGTCCAGTCAAAGATATAAACAACTCTTATTTTGATGTAAAAATACCATATGTAATACGGACAATTCCATATTTACTCACGTTAATAAAACATTTAAAAAATCAGAAATGTGTTATATGTACGCTATAATAAGAGAAAACGCGACGTTTTGTGCATGTTCGAAAATGTAACGTGAATAACCAGCATTTTTCTCTTACATAGCGTACATATTACAAATTTCTGTTTTTTTTGTGCTGAGTAAGTTCTGAGTATAATGCAACTTCTGTGGAAAAAAAATGATGAGTGAAATATTATATAAGTAAGGAAAGTGTGGCATTAAAAGTAGGCCCAATACCTCAAAAATGTAACCTGAGTAACCGTGGAATTGCCTACACGCGTATAAAAACAATGTTCAGTTGCGGATCCACGAGGGGGGGGGGGTACATGTTTGCTGTTTGCTACCCTAAAACCACCACTGTTGAAGAATATAGCGCCATATAGTAATCCAACTTTGCATTATTATTTTTATTAGGGGGTTGGGGTTGGGGTAGGGGCGGGGAAATTACTCGGTCAAAACAAATTAATTAGTAGATCTGTAATATTAAGTTTCTTTTCGTCAGTATACATTCACCACAACAAACTAAAACTAGAAATAAAAATATCAAAAATTGTTGGTCCCTACTACACTCAACAGAATCATGATGTTTGTTTTGTGTATAGGCTACTCAAGTTTATTACAATAATAGTTCATTATAATAATAATAATAATAATTGCGTTCCCTGTTGAGTGTATAGTCATGCCCAAATTAACATTTCTTCCCACGCTGAAAGATCGATTGATTCTCCTGTCTATTCATAAAGATTAATTAGGCAGAACGATGCATGGGATATACCGGACATGGTTGTCAGCGGATAAATAGGCAGCTTCGCCTTCGATTACTGTGTCAATTATTTTCGCTTCATTTGTTAGCAACAATAATTTCATATCTACGAATTAACAACGTATTCGCATAGAGGAAGGAAGGAAATCTATCTACAAAATAGGAACGAGTGCCCTGCAAAAACAACACATTTTGACAAAACGTATTTGAAGCTTTTAACTTTCCGATAATAAATCCTACCTGAAAATGAATTATCATATTACCTTCTCTGATTTTGAAATAAATTTTAATTTGTTTTTGAGTTCCAGATAGAGAAAAAAATAATTATGCTTGAAATGTCAAATGATTTCAGAATTATCTCTGAAATGGAAGCTTACCATAGTTTAGCTGAGATTTTACTTGTTCACGGTTTGTGAAGGTGCTTAAGTAAATGTTTACCAAAAAAGGTGTAACACGGAATGTTTTATGATAAAGAAGACGAGTTATATTTCCTCCAATAATAATCGCCCAAAAACAAAACAAAAACCTTAGGAGCGCCATATTGAGTTGTAAAGAAAGTTGTTGTCATAATTATGTTGTGACACTCGCAAACCTTGATGGAGTTAGATCCCTAGACCCTTCATACGATTGACCATGAAAACACTCACCCGTGAACTTTCTGTCAACAAAAATATTTGTTTCCGATAAATGAAGTCCCATTCCTTTGCAGCACTTTCACCTGTCAGCAGTTTGAAAGACACTTAGTTAAAGGATCCCATCTATACTTCTGTTGTCCACAGGTCTAAAGTACCACCAAGCTTATATGCATGTGTTCGAGTGCATGGTTCAATATTCTCCACACATGGAGGAACTCGAAGGAAGATAATAGTGGTGCTAGTGTAGGCTATATCACGTGAAACAAAATTATCCATGCATGCCATAGTTTACGAATTACAGATTATGGGGTTTGCAAACCATTACAGTTTACAATGACGTATCTCCACTTTGAAGTAAACAATTTATAGTTTATTAACCGCAGTTTAATGAACCATAGTTTGTAATTACCCGCTGCCAATCTTGTCCCAGCTGCTGTTTACCGTGGTTATTGCATCCAGCTCAAAGAGTTATTTGTTCTTTGGCTCCAAGTTCCTGCCATCAGCGAACGAACAGTTTACTGTGCGTTGCTTTTTCAAGATTAAGGCGACTCATCCAAAGTATTGACGAAAACTGTAATTGCCGAGTTATGTGAGGCAATTGATGTCTCATTCACAACCCATAATTTTCTAGCTGTCTCAAAAACTCCCACGTGTATAGTAACCCGTGATTTACAATGTGTCGAAGTTGTTGTCCCAATACATACATACAATGATGTGTGGCTTCAACACCATATGGAGCACGGACCAAGGAAAGAACATGAAATACTACAACAATGGCTAGCCTAATGATTTGTCCGATGGTCCATTGGTGTCGATTATTAATTCATGTGAGATACACCGCCGTCCTGTTATTTGTAATAAAGTAACAATGATTTAGTTGTGTGCATGATGGCTGAATGATTAGCGTCAGCAATTATTGTCTAGCGCCATCTACGGAACATCTCCTTAAGAAGCGGCCAGTCCAAAAGAAAATTTGGTTACAAGTGAAAAAAATCAAATCCCATACGGTTTTCATTGATTGCATAATTTTGTGGAATGTTCTTTTGCATCCAGTTTTGTTATTTTTTAATCAGTGAGATACCTATCAAGTTCTGTCCATCACCATCACTCCCGGATGTCTGACGTGGGGACATTTTCACAAGTCCAGCGTGCAGAGTCCCTTTTTGATTTCCTCATGGAAATTTTATGTTAAGCATCCAACCCCATCACAATGTGTAGAGATTTTAAGCATATTAAAGATGGACTACAACGAGAACTCTCACATTAAATTGACTATCGAACCTTGTTTATGTTGTGTTCAGGTAACAATTTATTGTTGTGGTCATGTTTTTCTCTTTATAATTTTGTTGCAATTTGACCGAAAAAATTAGACCCCGCTTCTTCGATTTTAGAAATTTCCCGCCCTGCACTGGTTCCCGACAAAGACCCATTGAAAATCCACTATGAAATCCACGATATAG
Organism: Zoroaster sp. YZ-2022; assembly: GCA_029582265.1. Lineage (NCBI taxonomy): Eukaryota > Metazoa > Echinodermata > Asteroidea > Forcipulatida > Zoroasteridae > Zoroaster > Zoroaster sp. YZ-2022. The sequence continues at coordinate 19,886,304 of CM055828.1, read as the reverse complement.
TACCAGCGGACTTGTAAACCAGCGAAAAGGGATGACGTATAACCCATGAGCACCCGAGAGTAAACAGAAGACGCCATGTTATACTTCCGTGTATATTATACATGCGTTTTCATGCGTCAGCAGAGGCATGAAGTTTTTATGAAGCTTTTTTTCGACGTTGTTGTCTAACAGTTATAATGCCGACTTCATGTGTTGTTGGTGGATGCACTAGAAATAGTATTAAGAATCCAGTGACTCATTTTTTCAATTTCCGCGGGATCCTGCGATATCAAAGGAATGGGTGAAGTTCGTGAATAATACACGAAAGGATTTCACCTTCATGCCAAAATTCCTGGATCCGCCCCTGCTGATATTTGCCTGTTTGTATCACTTTATCTGGCTCCCATGTATTTAATCTTTTATAATCTTTGCTATTGTTACTTTATGTTATTTTATTATATTTAAAGGGCCTGGGAGCATTTTATTCAAATGGATTTGGTGCTATATACATGTCTTTTATATTGTTTTATTAATATTTGATTGAAGACAGAATGACATGGCCTGTACACATTTATTGTTATTCTATTCTTGTATTTTACAATTTATTGCCACTGTACACTCAGAACAAGTTTTAAGTTTTATAGGCAGAAGTACATGAGATTTACCAACATGAGATTTACAATATTAGTTTTTGTCACACTTCTCCCTTTTGTGATGCAAAGCCAAAAAACCTAATTGAATTAGCTTTAATCCAAGAAAATCTGAACCTGCTCAGCAGTAGAGTTATGCTGATTGTAAGTTTTTCCTGGGAAAAGAGCAGCAAGTGTGAAACGAATTTCAAAGGATTTCCAGTTCGGTTTAACAGAACAATGGCCAAGTTCCAAACAAGTATGTACAGGATTTTGATTAAGTTGTTTTCGTCATCAAGAGGCAACTTTTTTAATTTTGATATTTTAACCTCAAAAATAAACTCAATTGTTGGTTGCAAATACATACATATTTTGTCTTGTCATTTATTCGAAAGTACTAAGGTCTTGTAAAATGTTCAGTTCTTGGCATCTTTCTGCCATACCGAATTTGTAATGTTTTTACCATAGTGTATTGTTGGCAACATAAAACAAGTTTATTTCACATTAGTGCTAAATTAATCAACTTCTCCCCCCCCCCGAAAAGACACAAAATGAAATACACACGTAATTGATTCTGCCATTGATCATGGTTTATGAACGCACAAAATAATTTGTAACTCCCTCCAGATCATTATAACTAGGGAAGAATGTTACCAATTTAAAAATAAAACAAAGCAAATCGGCCTAATCCAGTGGTGGATACGAAAATCCTTTGTACTGTCCATCAGGGTTTGGGAACGTCCTGCGGATTGCGTCCATTACACATGATGGCAGTGGCACCCGGTTGAAACGGCCAAGATAACCCCAACACCACCTCACCACTTGCCGATATGCAACATGGCGATATTTTCTGTAAAACAAAACAAAAAATCAGACAAAATTATAAACATAAGATTTGTGATTTGCATGGTGGAGTATCGATATTGTTTACGTTAACACCATGTGAAACTGAAATGCTATAAAACTATAACCATACCAAAAGGCAATCATGATCCAAAGTAAACAATTACATACATGTAATGCATGTACAATAAGATATAGATGCACGTGGGTCAACCAAGGTCATATTCAGTTGTGTGCGGTTACTCTGAAGTAAACACCGGTGCTCATTCTGGTCAATCAAAAGTAATCTGCTTGATATGCAGATCATTCAAAACTGACATTGCTCTAAAATATTAATTGAAATTGATGGTACATTGGCTTTGTACATTCAGTCAACACTCAAATCACTTACTGGTCAAGCGTTCCTTCAACTGCATCTCTGAAGATACGCTGTTGCAAGCACTCCTGGGTGGAGGCAGATCGCATCAAACCAATCATGGATGGTAAGGCACTGGTTGTGATCATCCACGTTGATGTCCAGCTGCCGCATCATGTTCTCTGTCTTCTCAACTTCTTTGCAACATATACAGTTTGCGAGCAAAGGCTGAAGAACACAATGTCCACACGAACACCTATTACAAAAAAAACAAGTTTGGAAAATAAAATTTTAGTAACTTTGTCATTGGGGTTGCACTACTTAAAAATTGATCTTGAAATACATCCCCCATGAACTGATCAAGGACAGGTACATCACGAAGGAATACATTTTTCCATGGGCAGATCAAACATTTTTATTGTGCAGGGGGCTATAACCTTTGATTTGAAGGGAAAGACTAAATGTCAATTATGCTTAAAGCATGATGGTAAAAGATCATGATTTTATTTTAATTTTGAGCAGTGATTACTTTCCCATCATGTCTTCATAAATACTGGCTAATATTGCCAACAAATCATAAAACGCAAGACATAGTAATTACCCCCAAATTTCCACTGTACATGTATTGTACACATGTACAATTGTACACATGTACATTGTACATGTACTACTACATTATGTACCTTGGGTCTCCATCATGTTCGTTCATGTTTTTGTCAAGTAGGCCTATAGCCTACAACTATTTTTGTACAGCAGAAACGAATTGATCAAACGAAGCATCATTCAGTATTTCATTCATGAATCATTTTGTGGGCTTACCAGTCTGTGTTTAGCCGTCTATCATCAGGATTTGGTTCGTCGTCTTCGGCCTGACGATCACCGTCACCGGGCTGGTCAACTGCAGGCGCCGCAAGTGGCTCGAACCGGTATGGTTCAGCGCCACGTACTTCGACTTGTTCGTCATCGTCTTCGCCTTCTCTCTCGTCTGGGGAGCTCCCCTCATCGCTACAGCTGACATCACTATCCTCAGAAGTGCCTATATGAAACTCCTCTTCCTCATCTATACTGTGATCTTCCCAATATTCGCTGCTATCGGACATTTTCGCTGTTTTTCGGTCTAGAAGATGTCGCTTATCTGCTGTTGTTCCGCATTGCATGTATGGTAAATGCATACAGTACACACGATCGACTGTTGTACGTGGGGCGGGTAACAAAGCGTCATGGGTGCTACGTCACACACGAAGTATGAATTATTCATGAGTTGAGGGCTTTTGGTGAAACTGGGCTTTTCTGGGTCGTAGAACGCCGATCAAATTGAGTTTTTTTTTGCATGAAGGAACAAGTTTTATTGAATAATAATAATATGTTAGTAATCATTACACATTTCTCGAACGAAAACAGCAATACAGCACTTATCATTATTCCGTTGTAGTCCATCTTTAAGAAAACAGATCAGTAAATGAATGCTTAATCAGTGAGTACTTTAATGCTAAGTAACAGTTGAGCAAGAGCGTGGGCGTTGGGAGTGGGGACAGAATTATATATTGGTGACGAGCAGTTTGCCCGACGAGGGAAACTAACCCATGTCCTGACGACTAGGAAAGGGAAGTCACACGCAGCGACAGGTTGGTGTTTTGGTGTAGCCACCTATTAGTAAACCAACGACCGTCATTGACGGCTTTTGTGCCAGTGGATTTCAGTTTGTAGACACAGAAGGGCCGTACCGCCCGCACGTATAAAACCCCCCAAAAAGGTATCCGGTTTCTGGTCTCCGCGCGCGTCGCCTCAGACCCGCGTGTCGGCATTATTATTATTATTATTTTTATTATTTGTTTAAATATATGAAACGATGTCCAATTGCAGGCAAAATGGCTGGATCGATTGGAAAAACGACATTTTCACCTAGAGGTATGAACGTTTGCCCAATTTGTGTGTGAGAGAGAGAGATATATTCAAAAATTTAAGAAACTTCCTCACTTCAACGACAAGGTTCCTCAGAGACGGGCCTATTTCACACAATTTCACCCGTCCAAACAACTTAAAGTTGCCATATTCGTATAATTGCAAACTACCTAATGCCCCTGTCCCACTTAGGCGATTTTTTAGGCGACTACAGGCGACCAGGCTGTCGCCACATGGTCGCCGGGGTGTCGCCTGTATGGTCGGGAGTAGTCTCCTTAGTCGCTCAAAGAGTTGTAGCCTCTTTCTGGTCGCCGCGGGATTTTCAAAATGTAAACAAAAATTCGGCGACAGTGGGTTTGACGCCCATGAGCGTAGCTTGACTTCTACTGATGTAAGTGCTGTCGTAGGTTGTCGCCAGGTGACGTAGGTTGTCGCCGGTGCTGACCTCGGTGAATTCCATTGTCGACTACTACGTCAACCTACGTCAACCGGCGACAGGTACTGGCGTCAAGAGAAGTCAAGTGAATTCTCTTCATTTGTCTTCAGTTGTCGCCGACAGGGTCGTAGCTTGTCGTAGCTTGTCGCGGGTGGACGTAGGTTGACTTCGGTTGTCGTAGGTTGTCGCCTGTGTGGTCGTAGGTTGTCGTAGGTGTGGTCGTAGGTGGTCGTCCTTAGTCGCGACGATTGGGTCGCCGGTTGTCGGTAGCTTGCCGTAGCTTGACATCGTCTAGGTGGTTGTTGTAGCTTGTCGTAGACATTGTCGTGGGGGGGGGTCCAGTCGCCGGTTTTTCGGCGACCTGCTACGACTATGACGGTCGTCAGCAGTCGCCTAAAAAGTCGCCCAAGTGGGACAGGCCCTTAATAATCTCAGCGTGGCGGGGCCCAGAACGTTGTTCTTTAAAACTGCTGGTTAACTAATACCTAAGTCACAATTAAAGCGGAGCCCGGGCGGCGTGTGCGATTTCTAGGCATCGACCGGCGTGTAGAGGTCGGCGAAAGATCGCGCGATAGGGCGGTCACAGTCACAATTAAAAGTGCCCCATACGCTGCCATGACGGGGCCAGGGGGGTCGCCGGCCTGCGATCGGCCGACTTTCCTGGAAATGGGGTCGAATTCTTGGCCCGTTTATCGGCCGGTGTCCGGCAGGCACTCGTCCGATGTTCTGCCTATGTCCCTGCGATACCCCTGCGGTATCCGGCCGGGCGCCGCCAAGTCGGCCGGACGCCGGGCGGGTCCCGGCCGGCGTCTGGGCGGCGCCCGGCCGGCGCATGGCCGATATATGGATTGTCTGGGTTGTCCAAAATTTGGCCCGGCGCCCGCCCGATGTGTGCGATGCCCTGCCGGACATCGGCCAGGCATAGGCCGATTTATTGGCGATCAGTTTGCGATGCGAAACGCCGCACCAGGTTTTAAGTCCGAGTTAAAAGTAAATCGATGCCCGCCCGATGCCCAAAAATGACCCGGCAGCCGCAAGGAGTCCCGTGGGGCCCCGGCCGAAAATGCCTAGAAATCCGTCGCAAACTGCTCGCAAACCCATCGCAAGCGGATCATTAATCGCAATGTGACAACAAAGGGCAGATCAGCACCAGCCATGTTCCTCCGTTGTCAGTAAACAATGGCTCAAACATGTAATTCTTTCTTGTAAAGACTATTCAATCAGGTAAGTTCATCTGATGATCAAACATCAGACGGCTGTTCCCAACAATCTTTTTGCTTTTAAGGTCGACGAAAAACGAATGTTTGTACTTGCCAGAGAGCCAATTTAATGGTAGACTTTACCAACAATTTAAACAAGGCAAATTACTGAGCGTACATCCAGGGGCGCAGATGGGAGCTGATAATGCTCCTTGAGATTTAAACAAATGTACCTGTATAAACAGCCGCTCTTATGTTACACCATAGAGAAATCATGGTTTCACAACCTTTTCTCCCCCCCCCCCCCCCGATTGTTTTAGTGATGTACAGTTATAGGTTAGGTATCTTCACCGTATAAGACTGCTGGGTATAAAAGCATGATATAAGTAACGGCGAAATAAGAATCTGGCTGGCGTTTGAGAGGCCACCTCCCACCCGACCACCCTCCGCCGACCCCCAGCTCCGACCCCCGCAGAAGAGAAGGGGTGGAAATGCAATATCTGGTTGAAATTGGCGAAATGCCGTTAGGCAATGATGGTGGGGGTAGTAACGGACATTTCCAAACAGCGCCCTCCTCCTTGAAACCTGGATCCGTCGCTAAGGGCGCTGCATCCCGAATGCAGGTCTACTTTCGTAGATTATGATATCTAATGTTGGTTTTAAATTCATCATTCGTCACATGAGGGTAACCTTATAGCGGTGATTTTATGTTGTACTTACAAACACACAATGAAACGAAAGTTTGTGTAAGATTCAATCCGGGTCATCGTAGATACAGTAAGATAACATGCCCAATATTAGATATTATTTCAGTTCGCTCTCATATCCTATAAGTATGTTGTCATATGAAAAAGGTTGACATCAGGCGCATGGGGGCATGAGTGACTGGATTGTATTTGAGTGCTCTTAACACATACACTGCAAAAACAAGGCGGGTGTTAAAACCTATCCAAGTGATGTTCATGTCTGGTAACTCGTCTAATATGAACGCCATAGATAAAGTTGACAACACCTGTGTTATTTAAACACATCCAGTCAGTTGTTGATGGTTAATAAGGTATATCTGACCAACAGCAGCCAAGAACACTCCCCTGGCGTGGCCTTGACGACACCGGCTGCACACCTGCATTGTTAAATGGTTTCTAACAAATTTTCAGAAGCATTATTTCCAGGAATTTCATTAAGAATGTATCGCTATTTTTACCGGTAATTTACCAGCAATTTTCTTTTTCATCGGAACGCTGATATTTTACTCGAGGAAAGGAACAGTAATTGAGAAGCATGGATTTACAGCATATCCCAAAATAAGCCTACATTTTATTGCCGGTCACGGCATGACTTCTTTTGGGCACATACGGTAATTGACGGAGCAATTAAAGATCGGCTGTCTGTGTGCTATTTTAAGGCATCGTATAAAAGAGTCTTTTTCTCCCAGTATGTATCCTAACTTTCTCTTCCCGATAGCTCGTCACTGATAGCTTGTCACTTCTCATCATCAGTTTTCACTTGATACACCATGTGAAATTCTCAATTGAGTAGTAATTATTTGTAGTAATTATTTCTGAAAAGAACTGGAGGTGACATGGTGTCACCGCAATTAGTCTTACTTATCCTCCTCACCATGCAAAGCTACAAGTCTTATAATATAGCCTGTTTACCATGTGGTTGTATTATATACTTCAGTACCCTATCTTCTGTATTTATCTGTTATGTCCGGTTTCGTCCGACCATGATGCTTTGTCCGTCTGTCTCCTTTATCTAATGCTGTTCCCAACAAACATTGGCTTATACGAACAGCCTCCATGCTGTGTTTTTATGCATGACAAGTACATAGATTGATATTGTCTCATTTCATATTATCTATTCAGTTGTTTAATAATTTTCTTGTGTACTACCTTTATATACCACCTTTGGTGTAACTATTTTTTATGAGACTATGGAAATAAAGGTGATGTTGAATTAAAACATTTTTTAAAATACACTAAACAGAACTTCCGACAACTATTTAGAGAGATATCTGCACTTTAAAATATTTGTTTTCCTTTCTCAAAGAACATAATCAATGTTCCGATGAAAACTATAACGACAGAACAGCAAAAACATGGGCGATAAATCTTTAAACCAAAACGTCATTTGTCGAGCAATTCCATTCTCCATGACTGATCATCAGCTTCGGGTATTAGGCCTATATATACTGCAACAAGTTTATGTGTATATATAACGGGGAGCGAGCTGGAGACCAGACAGTGAGACTCCAATGTCATTACAACGTCACTCACCTTAAAGGGGTAGAAAACCATTATGAAACCGAGAACATATGAAACTGTGAACATTCTTAGGCCTATGACAACTTTAGTTTCGGGTTTACGGTTATAATACAAAACATGAAATGTTTATTCAGTGGCATAATGTTATGAGTGAGAAAAAATTCAAATCCAATGGCCAATGATCCATTTCCACATAATGAATACAAACGATCTGGATGTATAATTTAATTTTCACTGTTTTCTCGTTAAAGACATTATACATACAACGGAATAAGCTTAAACTTTCACATGTTGTTTTCTGTACTACACATGCCTATCCTTTGATTCTTGTAAAGTACCAGTACGTATTCATACATTCTACCAACAGTGCATGCAGTACACTACCTTTAAGTTATTATTCTTCCCAAGTTTAAATCGAAAATTTCAGTGACGCTCAGTGATTACCTTAATTTATTTCTCAGACCACATCCTCCTGAAGCAGTCGCTCTTCTTGCCTTGAGCTTTCAATAACAAAATCATTTCAATATCAGGAATTAACTTCTCATATTATACTAGTTGCCGGTTTTGTCGATCAGGCTCGCCCAAGTTTTGCCGGCAGTACTCTCAATTATAAATAACTCCACCAATATTTATGTTTGACGGTCCGATCCGGGCGAAGAAAGGTTCCACCTCAATCTTGGATTAATCTGATTGATAGAGTGATTAGCTAAAGAAGGGGGTAAGAAAACAGTCCTCCATTATCTACGTAGTTACCCTTATTGGAAAATAAATGGATTCTACAAAAGTAGCATTGTCCCTCAACCTTATCCCCAGTTGTCTGACCCACCCACACCACTATGACAGCCGATGGGTCGATCAACATGATGAGAACAAGGTCGATTCATTTCCTCATCACGCGCGCAAAATGCATGTTGTAAAGCCTTAAAAGCGCCCTCTGGCGATTTTGACAGCTAATCGAAAGGATAAATCGTGCAATTGGATGAGCTAGCCAAACATGCTTACAAATTTGTGAAATAAATCTTGCCGATTGGCTGGCTGTAAAGGTTATTCTAAAATAACACCGGGTCCCACTGTATTTTTCCCCATCAGTTTGCTGGAAAGCCGTTTCAGAAAGGTTACACAAACCCATTTAACAGCGACCACGTGTAAACAATGACGAGCGATCACTTACAAACAAAAATAATGAAAAACAAAAACATTATTGTCATTATAAATCGGTGATAAAATATCGGAGTTTGCCTTTAGGGCCCATTGTTGTTGATGCCCACATTTCTCAATATTCACTTACAACTCGAGTATCGAATTCAGCTCCCAAATAATGGTAACGATTTAAATTTCGCCTAATTCGGTGAGCATTTGTCTTCCGTGTCGAACGTAGCCACTGGCTACCGGAAGCCTAATGCCTGTTGAAAGTTAGAGACAAACATGTTTAGGACTAGGCCGATATAGCTGAGTGCAACGTTTAATACTTAAAGTAAAGACTGTTTTCGGTGACACCATGTAGAAATTCTCTTTTGAGTAGTAATTAGTTCTGAAAAGAACTGGTTGGTTGCTCACTCGACGTTTCGATCAGTGTGCTCTGATCGTATTCAGTCACTTTAATAATAATAAACGTCAGTTTAATGCTTGCCTGTCTTAACAGCTATCACACTTACACCTTCCCATAAACTTCATATTCATTCTGTTATCAAAGCTCTGACATTTGGATCGTTATAAAACGTCAGCTTTTTTTATATTTTCTTTTGGCGAGTGACTTATCACAGAATCACAAAATGTAATGACTGAACGGTTTTCTTATAATAATATTTTTTTTCTTCTAATGAATTCAAGGGTTTCTCAAAAGCACTTTCGTTATAAAGCACTGTAGCTTGTAAACAAAACAAGGAGAAACCTGTGAAGAGACTGAAGATTAATTGGAGTTTTAAGACGGTGGGAGGAGAACTTCATTCAGGCGAAAACCTCTTGATCAAACAGGAAGGAAATAAAACTCCAATCCACATTATCGTCACCGGTCCAAGTGAGATTCGAACCCGGATCAACAGAGGAATAAAGACAATGAAATAGTGGCGTAAATTATTGTCAAAGATGGTTGGGATGGGTTGGGTGGGGTGTGGAAAGGATTCATTCAACATTTGTCATACCAGATCTAACCTACCTTCCACACACTCCGAAAAAACAATGAAAACAACCTACCTATAATAATTAAATTCTCTTAAATGTGAAACTATATAAGGCAAAACTTTTATTCAGGGAAGACTGATACTGTCATTAGCTTAAACAAAAATTCACAAAATAATTCGATGTTTTTGTTACCTTTTAAACCTTCAATCATCCATATTGTTCCATCGTTTGGCATATGTCATGTCACAACTCTATCTAACTAGCATAATTTGGCTACACGATGCACATTTGTTGTTACCGTTCAGTTGGATGACAATGAAATATCGTGTAATTCTTTGCAGAATTTACCACCTGTGTTTTTCGCTGTTTTTGACGGCAATTTCCTATTTTTTCATCGGAACATGGCTATATTTTACTTGAGAAAATGATAAAGAATGCTCTGAAATTATACATTTTTGAAAACCATCGTTGAGAAGCCTGGTTTTACAGTTAATATGTCCTGATATTAATTTATTAATAGTCACAATTAGCTTGTGACTATTATTTCCTTAAATATCTCATTTCAAAGTATTTGTTTTCGTTTCTATATAAGGAAATTATCAATGTTCTGATGGAAACACAAAATTCCGGTAAAATAGCGGAAGACACGGGTGATACATCTTTAATAAAAAAAAATCCATAAAGGAAATATATTACATTTTCTAAATTTACTAAGAACTCCCATTGCTATTCTACAAATCGAAAGTTTGGCTGCAGTTCTATTTATGGAAGGCCAACGTTGGAATTTCGCCCTCTACTGCTCAGTTGATTTTGTGTTCGAAAGACATTCTTCGAAACGTGAGCACCGATCGTTCACTGTCAAAACTCGGGTGTTAAATCTTGGGTTCAATCAACCAATGTTCATTCTAAAATACAATTAATTAATTTATCAATTAATCGATCAATCAATCAATCCATTTATCCATCCATTCATCAGTCCGTCCATCAATCAATCAATTAATCAATCAATCATTTAATTACATACACATAACACTTACAACAACGTAAACCAATAAGGAAAACATGGTATGGAGGCAAAGTCCATACAAAAAACCCAGAAGCTTGTAATTAGGAATACCTTAATATAATAACACAAATAAAAGTGAATACTTAAATTACAATATTAAATTTTAAAAAATAATACAGTTTCAATACAAATAGATCAAGAAAAATGAAAGAGAAATAACAAGAACAAACCAGAAGAAAGAGATACAATACACATAAGAGGTGATCTGTAATTTTCACAGTGCGGAATTCATTTCATGTTTTGTAACATACACGGGCCTATATACCAAATATTTAAAGACAGATTGTTAGCAAATATTAATAATTATCCTTTCCCCATTTTTATAGATATAATGTGATATTGGAAAATATCTCAAATTCTGAAAAGTGTGATGTGCAGTGCATGTATATTCATGTACATGTAAATGTAATGTAAGTGGGGTATAACAAATGCCCCTCTTATGTTAAGAAATCATTTCCTGATGTTGCCCTTACAAAGTCACCCCTTCAATGGACAATAACAATCAGCTTTATTTACCAAGTAATGTTTAATTCAACGATTGTGTCATTTACCTTTAATATCAAGATTGTTTAAAGATGACAGATACATGATACATACTTATCATTATACTGTTAAGGAGCAACAATCGCTTAAACTGCTCACTGGGATTATAGTATTTGTAATGGATCGTAAAGCAAGCAATGTATTGGCCAATTCAAAGAGCATGTGCTGTATGTGGTATAGTGTCACACATTATATTATCAAATAGATTCCAGTTGGTCCCACATTATTAAGGTCAATTTACTCCAGTTGAAACCGCTGATCTTGCATTACACTGTTTTCTGTTAAACCCCTCATTTATCAATTTACAAAGTGGCGAACCGTTATCCAGGAACTGAGCCGTATTTCCGATGACTGATTTCCCCTCTGCCGTCACGGGTGGTTCTCGCTCAGAGTCTCGAGGTTATTTGCCGTGGCAATAAAGGCAGAAAATTAATACTTGAGGACGTCTATAAAGGGGATTATTATTGGGCAAATACTTTATGCTGACATTTTGAAGTCCGTGGATGATGGATTGCTTTTGTGGGCGGTGTGTGGGGGTAGGCCTAATCAACGAAGACATTCAGAAGGATCGAGAAATATGGGGAAGATTGAAGGCTTAAAGAGGGGAGTCGATAAAGATAAGACGATGAATCAGGCAATGAAAGAAAGAGGGGGACTGGAAAGCGACGTAGAGGGGACGATTTAAGATGGGGAACAGGAAAAAGGAAAATTCGACATTAATATAAGAAAGGTGTTATTCGGACTGTAAGACTTAAAGGGAGTACACTCCCTGTAAGTCTTACACCTTTGGTAATTACCCAATTACAGAATTTCCGTCGAACATGCTATCATGTTTTGAGAAATGTTAGTGAAATGTATTACAAACTTGGAATGGATCACACAATAATGCATTCAAACAAATGTGAATACATTATGACTGTGTTATCATTAATAACACAACGACATAAGCTGAAACATTTACATGTTAGTTACTATACATAATAATAACAACAACAACAACAACAACAACAACAACAACAACAACAATAATAATAACAATGTGGACTTATATAGCGCACGTATCCACCAAACTGGTGCTCAAGGCGCATTATATTATTACTCCTGCTCATCAGGCTCATAAATCATTCCTGAAACCATCTCAGCTCCCTGGGGAGTATACAGCTCAAATGCTGCCATTACAGCGCATATAGGGCTAATCAAACACAACAACCAACTCTGCCCTCACAGGTACACATTTACCCCTGGGTGGAGAGAAGCAATTATGGTAAAGTGTCTTGCTCAAGGACACAAGCACCATGGTAAAGTAGTTTTTTGTAAACAAATTGTATTACTTTTCCCAAAAATACCTCCTTTTTTTTCATGATGTGCTGCCGGGGGCGTGGGCACGGGAAAATATTTAGAAAAACAAAATATGCCTTAAATAGTCTATGGGGGTGTCTGCAACAGACAATGAAATAATATAATGTGAAGTGAACATATTAATTTGATTGATTTATATTTTATAAGTTGTTGAGTAGAGGCAGATGATGTATCATTTTAACCGTGTGACTGATTAAGTTATTAAGATGCTTTGTTAACTATTTTTAATTCAGAATACAGTTGTACAACACCTGTATGTGAAAAGAGGAATTTTAACTTTAAGTATTAAAGTATTAACTTGTGCATTTGATTCGACGTATACAAAAACATACATTTCTTTTTTTTAAATTACAGTCAGAATAAGCCAGAAATTCATCAAATTTATACGATTACAATAATGGAAAACATTACAATGAACACCACTTTAAAGTGCACGCCACTTTTTGGTTATAATCTGATTGCATAATTACAGTTTTATTATCCAAAAGGTATAACTTGGTTCCGTCCGAACAGCTTTCAATTAAGAGAAAACACGACAAATTATCACACAAGCTGCAATCGATTGCCTTTGTGTCAATCGTTTTTACTAAGTGCGTGAAGATCGGAGGTCATCATCTGCACATGTATATGAATCTCATGCAAAATTGGACAGGTGAGTTTCTATACATAATTTTCATGATCTTCATTAAGTATGGATGCATAATTGCATACACTGACCTTTTGTCAAAAGTGTATTCTCGTCTGCAAATATGTTGTTGTCTCTTTTTCGGCAGTATTCACTCTTTTTTAAAAACTCTCTTCGCGGGAAGCCTGCGGGGGCACTTTATTGATTATGATCACCCTCGTTCATTCGCTCTCTAGATATGTATGAGCCTGGATATATATCTAGGTAAGAGACCTACTTATATTCCCTCCCACCAAAAGGAAAACAGTATTAAGTCTTTCTTGCGTCTTTTTATTGGATGATCTGCACCACTGAAACACAAGCAATACAAACAATCAAATGCTGCTTATTATTAAACGGTTAACGCTGCCTGGATTTGTAACCGTGCAGCCTGCGAAATATTGGTATGCCTATATATATATTAGCCTTCTTCGGGTAACAGGTTGCATTATAAGTTGATAAACTAGAATAATTAGTTTATGATTGCTATTTTCCACCCTCGGCCTGATGCGGTTTATTCGATGAACTGATGTGTGAAACTGACCTTAGCTATTTCATAGCCAATTATGAGACGTGAGAGTCTTTGAACATTGAGTGAGAGGGGTAATAAACGGAAGGCATCAACTTTGGTTATTTACCTGATTATAAAATTGCCAAATTATTATTTGAAAGCTAAACTTGATGTAAAGTTGGTAAATATAGCAATCATTCTGAACATTATTCTCTGTGGAGTACTCCAGTCTGTCTAGAGAAAGCATAATAATAATAATAATAATAATAATACAGAAGATTTCCACCAAGAAGTGCTCAAGGCGCTTTACAGTAAACAAGAAATCATACAATAACATAACAATACAATAGCAGATGCAATATAATACTAAACAAAAGATCAAAAACTTGCATAAATGAATGTTAGTAGTCCTTATAGGCAATACACATAAGATGAGTTTAAAGTTTTTCTTGAAGGAGTAAACAGTTTGAGATTCACGAATGTACAGAGGCAAATCATTCCAAAGGCGTGGGGCCACAACTTCAAAAGATCTATCACCCCAAGAATGTTTAGACTTTTGTTCATCCAGCAGAAATTTTGCACTGGAACGTAAATTGCGAGAGGGGGCATAACATTTCAACAAGTCAGATATATATAATGGTGCACAATCATTCAAAGATTTAAAAAAGATAAGCAATATTTTATAAATAATACGATATGATATTGGCACCCAATGCAGATCTTTCAGGATGGGGGTGATATGACATGATTTTTTAGAGAGAGTCACAATACGTGCAGCAGTGTTTTGAATCTTTTGAAGTCGTTGTAGTTGATCCTGAGGAAGTCCATAAAGCAGTGAATTTGCATGAACAGATATTGGTCCAAATGTTTTCTGTAAATATTGTGAGTGCTTTTTCGCATTATTTTATCATGATTCCACATTGAGCTGAAACTTTGGCTGTTTTTGTATAAATTGATTTTAAGAAAGTACGCATAATACTAATGGTGTACATTCCATTTTAAAGAATTGTACACATTTGGTAAAAATAAAATAATGACTGTAAATGTATCCTTGCATCTCCTAAGAATCACAAGATATGTGATAAAAACTACCTCATGACGCGAATGGGACCAAGAATACAAGCCACTAAGTAGGCTATTGAATCACTTGGTATAATTCAGAACAACTAAAGCAGCACTTTTAAAACAAGTGTTAGCCTATATTTAAACGCCTTTCTGATAACACTTTTATATCACTTCGGTTTATTTTTCAACGGCTAAAACGCATTGTGGTGTTGTTATGACCGTATCATGTATTATTCTCAGTCACTGAGTTAGTCTAAAGCTAGCACTCCGATTCCACACCACGTTGATCGTGACGATAATGTCCCTTTAAGTTGAGTTAATGTAAAACTGTGATCATTATATGCTGATAGAGTAGCTTTAAGTGCACTAACTCTTACCCCCCCCCCCGGGGCCTTCCTGACTAGCCTTTCACTATTCCCCGGTTCTTTCATTATCACCATCATCTGACCTTCTCCTCGGCGGTATTTGTCTCCTTTTGACCTACCGCTCCCAGCTGTTATTTCCCCCATTATCTCTATCTCTTTTGTCTCCCTTCCTAAACGCCTCATTCTCTGTCACCACATCTCTTGCATCTTGTTCTCTGACGCTTTCAAGTTGTCCTCCCCCCACCGCCGTTTTCATTACACACGTTCATTCATGTCACTTTGCTTTAAAGTCAAGATGCAGCAGTTCGAATGTGGGTTCGAATCCTTACCAGCGACCTTGGCGCTTGTGTTCTTGAGCAAAACACTTTACCATAATTGCTTATCTTTATCCCGGGGAGAATAAAAAGGTACATGTGATGGTTTATGGGCTTGATTAGCCCTGTAGCGACAAAAGAGATTACATACCGGTAATTATTATGGTCTGTGTACACTCCCAACGGAGCTGATAAAGATTACAGGAATGACATTTGCCCAATGATCACGGGGGTATACTAATAATAACGCAAAGCGGGTTGAGACATTGAGTCTGTGTTGTGTGCGCTACTTATAAGAATAAATTATTTTATTTAAAAGATCCCATGTATAGCAAGGGCATTCGACTGATTTCCCGACCACATTTCCTGAACTTGGGTTTTGTTTAGCCTCCCGTGTCGCCACTGAAATGAATGTTTCGTGATTCTGCCCGTCCGCTTTCAATTATTCCTGACCTTCCACGTCAAAGAACAGAGCCGAACAATATTCATCGGACTAATGCGTCCGTTGATACCTTGCACTTTTTCCCTGCGCATTCTCTACATTGAAGTTTGCAATGGGATTTTATGGGATTCTGTTCATCTTATTGTAAAGTTGGAAAGTGTCTGTGATACTGATCAAGAGTCAAAACCCTGGCAAAGAGGTGATCCGCTGAAAATGACGTTCCCAACGAACGGCTCCTGAAGATTATCACATAAAACGCACAATGGAACATCGGCGTTTCACTGATAATGTCACTTTGCGGTGAAATGGGTTTCTTTATTCAATGTGTTTCAGTGTTCGTTGAATTTCTAGCTTGGAAATTAATGCTTGCAGAACTGCTTCTACGAGTATGCTTACTCTCTTTGAATCAAGATAAACATTACAACCAACCTGCTATAGCTTATTAGGCCTATACTGCATGGGCGGTGAATGGGTGTGGGTGTTGTCGATATATCCCCAATATTTATGACAGGGTACGGTAATGATAGGCATGTCACAGGTATCAGTAATAAATCCTGAAATACCACAGTGGTACATACACACACACACAGAAGCCAGTACGAGTGCAAAAACATGCCTTTTTCCAAAATCATTTTTTTAATACAAAAATACATTTAAAAAAATTATTATTCCAGATTTGAAGAGAGGAAGAATTCTTCTCAATATAAACCAAGTTTCCTTACGAAAAAAAACCCAGGGAAAGTGCTACTAGTGCTGCTTGAAAATGGTTCAATTGTTAACACTTGCCGAGCAGCTCTTGTTGAAATCGAGGGAAATGCACGCGGCACCAAACCGAATCGGCTGTTCTGCAAGCTCGGGCAATGATGGATGAATCAAAAGGTGATCCTGGACTCCTACATTGCTCATTTTTGGAAGTGAAGTCCCATTCATACTAAATACATCCGTACACAGTTCCGACGATTACCGAAACAAGCCACATTTTCGGGTGTACGGATCGGTTGAAATTATGCCTAATATCCAGACATAATATTTCAAGTTTTCGCAATTTTTCGAACTGATCGTGCTACACGAATACTTATATATATCTTTTGTACATTTTCGCCAAATTAAAGATCCATCCTTAATCGGGATCACCTTTTGATTGACGCATTTTTGTAGGACCCTGTTTTGATTTTGCCGGTGCGTGGCCGATATTAAGCTGGGGATTTGACAGCGGATATGTGGTCTCCCGAAGAAATTTCGAAACTTGTGACAGAGTTTGAAGTTCCAAATAAATAATATTTACTTAAATATCTGAATTTTTTGAATAATAAAGTCAGAAAGAACATGTATAAATAGGAATGTTTTGTGATTTAAAAACTGTGTACAGGCAGGAAATGCGTCACGTGATCCGTAACGCACTCATTGATTGGAAGGGTCACCCTTCTTGGCCCTTTTGGCTGTTCCGCCTATTGAACGTACTCCAACTGTGACGGGATATTGGGTATATATATATAGGGTAGCGAGCAAAGAAAAATTGGCTGATGCCGGACTCGAACCCGCGACTTCTCGAATACCGTACGAGCGCTCTACCAACTGAGCTAACCAGCCCTTATGTTGGTGGGCGATCCACTTATGCCAATTATCTATTGCTCTATGGGGCCAGAGGCCAAACCAGATCTGCCGAGTAGCCAGGGATCAAGCCACGGTCAGATGCAAACAACCTGGGTAACAGCAGTAGCGGGGATCAAACAATTAACGGGACACAAGCCTTTTACGTGGTTGTACACAAAGTAGATTTATATAGAGAAACTGACCTGAAATATTATAAACGGTTCGCGAGCAAAGAAAAATTGGCTGATGCCGGACTCGAACCTGCGACCTCTCGAATACCGTACGAGCGCTCTACCAACTGAGCTGACCAGCCCTTATGTTGGTGGTAATTACGGTAATCAAGAGGTCGCGGGTTCGAGTCCGGCATCAGCCAAGTTTTCTTTGCTCGCTACCCGTTTATATAATATTCAGGTCAGTTTCTCCATATAAATCTACTTTGTGTACAACCACGTAAAAGGCTTGTGTCCAAAGTTGCGTGATCCCCACTACTGCCGTTACCCAGGATGTTTGCATCTGACCGGGGCTTGATCCCTGTCTACTCGGCAGATATGGTTTGGCCTCTGACCTGGCCCCATAGAGCAATAGATAATTGGCATAAGTGGACCGCCCACCAACACAGGGGCTGGTTAGCTCAGTTGGTAGAGCGCTCGTACGGTATTCGAGAGGTCGCGGGTTCGAGTCCGGCATCAGCCAATTTTTCTTTGCTCGCTACCCGTTTATATAATATTCAGGTCAGTTTCTCCCTATAAATCCACTTTGTGTACAACCACGTAAAAGGCTTGTGTCCCAAGTTGCGTGATCCCCACTACTGCCGTTACCCGGGTTGTTTGCATCTGACCGGGGCTTGATCCCTGGCTACTCGGCAGATATGGTTTGGCCTCTGACCTGGCCCCATAGAGCAATAGATTATTGGCATAAGTGGACCGCCCACCAACATAAGGGCTGGTTAGCTCAATTGGTATATATAAATAATCACCGAAGAACAATATGTACTCTTACAGGACAAAACACAAACACATTTGTGAAAGATGATCAGCCTTTAATATTTCAGTGTTGTATTAATATGAATGGATTTGGAGATAATAACATATTAAAATAGACACGAAGTACACAAGAATCAGTTTGGACGTTTTCACTCACGGTGCCACGCTTATACAATAAAGTTCCATTGCATTTTTTCAGGAAGGACCCCGAATATTAATTACTTAAAAATCTGTAACTTTTGAACCGTTTCATCAATTTGTATGATTTGTTTTTTATTAAGTTTGATATTTTTTGCCCTTTCAATCAATATGAGTTTTGTAGAGAAACAAGGAATTTAAATTTTGGGTCTAACATCCTAGCAATGACAATAGACCGCCATAATTGTCTTCCCTCAAAGACATTGTATTGGAAGCACACAATTTATTCCACTTGTTCTGTTTTACCAGAGTATTTAGGTCATTTATTTATTTTTTTAAATCCGTACCTAGTATAGACTCACAAACGTGGTATTTGCTGTAGGCCTGTTTTTGCGTAGGCATGCAAACAATATAACAATTCTATTTTCCCCAGTAAATAAAAAAAAATGCCGGCGATTTATCAGGGGGGCGGAGGGTCATAGGTTCAATAATTTAACTCTTTCTTAAGACAACATTATGTCTTCGATTGATACCATCAGCTAAGGTCTAATCACCAGCCAAGCTAAGGAATGAAGGATTGGTCAAGTAACTTTTAACCTTTAAGACTCGTGCACAATATCGTAGAGCTGCTAAGCAGATAAGTTTGCTTAGCAAATATTTTTCGCCAAGCACCAGACAACCAGCCAAACCGTACACATTTTGTACCAACGTTCGGCTGGTAACCATCTAAACCTGCTTAGCAAATGTTTGTGCTAAGCAGCTCTGTGAAATTGGCCCCAGGCCTTTACTGATTATTTTGTAGAATTTGTTATGTTGGCGCTACTTTCCTCACCTTTCACCAAGGTTCGAATCCCACTGGGACTCGAGCTGACATGTGGATTGGGGTTTCACTTCCTACATGATTATGTGGGTTTCCTCTAGAACATTTAAATAATAATAATAATAATAATGTGTGGACTTATATAGCGCACGTATCCACCAACTGAGTGGTGCTCAAGGCGCATTATATTATTACCCCTGCTCATAAGGCTCATAAGGTTCATAAATCATTCCTGAAACCATCTCAGCTCCCTGGGGAGTATACAGCTCAATTGCTGCCATTACAGCGCATATAGGGCTAATCAACCTACTCTGCCCTCACAGGTACCCATTTAACCCCTGGGTGGAGAGAAGCAATTATGGTTAAGTGTCTTGCTCAAGGACACAAGTGTCACGGCCGGGATTCGAACCCACATTCTGCTGCTACACCAGAACTTGAGTCCGGTCCGGTAAGCTAGACCGCTCGGCCACGACACTCCAATGTCAGGGTTTGTCAGAGCCAGTCACAAATATTAAAGATAATAATATTTGCATGCTGAAATACGGTAACGAAACCACGATGGATATATCTTCAAAAGCTTCAGGAGTAGGTCTATATACCTTTACACAAGCAAGTTCTCCTGCGGCCGTGTTTTTAACTTTGTCAAGGAGAGAGTATTATCGCGAAATTGTTATTCTTTCTCATTGGAATTCGTGTACGACTGCCGTGTCTCTAATAATAGAGAATAAAATCCAAGTTTTGACTCCCGGGCGTGTGCACAGAACAAGCAGACGATTTCTTGTCGATTGTGTGATGAAAGAACGACGGACAGAGGCAAGCCCCTCTTTGTTTTGGCCACTCTCAGCTGCTGTATTTGAAACCAAAACCAAATCGATGATACGAAACATTATACCGAGATATATTTTGGATTTCAATTTGAATATTTCGCGTGCCTCCTGGCATTAAACCGGAGGGAGCCCATTCAGAGTGGCGCTGAAAGGTTGAGAATCTTGCAAATGTTGCCATTTTCGTATATGCAGAAGGCACCTTTGTGTGCGTGTAAATGCGGTACCGCTTCCAGAAATATATTATTGTTTAGCATTCCTATGTCCTCAATCGGTAAAAATATATATATTTCACAGCCTCTGTTTAAAAGACCAAAGCAAAGGGTATAACTATTTCCTTTAAGAATACTTGCACAAATCACATATCAAATTAGCGAAGGGTTGATATTGTTCACAAACATCGTTATCCGGTAAACAAAGTTTCTACAAATGAAACAAAATTCCAAAATTATCGTCCCAAAGGAAAGTATGCCCTCCAGCAAAAAAGGGGATAATATTAGCTAAAACCACATTTTTCTGTATCCATTCTTTTCCTAAATATCCGAGAAACTGATATGCCATTTTGATACAGAGATAGTTTTCACTTTGACTCTCATCACTATAGCCTAGAGTATAGTGTTATCTACATTCAGTGTATCCGCTATTTGGTATAATGACAATGTACAAACCTTTTAACTGCAACACCGTATGGTTGATTTGTGCATAAAATAATATAACTGAATTCCTCGTATTTCAATTTATCATTATGTTAATTTACCACAAGTTATCATATGTTGGTAGTGTTGTCCCTCTTTTTTGAGACCATGCCCACAACTTGTGGACGTTATTGTTCACATCCATCTCTGTGACTTATGTACGATGTCACAGGGATCGCCATCACCTTGTGGAGGACATACCATTGTACGAGCGAAGTTGATGAACACATATTAATAGTTATGCTTTAAAGGAGAATATTATATTTATTATTATAATAATTGTTGTAATCAAGAAATAAACGTTTGCAAATGGAATATGTAATTATGATATTTTGGTTGACGAGGACCATATGCCGTAATGTACCATATGCCGTAATGTACGAATATGCCGTAATGTCTATATAAGCATATAGATAGATAGATAGATAGATAGATAGATAGATAGATAGATAGATAGATAGATAGATAGACAAACAAATCCTCAAAGGTATCAAAACACCAACAAATTAGGAAGTAATATGTAGAAAAGTGATGTCAATCTGTGTACAGAGTAGTTCATAGGCCTAGTTCCTATTCCATAGGCCCCTTGAAAAGGCTCTGGTCTACTTGTGCTACCTGCCATGTTGAATACTCATCAATACAAATTAAGCGACTGCAATGAGGCTATCCTCCTTATCCCCAAGGCAAGAGTGGTGAAGTCATATCATAAACATTAAATGGAATGTACATCATTGGTAATGTAGTGGCAAAACTGCTTCCACGATCTTGCTTTCTCTCTTTGAACCAAGACGTACATACAAAAATCTGTGTATAAAGCGTTAGATGGTCTGATTATACATACCGCAGGGTTCGACCTTAGCGGTCGCCCGCTCGCCAAATGCGAGTGAAAACGGCGGCGGGCGAGTCAAAACCCTTCCTTCAGTAACCCGCTGCGCGAGTCAAAATATTGTCACCGATTGGCCTACATCAGCCCTGAAATTACACGACGGCATCGACGGCAATTGCCGTCAATGCCCTCACCCTCTGCCGTGATGCCCTTTAAAAATGCCACTTTTCACGGCAACGGTGCTTTTTCCCTGCAATGCCGTTGTGCCCACTTGTTTACACATAGTATTTACTACATACATGTACATTCTCACGGAAAAAATATATCGCGCCGCCACGCTCGACTGCGCGACCGCGCCGGTGGCTGCACTGTTGAGACCAAGTTCACGCAACGACCATTTGGGAACAAAAATTATACCTGGTACTCATGACAAAAATGATATAGCGGTTACCAGGCAATATCGGCCGCTTGGTCGTTGTACGAACTTGGCCCTTGCTAATACTTTGGTTGGTGTCAACAGTACCCACAACATAAACACTACGACAGGCATTCGCGGGTACCAGCTAAAAATAGCATGGCGCGGCGTTGGGGTGCATGCAACGTAAATAATACATGCCGAGTCTGTACCTAGACATGCATGCAGCGTGTGCGCGCGTGTGCATCGGATCGGATATAGCATCGACGCGTCGATCGTCGTGTCGCGCGCTGTACCGTACGTTTGTACATTACGTGACCAGGGCTTTGGTGGTCGTCAACATGCTGTCAAAGGGTCGACTAGCAAATAAAAACAAGAGTGAACTGAATACTGCCACATCCAAATGCATAAAACTTTTTTTTCGGGTTAACATTGTTTTTTTTTTTTTTTTTTAATTGGTGACATAACATAAGTGACATAACATAAGTGTTGCAATACTGTTTTCATGTTGGCCTACATGTAAGGCCAAGTTAAAAAAAATTACCAGTTGATCGTCCCCGCCCGCATCCTTTTTTGAGGCCACATCCTTTTTTTTTAAATTCTTTTTTTTTATACTTATCCACAAAAAGAGAAAATTTTTCATGTATTTTTACTTGGGTTTAACAAAATACATCAAACATTGTTTAACATGAATATGTTTACTCAACTACTTGTTCGATAGCTATAAAAAAAAAAGTTGGCGGTGATTTCAAACTGAACAATTGGTGGCCATTTTGAATTTAAAAAACCAGGACGATCAACTGGTATTTTTTTTTACTTGGCCTAATAAAATCCAAACGGAGACAGATAAATGAAACTTAAGTTTTATTGACATGTGCTGAATTGGAGTGCGTTAATTTTTCATTGTTTTTATTTTTTATTTATTATTTTTTTTAAAATTGCCTTGGTGCCCTTTACGTTTTTTTTTTCATTGCCGTGATGCCCTTTGAAAATCTTTAAAATTGCCTTGGTGCCCTGATTTTTTAATGTTTTCACTTGGTTAGAAATAAAATATGAAATAGCCTGCAGAATTAAAGCAAAAGCATTACTGTAACACTAATGTGCCTGATCTTTTCCTCTGTTATTAGAATAGAATCCGTTATTAATTAAAGAAACATTAGTATTGCCTCAGAAACAAATAATTATGCACATAATAATAAGGTAACTGACAACTGTTGTTTATACTGCACGTTCTGATGCAAAATGCCTAAATTACTAAAAACAGTGATTTGATTAAAAGTATTTAAAAAAACATACGGGCGAGTGAAAAGGCTTGCGGGCTAATGAAAAGTTTGGTTTACTAGCCCGGCCAACTAGTGAAAAAAAAAGTTAAGGGAAAACCCTGTATTTAATACCGTACCAATTCCTGATTTAGATGAAAGATGAAGGCACTTCAGACGAAATAATTTATCAGGATGATACGTGTACCAACTTTACATCAAGTATATTTTTTATAACAATTCGTTAGTTTCATAATATGTTAATAAAGAATATAACATCTTCTCTTTAAAACGGAGGATGTGACATTATATATCATTGGAAAGTATTAGTAAGCATTAAAGGGACAGTATCGTCAAGATCAACAGGGCGTGGAATCAAAGTGCTAGTTTTTAACTCAGTGACTGAAAATAATACCCCATGTGATAAGGTCATATTACCGTTGCTGCTGCATAAATGAACCAGTAATTTTCAATCACTGTGTTCATCTTAAACTAGGACACCGATTCCATGCCCTGTTGAAAGTCTGCTCTGATCATGACGATAATGTCAACGTTGATGAAGAAAATATTTCAAAAATAAACGCAATAATTTATTAACCTTATCCCACTTTTCTTTTTCAACGTGTTATTATGTTACTTTCGAGGGTTTAATCAATTTATTTTACTCGTCAGCCGTCAACATTATACGGGAAGTCATACATTCCTTGCTTGCGTCGAAGAAGTCGGACATCTCGTCGACACTTTTTTTTCTTAGAAGCTACTGACGTCACTTCAACACAACTATATACGTCACGTCCAACTGAGAGATGCAATTTTATGCTCGGGGAGCGATTCTTGTTACTGTTAATTCTATTAGCGTGATCACTGTTATAGGCTTGGTACCCACCCCATCACACGAATTTATCCCGCTGACTGCGACGATTTACTTTGCATTTATGCCGAACCCAGGGGTGTCAAGGATGCAAAACCGGCAAGATGTCTTTGAAATCCATGAAAACATTACACATCAGCACTCGTTTGGAGGCATGATTTAAAGTGCGCCTGTGCATTGATCGAATTACCCATAGTACTAGAAGACCGACTACTTCGTGTAGATTCGCATATTTTATTACTGAAATTGACTAAGGAAATGCGATTCTTGAAACAGAATTGCAAAGCAATCACAAATCAAAGGAATGATATAAAACCGTGTAAAGACGTAGGCCTATCTTGACGATATTATTGCGGCTCATACGTTTATTTGCTAGCTTGTGTGAAATGGCTTGTGGATGATATTGGTTTAGATATTGATAATATTAAAGAAATACTTTAACTCACTAATAGTTGTTGAGAATTCAAAAATTTCCAAGAGATAAGGTCCTCAAAAATCTGAATGCAAGTTTATGTTTTCACATAATTAAAATTACATTTCTTCTGAACTATTTTCCTCCTCAAAATCAGAAAAGTGGTTTACATCGCGGCATAGGCCTAACGGTGCAAGTGGGGGGAAATAAACAAATCAAGATTCTGCATATGTGCAGGCGGTACCCAGTCGTTACGTCCCATCGCCATGACGCCCCTCACCATGACGCCCCATCGCCATGACGCCCCAAACCATAACGCCCCATCGCCATTACGCCCCATCGCCATAACGCCCCATCGCCGTTACGCCCCATCACATTTACGCCCCATCGCCTTTATGCCCCATCGCCGTTACGCCCCATCGCCATTACGCCCCGCTATAGGATTTCCATGTACAAAAAATATCGTTACAAAAAGTACATTCATGTACAAAATCTGATCCATTATCCCAAGAAATTTCATCGTGAAATATTTATTTCGGCGACTAGGCCTATTTGCACGCGTACGCCCAATTGAAACTTTAACAATACGAATATTACATTAAATATGCATTATTATGTACGAAGTTTGATAAATATTTGACAACGATTAAGCCTAAGTTAGTTTACGGTATTTGTTTAAAGTAGGATCGTACCGTTTCTTTATTTTATGTTGACTTTAATTGTATCAGGTAACAGATTTCATTATATTGCTTGAATGAATGAAATAATTTGACCATTACCAATTAATTAGTCTTATATAGAATTGATGAGTTTTGAATTGGTTTAACGGACAACTCTGCTAATAGCAGCAAGGGGAACCACAGCAAGGTGTGGAGTGCCCCGTCCATGGCAGATACTCCCCACTGAATACACCATACGTAACCCGCCGCTACACCACTCCAAAAAGCATAGATTTTGAAAACTCTTTCGTGATTATTTTAAATTAATGAATACTTTTAAGTTAATTGATACTTTATATTTCACGATGTTTACCCTGGCGTCCTTACATACTTTTTCACGATGAAATTTCTTTGGATAATGGAGCGGATTTTGTACATGAATGTGTATTTGTAACAATATTTTTTTGTACAGGGAAATCCTATAGCGGGGCTTAATGGCGATGGGGCGTAAAGGCGATGGGGCGTAAATACGATGGGGCGTTATGGCGATGGGGCTTAGTTTACTGATGGACATACACATGAACATCTTTCATGATTTTCAATCAATACAGGGGCGAACTTACGGAAGCATAGTACCGCCACATGAATAAAAAAAAATCTCGCTCTTAATCGTGCACGACGTACACGATAATTATCGTGTACGACGTACACGATAATTATCGTGTACGACATACACGATAATTATCGTGTACGTACACGATAACTTTGGACTTATCGTGTACGTACCCGATAGTTATCGTGTACATACATGATAAGAGCGACATTTTTTTTTATTCATGTGGCGGTACTACGCTTCCGTACGATCTTGACCATTCAATGGACGACTTGGTATGGGAAATTATCCAGTAGGTGATTTCAATTGGTGCCCTTTTGACTTTTTCTGAATGGGATGTTCAACCACGTCGTCACTGTGCCAGTTAGTACAGTGCTGAAACTGTCATTAACTGGTTCCATTTTTCGGTTCCAATTACCCGTAAACGACTTCTTAAAATTCTGACTGAACGTTTCAGCCACACAAATGGAAGTTTCTGATTTTTTTTGTTAACAAAATATGTGGGGGAATAGGGACGCTATACTATTGTCGTTTTTAAAATAAAGACGGGAAATTATTACAGTAAGTACACATTTATTATGAATCTAATAAAACAAGAGAAACTTGTGTTCATATTGTTTATTTTATACATTTGGGAGTATTTATGTGTTTTTACAAAATTGTTTACGGGCCACCCGAAGCTGTCCAATTTCGGGTATCCAGTTCCGGCGAAATGACCTAAAACGCACAGCCTTAGAGCTGAATGGGTTCACAGTCGTGTCGGCACCGTTCTTCACTTCAGCCGAATGCTGGTTTTAGCAGAAATCAATCCTAGAGATTGAGTGTTTGTTGAAACAAACATACGGTGTTTGGGTTAACTTCCGGTTCAATGAAATGATCAATGATGACGTCACAATCATATTTTTGGAAGATGTCTGAATTTTATTTAATACTGAAGTTCGACCGAGTGTTATAAATTGAAAAGAGCACCCACCGTTGAGCTGCTACGGCCGGCTTGAAATCTGTGGAAATATGTGGAAATTCACTTCGGGATTCTTGAAAGCATTCCTCTAAGTTCTGGTTAGATCAGACGCACTTCAGCGATCAGTCTGTCCTAGGGCTGTCTGCTAAACATCTGAATTTAGATTAAGCAGAATTCCCCCAATTTTTATTTTTTTATTTTTTTTACGTCATCTTTAATGAGGGTAAACTCCGATCAGTGCACAGCACTGCTTTCCATGGAGGCCCTCAGTACAAATACAGCAATAACAACCAGATGTGGGATTTGTAAAGGAGGAATTATAATGTGCATAATCAAAGCGCCCACAATGAGAGAGCGCGGTGGCGCAATTTGCAGCCAAATCAACCAGAAACACCGGGACAAGCCTCTTTATTCTGGGTTCTTTTACGTGCATTACACAACACACGGGACCTACGGCTTTACGTCCCATCCGAAGGACGAAGCAATTATGGTTAAGTACCTTGCTCAAGGATACAAGTGTCACGACCGGGACTCGAACCCACACCCTGCTGCTGGCAACACCAGAACTTGAGTTCGGTGCGCTAGACCGCTCGGCCACGACACTAAAGAAAGTATTTCAGGAGAAATGTATCTTAAGTATCGATTTTCTGCCGAACGACTGACTATAGTATAAGAGAACGCCTGCAACCTTCTTATGTAGCCTTTATTCAAGGCCCACACGCGGTAACCTGTAACACAACTAAAAACTTGACCACGCACGCTAGGTACCAGACGCCCCAAGGGTCTTCACCAGTCTGTTCTGTGGTCTTATGTTTTTCTTTATATTTCTCTACCGTTTTGGTAGAGAAATGTTAATACATTATGCATTGTAACTAATTTGTTATGGTATCACTTACTAGACAAGCCCAACTGTTTGCTTACGGTGATTGGTTTAATTAAATTTGCATGCCAAAATTATTAATTTTACTGGTAAAGGTGCTCATGGCAACACCACTCGCGTGCGTGGTCTTTTTTCGGGCATTGTGTTATGGGTTGCCGTGTACACCTTGATTAATTAAAGGTTACCCTTTATGCTGTTATACCCATGCCATGTTGATTGAGCCTCCACTGACGTGTTGCATATGATTTGCATACATAAACAGCACGTAGGCTTTTGCGAATTGGCTGAATAAGCCTCATAGACCGGTGCATTTTTGTTTTATAACTAAAAACATGTTTCTAAAGTCAAATGATATTTTAGTCGATATCGTTAAAGGGACAGTATGGGCACAATCACATCAGACTTTCAACAGGGCATGGAATCGGTGTTCTAGTTTAAGATGAACACAGTGACTTAAAATTACTGGCTCATTTATACAGCAGCAACGGTAATATTACCTTATCACTTGGTGGTATTATTTTCAGTCACTGAGTTAATCTAAAACTAGCACTCTGATTCCATGCCCTGTTGATCTTGACGATACTGTCCCTTTAATGTCTAAGCAAGTCATAAAAGTGAATACAATCGTAGATATAGAGTGGCTTTGAATATTATTTCCTTAAAACCAGTATACATATTTGGTAACATGTATGTACATACATCCATATATTATACAAATCAAGACCTGTATGCATAAAAATACAACAAGTGAAAGTTTGAGGTCATCGTTAACGAGAAAATAGTGCGGTGAAAATGCATTCAGATCGCTCCACGCCGGTATTCATTCACTTTGAATTTCTGTCTTCGGATGGCGGAAATTTATTTTGGAAAGTAACTAATTCACTAATTTTACCTAAATGAGACAAAAATATTTAAAGTGATGTTTAATACCATTATCATCTTGTTTTAACATCAAGTAATTTTTATGTAAAATCATTTATGTTTTTGAGATACCAATAATGTATGTAATGACTTCAGAATGTCAGATTGTCAAATGGTATCACTGGTGCACCAAAAAAAATAAAGGCCCTATGATATGGTAGTTTCCATTAGTTGTTGAGATCTTAGTTGTTGATTGGATCTACTGGCAAATTACACATGGTGGCTTTAAGATAGGAAACGAAAACAACAGAGAAAGTATACCAATCATATGTGCCTATAACGACCTTCATATAGCTTGGATATGACGGAGTAATGCCAAACGTATATTATTGTATGAACATAGAGAACATGCTTCATTTGATTATAGTGTGTGAGATATCTCTGAATGATTCATTTCGTAGGGGAGTGAACCTCTTCACTGACGTATTAATAACGTTTCCCCTATGGGATCATGATACGATCTGTGGGTTTACTCAAGTAGGAAATTTGATTTTTTTTAAACCTTAGTTTGGTGCTAAATTTCGCTATGACGTTGTTTGCTTGTATAGAATTGACAATGACTAGGGCTACTCCGTCTTTTTTGTTTAAAATCAACAGATTACGATTGAGAACGCAACGGGTCCTATACCGTGATGTAGGCAATGCGAGAGTGGTTACTTATGCCGTATTAGACGCTTCTGCTTAATTATTACTTATGTAGGCCTATGCATTATTACTTCATGGACATAAAGGCTAAGCAAAAATAGGCTAATCATAATAAACCAACATGTGAAGGCTTTAACTCGATTGGTTTACATATATAGCGTTTCTAAGGAAACTGATTCATTCTGACCAAAACCAACAGAGGGAGAGTCAGTATGTTTTATATATACTGTGAACTTTCGATCAGGCGCGCTCGTTCAATCTATCTGATATCAATATTCTTATAATGGAAGACATTTGAAGGGATTTTGTGTCATAAATATTTAGCCAAAATATCATTTCATCTTCAAGTTCGTTTATGTTGATGTTAAAGTGTACCATGCCTTTGCACTGTAGTTGAGAGATAATTATGGTTGTTGATGCGCTGTACATCCCTTTGAAATTAACAACACGAATCGGAGTGCTAGAGTTTTATATTAAATCAGTTACTGAAAATAATACCCCACATGCTAAGGTCATTATAATCGTTGCTGCTGCATAAATGAGCCAGTAATTTTCAGTCACTGTGTTCATCTTAAACTAGGACACCGATTCCATGCCCTGTTGAAAGTCTGCTCTGATCGTGACGATATTTTCCCTTGAAAATCAGCTTATGAGTTTTACATTACATTACAATTTGATAATTTTGCTATTGTTGAGTAACCAATTATATACCTAATACCCTTTAATAATTAAGAAAATGCGGGGATCCAGACTACGACCATATCATTGCAACATCACCGCCAAAGCTATCTTGAAAGAAAATGATGTAATCTCTCTGTACCGCTGACTACTTATGACTCCAATTCGGTCACCAGAAAAGTCAACAAGATATTGAATTTAGGCGGGAAACCAAGCGGTAAGAGCATGATGTTTATTGGATGTATACGCTGCCAAATTCAACCTCAGGTCGATCAATACTAGCATATTAGCAGTATCGGCACTTCTCAATTGGATGCACCACTGTGTGTATTAAAAAGAAATAAATGTTCATTGGCATATTCATGCTGGCCGGAAGTGCCACGACAGATCGAACATTAAGAAAGGCTATTTTGAAATAATTATCAAGAGCTTTCTTGATCATTTTTATCCGTTACTACTTCAGGGTAATACAGAGCATTCGAGATGGCAGGGTTGATTATCAATCATGTCTTCTTTATTATTCATTTTAGTGTTTGTTCCTTTGTTTGTTGATTTGGTTGCTTGTTGGTTGTATGTTTGTATTTCGTTTGTCAGTCTGTCGGTCCCTCTACTTGTCTGTTTGTCAAGTTGTAAGGCTATCCAGCTCTTTCAGTCCGTTTGTTCGATTTTTTTTGTATCGTCCTTCTGTTTGTATTTGGTGTTCGTTTTGATGTTGCCTGGTTTTGTTTGCTACTGTATTTGTTTTGATTTGTTGGCTCTTTCTGGCGTCACGATGTGCTTTACCCACAAATAAATACAATTATGGACAGAGGAAATTTAAAAATATACATATAAACAGTTTTAGATAATAAAATGAGCCTTAAATAAGTAAGACCGCGGACTTTCAAGAACACTGGTTGACAGCAAAATATATACAAAGCCTAGAGGTACTCCATTCAACTGATGATACAAGACGCTAGATTAAAAAAAAAACGATTATTCCCGGAACACTTTTCACTTCAGTATTAATTTGTTATCAAATTTGCAACACGACTCGTGTTATTATTGAAAGAGAGAAATTCAACAGCGTATTGTGCATAGTCCTTGAGATGTATCAAGACTGGTGAACATTACTGCCGCGTCAGCACTCAACGATTGAACTGATTTTAATTGCTAGAAATGGTTTCTCTTGGCCCCATCAGATGAATTACAAAGGGATTTTTTTCTTTTTTGGGGTATAGCGAACACATTAACACTCGATGTTAAATGGCTTAACAGTGGAATCTATATCTACAGTGAACTATAAATATACATAACCTTTGATTGGGTGAGATAGACTCTAAAGTTTGGTAGTTACTTACCGTAGCTGATGAAATTACTTCTGATAGTACAACACCTTTGTCGTGTTTTAGTTGTTCTTAAATCTCAGAAAAAACGTGGGTGTTAGAATAACACCACTGGTGTAAATTGTATTATTTCATGGTGTTCATATTGGGCAAACTGATGCCAAGTAATGAACACCACTGGTCTAGTTTTTACAGTGAAATCACTCATGACTTTTCGGCACCATAATACAATAGGCCTATGCTAGAATGTCACATACCTTATATATCATTATTTGCATTTATCCTGAGTAACCCGATCAGTGACAATCACTTTTCTCCCAGCAGTCCCTACCTATGAATTTGAATGAGACCAAGAAGTAGCCTTGAGACTATTTTTCATAGGGAAAACCCATGCGATCCAAATGCCGGTTGGGGTCTGAGTGGGTTCGAACCAAAAGGAAGTGAAATGCAAAGAAAGTATACCACTACGCACCGAGGCGTGAAACTAGATAGTTGTTGTTGGACACGTATACGCATTTCACGGGTATTATACGATAACCACAGGTTTCTATTTAATAACCAGATCTTGCGTGGAACTGCCCAATTGAAGGGATCTATGCGTAAGCATATCTTATAGCGTACATTTGCAGTTATTTTAATTGGCTCAGTGTAGGAGCTGAATAATTATTTATGAGCAAGAACCAATGAAAATCTAAGTACAATTGTACTGTAATGTATTTGTATTATTGTCTTTATAATAGCAAGTATGCAACTTGTATGTGCAGTTATTAGTCCCATGGTGCCAACTGTGCCCCTCGTGGTTAATAGTTAGGGCTTGGAGTAGTGCGGTGAGACTGCCCCTTTATAACACTGACAACACACTTTCAATTCAAGATGAAATCCCTTCGTGCTGATATTTAACCAGAGATGATCAATAGGTGAGAATCGCTGGAACGGCAACGGATACTAAAGGTTAAAATAAAGGTCGCATAGTAGTTTGTTTGATTCGCAGCTCACGGCGCTGCAATGACCCGTTGATGACCACCACAGTCACAGGTCTTTAATTTCCGTTAAAAGTCACTAGGCTTAAATAATGCGCTAACATTGCCGCAGCATTGGATTGTCCTGCAGGTCTTTAATTAAAGGAACAGTACCTATTAATTTTGTGTTAAATTTGACCAAATTATTATTCAGTGGCTCTTTTGGTAAGAATGAGTAAAAAATATCAAACATACTGATAGCCCATCTTATTATGTTTATGTGATCTTATTTTACATTCATAAATGCACAAAACATTTTAGCCAATCTGATTGAATGAAACGTGATCACGTGGGGTGCATTAACTTTTGGTAAAAATATGGCTTATCGATATCGGAGCAGGTCGTGTGTGAGTCTACGTCTCGTGCAAGCTGTTACCTTCACAGAGATCTAAGGTTACATTAAGTTGGTGCGCGACACGCGACGCGGATTTGAACCAATCATAGTGACGAAGTTTGTTCGTAAATATATTTTGTCTTTTTTTTCAATAAAAAATAATTAAATTTTAATTTATTGCTCATGGCCCGACAACGGTCATTATTCTGCGGTTAAGACCACGCGACAATGTTGTATTCCCTAAATAGCAGGTAAATTGACTTATGAGAGTACACCAACTAGGGTAAAAATGCTGCCCTCTATTGAGCAAATTGTAAATTACTTTTTGTTTCTCTCATTTATCTAAGATGTTCCTGGACCAATACATCATTACATTATGTTTAATTTGTACTTTTTTCATTCACCAACCTATAGCAAATGTTTACTACGGTATATATATAGGGGCTGATCCATCCACATGGTGTCAAAAAGGGGGTACATAGGACAATGTATGGTAAATTTACAACCTTGGATGCCTACGGTTTGTGGGACAGTTTGAACAATACAATTCCATTCCGTCCATACCATTTCATAGTTTGCTAAATGTAGTTTATGGCAATTGACGCTCCCTTTAATCGATAAAACAAACTGAAAATGCCCCGAGCAGGCCTGGTCTAGAAAGGAGCATGATTGATTAAAAGTGTGTTTATCGCAAGACATGTGTGATAATAGCCACGGTGCTGCTGTGATATGTAGTTAATGATACCTTTACCATGCATTACCTAAAAACCACGTCGACATTGACAATCAGACACTCCAAATTAATTGACAAGGTGTCAACATGGGCATTGTGATGATCCAACGGCGGCATACGCAGTTAATATACCTGAGCAATTTTCACGCGCCAAAATGACAGGTTACTTTCCATCACACCTGTCTGTCACGAGCCATGTTATAAACCAATCGTTGGTTTCCATGCTTGCAGGTTTTGTGGCTAATTAAAAAACACCAATCGTTGCCTGGGAGATGATTGTTATTGTTGTTTGAAGTCATACGAAGTCGCCATGACGAAAGTTGGCAAGCGTAAAACAGTGGAAGAACATAGCAGTAGTTCATGGTCGTTTGAAAATGTGGACGGCGTGTTCACTACTCGGTTTAGAAGGTCATCACCTTCAATCTGAACGAATGTAGAATTGAAGTTGCATGAGTATTGTCATCGCTTTTGATTTGTGGTAACACCGTGTGGTTCGGATCTCTAAGTGAGATTGTGGTTCTAATCTCTACGTTTCGACTAGCATGCTCTAGTCATCGTCAGGAGACTCTATGTGTAGAGTGTAATGGTTTGTGTACTTGGATTTTCTCGCCCACGTCCCGGGCTTTACTTTCCCCAATACTTATTTTAAGAACTCTGTGTTATCAATTTCTGCTGTATACTAATATGCAATATTGATGCGTCTGTCTCTGTCTTAATTCATCTCGGTAAATGAAGGAATGTCAAAAACTACGAAATAATTGAAAGGCAACAGGCATGTAAATGTTTTGGTAAATTGTCTCTATATGCATTAATACTTTATAAGAAACGAGAGATTATGTATCGAAATATAAAACGCTTGTATACGTGCATCAATACTTTATAAGATTCAAGATAATGTATGGAAAAATAGTTACAGTTTCTGCTTATTTCATTGTGTCGTTATCAAGACAATTTGCTTCAGGATATTTAACCATTGATTTTATTTGCCCTACATCGACGACGTATGAATGAAGCGCTGTATACTCAGTGCTTCCCGAGTATAAAAACTTAATGCATTCACATTGTTCATGTTGATTCCATGACACGTATTCTTCAGATAGCAGAAACTCATTTGGAAATTATTCCACTAATCTTACAATATGGTAGCGTCTGCGCCGAAATAAATATTTCAAGGGATATTTGATACCATCATTAACTTAACGCCAATGTTTTATTTAAAACTGACGGTGATCATTTATGTAACAGTGAATAGGAGCTTAAAGTTGAACATTTTTTACAAAATATAATTTAAAAGATTTTGCTTTAATCATTAAATATTTAGTCATATATATTTTTTTCATTAGTGTTTGAATACCTTTGAAGTATGCTATTTAATTTTAAAGGTTAGATATAGGATTGGTAATTAAAAAATAACCAAATATTAAATTAAATCTTGCGAAGCCGAGATGGTATTAATCTTCCATAGAAATATTTATGTCTGAGGTTTGTCATTAAAACAAGTTAAATAATTTACAGTTCGATTTTAGGAACAAGCACTCCTTCCTTAATTCCACAAAAGATTGAGTACCAAATGCTGGAATGCATTTTAAATTTATTTGTGAACGAATTAACGTTATAAGCTGAAGCTCTCACAGCATTTTGATTCAAAAAGAGAAATATATAGGCCTATACTCTTAGAAGCAGTTTTGCCAACATTACCAATGCTGTAATTTCCCTTTAATACACAAAATGACACAAGACTCTACCCGAAGATAAGCGAGGGATGAGCTGTTGTTCACGTCACAAATGGAAATACCTTTCTTGTAGATAACAATGTTAGACAATCTAGAGGGCGAAAGGTATTAATGACACTGCAACTCCGCAAAAAACAAACAAACAAACAAACAAAAACAAACAAAAACTGAATAAACCTATGGGAAACACGTTGAATCGACATAATGTATATAGACCAAAATTATTCATGTTATTCTATCCCGAAACCAATCTCTCGAAGACATTCTACAATCAAACTGGACATTTTGTGATTCGCTGCGGTAAGTTCCAGTTCAATCATAACATTAGTATGGATATAAGTCCATGTATATAATGCGAGGCAAACCTGAGGGATATTGACTGTTATCTTGTTGGTTTAAAAGGACAATATCGTCACGATCAACAGGGCGTGGAATCGGAGTGCTAGTTTTAGATTAACTTATTGAATGAAAATAATACCCCACATGATAAGGTGATATTACCATTGCTGCTGCATAAATGATGATACCCTTGCTGCTGCATAAATGAGCCATAATTTTCAATCACTGAGTTCATCTTAAACTAGAACACCGATTCCATGCCCTGTTGAAATCTGCTCTGATCGTGACAATAATGTCCCTTTAATGTTCAGCAAACACTGCATTCATTTACAAGCAGCGTGGGCAGTATCTGTGTCATAATGTTCTTCTTCACATTCGTTTTTTTTATTGATATCGAACCTCCTGTTAAATAAACATTGATTTATACCAATGTCTTCTCACCTTGGTTATCCAAAAGAAACATTAAATCATGACATCGCTATTTTAACACTCTTGGCAATTGGAAACAGAATTTCAACATTTTACGCGAGGCGTTTGTTCGTAAAACTACGTCATACAAAATGTTCGGTGCGGTATTTTTTAAATTATATCTTCGGACATAATGCGTGTGCAATAACGGAACCTAGTTAGTGGTGACATGCTCCAGCCAAACTCATCATTCAAGAGAATTCAGCCGATAGCCTTCTTATTTAATAGCCTAGACTTAAATGGTCTAATTGCATGAAAATTGATCACTGCGTCGGCCTAATGACAGAGTAAAGCGAATTCCAATTCAAATTTCTAGTTTCTGTGCCAACAATCTGTGTAATATGTGATTTATAGACGTAGCTGACAAAACTCATTTGTTTGTGTACCAACGATGTACGATCGCTTGTACTAATGTAGTTTCTGAGCTGTCTATATCCATAAACAATGGTACAGGCAAGCAGTGGCGTAGCCACAGGAGGATCAGGAGTAACACCCCCCCCCCACATGGACTGCAGATTTTTGTTTTAGTACCAAAAAATAAAAATAAAACATCAAAAGAAGGGAGAGAGAAAATAATTTAGTTTTCTCAAAAGTGACATCAAACAGCATTATGTAAAGGGAAAGATTGATACCATAATCGGCTTTACATATAAAGTAGGCTTAAAATTACATTTCCGGACCATTTTGTTATTTTTTAATTATTAATCCCATACCATAAATTTAAATGAAAAACAACACCATTTAAAATAGGTATAGCCCTTGAAATGAATCCTGTCTCTAAGCTAGAGTGGTTGTGATAACCTGGAAGAAGTCAAGACAATTTGTCAAACACTCATCAAATGTACTGAATCGACACAAAACACCTGTACCACAGATGATAATGTCTTCACAGGAATACTTTTAACACACAGACTCAAAGTCTAACAATATGCCAAAGACACAAACGTGTACGTGTTCGACGTCTTTAACTCAAACTACAAAGAAGAAGAATATTTATAATATTAGTTGTATTTAAGGCCAAAAAAGTCTTCCGTTTGTGGTCTCTCTTTTTTTCTTGCTATGAAACGATGTCCAATTGCAGCCAAAATTGCTGGATCGATTGGAATTCTGCTGTACTGTGTTTTAAACAACCTTTTCACATAGGCCTTTCTCAGCCACCATACTTTGTGTATGGGAAATTTGGTCTGGTTCTAATAACCGCGTTTTTCACGTTTTTCACTGATTGGCAAATAAAAAAAGATTACCAAAAGAGAAAGAAAGAAAGAAAGAAAAAAAAAAAGTAAATAAATAAATAAAATAAATAGATCAAAAAGAAAAGCGCGTCATCACCACACAGATTTTGAAGCCGATCTATGACAGAAATCGGAGACTTTTTTCGGCTTAAGGGATTTGTAATTCAGAAATAACCTCATATTTTAATAACCTCAAATTTTAATGTTAAACTTGCTTTACTGTAAAGCTGACGATGGAATTAATCTTCCCTATAAATAAATATAATTGAGTTTCTGTAATTTAACCCCCCAAAAAAAAAAAAAAAAAAAAAAAAAAAAAAAATGAATGCATTTTCACTACTTAACGTTAACGGCACAAGGGAATAAGCTGAAACTTTGACAGGTTGGTTGTTTAATGTATAGGCCTAGGCATGTCTTGATGTCAAGCGAGTATAGGCCTATTAAAGCAAAGTCATAAAGACGCAGTTTTGCAAACTGCTTCCGAATAATGTAACTTTCCTTTAAACCAATCGAGGTAACACAATTTCTGCAAACAATTGCAAATATCTTAACAATTTAATATTACAAT
This sequence comes from Zoroaster sp. YZ-2022, assembly GCA_029582265.1. Lineage (NCBI taxonomy): Eukaryota > Metazoa > Echinodermata > Asteroidea > Forcipulatida > Zoroasteridae > Zoroaster > Zoroaster sp. YZ-2022. The sequence goes on along the minus strand of CM055828.1, from coordinate 19,848,300 downwards.
AACATTGATCATATCATAAGATAGTTTTGGGCTAAATTGCCGCACTAAATACGTGTATTCCTCTGTATACAAATGTTGGTGTTCTTGCTGAAGTTAAAAGGACTCGTGGTACCAAACGACTTGGGACTCGCACACAGAGTCGAGAGTTGACGGCTAGAATGTAAGTTATATCACAGAATCCGTGGCCATGTTAGTGTGGGTCAGCAAAGTATTATACACAAATGCAACATTTTGTTCTGTTCTTACAAAGCATTTTCTCAGAGAATTGTTCTCCGAGGCGCAGGATTTCATGATTGAGCTCATTCGACTGACTATTCTCGAAGCGATTTTCCCTAACAGCAGGAAATAAAACTTAGTTCAACCAAAAACTGAATACATGCCTTTAATTTCACGGGTCTAGCCGACTACCTCGAATCGATTACGGCTGTTGTAGCCGGAAGTGCACATAGTACAGGTAAGAAAAGAAGCTGTAAATTTGATAAATAAATGCCACTGTAGTCCAGCACTCCGATTCTACTTGTTTTACTGAGACAGGAGTGAACAGCCTCCGGGTATATCAATCTAAACTTTCCCTCGTTATTCCTGACAATAAAATTGCCGGAAAACATAATGTTTGTTTTTGTAAGATAATATTGTATCAAACGTTTTATAATTCCGTCTTAATGAGTTTCACTAGACAACGCATTCCTGCAGTTGAACACATTTTAGCAACATTTAAAAGGAATAAGGATTGCCTTCCAATGCTGTTGGCTGGCCCATCTTTATACCAAACAAATTATAAGGAAAAATTGGCGTCAGCATAACCCAGTTAGCATTGACCTTATAGTCATTCAGAAAAAAAAGAAAAGCTTCGTTACTCATTTTCTTCAAGAAATTAGATCAGCATTTATTTTATATACCTTGAATTCAAACATACTTTTAAGCCAAACTTTTAACAGATAAATAATAGCTACACTGTAAAAAAAAACTGTAAAATTACAAGATTTGTTTCCTTTAAAATTACAGCTTGACACCGTATTTCTGGTTTGACGAAGTTTTGTATGTAAATAAACTCCGTACTTACTATTGATAAACAATACGCCGTTTATTTACGTATTTTTTTAAATATCTAACTGTAAATTTATGTTGTCAAGCTGTAATTTTACAGGAAAAAATCTTTTAATTTTACAGGATTTTTTTACAGTGTAGTATTGTGTTATACCTACGAGTGATGGTACAGTGGTCTGTGAATAAACTCAAATATACCTACTAGATGCAGACTACATCAAATTATGCTATACTAAATAGGACAAGTTTAACATTTTACAAAACCACTCGTTTTTTCACGTTATAATAGGCCTACATCGAACGATTAACTAAGTTTTAAACTTCTTACAAATAAATGTATCACCAAATTTACAATTAAGTAAATCGACTCTCGTATAAACAAGTAATATAATCATATACTTGTATATAATGTTTATACCGTTTCGGCTGAGTGTTTTGCCAAATTGCTAACTTTTTGATACGGTTATTTGAAAGATTTCAATTACTTGCAAATGCAATACCATATCCTAAATTAAATTTCAATTTTCATCTCAATTGAATACTCAAACCATTTGCTTAAATTAAAAAATGTCATCTTTTCAAAAGACCTTTTGGACAAAGGATTTTAATAAGTTATTACAATCCATTTTCTTAATTTTAAACGTTTTCCTTGTATTATGGAGAATTGTCGTCTGGTATTGTTAAATCAACTCACTATATTTTACGTGAAGTTGATATATGAACATTTGGACGAAACAATTGGTCCAGCTAGCCATGCAGTATATTTGAGATTAAAATATTACGGTACAATTTTAATTCATGCACTGAATTTATGGACAATTCGAGATAAGTTCAAATCAGTTCAAAGTAGCATATTTCATTATGAAAATGTCAGACATCAGAAACAGTAGCCGCCGTAGTGTGAGGCAAGAAACCCAGCATGCTAACGAAAGCAGCGAAATAGCAAATATGCTTCAAAAAGTGAAGGGAGTAAAATCAATTAAGATATTTTTTTCTGGCTGAAATGTTTGCGTCATTTTTATTGAGAGGAAGTGTGCGAGGTGGGGGGGGGGGGGTCGCGCTATTTTTCGCCAACAACGACAGTACTTGTCATATTCACTTCGTGAACAAACTACACCCAAAATATCATAACATGTACACAGTGCGTCTGTTAATAGTGTTAACCGAGGACCTATAACAGAAAGGATCACTCCTCGGTTGGTTGTACGTCCTCGGTTGGAATAGCATTTGGTGTGATGCCAAGTCTTCCCAAACGTTAGCAAATTGCAAATATCGATGTGTCAGACAAACATATTTGTTTAATATTATTTTCATAATTAAAAGATCTGTCCTTGATTCTCTCAAAAGAGAAAACATAAGGGGTACAAGTTTTCTAAATCGACCTATTATGAGGGCGTATTTCAGGGGTGTCAATGTAGTATTGTCTACATTGATAATATGACAGATGGGGGTCATCGCGAGTTGTATGTATAGTGAGTTGTTTTCCCCATGCCAAATTTAATGTATTTGTTTGAATTTTGAAATTTCAGTGTGCTTAATTTTTGTATGATTTCTGTGCTATCATGAAAACAAATTTCTTCAAATGTGTTATTTGAATGGATTTTCTTTCTTAGAAAAAGTACCACACTTGTTCGCCGAATGGTTTGTGCCACAGCCTGCTGTAAGCGAACCTCGTGAGACCCCTTCTCACGGTAAGTTTAAATGAATTCTTCTTTGGCTCAGTACTAAGAAAGGTCCCTAGCTTTACCTGATCGTCTGAGTAAATAATGCATGGGTTAAAACCCTTAAGGAGAGAGTTGTTATACATTGCTACGTATCCCAATATTGTATATGTTGGTTGCGCCTTTAATGACGCGTCACAGCTGTTGTTCTCATCAGATTGCGTATCTTTTCACTCCCTTTAACGAATTCTGAAGTAATATTTTGGCGGGAGACTCCTTTGCCAAGCAATTTAGACTGAAGAATAGCTAAAAGTGCTAATGTACCATTATGATTACGTAATCTCCTTTTTTATTTTATTTAAAATGCATTAATTAGCCCTAACAGCGTAGTACAAACGAGATAAAGATCAGTGGCGTAGCCAAAGGGGGGCAGAGACTGCCCCCCCCCCACTCGTTGCAAAAATAGTTTGCTGGTAAATTCACAAACTTGTTTGTCTTAATGAAATTATTTGTCTGCTAAACACTAAAAAATAAAAAATAAAAAATAAATTAATTAAATAAATTAAATAAAAATTAAATGAAAGAGAAAAGAAAAGTGTTGTTTTAAGCGATGTTTGATGGGTGAGCGAAATTTGGAAAAACCTCCACCCGGGCATGCCTGCAAACAGTGAGTTCAAAAATATGATTGCCACACCTACCCCCAGTAAATTTACCCTCAAAAAATGTTTCCCCCACCCCACTCTGAAAGTCCTTGCTACGCCACAAAAGAAATTGGAAAATAAAATCTGACAAGATGTTACTTGGCTTAACCATTCTGGTTACACCAGCTCAAATTGTATGGTTGAAATCGACCGATGCATTTCCTCTTGATGACTGCGCGGTTAGGCACTTCATCGTCATCCTCTATAAGTTCTTCCTCTTGATCTAATAGGAGTAGGATCAAGAAAAAACAGACAAGAGCAGTTAAGTTGGGTGATGCAAGCTACCAGTTTCATTGGCGGATGCCCCGGGGGGTGGGGGGAGGGCAAAGAGGGATCACATATCCTTTTTTTGTTATTGCTGTGCATGTACATTTTTTGGCAGTGACGTGACCCACAATTGTTTTTCCGCGTGTGCCCCTTTTCTTGAGATACTGCATCCGTCCTGTCCTCCTCTTTGATATGGCTCTGGTTAGAGTAGCACCGTAGCATGGGCGGCCTGCAACAATAATTACAGCCTTTTGTACTTGCTTTTGTTATTGAAATTTTAGCAGAATACAATTAGAATTTTGTTTTTGTTCTTTTCTTTTCACTGTCCAAGGAATAAACAAAGACCTATTACACGTTGGCCTTGGTCAAAATGATATATGGGCTGCAATTAAACCTACCCCTGTACCTTTCCATGCGTAACCAATTAGGAAAAAAAAAAAAAACAACAACAACGAAATTTCCCCACTTTAATTAAACGCCGTAGCAAGCGTTACAAGAACGGTCTGAATAGCATGGGAAGAGGGTTGCCCATACTCTCTGTTCATGCTAATATAGCCTAATATCTGCAGTGACCACATTCTGTACGGGCACGTAATGTAACCCGGCAAGCAAAACCTTATGTGACGTTTTGGGAAAACTTTAGTAAGGCCCGCATTTTTAAATTTCTTTTGTTTTTGCTATGAAACGATGCCCAATTGCAGCCAAAATTGCTGGATCGATTGGAATTCTGCTGTGCTTCGCTTTAAACGACTTTTTAACATAGGGGGTATGAACGTTTGCCCGATTTGTTTGGCCTCTCTTAGCCACTATTCTTGGTATAATGGGAAATTTGGTCCCCGCGTATACAATGTATCACGTATTTCCTTGTTGGCAAAGCGCATCACCGCACCGATTTTGAAGCCGACCGATGACCAGAAACTGGATTACATTATGGGCCTCTTATGTATACTTCAGTAAGCTGGAATATATTTTTGGAAATGTGTAGTTTTATATCAAAACTATCCATATTGCTGAATGGACCTTTGTATGTCATAAAAATGGATTACGTTTTCGGCAAGTTTACGTTTTGCATTATGCGCTTGATAGTCTCAACTGCATTTTGTTTAAAAGGATGTAACTAGGAGCCATGACATAATTAAAAGCCGAAGTCACGTAGAAAATTTGTAAAAGTACTGAAAACTCATCAACAGAGAAATGCATTCCACTGACAGAAATGCATTGATAAAGACAAACAGATGAACAAACATATTCACGAAAACATTGTCATGCACACCTATAGGCCAATATCGTTGAAGGTCTAATTGTTGTCGTTCCTGGTTTCCGAGCCGTGAGTTGATTTGGGAAAGGTCGACATTACCAGTCATGCGTTGTTGTAATATGTCCAATATCTGAAGAAAATGAAAAAAAAACATCCAATGACTACTTCAGTTAACTTCAGTGACATCCTCCTAAGCAATTGGTCAAATTCAAAGGTAAGGTAAATATCATCGGCAATGTTGGCAAAATTGCTTCTATGAGTATGCTTACTCTCTTTGAATCAAGATACCCATTGAAGGGAGGTACAATATTGGTAATATTAGCAAAACTGCTTACCCTTTTTGAATCGTGATATAGGTCTGCACTAAACAGCCGGCATGTCAAAGTGTCAACTCATTATAATGTATCGTTACGAGAAAATACCGGTAGTGAAAATGTATTCAGATTGTTTGCATTCATATTTACTTGGAATTAAAGAAAGAGTAGTCTTTCTTAATCCTAACTGGAAATTAAGTAACTTTTTGTAAAAAGAATTACAACACCTAGACAAAATTATTTAGAAAGAAGATTATAAATACCATTGTCAGCTTGACTCAGTAATAGTTAGTTCTACACTAAGACTCGATCATTTCGATGTTTTTGAAAGCAGTATTTTGTTTTACCATAACAAATATTTAAATACCTTTGTCTACCAAGGGCTATAATCCGCGCCGTAGGAATACTCGACACTACCAGAAGAAATAATAAATGATGGTATTTATATAAGCCCCTAATTCCCCCTTATTATCGATTGAATTAGCATGTATATATATCTGTTAGCTATATTATCTGTATTACGACGTACAAACACCTGCTGAGGCTGTTGACGTGCATTGAGTAGAGAGTTGGGCGCGTAAACACAACACTTAAAATTTACGCTACACTTTTACTTTGTACGTTTTGATGAACATTAAATTTTCAATAACCAAGGTATTGGTTATTATTTCATATATTTTTCTAACAAGTTCTTTTGATTTGCTTGTCTTTTTAATATAGCACATTATGTTATTTGTTTTCCCAGCTTGTTTTAAAAATGTATCGCCCGTGTTTGTTTGTTTTTCGGGAAACATATACTTATTTCATAAGATTGTTGTCGAAAGCTTAGTTCAAACATTTATTTTGTGTCCAAATTTATTTATTGCGGACCGCAAACATTTCGGGACATATTTAGTATAAAATCATGGTTCACGTGACTATGTTGAGAAACGTATCATTAAAAGGCATTGGTTTTCCTTTTCTAAAATACAATTGTCATCTGTTCACTTCAAAGCCAAATATTCTCAATTGAGGAGCTCTCAGTTTAGATTTATAAATGAATAATGATAGACTAGACTTGCACATGTATGTAATGGGAAATAGCATGCATGATTGTGTTATGACCAGTGGGTGGGCAAATATGAACGTAACAAAAAGGAATGGGGAAAACTGGTAAACAGTTGCCTCATTTATTTTTATGAATATCCTTGAAGTATTTATTGAGTTTGGTATTATTTGAGCATGAGCATGTAACATTTGTTGTTAGAAGTAAGGCAGTTAAAGAGAAAGGAACAAAATATGAACGAAACACGTGTGGACCAATTGAGATGAAGCTTTTACATGTTGCATGTATATAACAATATTTGACCAAAAGCTTATGCAGGGTTTTATGATTGATTTCCACACATATTTCGATAGTACCATGCATGCGCATAGTGGTTTACTAGCTCCAAGCAGTGTGGAAATTACACCTGTGGCAGGTTTTATATTTGGCTCTCGCTCCAATCTAAAAACACGTTAATATCAGGTTCAGCCTAATATAGATACCGTGGTATCATGACCTGACACCGGTTCTGTAGGTTAAATGCCTCACAGGTGGTTGGTTCGTCACCATACGGCAAGCCTTAGTTATAAACACATACCTGCATACATGTATATGTACTCCGAACAATTGCAGTTTATGTCAAATTATTATGGCCAAGTTATAACTCTCATGTAAGTACTTTTGATGTTATTCGTATTCATAGTATGTATAAAGAATCTCCATATCAACGCTGACCGAAATTCTAAATTAAATTTGTTCATTTCCATTCTACAAAAAAATAAATAAATAAAAAATGGCTGATTAAGCATGTCGCCTGCCTGATCCAATTACAAATTTTTAATGATATCTAACTGACATAATGGAACAATGCAGCCGATACATCACGAAAGAAACATATCATTGCCGAGCAAGATTCCTTAGTCTCTCTCCCGCCAGGTAATCAACTTATAATCAGGCTATGGGAATGGTGAAAAGGCGGCCTCCGCTCTCGGTACGTGCCACTGACATCCGTTAAATACTTCACTCCACACTACTTAATCTCCCGATACGACACCAGGCCATGATTTCAATTTTGAGATGGTGCTATTTGCACTTCACCAAAGTGTAATGTTAAAAAGACGAAACGTCGCTTGTCCCTTAGACAAAGTAAGTAACTGTTTGCATTTTTGCAAAATCTACATTTCTAATGAGATTGTACAGGAGTAGTGTCAAAGTTATGATCTTTTTCAAAGTTTTGTCAAACCTTTCTCAACGTTAGGATCTGAGCCATGGCACGTGGTATAACCCTTGTGGATTATTCAATGATTCAAAATCAAAATCATGTAGATACAATTGAATGCAAAATCAATATGACAAATGATTTTACCCCAAAACCAAAATCAGATATGCTATACATCTTTTAATTAATCATTCACTGTTTATATTATAATTATGCATTCTTCGTTCGGTATATAGGCTATATTGTAAACGGCAACTTTGTGTAAATTCGAACAAAAATACTCATTTTATATTTCTTTAGGTTGAATGATTGAAACTTTAACACTTTAAAAACCGGAATACATGAAGGTTTAATTAAAATGTCAATAAATCGAATGGTACACTAGTGCCTTTCATAGACACAACAGGTTGACAGTTGGTGTCCATTGTTTTATATTAATAAACAATTCAGCAGTCTTATGACGCATTTCATAATATTGAAGGGAATCTCAATGCACTTAAAGATATATTTCCCGTGAGTGGAATATTTCATAGCTGGTTCCAAGCAATTTACTTTAATATAAAATGCTCACAGAAAGGCCATTAAAACAAAATAATAACTTTTATAGAAATATAGAAATAAATAATAACTCAACAAAATCGCCGGAGGCATTTACAGTAATAAAGTTTGGAAAGTTATGATTGGCTCTGTCATAAATAATATATAATGTTGTGTCATTAAGGAGATAATTCTGAAAATACCTCAGACTAAAGTATTTCTAGGGAAGATTAATACCATAATCAGCGTTAAAACAAAGTACATTTCACATTACAATTCGACCATTGTGTTATTTTAAAAGCTAAATCCAAATAGGAATACAGAGAACCATCTACATATGTGATAATTTTAGAAAATGTGAAAGGTTGTCTTTCTGTCGCCAAATCTTGGCCTAACCTTAGTATGAAAGGTTACGATGGTCCCCTGTGTGCTATTCTTGTACTTTCACTAGTTGGCAATACATGTTATTTACCAATTATACTTAATAATTAAAATGTCATGTTGAAAGACATTGATTATTGGTCATGTTGTTAGAAGTAAATTACAGTGTATTATCGGAAGTATACACCACGGCGTGTACATTTATCCCTCGTGAGATATTGTTGATCCTTCGAGTATCACTTTATTTAACGGATGTTAAGTAAGAGAAATTTGTGGTGAATGCTTGGACAAATACCTTACAATTTACATCTGAATGGGTTTGGCAGTAGAGTACTGAAGTGTAACGTCACGTTCCCATGGCATCATGGCGGCTGGTTCTAATAATCTTTGATCGTCGTGTTCTACGATGCAACACGTCATAACTTCGGCTCTCTAAAGCCTCTGGGATAAGCATGTACATTGATATGATCTAACAACATTGGTTACCCAGTTACAGTGGAGACTACAACTTCGTTTATGAAGATTTGCTGCTCTCGATGTGCAATTCTACTGGCTGATAGACATTAATGTTTTTCATTTTGGTTGTACAGTCACCAAAACGACTGACACTGAACAAGTCTTTTTCACTGCGAGATGGTGCACGTCTTTTGGACAAATGTCCCCCAAAAATGGTCTTCTTCGGGAGATAATTAATCTCGTTATAACGGCACCCAAAATAAAGACGTCTGTTTGCTGAGATGATTAATTTTCGTGAAAAAGATCGCTACCAAAGTTGAAGTTGTTTTGCTGAGATAAAGTTGACATCTTAACATAAGGGCAGTTTTTTCCCCGCTTACGGTAAGCACAAAGTAGAGCCGCATGCAGTTTGGCCAAGTTTTACACAACTCATATTCCCTGCAGCCCAAGCAAAACGTTAAAATACTGCGCAAATACTACACCAAATAACGGTGTGAAATAATTGTATCACCATGTTCCGTTCAACCAGTGAACGGAGACAAATCCAAAATGCAACAAGAATAAAAAATCGAGTAATAACCAAAACGAGAGATTATGGCATGGCGATACCGCCAACGTACTCGATTAATAATCAAAGGATAACAATGAAATAAAATTGGGGATTTGGATTCTTTTGTCATTTTGGTATAGGAGAAAGAAAAAGAAAATATTACAATATTACTAAAATATACTTAATTGTATGCACTGTGACATGGTTAAATAGCGTACACAAATCACTATAGGCTAGCAACGAGCCAGTGACCTTAACATGATGTATAGAACAACGCGTGCATTACCGAAACAAATTAACAATCAATTTCTGAAGAATAAAAATCCCTTAACAATTAACAAAAACAATTATTTAGAATGTTATTTTAAACGTATGCCTATAATATTGTTGGTTACAATTTGGTATCCAATCAGTGTAGACCTGCATTTTCAATGGATTATTTTTCAGGACTGTTTTACCCTCATAATTAGATTATTTCAGAATTTTCACGTCTGCAATAGTTGGATATGCAATTTGTCAAGAATTAAATATTCTATGTATTGGAAATACATAGGCCTAAGCCAAACCAGGATTACCGTGTAATTTTCAAAATTCATAAAACATTTAGAAGATCTGGAATCCGGAACTACGGGCGCACTTTGACATTAACCTATATCATAATTAGATGTACTCCATATATACCTGTCTGAGGAAAACAGTGTTTATATATGTATGCTACGACCATTTACCTATCTTTTCGTTTGACGCAAGTCTTCACTCATGTCAAGTGAACAAGAGAGTAACTTGTGAGAGCATATGGTGAGAGTAACTCATTTACAGTCCGAAAGAACATTGACCTCATCACATGTCTCGTGCGTTAGTAGGGAAACAACTGTGCAACGTGTGTCATTCTGACGTGTGTGCATCCCAATGATGGTACTATTTGCTCGACAAAGTCGACCCTATTAGACTACAACCGCCACTGTTCATCGGGAGTCCCATGAGTCGAAACGTAAGCTGGCTCCTCCAACATCGGACTCCCACATCTCAGTAGATATATAGGTCCACACTGTCTGCTATTGACGTATCTTTCATATTAAAGAGAAGGTTTAATCATTGGTATTCTCAACAATAAGTAAGACTAATTGCGGTGACACCATGTGGAATCTCAATTGAGTAGTAATTAGTTCTGAAAAGAACTAATTACTACTCAATTGAGATTCCACATGGTGTCACCGCAATTAGTCTTACTTATCATCCTCACCATGCAAAGCTACAAGTTTTACCTATTCTCAACAATGATCACAGTTTTCCATAAAACTTAGGCTACTTGGTATAAGTATCAATCATCGTGAAAAATTATTCCGTTTGAAGTGCTTTCATCTAGAAACCAAAATGAAATTATGGGGAAAAAATAATTACACAAGTTGCCGTTCAGTATACTTTGTGAAAAACCGTTGATAACAGTTTTACATAAAACTTGCTCTGTGGTAAGTTGATGATGATATGTTAAATTGGGTTTTAAATCACCCAAATTGAAATTACGTCAGAATAAAATCAACATTCTATATTAGAAAGTGTATTACCGTGTTTGCAGATCGCAAAATGCGATGATTGCTTTATCACTTTCTTCTCGTTAACAACACAACGTAATAGGCTAAAAACGTTCCAATATCTTGCTATATCTTGATTCAAAGAAAGTAAGCGTTTACAAGTTGAGACAGTATTGCCAGCATTTCCAATGTTGTACCTTTTCTTTACATCCACATCTTCAGGATGTTGAAGGAATGATCTGTCTGTCTCACGGAAGAACGACAATTTCCAGCCGAGAACCTGATGATACCCACTACCCTCACATATACAATTTCAGTTACACCAGCCGGACTTTATTATGAATATGTTTACTTGTCACGTTGGGGTATTTTGAAACTAAATTGACGGTTGCAGTGACATCTGTCAAGCGCCACCAAATTAAAGTGGATGGCTTGTCAATGTTTACAGAATTGCAGTCCTTGGGAAATCAAAGCGAACACTTGTGCTCAGTTGGGATTACATTTTTATTATCAATTTAAATGAATGCATCCACAGTTAATTAAAACAATATATTTCCAACTTTAGCGATGCTATAAAGGAACGGTCCATTTGGAAACATTCATCGGAACCCTCTATTCTTCAAGAAAAAATATCGCAAAACGAATTTTCATAACAAATGGTGCTCAGGTGTTAGAGATAATGACCAAAAACTGTTACAGGTTTGTAACTTTTATGTTTTCCAAACAGTTGCCTGACGGCATCCTTTTTGAAAATCGACATTATAACTTGTTTTCCCTCAGGAGAAAGCAATTGAGACGGAATAATTGATCATGACAATTGACTCCTGTCTCAACTTCACAAAATGTAAACATTATATTGATTCGTTAAGTTAAACATGTGGTATTAACCATAGGCGTCCCTTCCCATTAAAACTCAAACGGGGGAAAATCGTGAATGCGGTCGAATCCTCAAATTTGTGTCTTCAGAGGAGAGAAATAACCTTCTTAGGCCACATAAATCTCGTTTTGGAATTCATCTTTTTGGTATTTGCAGGGACACACTCCGCAAAATGCATTAAGTTATTTATTTATTAACAACAATTTTCGTAACCGCAACTTATCATGTGACGTACAGGTTGATGCGAGGAAATGATTTAATTAATTGCAGAATCGCTCGGTTGATTATATTGATTTTCATTTGAATAGGAATAACAATACTTTGAGAAATACAAATACAAATATGCAAACTACTCGATGCGGTAACAAAATAGACCTTTGTAAGTCACAATGCATTAAAATAAATTCATATCGCGACGCAAGAATTTCATCACTTTATTACAATAGTAGTCAATGACAAACATTTTGAGCTACGAGTTAGGCCTATTTGTTTTCCAGCTGCAGATCAATAAATACAGAGAAATGAAAGCTAAAACGTGAATTTCTGCAAGGAAATATGCATTGAAAGAATACGGTTTAAAACTGTTATCAAATACATGAATAATGACTTACTCATAGATACAATGTACATTTGAAAACGAATAAACCTCGTGTCTGTTTTGTTCTTGTCTTGTCTTGTCGCTCGCTATTGAAAGACACCCTTACAGTTTTTATATCAATTACCCTTTCCTCCTCCGAATCTTTTCCGTCCGTGAAATTATTGGAACCGAATTAACCCGTCCGCCTCTCACCTATTCGTTAGCAAGTATAATGCACTTCTTGTCAATCCCCGGGTTGAAAAACAATGCGTGAAAATCGCTACATGATGAAACCCAAAGCGCCGGGTAAGGGCCAAGATCCCTGAAGTCTCCACTTCGGCTATTCATCCGAGTTGGTCATTTTTTGCAAAAGGAATTTGAAGCAGTAATGCAACAGGGTATCCGGTTCAGGAAAAAATGCATTACGTTGATAAATAGTGCCCATGGGTGAGGATCTTAAACGGGGTTATATGATGCCGCGTGGATCACTTTACGACACATCCAAACAAATTAGATTTATGCAAAATTATCCATCGTAGACCGGTATTATATTTACACACGCCCTATCTTTGGTCCAATTCTGTTCAATCGTCTCTAACAACAGTAATGGCCCTGTCACACTGTTGCGTATGAGAGAAACGTAAGAGTTGCGTATGAAAATTAATAATATAATTTTCATACGCTGGCATACGGTACGCTAGTACGATACGCAACAGTGTGACAGGGCCATTAACAGACATTTTACTCTACCCGTATTTCATTACGCATTATATTTATTTCATAAACATAACGAAGAATATAATTTATTGCCCTTTTGAAAGAAGTTGCGAAAACAAAGTCACAATTTTTCACGTAAAAGCCATAATATATAGCCTACCATGCAAAAACTGCGCTGTTAAAATAACACCAGCGGTGTCAATTTATATCACGGTGTTTATATTGGGCGAGTTGCCCAATATGTACACCAATCGGTGTTGTTTTTAATACCACAGCTTTCACAGTGTTCTTTTGATCAAATGTCTGTTAATACACCCATTATTTGTAGAATCAAGATGAGCTACGTGTCATGGTCAAAGTCAATTTGTGAAAGTTTCAGTTTATTGTGTCGTAAACAATAAAATAATGAAAATGCATTCAGATATTCTTATTCATTCCAATATGGAATTACTGTACTTTTTATGTAAGCTGGGATCCATGGGAGATCAGTGAGTTTTTCTCATTGAATGGATCACCCAGGACAAATAAGAAATAAATAAATAAATAAATAAATATTGAATTCAGGTCTCCAGAGAAAAATTAATTTGCAAAATATGTTGAAAAATTGTACTAAAATGATAGCACCTGATTACATTAATATTTCACGGGATGATTAAATGCATATGGTCATCGGCCAACATTTTAAGTTAAAAAATAAATAAAAATAAAATAAAATAAAACAAATAAATAAATGTTTTTGCAGCCTGTTAGGTATGCATCCCAGCCCTTGCTGAAGCAAATTATGGTTCAATGCCTCCCTGAAGAACTCAAGCACTGCGACACACCTAGCCGGGATTAATAACCCACATTCTGCCGACTCAGCTATTTTGGTCCGAAGTGCTACGACCAATCGGCCACGACACTCAATTCAATTTCAATTTATTTTCCACTTAGCATGCTTACCCTTATGCTTATCCAATAAAACGATGACACTCCTAACTAATTGTAAGACGACATATAGGCTAAACACACATCGTAGCGACAGTAAAACAATTAGACCCAGTGTATTTCAGGCACTATACCAGTTATGAAAAAAGTACAGGCGAAACCGCTTCCAACCTGAAACAGATTCGGATAAAAAAAAGGTGCTTTACTAAATAGATAAGGAACTAAAGCCTGCCGTATTTTTCCAGGTGATTTGGTGGTTTTGAGGATTAATTCCTCTCCTGTGACTCGTGCCTGCCATGCCCACCTGTAGCAATTACTGGCACACTTGCTATTTCTGTAGCTGGTTCTTGATCGCAGATGGCTCGTCACTTGTGTTTCAATTGGTTGCGTTAAACAGACGTAGCCTATAATTCGATTGTGATTTTCTGCAGATTTCGTTCTGATCGTGTTTTTGGCGTTCTGTGAGTTTTTGGATGAATTATAATTCATTCGGCTCTTTTTGATCATTTATTAGAGACAATTTTAATTTATTTATTTAATTATTATGATTACAATTTTAAACTGTAAATGAAGGGAAAGTGCTAAGTAGGCAGGCCTATTTTAAAACTGATGTTATGGATTTATTTTTTATGTTTTATTATTTTGGTGCAAATCCTAACTCCTCCCAGACTTTAGAAAAGCGCCCGCAGTACGCCTATAGCTTTAAAGGTATTTTCATCACAGTACCAGACAAACTGTTCGAGCTTAAGTTTAAATCCTCTCGCTTATTCTCGTTCCAATAGATGGTTCATTGTATGCAAGTAGATCACATTGCAGGGTTGCAGTTGTCGACTGATAATAAGTTATTCCCTTTTTAATCTGCCTTGAGGTGGAATTGTCTTCTGCAATGTTATGATTGGGCTTTGTTGTTGTTGTTGTTGTTGTTGTTGTTGTTATTATTACAAACATAATTTATATACAATAATAATAACAATAATAGCAACAACAACAACAATAATAATAATAGTAATAAATATTATCACCATCGCCTCAGACCAGTTTTTTGCTATGAAACGAATGTTCAATTGCAACAAAGCTTAAACGACATTTTCAAATATAGGTATGAACGGTTTCCCCCATACTTTTTGTATGGAAAATTTGGTCTTGTTCCAATAATCGCGTATACATGTATCACGTATTTCACTGGTTGGCACCGATTTTGAAATCGACCTATGACCAGAAACCGGAGACCTTTTTGACGTAGTACGGCATACGGCATTTGACATTGTTTGACATTGACCATTATAGACCACTTCGCAAATAGCACACTGGATACACGCACATTTGCGTAATGCATTGCTGGTCTAGTTGATGATATAAATATTACAAAACTGACCAATACCGCCCCAGATATTGTCTATTAATGTTTCAACCACACCCACTAACAGGCCACATGATTTTCTCATATTACTATTTTTATTTTTAGTTTTAAAATGCAACTGCGTATGTCGTTTGATTAGGAACTACACAATAACGAATCATGGGGAATGTGAACGGTGGTCGTTAGCTAGACCAAGATGCAATGCGCGCAAATATCGGCGAAATCGTCTTTGGCGACGAATGAAATTTGTGAATTACTAAGATCCAGAGCTTGTCTGTATTTATGGGTGATTCACGTGTAACTACATTTCTTTCTGACGACGACAAGACGAGTCTTAAAGTCTCTTCTCAGTGAAACAGATACTCCTGGAATGATTGAAAAGTGAACCCTGAGGCTTATTATTAAAACAGAGGAAAACAGATATGGGCTATAACGGTTGCTTTGAAGCATGGACCCTTAGATGGTTCGCAAGTTTTTTTGTTTGACTGCAACAACAATTGATTCTAGTATAGTGGTTCATAGTTGATGGAGAGGATTACATTACTACAACACATTTACAAATTTACATATACTTCATTTTTTAAATGCATTAACTGTAACTTTCAACTTTTTTAACCAGTGTAGTATTGTTCCAGTTTAGTTATTTAGCCTAAAATGTTTTTTAGTAATGTTAATGTGTACATACAGTAGTTTTTTTTATCATCAGTAAATTTATGTATTTATACTTTTTTACTTGTAACTTGTAAATCGACTCGCAATTCAGTTTTTTATATGTACTGCAATGAGTTTTGATAATAAAACCAGAATGAATGAATATAAGAAATAAAGTAAAAGAACGGATTAACATTTGTTTTATTGGGCTTAAAAGGGAATCACAAATGAATCAAGATAGGCCCTATACATTAAACAATCATTCTGCCCAAAAGGTTTTCAGCTTGTATCGTCAACGGGAAAATAGTGCAAATTTATTCAGACTGCTTTTTATTCATTATTTTGTTGAATTCAGGGAAGAGTACCCTTTCCTAGAAACTTATTGGAAATAATATTTATACTTTTCTTAAAAATGACAGCACCTCA